>JARGYO010005626.1:171787306-172987306 GCA_029206835.1 Rana muscosa
TCTCTCTATCTATGCCTCTCTCCCTCTCTCTCTCTCTCTCTCTATCACTATCACTATATCTCTCTATCTAGTGTATGTATAGACAGAGAGATAGATAAATAAGAGAAAAGGAGAGATACAAATTAGTGACAGATGGGTGCAGTGCTGGAACAAGGTCATCTAGAGACCCGGGTGAACATACCAAATTGCTCCCCCCCCCCCCCCATCCCAAATCCTCACTCTCTCCATATGCCCCAGCAGAAATCCCCCCCCCTCAAAAAAAATTCTCACTTTCAGCACAAGTTCCCCTCCCCCAATCCCCCTTCCTAGTACATCGCCCCTCCCCCACACACACACACACACACACATTTCCCTTTCTAGCACAAATACCCTTCAATCATCCCTTTAAACGCAAATCCCCCCCCCCCCCCAAAAAAAAAAACACATTTTCCCTCCACCATATTACTTTTATAGCACAAACCCTCCAAATCCCCCCCGTCCAAGCAAAAGTCCTCTTCTCCCCTCCCCACACAAATCCCCCCCCCCCCCAAGTCACCACTCCTAGCACACCTGCCTAAATTTGCCATCCTAGAACAATTCTTATTCCCTGGCGCCCCCAAATTGCCCTTCTCAGCACAAATACCTTCCCCCCAATGTGCATGTGGTACACCCCCCCCCTCACATGATACCACAGTGCCCAGGGCAGCCGCCCCTCCTGCCCATCCCTGTGTGGGTGAATAAATGATAAATCAATTAATCTATCAACCAACCAAACAGCTTTATCTCTAAAGATTTTTTTTTAATGAGCATATTAAATGATAATATGATATAGCAGACCCCCCCCCCCTTACTTCCTTCTGTGCCTGCATGCCCAATCCGCTACATTCTAGAGCACCTTGGGAACGCCCCATCATACAATCACCTACCTGCTCCCATGGTTAAGGACCACCAGCACCAACAGTAAGGCAGGCATAGATGATGTGTTTTTCTACAGTCAGTGTTGATGGGGGGAAACCCTCCCGAGGAGCTATTGTGTTCTCCTGGCGGGGGTTGGGGGGCAGGAGAACACAATGATTATTTCTAGCAGCTATAGCCACCGGCAATAATTGCATGCTAGAAATCCAACATGCTGGTTGTACCTAAGTCGATTAATGGATTGACTTGGGTGCAATCAACCTGCCCATAGATGGATCGAATCTCGGCCGGTTCCTGCGGAACCAGACAAGATTCGAACCATCTATGGCCGGCTTAAAGCGGTAATAAACCCTTGGGGGTTTTTTTTCAATTAAAATAACAAACATGTTATACCTACCTGCTCTGTGCATTGCTTTTGCACAGAGCAGCCTCGATCCTTTTCTTCTGGGGTCCCTCGCCGCTGCTCCAGGCCCCTCCTCCTCGGCGGGTGCCCCCATGAAAATCCGCTTTCCCTGGAGGCACCCGTGTGTGCTTGCTCCCGAGTCCTGCTGCTGCATTCAATGACACAGACATTGGGACTCCCATGTCACAGCTTTTCATTGACAAGAGCGGGAGCCAATGGCGAGGGAGACAGGAGGGAGACAGCGGTGGGAGCACATCGTGCACATTGGTGGATCAGATCGGGTTCAGGTAAGAAAAGAGGGGGGGAAGCTGCAGCACAGAAGGTGTGCATAGAAGGTGAAAAACCTGAAGGCTTTAGAACCACTTTAAGGGTGAATCTCTCCAGCATTGACACAGTCAGCTAAATTAGAGAGCGGTTCTAACCCTTCCCCATTCTATAAAAAAAACAAAAATGGACACAAAGCAAGAGTTCTATGATTGTGAGAGCTGACAATCTAACAGAAAGCAGGAAATGATGGCGAGAAGGAGCTAAATGAATCAGAAAGTCCTCCAATGAAATTAGTGCTGGGGTAGGGCTTGGAACCCAAACTATGGAGTTGATTTACTACCGTGGTTCCCCGAAAGTAAGACCTACGCCGAAAATAAGACCTACCCTGATTTTCAAGGAGAGCTGCAATATAAGCCTTACCCCAAAAATGATCCCTAGTTTAGGCTGATTGTGGGCTGCTAGAGTCCTCTCTATTGCTGCTGGAGTCCTCCCCTTCCCCCAGCTGTCAGCGGGGGAATTCAGACCCTCCTCTGCAAGGCTCAGAGTGGGTAAAAGAGCTCAGGGGGGTCACGGAAGTGCCGAGTCAGGCTCAGATGATCCCCACGGCTCTCCTCTTTTGCCAGCTGTCATCGGGGGATCTTGGGCCCCCCTCCCTCTGCAGTGCTTGTGCCATGGAAGAACAACCTGGCGGGTCACGGCGCTGTGGGAAGGTATGTGATATGGTTGGAGTGCAGAGACACATACCCTTTGCATTATATTCTGCTGTGATGGCGAGGATTCTGGCAGTTTGCAAGCACTTTTACGCTGTGCACACTGGGGATTAAATTGCAAGCTCTACCCCGAAAATAAGCCCTAGGCCTCGTACACGCGACCGGTTTTCTCGACAAGAAAACTGCTGGGAGAGCTTTTTGCCGTGAAAACCGTTCGTGTGTATGCTTTCTCGTCGTGAAAACTGCCGGGAATCCCGGTCGTGTGTACAGGGCTCTAGGTGTATTTTTAGTTGCAAAAATTAATATAAGACCCGGGCTTATTTTCGGGGAAACACGGTAACAACAAATAGACTGTGTGCAAAGTGAATTTTCACCACATTCACCAAGCTAAGGGAACATTCCCTTGCAAAGGGAATAGCTTATCTGCCTTTAGGTAAAGTGAAACTAAACTCTCTCAATCAACACTATTTTTAACCCCTATACTGCTGTAGCACACGAATCCCTTTTTCCTGTCTTTTGGCTCACTTGCAGGAAAAGGGCACACCGTGCTATATGCCCGTACCCTCTTGTGTGAAGAGGTTGAGCGGTGTCATAAACTAGTGTAGCGCTCCCCCCAGTTAAGAGAGCCGCTGGATTTGTTTCGGGCCCTGTGTACAGCACCGCCAACCCCCGGCAATCTACTCGACCCACTCTGGCACAGCTAGTCTAGGGATGGTTCTCTTATCACAATCTAACAGTTTATGCACATAATCTATTTGTATTGCAAGGGTAACCTCTTTGCATAAAGACAACACACTGATAGCAACAGATAAATTATAACGTTTCTTTACTTTGGGTAAAAGGCATAAGGTTAACACATAACACATATATGTCTGCAGAGCCCTGCAGCAGAAAATATAACGCAGGCGGTTACCCGCCAAGTACAACTATCTCTAACTATGCGCCCTTATGGCGCAGCAACCAAAGTTCTAACTACAGATCAGGCCTGACCCAGATCTAAACTCAGTCTCTAGAAGAACAATTTCTTCGCATGCAACTTGACTGGTGGTGCACAACAGGAATGGTAATTTGTAATCCAAAGGGTAGGAAAATGAGAAGAAGAATGAACCCCTCACAGGAGACTACTCAACTCAGTTCCGCCACTAGTCTCCTGTGGGACAGTAAAATAGAACCCGAAGGGCCAAGGCAGTCTCTAGGCCGAATCAAAGTATAGTCTATATGAATGAGCAGGTGCTCGCTCACCACTCCGGACGCGATCCCAGTCCAGGACATCCACCTACTGTGTCTCCACACACTGTATCCGCAACGACCCGGTCTCCAGTCCAACTGATGTCCAAACTCGACAAGTCAGATGCCACCCAAGCTCCGCAGTGGGGTGGAAGGCTCTCTGGAAGTTGTGCAAGGCCCTGGCTTCCGGCCCCGCACTGCAGCAGATCCGCACAGGAAGACCTGTTGATTGCAGCGCAGTGTCCAAAGAGGCCGAGCTCAGCCTCGCCCTCTTCTTATATAGCCCCTCCCATGAGTCTCTGCGGTGGCTAAATGCATCCTGGGTGTTGAACAGGGTTCTGGGTAACGTAGTCCAGGGGCCTTAAAGGAGACCCCGCTACACTAGGGTCTCCACAGCTAGGTTCTCCAGAGAATGGTTCTCATCTCCACATACAATAAAGACAAGTCTCTATTTCCCCCAATAACTCCAAGGTTCACACCAGTTGCAACTCCAACGTAGAGTTTATTTACTCAAAGCACAGTCACTAGATAGAAAGGGTGGATGAAGAACAGGACAGCAGAAGGTGTGGAGGAGGTCCAGGCACAAACAAAGTATATGACTCACTACTTATCTCTTAAGTAGGCTCAGCTCACCCGGATAGTCTCCCATATAGTGGATCCTAGCAGCCGGAGTGATGCTCGAACTAAATTACACACAGTCTCTGCACAAACTCTGCCACAGATCTGGTGCTTTGGGTCTCTGCCACAGACCTGGTGAACTTTGGGTCTCTGCCACAGACCTGGTGAACTTTGCTTGTGGTGTTAAGCCTCTTTCAGGGAGATGACATCCCTCCAGAGAGTTACCGGGCCCCTTCCTTCAATGTGATTCTCTCACCAGTCCCTCGGAACGGTCCTCCCCCGGCCTCCTCATCTTAGAAACGGGTCTCCTCGCAAGGCAGCACCCTGGGATTGCTCTATCCTCTGTGGGCCCCAGCCAAAGGTGCTGGACCTAAGGCCTTCAGTTGCAGCCCCAGGACTAAAAGGTGCCTGGGACTGATTCACAGAACAGCAGCACACTCCCCGGGGATAGGACCCCCCGGGACAGAACCGAACCCCACTCTTGGGGAAGAAGACGAACCCCAAACAGGCAGCGTCTGCCCCTTTTATACCCTCTCCCGGCACGCACAGCAGGTTGACCACGCCCACCATACTACTGCCGAGAGGGGACATCCAAGGCACAGCACTTATACCAGCGGCTCAACCCTGGCCTCCGATGGCAGCGCCATCCACAGGCCACAGGGAACTATACACCAGTATCCCACCTGTGGTATAAAACGGTTAGCACGCCCTAACAATTAAGGTGTTTGAGTACGACTACCACTCAAACATTCCCCTAGATTTAAAGGCCCCGCTACACTGCTATCATTAGTAAATAGATAGGAAGGTATATTATATTTACTTGTTTTAAACTTTTTTTTTTACATTTCTTCAGTTGCTTCTTGCTTTCTGGCCTGGGCCAAAATGATGTCATACATCCCAGGAGCCTTCTGGAGAAGAGGCTTTCTCAGCTAAGCGCACTCTCCTGCTTGCATGCCTGAGCTAAGGCCAGAAGGATTCAAGGAAGTAAATGCTACATGACTTATCTGCCCTTACTGAAGATAGGGTGACCACATTTCCAAACTACCATTCAGGGACACCCCCCTTCCCAAAAATCAGCTTGTGCTGTAACGAATCACAGTACAGTGATTGGACACAAGAGGTGGGATTTATGATTTCTCCAATCACAAGCAGGGGGCGGGGATTGTGCTCCTCCAGGCATTCTCGGCCAAGACAAGTACTGTCAGTGAGTAAAGCGGTGATGTGGCGGCCTTTTTTGGGGGCATCAGATTGGCCCGGGGGGTGGCTGTGTCAGTTTCATTCCGGGACACTGTATTGTCCTGGAATGAAGGTGCCCGGGACAGACATGCAAAATGCGGGACTGTCCCGGGCAATCCGGGACACGTGGTCACCCTAACTGAAGATCGTTTTGATTTCTCAGCAAAATAAAGCTTGGAGACATGAATGGCTGGGGGATTATGCTTTAAAGGGGTTGTAAAGCTTCGTGTTTTTTCACCTTAATGCATCCAGGTTGCCTACCCCTGGTCTAGGCTATATATTGCACTACCATTTGGATTATGGAGGGCCCAGGGGACACCCCATAGTTGTGGGCAGCCTCTCCGGGACCCCTTGGTCCTCATGGGCCCACGAACACTCCTATTTATTGCTGTTATGTTAGCTCTTGTTCCTTCTGTTCATGTATCACCTCATTGTTTGCCTTCCATGTGAGCAAACTCTTGTCAACACTTCAATGCTAGCCCCTGCGTGGGCGAAACTTCTGTGTGTTCACTATTTGGTAAAACCAAATAAAAATGATTGAAACAGAATTATTTTTGTGAAATAGCGTTTTCAGTTTGTGGTGCTCCGATACAGTTTAGTTCTGTTTTAACCACTTAGCGACTGGCCGCGTGCAATGTACGTGGCTGCCTACTTCCGGGTTTAGGGCACGCGCATGCCATCCTGACATGCAGCCTGTCAGCAAGTCCCGGCCAATGATTCATGACCTGGGACCTGATAGATGGTTGTGTGCAATCACAACCCAGAGCCCTCACTGGCCTACTTCATTAAAACCATGGTTTCCATACACTGCTCTGATGAGGGCCAAAGAGCTTGAAACAGCTGCAAAGTATGAGACTATTGTAGCGGGGTGTTCCCCTTTAATCAGAGACAGGAAATTCCAGAGAGAGGGGAGTCGGGGGGAAGGAATATAAGGAGGGGGCGAGGCCTAGCTCTTTCTCTTTGGACACGGGGAGGCAGAGAGAGAGAGACACCTGTGCGGATCTGTGCTGTTCCAGGCCTGAAGCCTGGGGCCTGTGGAGCGAACCAAAGAGCCTTCCACCCCCTTTGCGAGCCTGGGGGCATCCAGACTCATCTCTTCTGAAGTTATCTGGATCGGGGATCCGATCGCAGAGGGCGCTGTGGACGAGGACCGACACAGCCGGTGGGAGTTCCGGACTGAGGGAAGTGTTCCGGAGTGGTGAGCGAGCGAAAGCTCATCTTTAAACTGTTACTTTTATACTTTGTGCCTACTAGACTTCCGAGGCCTAACACCTCTGGTGAGGGAGAATTACCCCCCCCCCCCTATTGGATTACAAATACATGGATTTAAATACTTCAAGTGCACCACCTTTACAGATCCTGTGCCGGTGAAGATTTGTGTTTCTTCTAAGACTGAGTTTCATGGTTAGGGATCAGGCCTGATCCGTTAGATAGTTATAAGTTAGTTATCACACCACAGGGTGTTTAGGTAACGGTCGCCCCACGTGGCGTTCCGTCCCCTTTCCATTGCTGGTACACACGCACACAGTATTGTGATTTATAACTGCAGGGACCTGCTTATGTGTTGTGAACCAAATGTTACATGCATGTTATCCCCTTTTATCTTACCACTAGCAGTAAAGTCAGTTATTATTTACAACATTGTCTATGAGTCTGAGTTATCAATTTCACACACCCACATTTAAAGCATAAGTGATTGTTTATGTGAAATTGCTGTGGGTTAACTGTGCCAGAGCGGGTAGAGCAGATTGCCGGGGGGTTGAGGAAGCTGTACTCAGGGCCCAAAATCAAAACTTGCGGCTCTCTTAAGTTGAGGGTATCGCTACACGTGGGGGCTCGTACATCCGGGATTACTGAGACAGCGGTGAAACCGCCAGAAGCTACCGGCATGGACCCGATAGAGGTGGGACAGTGGTACAAGAGATGGGGCGTAGACCCAGCCAGGACGGCAGTTATAGAACTCCCGGGGATATGGCAGACACAAGCAATGATACAACTCATAATGTCCCTATCACCGATTCACAAACCATGGGTGATAGACGTGAAAACTAGTGGTGGACTTTCACATGTCTTACTGGAATGGCAGGCAGAAATTCCTGAACAGTTTAGAGGCAACAGCATACAAGATGAGGACGATCAGGTCTATCATTTGCTGCATGCGCTGCCGCGCACAAGAGACAGCCCTCAGACAACAATAACACTATCACCGCAGCCATCTTCCCCGTCATCCCCACAGAAGGACACAAAGAGTCCCAGGACAAGCCCAGGCACCCTTAGTGCAGAATTATGCGCTGTTCTGGGGGAGATTGTAGCTCAGTGCAAGAAAGAGCCCACAGATTACCCGATGTCGGGGTACAGGAAACTCCGGATGTTTTCAGGGAGGAAACCAGTACCCTTGGAAGAAGAGGGATTTGAGGAGTGGCTAGACAGCGCAACTCAGGCACTAGAGGAATGGGAAGTTCCGGACCGCAGAAAGAAACAGAGGGTTGTGGAAAGTTTGAAAGGGCCTGCTCTAGAGGCCGTACGCAACCTGAAGATGAGCAAGGCAGATTGTACTGCACAAGAGTGCCTCGATGTGTTACAGAATGTGTTTGGTGGGACAGAGAAAGTCACGGAGCTTGCTTATCAGCTGGAGCATTGCTACCAGAAGGAAGGTGAGAAACTATCAGACTATATGGGACGCCTGGACAAAATACTGCATAGGATGATCCTAAAGAAGGGGATCAGCCCAGGGAAAGTAGATGAGGCCCGTGCTCAACAGGTAGTGAGGGGAGCTCAACCCATGGATCCAATTGCATGGACACTGCGTGCCCGGCAGGATGGGAAGAATCTGGAGTACCCTGACCTCATCCGAATGATTAGAGAGGAAGAGGCTATATTGGAAGAAAAAAAAAAAGAACGCCTGATAGAGCCCGTCAAACAGCCGGTAGCTATAGTTACACCGGCCATGACTCCCGATAGGGGAGCGGAGGTGGACACTTTGAAGTTGCAGATGTCCCAGATGATGGAGATGATGACTGCTATAATGGCGAAAGTTCAAGGTGGAGCAGAGAAACCAAGCCCCAGAAAGGAGTTGTTCCCAGATACGTCAATACCGAGTCCCACTCGGGACCGAGAAGAGATGTTATGCTACAACTGCGGAGGCAGTGGCCACTTTGCCAGTAGGTGTTCCAGTCCTAAGAAGAAGAAAATGGATAATCGCCAGCCGGCGGGAAACGCCAGAGGGCCCCGGTGAGGGAGTCAACCGGGTGCCCATCTCTTTCAGTGAGCTCCAAACTGAATGGAAGGAAGCAAAAGAGAGAGAACAAAACTCCTCAAAAGGAATCTAGGGTCTCTCAACCAAGATACACACCAGAGAGAGGGGACAAGACCCCTCAGAAGAAATTTAGCACTCCCAAGAAGGAATGCCTACAACCAAGAGACAATAACATCCCTCAGCGGGTTTGTACTCCCATTAGGGTGGGGAAGGTCAATGCATACCGGGCTCAAGAGAGAATAAAGTCAAAAACAAACTGGATGAAGACAAGTCCTCAGAAGAAAGTGACCTCAACCCGGCCGTACCCAGAAGAATTGGTCGGCCCGTCCCCCACTGTATCTATCCAGGTAGAAGAAGTATATACGAAGGCCCTCCTGGACACTGGAGCTCAAGTGACTTTGTTGTACAGAGACTTCTACGATAGGCACTTAAGCCATTTGCCTATACAGAAGATAGAAGAGCTGGAGATATGGGGCCTGGGAACGCAGAGGTTCCCCTATGATGGTTATCTGCCCATAAAGCTGACATTCGACCCCTCTGTGGCTGGGAAGACAGAAGTGTTCGACACCCTGGCAGTTGTGTGTCCTAGACCACCCGGGGCCAGCAAGATGTCCCTCATCATAGGCACCAATACGGATCTAGTGAGAAGACTTCTGACGCCCCTGGTGAAGATGAGGAGCCATCAAGATCCAAACATCCATCCCATGCTGAAGACAGCCTACCAACGGTTAGTGTTGGAGCAGAAGACCCCAGGAGAGGGGATAGGGAAGGTGTGGAGACTGGGGAGAGAAGGAGTGGTGCTGCAGCCCGGACAGGTGGCTTGCCTCAAGGCCACTGTGAAGCTCACCTGGAAGCAGCCTGGCCCCTTTGTCATGCTGGAATCCGACCCAAGGGAAGATCACTCAGGCCTGGAAGTGATACCGGAAGTGATTCCAATCAAGGCCTTGAAGAAAGCCAGGGGAAGAGTCCTGGTGAGTGTAAGGAACTCTACAGGAAGGGCCATAGAGGTACCTGCCCGGATGTTGCTGGGACAGGTGAGTCCTGCTGTCCCAGTCAGCTGGTCAGAAGTGAAGCAAGCGGGTGAAGAAGAAGATGTTTGGGAAAAACTTTCCATTGAGAACCCGAACTTGCCTGGGGCCTGGAAGGAGAGAGCCAAGGCCCAGCTGACTAGATGGGAGAAGATTTTCTCAAAAGATGGATTCGATGTGGGGCGTGCGAGGAGTGCTACCCACCGCATCCGCCTGCAAGAAGACAAACCGTTCAGGGAGAGAGTCAGGCGGGTTCCGCTGGCAGATCTGGAGGATCTGAGAGAACAGCTTGCAGAACTGAAAAGGACTGGGGTGATTCGAGAGTCCAGAAGCCCTTATGCCTCTCCAATAGTGGTGGTCAGGAAGAAGAATGGGTCGCTGAGGCTCTGCATTGACTACAGAACTCTCAACAGGAGGACCACCCCTGATCAGTACACCACGCCAAGGATAGAGGACGCCTTACAGAGTTTGTCTGGAGCCAAGTGGTTCAGCGTGATGGACCTCAAGAGCGGGTACTATCAAATCCCCATGCACCCAGAGGATAGAGAAAAGACCGCTTTCATAACTCCTGTGGGATTCTTTGAGTTTAACAGAATGCCTCAGGGCCTATCTGGGGCCCCAGCTACTTTTCAACGTCTCATGGAAAAGACTGTCGGAGATATGAACCTCATAGAAGTCCTCGTGTACCTGGACGATGTCATTGTCTTCGGGAGAACTTTGGAGGAACATGAGGCCCGATTGGAGAAAGTGTTGAGGAGACTTAGTGAAGAGGGGTTGAAGCTTTCCCCCGAGAAGTGTCGGTTCTACCAGTCTTCGGTGAATTATCTGGGACACGTAGTGTCTGAAAAAGGGGTGGCGACTGATCCTGAGAAGTTGGAGGCAGTTACCTCCTGGCCAAGACCCACAACAGTCACCGAACTTAGATCTTTCCTGGGGTTCTGCTCCTATTACAGGAGGTTTGTGGATGGGTTTGCCCGTATTGCCAAGCCCTTAAATGAACTGCTCCGGACTGAAGGGGAAGAGGATGGCTTGGGCCCTAGAAGACCTGGGGAGTCGGTTCAAGATCAGTGGACCCCCAGGTGTGAAGAGGCCTTCAGAACCTTGAAGAGGAGCCTCACCACAGCCCCAGTATTGGCCTATGCTGATCCCACCAGGCCCTACGAGTTACATGTTGATGCTAGTCATGAAGGCCTAGGGGGAGTGCTCTACCAGGAACATGAAGAGCAAATGCGACCAGTGGCTTATGTGAGTCGAAGTCTGACCCCCTCGGAGAAAAACTACCCCACCCATAAGTTGGAGTTCTTGGCCCTCAAATGGGCAGTTGTGGACAAACTAAGAGACTACCTTTATGGAGCAGAGTTTACAGTGAAAACAGATAACAACCCCCTGACCTACCTGTTCACCACTGCCAAGTTGGATGCCACAGGACACAGGTGGCTAGCTGCATTATCTGGGTTCAACTTCAGTCTGAAGTACAGACCAGGGGCTGGAAATAGGGATGCAGATGCCCTGTCCCGAAGATCTCATGCCATGGCTGATGACTGGGAGGACTGGACTCAGATAGCACCGGACGGGGTGCGGGCCCTTTGTCAAGGAGCTGAATTCCAAGCCCGAGGAGGCTCCAGAGCCGAGGAGATAGGAGTTACCACAGTGGGAGTCCCAAAACACTACTGCGGGGTGACTCAACTTGAAGAGGAATGCTTACCGAAGCTGTCTAAAAAGGAACTGAGGTGCGACCAATTGGAAGACCCCATGGGGAGATTGGTCTTTGAAGCATTGGAAAACAAGAGTCCAGAGAAACTTCGACATCACCCCTCCAAGGAGGCTCATCTGCTAAGGAGAGAGCTAGACAAGCTACAGGTCAATCAGGGAGTGGTCTACCGAAGGGGCCCCTCTGATGACTCCGAGGATAAATGGCAGTTGTTTCTCCCAGAGAAGCACCGAGAGACTGTGCTGGTTGCCTTACATGACCAGCATGGTCACCTGGGAGCTGAAAGAACTTTCCAACTTGTCAGAAGCCGGTTCTATTGGCCCTGTATGAGGGCTGAAGTGGCGGAGTATTGCCACTCCTGTGCACGATGCATCCAGAGGAAGACTCTACCCCGTCAAGCTGCCCCAATGGGCCACCTACAGAGTCAAGGCCCAATGGATCTGGTATGCATTGACTTTCTCTGCCTCGAACCCGATTTGAGTGGATTGGGAAATGTTCTGGTGGTAACCGATCATTTCACCCGTTATGCACAGGCGTTCCCCACCAGAGACCAGAAGGCTTCCACTGTAGCTAAGGTGCTTGTAGAAAAATACTTCGTCCACTATGGATTACCACAGAGAATCCACTCCGACCAAGGAAGGGACTTTGAGAGTCGCCTGATCCGGAACCTACTGGACTCCCTGGGAGTGGAAAAGACCAGGACTACCCCTTATCATCCACAAGGAGATGCCCAGCCTGAGAGATTTAACCGGACTTTGCTAAACATGCTTGGGACTCTGGAGACAGAGCAGAAGCAGCATTGGAGTCAACACATATCCACTTTGGTGCATGCCTACAATTGCACCACCAGTGATGTGACGGGTTACTCTCCCTACCGCCTCATGTTTGGGAGAGAAGCAAGATTGCCAGTGGATCTGGCCTTTGGCATTTCTCTAGACTATACCTCTGCTACCTCCCACAAAGGATATGTAGACAGACTTAGGTATAATTTGAAAGCGGCCTATGAACAAGCCCAAGCGGCCTCAGACCAGAGAGGGGCCTGAAATAAAAGGAACTATGATTTGAAGGTTCGAGTGCAAGACCTGCAGCCTGGAGACCGTGTTCTGCTACGCAACCTAGGGATCCCAGGGAAGCACAAACTTGCTGATAGGTGGAGGTCTGAGCCTTACGTTATTTGTAGGAAACTCCCTGGACTACCGGTGTACAAGTTAAAGCCAGAGGGGAGAGTGGGACCCTTGAAGACCTGGCACAGAAACCACTTACTCCCGCTTAAAGAAGCAGTCAGGATACCTCCAGTGAGGAACCTACCGGAATCTGTTTCCATCTTGGATACTCCCAGACCCAACACTCGGTCTCAGACCTCTCGATCTAGAGGTGGACAGGCTTCTCAACCAAGTGAAGATGGGAGAGGAGAACTGGAGTGGCTATGGCCCTCCCCAACCCCGGAAAATCCCACCATAGACCTTCCACCCACTGAGGATATGCAGGATGGGACCCTGAACCCAGAAGCTACAGAGTTCATTCCATCCAGTGGCGTGCCTGAATGCTGGGAAGATATTCCGGGCCTGTGCTCAGATGAAGAAGAGACAGAGGCCCCAGAACCAGTGACGATGTCAGAGAGTGTTGCTGAAACAGAGCCTGTGGCACCAGAGCCTGAAGTCCCAAGGGAGCAGAGAGCTCGCAGAGTCGTGAGGCCTCCCATGAAGTTAACCTACCCTCAATTGGGAAAGAGCTCAGAGGACTCTGTTACCACCGCTAGAAGAAGTACCGAGTGCTCCAATCCTTCCACTGTTCATTTGGTGGAGGGCAACCCCAGCTCACTCTCTGGCACAGTTAGGCAGGCCACTCATGCCAGTGTGACCTGTGGGACAGGGAATCCCACCTCTGAGTTTTGGTGGCAATTCCCTGTACCAACATCATACTCCGCACTCTCTAAAATGGTTCAGAAATGTTGTTAAAATGTTTATCTTTGGGGACCAAAGAGTTTTAGTGGGGGGAGTGTGTAGCGGGGTGTTCCCCTTTAATCAGAGACAGGAAATTCCAGAGAGAGGGGAGTCGGGGGGAAGGAATATAAGGAGGGGGCGAGGCCTAGCTCTTTCTCTTTGGACACGGGGAGGCAGAGAGAGAGAGACACCTGTGCGGATCTGTGCTGTTCCAGGCCTGAAGCCTGGGGCCTGTGGAGCGAACCAAAGAGCCTTCCACCCCCTTTGCGAGCCTGGGGGCATCCAGACTCATCTCTTCTGAAGTTATCTGGATCGGGGATCCGATCGCAGAGGGCGCTGTGGACGAGGACCGACACAGCCGGTGGGAGTTCCGGACTGAGGGAAGTGTTCCGGAGTGGTGAGCGAGCGAAAGCTCATCTTTAAACTGTTACTTTTATACTTTGTGCCTACTAGACTTCCGAGGCCTAACACCTCTGGTGAGGGAGAATTACCCCCCCCCCCTATTGGATAGAGCAGATTGCCGGGGGGTTGAGGAAGCTGTACTCAGGGCCCAAAATCAAAACTTGCGGCTCTCTTAAGTTGAGGGTATCGCTACACTATATTTGCACTATACATTTGCAGTTCTGGGCAAGTATATGGCTGATGGGGCATATGGGAATGCTTGGCATGGTTCCACTCGATGCTCTGAAATGAGGAATAATCCTCTTATTTTTGGGATATATGATGGGATGAGACATGTGTACACTTTCTATTTTAAAAAGGAAGTAAACCCTGATGGGTTTTACTCCCTCTTACCTGCAAAAAATCCAGCGATGTCCCCACAGTAGGCACCGTCCATCTTCTGTCCCCTCTTCCTTCCAGGCCGCTGACTCTGGCGCTGTAATTCGCCGGAGCCGCGTGACGTCACTCCCACGCTTGCGCACGGGAGCCGCAATTCACAGCACAGGCTGGGGAAGAAACGGCACTTACTTTTGTTTCTTCCCCGCGCATGCGCAGTGAAGATTTTCGGCGGACTACAAGTGAGATATCTCCTAAACGGCGCACGTTTAGGAGATATTACCACTACCTGTAGGTAAGCCTTATTCTAGGCTTACCAATAGGTAGAAATCCAACAAGTAGGTTTACATACACTTTAAGAAGGCTTTACCATGGTGTGCACTGATCGGGTTGGAGGTATTTTGATTCCTTTATTCCCTTCCCATCATACCCTGTATGGTTATACTGTCTAAAAAATCAGGAGATAGAAACAAACATAAAATGAACAGATAGATCTTCGCACTATATATGAATATACATTTTCATACTATTTCTTTTTTTTTAACTTTTTTCCATTTTTAATCCATTTAACTCATCGCATTAATTATATTTATTTCATGCTCTTTTCTACTTCCGCTTCTTATAATATGATAATTTTTTTAAAAATAAAAAATAATACCATGAGATCCCATACAGAGATGAATCTATTTCAGCTGTGACGGACCGGCTTAATGATGTGATTCCAAAAGATAAATTATTTATTTCCCGACAATGAGAATACAAAGACTGATTCCCTGCACAAAGACCGCAGACAAGCGAGAGTCTCTGAGATGATGGAAATAAATTGATAATATGATGTACAGTGCGCACAAAGCCATTAGGATAATGATTTGTTTTGTGCAAAACAAACTTATTTAACTAAAGCAGATTATAATTAGAAAAGCTTCATTAATACGGCTATAAAAGTACATTTCTTTATGCATTTTTTCCTTTTTTTTTTATGACATTTTTTTGGGGAAAGGATAGTCATTTTCAGCCAAAAAAAACACTTAAATTGATCCTTTTCTCATCAGGATAAATAGAAGCAGAAGAAAAAATAAACTTTTTTGTTTATTTCAAAATATTCCTCCTTGATTTTATCTTAATTTGGTATAAGCAATGCTGACTACCGTATATACTCGAGTAAAAGCCGATCAGAATATAAGCCGAGGCACCTAATTTTACCACAAAAAACTGGGAAAACGTATTGACTCGAGTATAAGCCTAGGGTGTCCATCTGCATGAGTCACTGTGCCTCATTGTGTCCATGTGCATGCCTCACTGTGCCCATGCCTCACTGTGCCCATGACTAGACGGACGTTTAACATGGGAGTCTATGGAAGGGGTGCCCGGGTTTGAAAAATCAGTGCTCCCCGGCCGTAGGTCCCCCAGACAACAAACTTTACACACTTGTAGAGGAGAAATAGGGGCTACATATGTGCCAAGTTCCGGGTCCAGAGGACCTACGACCGGCCGGTACGGGGTCCCCAAAATCACCGGAGAAATTACAGTTTAACATGGGAGTCTATAGAAGGGGTGCCCGGGTTTCAAAAACGGATCACCCGGATAGGCCCCTCTCACCTGGCCTAGCAGCCGGAATGATGCACGGACAATGATCAGGACCAGTCTCTGCCACAGACTGGTTGTGCACAAAATTGGATAATTCGGGATCCTCTGCCACAGGACTTAACACCCGAACTTCCAGCCAAACAGTCAAGAGCCTTTAAGCCGATCCGGCAGACTGCAAGGTGAACTTTAGCTACGGTGCATCCTCCAATAGAATTACCAGGCCCTCCTCAAGACACCAGCCTTCCGCTCTGTCTTTTCCAGGACAGGTCCTCCCCTGGTTTCCTCCATTCAGTGGCTTCCTCCCTCAGGACGGACAGCACAGGATCACCTTCAAGGTGTAGGCCCCAGTCAGCATAACTGGGCCTACTTGGTAGAGTTGCAGCCTCGGACCAACATGGTCCCGAGGCCAAAAATCACACAACACACTCCTCGCGCCAGGAGGGCCGCGAGGGGACGAAGGACGGGCCCCGAAACATGGCGTCTGCCCCTTAAGTACCTTTCCCCAGCATGCTCAGCGGGTAGACCACGCCCACAGAGCTGTTCCCGGGGGAAGGTACCCAATGCACTCTGGCCTGTCAGTCTTCCACCATGGCCAGGGGTGGTAACGCCACCTACTGGCAAACAGTGGGAAGTCTTCCAACACAGCCATAGCCTGAACAGAGGCTGATTTAGCATAATTATTTACAGAGTCTGAGCTAACTACCAGCTCAGACACCCACTAAATTTGACATAGCGCCCAGTCATTGGGAGCAGGGCGCTACATATGCTGAAAAAAAAAATATGAACTACTACTACTTCTACTTGCCACAGGATTTGTAAATCTGTTGAAGTTCAGTTCAGTAGGATGATGACACTAATATTTTTTAACCCCTTTCTGCCCCTTCCCTAGTGTCCCTTTAAAAATGTTTGAATTTCCCGGGGTGGGGGGTTGGGTGTGGGGCAGGAAGGATCGATGATCACGTGACCACTGTGATTGGCTGTCACAGTGGTCACATGATCAGGAGCCGGTTCTGCTGGCTACTGATTGTTACTGCCAACCAGCATGTCAGGTATTTCCAAAAACAGTACAAGAAGAAGTGTGTCAGGACCTGGGACCTCTTCTGTGTCTGGCATTGACTCTTCTCACTGAGCTGTCTGAGATGCTGGGCAGCTCCCTGCCTGATCTATTGGACGATCCCGCCTGATCCATTGGACAACCCTGCCTTGAGTCTTAAATGCCGTTGAACCTTGAACTCCTTGCTCCTCCCATGAACTTCCTATATAAGCCTTGCCTCTGCACTTCCTGTCGCCAGATTATATTGGTCTGATCCTGCATGCTACTTGAGCTACGTCTATTGCTGTTTGGAAGCGACTTTGGCTTGTGACCCTGACTACGAAACGCTCTCCTGCACCGACTTTGGCTTGTGAACCCAACACTGATCATCGGTCTAGCATTTCAGACTTTTCTATCTCTCGCAGACCTGAGAACTGAGCTTGCCTGACGTTGTCGGCCATCGGTCTCCACTCATTACAGGTATTCTCCTAACACTGTGTGAGCCAGACAGAGGCATATAAAAACCCTCATGGTGGCACCATCCCATTAGTAAATATACTGAACCACAACATAAACCCTGTGGAGAGGAGGACCTTACCCAAAAAGAAAGGAGGGAACCTCTCAAGTCCACAGGGAAAAGGGGATGTGTCAATCCATGAAGGCAAAAAACAAAAAATCAAATACGTAAAAACATAAGTTTTAGTGTATCATATTAAAATCAAGTCTAATTAAAACCACATAATATAAGACAGGTGATATTGTTTCGTTTAGATGCTACAAGCGTGTGAAATCAACGCGTTTCGCTGTACTAGCTTCCTCAGGATTCACGCATGAAGATGGCAACTAAAAGAATAAAGAAAATCATAACAGAAAACATTGTAAACAGAAGAAAATTCTATACATATATTAATACGAATTCATCATTATAACCAGGGAAGACAGAAAAAAAAGGGGGGAATACAAAGCCACTCTTGGGGGGACAGCCAGCCAGCCAGCCATCCATCCCAAAGTACACAAAATCACTTACCCATATAGTCTATGCTGACCCAAATATCTGAATATATACTGCCCCCCCCCCCCCCCCCCCCAGTTGGCCATGCTGACCCAAACATCTGAATGATCCTGTTGACAAGCGTGAATCCTGAGGAAGCTACTACAGTGAAACATGTTAATTTCACACTCTTGTAGCATCGATTATCGTCTGCCTAAACAATATCACCTGTCTTGTAGTATGTGGTTTTAATTAGATGGCACTTGATTTTAATATGATACAATAAAACTCATGTTTTTACGTATTTGATTTTATCTTTTTTTCCCTCATGGATTGGCACATTTCAATTCCCTTTTCCCTGTGTACTTGAGAAGTTCCCCCTCTTTGGATGAGGTACTCTTCTCTACAGGCTTAATTTTGTGGTTCGTTTTTCCAAAAACAATCAACAAAAATTAATAAATTTATAATAATATTTTAACTAGTAATGGCGGCGATCAGCGACTTATAGCGGGACTGTGATATTGCGGCAGACAGTTGGACACTAACTGACACTTTTTGGGGACCAGTGACACTAATACAGTGATCAGTGCTACAAATATGCACTGTCACTGTACTAATGATACTGGCTGGGAAGGGGTTAACATCAGGGGCTAGCAAATGGTTAACTGTGTGCCTAGCTAGTGTTATTGTGTACTGTGGGAAGTGCTTTCACTAGGGCAAAACATGGATCCTTGTCCCTGCTTTGTGGGAACACAGGATCCATGCCTTTCCTCCTGACAGAACAGCGATCTGCCTTGTTTACATAGGCAGACCACAATTTTACCTCTGTACTGAAGGATGGGTGGGTGCCAGCGGATATCGAGTATAATCACAGCGGGAGCGAGCCACCAGCGGTGAGCATTCACGCCTGTTACCCGGAAGAGCTGGATTACGTATATATAGTGTACATGATCCGGCGCAGGGTGCCGCCCTGTAACAGTAAATCTGCTATAGGGCGGACCTTAAGTGGTCGATAGATAGAATAGAATAGAATATAACACCATAGTTTGTGGACACCTGACTATCACACCTATATGTGTTTGTTGAACATCCCACTCCGAAACCATGGGGATTAATAAGGACTTGATCCCCTATCCCTCTTTGCAACCATTACAGCCTCCACCCTTCTGGGAAGGTCTTCCATAAGATTTTGGAGTGTGTCTGTAGGAATTGGTGCTCATTCAGTCAAAAGAACATTTGTGAAGTCAGGTACTGATGGTGGGTGAGAGGACCTGGTTTGAAATGAGTATTCTAATTCAACCCAAAGGTGTTCAAGTAGGGTTGAGGTCAAGGCTCTGCGAAGGCCACACAAGTTTCTCCACACCAAACTCATCAACCATGTCTTTATGGAGGTGGCTTTGTGCAGAGGGGTGTAGTCATGCTGGAACAGAAAAGGACCTTCACCAATCTGTTGCCACAAGGATTAGAAAGACAATGACTTTGTATGCTGTAGTATTAACAGCACTCTTCACTAGTGATGATGAGCTAAGGTTCGGGCCTAACCCTAGGGTAACGATCACATGATTATAGGCTACCAGCCCAATGAGCTGTGCCAATGGAATCGACTCACATTCGATGCCTTCGCCGCCATCTTGCTACACCCTCCACTACCCTTGTATGCTACCGATAAATTCTCACCGAGCATGCGCGGGCTTACCTGGGACAGGTAAGCATACTCACAAACGGGTTTCTGGCCAGGAAACACTCTGCGGAGAATCCCGACGAGAAAAATAGACAGCAGGTTCTTTATTTTTCTCGTCGAGATTCCCGGGAGTTTTCCTGCTGAGAAACCATACACACAAACGGTTTTCTTGGCAAAAAGCTCTCCCAGCAGTTTTCTTGCCGAGAAAACCGGTCGTGTGTACGAGGCTTCAAAGTCCAGATGCAATAACAGAACTGTATTGTAGGTAAAGTTTGGCAATTCACAATAAGCCCAGCAGGAAGGCACCCAACTGGGAACACTCCCAGGATATAACAGCGATGTGTAGAAGAGCAGGTCTCGGATGTGCCGACAGCATCTGTCTTGAGAGACGGAATTCAGCCTGGTAGGTCCTTACCCGAATGGGAAGGCTTCCAGGAAGGATGGCGTGTCCCTATCTTTTCCCTACTCATCTGGAACATCTCCCTACCGCTATTCACTGCCTCTGACAGACAGGTGACTTGTACTTACAGTACCCACATGCAAAATGTGCGCCAAGCCCTGGGAGCCAGTGTCCTAACCACTTTAGGTCCGCCCTATAGCAGTTTTACTGTGCGCCGGATCACGTATATACAATATCTCACAAAAGTGAGTACACCCCTCACATTTTTGTAAATATTTTATTATATCTTTTCATGTGACAACAATGTGACCAACTTCTTTGGTGGACCATGGCGAGGCCTGTTCTGAGTGGAAGCTGTCCTGACCTGTATGGCCTTGGCCACCGTGCTGCAGCTCAGTTTTAGGATCTTGGTAATCTTCTTATAGCCTAGGCCATCTTTACGTAGAGCAACAATTCTTTTTTTCCAGATCCTCAGAGAGTTCTTTGCCATGAGGTGCCATGTTGAACTTCCAGTGACCAGTATGAGAGAGTAGACATGTGCAATTTGTTTAGTTTCGAATTAGTTTTTTACCGAATTTTGAGAAATTAGTTAATTCCGAAATTTCCGAATTTTTCCATTTCCGAATTTTCGGATTTACGAATTTTCGGATTTACGAATTTCTGAAATTCGGTTTTTCGAAATTCCGAATTTCTGAGATTCGATAATTGGAAATTTCGAGATTTGAAAATTCGAAATTGCAAAATTCGAAAATCTAAAATTAGAAAATCTAAAATTAGAAAATCTAAAATTAGAAAATCTAAAATTCAAAAATGGGAAATTTGGAAAGTTGAATTTCAGAATTTCAGAATTTTTTAAATTCCCGAATTTCCGAAATTCTAATTTTTTTTCTTTTTCTTTTTTCGGAAATTCGTGAAATTCAAAAAAAAATTGTTTTCGTTTTATTCGTTTTTTTGCTTTTTCCGGAATTTTGGAAATTCGAAATTTGGAATTTCGTAATTCGGAATTTCCGAAATAAGCAAAAAACGAAAATAAAACGAAAATGAAAAACACAAATTTTCCTGAATTTCCTGAATTTCCGAATAAAGCAAAAAAAAAAAACGAATGAAACGAAAACAAAAAAAAACAAATTTTTCGGCAGTGCACATGTCTATGAGAGAGTGAGAGCGATAACACCAAATTTAACACACCTGCTCCCCATTCACACCTGAGACCTTGTAACACTAACGAGTCACATGACACCGGGGAGGGAAAATGGCTAATTGGGTCCAATTTGGACATTTTCACTTAGGGGTGTTGCCAGCGGTTTTGACATTAATGGCTGTGTGTTGAGTTATTTTGAGGGGACAGCACATTTCCACTGTATTACAAGCTGTACACTCACTACTTTACATTGCAGCAAAGTGTAATTTCTTCAGTGTTGTCACATGAAAAGAAATACATTTTTTTTACAAAGTGTCAGTTAGTGTCAGAATGGCCACTGCAATATCGCAGTCCCGCTATAAGTCGCTGATCGCTGCCATTACTAGTAAATAAAAAAGAATAAATTAAAATATCCCACAGTTTGTAGATGCTATAACTTTTGGCAAACCAATCAATATACACTTATTGGGATTTTTTTAAATCAAAAATATGTAGCAATGTAGCAGAATACATATTGGCTTAAATTTATGAGGAAATTCGATTTTTTACATTTTTATGGGACATTTTTTATAGCAGAAAGTAAAATATATATATATATATATATATATATATATATATATATATATATATATATATTTTTTTTCAAAATTGTCAGTGTTTTTTTTTTTGTTTATAGCGCAAAAAAAAAAAAAATGCAGAGGTAATCAAATACCACCAAAAGAAATCTCTATTTGTGGAGAAAAAAAAGACATACATTTTATTTGGGTACAGTGTTCCATGACCGTGCAATCGTCAGTTAAGGTGACAAAGTGCTGTATCGCAAAAAATGGCCTGGTTATAAAGGGGGGTAAATGGTGATTAAATAGACTCTGCTTAACCCAAGATGGCGGCCAGAGTCACATTGGGTGGCAGCACCCAAACTGAGAACTCCCCCCCCCAGTGACCCAGGAAATCATAGAGGAACCATGTTCCTCTTGACTTCCTCTGCCTCCGCAATATCGCAAAAAAAAGGCCTAGTTGTAAAGGGGGGGGTAAATGCTGGTTAAATAGACTCTGCCCAACCTAAGATGGCCGCCAGAGTCACATGGGGTGGCAGCACCCAATCGGATAGCTCTCCCCCAGTGACAAAGGAAATCATAGAAGAACCCTGTACCTCTCGACTTCCTCTGCCTCTGCAGCATCGCAAAAAATGGCCTGGTTATGAAGGGGGTAAATGGTGGTTAAATAGACTCTGCCTAACCCAAGATGGCCGTCAGGGTCACATGGGGTGGCAGCACCCAATCGGACAGCTCCCCCCCCCCCCAGTGACCCAGGAAATCATAGAGGAGCCATGTTCCACTTGACTTCCTCTGCCTCCGCAATGCCGCTGCGGTTGAGGGCCACCAGCAGTGGAGAAAGTAGACTGCACCTGCCTACATGTAGTTTAGACAGAGCCAGAACCAGACGAAAGTTCTCCAGAAATGTCTACAGACACTACATGGAGCTCTCATGCAGACACAATTAATGATGGGGGACAATATACCCTAAATTAGCCCACCTAGGTGAAAATGTACAAATTGGAATGAAATTGTGTAATGACACCATTCCACCCAGCGAGTCCATGCTGTTATATGCCCGTATTACTGCGCACATCATGCTAGGATTTGCTGAGGATCATTAAGCATTTTAAACAGCTATAGTGAAAATACTCGGTATAATTGTATACGAGTCTGTGCGCTCAGCAAGGCATGTGGGTGTACATTGTGTTGCTATTACAACTTATACCGAAAGAATGAAATAAGTGTCTGCAACAATGATAAATGATATGTACTGACATGTCAGGTGACAGCTGTCAAAATAGGTTTGGCATCGCTGCAGGCAGTTAACAGTTTCACTAGGAACAGAAGTATAAAAGGCTCACAACACAGGCACACAAAGCATCACTAATATGCACGTTCCCAAGCTACAGCAAACATCAGTCAAAGCCTATCCAAACCCAAGAGAAAAAATATAATGTAATATACTGCAGCCTACCAGTCCTTAGATGCTGTGGTTGCATTCGTTTTTTGTTTTACCTGTTAATCCTTCCAGTCCTAGTGTGACAACTCTCATTCACCATACTGTATCTATGGAACGGTGTTGTCACCCTACAACAGGAAGTGTGCTAAGACTACAGAGCGCACAGGAAGTTAGGAGCTCACTGAATTCTGGCTGATCCAATCATGTATTTTACACTAATCAAAAGATATAACAAAATTCTTAAAACAGAATATTGAAAAATAAAAAAGGAAATAAAAAAAGGAGAATTTTACAGGTATTGTTTAAATACAGGGGGCGCTGATAATAAGACCCAAAAAATACAACCAATACGGGTTAAAAATATGTGTAAAGCCAACTGATATTCCAACCCTTAACCAAATACATAGCTCCCAACTGTCTCTGATTTGGAGGTACTGTCCTGGGTTTGGAGGTGTTGTCCCTGAGTTTTGAGGGGCTGCCCGGAATTCGAGGGGCTGTCCCGGGGTTTGGAGGTGCCGCCCCGGGTTTTGAGGGGCGGCCCCGGATTTGGAGGGACTGCCCCGGATTTGGAGGGACTGTCCCTAATTTGGATGGACTGTCCCGGATTTGGTGGGACTGCCTCGGATTTGGATGGACTGTCCCGGATTTGGAGGGACTGTCTCGGATTTGGAGGGACTGTCTCGGATTTGGAGGGACTGCCCCTGATTTGGAGGGACTGTTCCTGATTTGGAGGGACTGTCCCTGATTTGGAGGGACTGTCCCTGATTTGGAGGGACTGTCCCTGATTTGGAGGGACTGTCCCTGATTTGGAACAAAAACCCTCTGTCCCTCTTTCCCCCTCATGTGTCCCTCATTTTGGTCTGATCCATGTAGTTGTATATAAAATGCACTTTTTATCTTTCAAAAAGTGTTTCCCAGCGCTAAACCTTTCATCTGATTTCTAAATTGCTGCATTGTTAGAATAGTGGGGTAAAAAAAGCACTTGGGGGTTTAACTGATCATTTTTGTGTGTAATTCTCCTTTAAGGGGGCGTGGCAGGGTGTGTGTCCTATGCTAATTAGTGTCCCTCTTTCCCATCTCAAAAAGTTGGGAGGTATGCAAATACCTGAATATGTATACATATTATATAAATAATGGCGAATAAAAAAATACAAAACAGTATATATCATGTGGTATAAATGAATAAACATGTGGCAAAAAAAAAACACTAAACATTTAATGATAAAAATGAATGATCAATAAATATTAATGATCAAACATGCAATTACCAATGCAACAAATATAAGCAATTAGATGTGTATGTAGTGACACCACACCAATAAGTAATAACAATGTTGTGCAAAATAAAGTCCATAAAATATCTACACCACCTAAAAGTCCATAAGCCACTTCCAGTTTGAAGATTCACTCCGCACCATATAGGGACATCCAGTGCGCCGTGAAGATGCTAAACACTCACCAGACCATCAGTGACCGCTTCGTTAGAAGTGATCTATAAGCACTTGATATCATTCCTCACATAGCCAGGAACACCCAACTTAGGCTGGTGGAACACTTCTCCTTCAATTGATAACTCACATATAACTCACATATAGCAAAGTAAGCACAAAGAGAGAAAGATACTCATAGTGCAGTGGGTTTATTTCATAATTAGGGACTAAATAAAACAAGCGATTGGCCTCTTACATAAAAGGTGCCCGATATTCACCAATATAGCCCGAAATTGTATAGGGAACTTGCACTGTCGCTCCGCCATAACCAGGAACCAACACACGTATCAATTGCCGGAAGGCACGTGACCGGAAGTTGTGTTCAAGAAGCTCCACTTCTACACGTTTCGTCAAAATGACGTCTTTAGGAAGCACTGAAGACGCCATTGTGACGAACTGCCTAGAGGTGGAGCTTCCGTGGGGGACCAAGAGGGCCATTGCTCTTGGCCACAGAGCTGGACCGAGATCAGGCTCAGGTAAGTTAGGCGGGGGGGGGGGGGGTCCTAATAACAAAAGTTTTTTTACCTTAATGCAGGGAAAGCCTTTAGAACCACTTTAAACATGAGAATGTCTTTTTTGCCCATCTGGCCATTTTTTTTTTATGTGCAGAAGGTGTCATTTGTATCATAACATTTGCTGACTCCCTGTGATTTCCAAGGATCATTTTTCAATTTCTATATGGAAATATTTTCTTTCATAGATGCCAATTATTTGTTCTATTATTCTACTATTTATTTTATAATTCTATAATTATTTTATAATTATTCTATTCTATTTCATTCATAGGTCTCATTTATTTGTTCTATTATTCTACTATTTATTTTAAAATTCTATTATTTTTTTATAATAATTCTATAAGGTAATATTTCAATCAAATTTAATTTACGAGTGTCACTTATTTATTCTACTTATATATTATTTATTTTTAAATTCTATTATTATTTTATAATTATTCTATCATTCTATTCTTTATGGTATTATTTCAATAATGGGTGTCATTTATTTGTTCTATTATTCTACTATTTATTTTATAATTCTATAATTATTTTATAATTATTCTATTCTATTTCATTTATAGGTCTCGTTTATTTGTTCTATTATTCTACTATTTATTTAAAAATGCTATTATTTTTTTATAATTATTCTTTAAGGTAATATTTAATTCAAATTTCATTTACGAGAGTCATTTATTTATTCTACTTATATACTATTTATTTTTAAATTCTATTATTATTTTATAATTATTCTATCATTCTATTCTTTATGGTATTATTTCAATAATGGGTGTCATTTATTTGTTCTATTATTCTACTATTTATTTTCTAATTCTATAATTATTTTATAATTATTCTATTCTATTTCATTTATAAGTCTCGTTTATTTGTTCTATTATTCTACTATTTATTTAAAAATGCTATTATTTTTTTATAATTATTCTTTAAGGTAATATTTAATTCAAATTTCATTTACGAGTGTCATTTATTTATTCTACTTATATACTATTTATTTTAAAATTCTATTATTATTTTATAATTATTCTATCATTCTATTCTTTATGGTATTATTTCATTAATGGGTGTCATTTATTTGTTCTATTATTCTACTATTTATTTTGTAATTCTATAATTATTTTATAATTATTCTATTCTATTTCATTCATAGGTCTCATTTATTTGTTCTATTATTCTACTATTTATTTTTAAATTCTATAATTTTTTTTATAATTATTCTATTCGGTAATATTTCATTCAAATTTCATTTACGTGTGTCACTGATTTATTCTACTTATATACTATTTATTTTTAAAATCTATTATTATTTTATAATTATTCTATCATTCTATTCTTTATGGTATTATTTCATTAATGGGTGTCATTTATTTGTTCTATTATTCTACTATTTATTTTAAAGTTCTATTATTTTTTATAATTATTCTATACGGTAATATTTTGTTTATGGATATCATTTATTTATTCTACTTATATACTAAATATTTTATAATTCTATTATTATTTTATCATAATGCTATTATTCACTTCTATATAGTATTTTTTTATTCATGGGTGTCATTTATTTGTTCTATTTCATCAAAATTATGACAAACAATTGAATTCCAAAAAGAAATTCCAATTTCAATCCCAAACCATTTTTGTTTCATGTTAACAATTTAGGCACAAGCTAAATTGAAAGCTTTCAATTCCCTAAAATTCTGGTAAATTTTAGAGATTTTGGTGAAACGACACCATTTTGGCACAGCACATTGGACCTAATACAGGAAGCCAAATTAAGGCATTTTTGGCAGTTTTTTAAGTAACTGATTAAAATGGTCCCTGAGGGCTATGAAAGCTCCTTTCTACTATCCTGCACCAGTTCTTGCGCCAGAAATGGCCCATCGTTAACCTCATTATTTTACCTTTTTTTTTTTCTTCTAGAAATGAAAAAAAAAACAAGCAGTGAAAAACAAAACAGCCATATACCAATAATGATCACCAATACACAAAGCAAATTACCGTATATACTCGAGTATAAGCCGACCCGAATATAAGCCGAGGCACCTAATTTTACCACAAAAAACTGGGAAAACGTATTGACTCGAGTATAAGCCTAGGGTGTCCATCTGCATGCCTCACTGTGCCTCACTTTGCCTCACTGTGTCCATGTGCATGCCTCACTGTGCCCATGCCTCACTGTGTCCATGACTTGACTGACGTTTAACATGGGAGTCTATGGAAGGGGTGCCCGGGTTTGAAAAATCGTTGCTCCCCGGCCGTAGATCCTCCAGACAACAAACTTTGCACACTTGTAGAGGAAGAAGGGGGCTACATGTGTGCCAAGTTTGGGATCCAGGGGATCTACAGACGGCCGTTACCAGGTCCCCAAATTCACTGGAGAAATTACCGTTTAACATAGGAGTCTATGGAAGGGGTGCCCGGCTTTGAAAAATCGGTGCTCCCGGGCCGTAGGTTTGCCGGACAACAAACTTTGCACACTTGTAGAGAAGGAGTGAGGCTACATGTGTGCTAAGTTTGGGGTCCAGGGGACCTACGGCCGGCCAGTATCGTGTCCCCAAATTCCGGGAGATCAGGCGCAAAAAGGTGACTCGAGTATAAGCCGAGGGGGGCATTTTCAGCACAAAAAAATGTACTGAAAAACTCGGCTTATACTCGAGTATATACAGTAGACAGAGGAAGCCAAAGTCTTGTGTTATTGGCAGTTTTTGAAGAAATAATGGGATTTAAATGTCCCCTGAGGACCTGTTATTGTGCCTAAAATGGTCCACCATTTGCCTCATTGTTTTCCTTTTTGTTTCCAGAAAGAAAAAAGAAGAAGAAAAAAAGACCAAAAGACAGTCAGTGAAAAAAGCAAGCATATACAAGTAACAATCACATACACAATACACATTGGATTCAAAAGAGGAAGCCAAATTAGGGTGTTTTCTGCAGTTTTTAACCACTTCACGCCCGGGCTATAAGCAAAAGACGTCCGCAAAGCGGTCGTCAATTGCTGATAGGACGTCTATGGACGTCCTCTTATTTACTTCCGCGATGCGCGCCACCGCGGGCGCGCGTCGGGGAAAAACTGTGCCCGCCGTGTCAGGCGAGTGCCGATGCGCGTGCCTGGCGGCCGCGATGTCCGCCAGGTACGAGCGATCGGCTGTCACAGAGCCAGGGACGTGGATCTCTGTGTGTAAACACAGAGATCCACGCCCTGTCAGGGAGAGGAGACGGATGGTGTGTCCCTTGTACATAGGGACAACCATCAGTCACCTCCCCCAGTCAGTCCCCTCCCCCCCACAGTAAGAACATCTAGCAGGGAACATATTAACCCCTTGATCGCCCCTAGTGGTTAACCCCTTCCCTGCCAGTCACATTTATACAGTAATCAGTGCATATTTATAGCACTGTTCGCTGTATAAATGTGATTGGTCCCAAAAATGTGTCAAAAGTGTCCGATGTGTCCGCCGTAATGTCACAGTCACAAAAAAAAAAAATCGCAGATCGATGCCATTACTAGTAAAAAAATAAATAAAAAAATAATAAAAAAAAATCATAATTCTATTCCCTATTTTGTAGGCGCTATAACTTTTGCGCAAACCAATCACTATACGCTTTTTGCGTTTTTTTTTTTTTTTACCTAAAATATGTAGAATACGTATCGGCCTAAACTGAGGAAAAAAATATTTTTTTTAAAAAAAAATTGGGATATTAATTATAGCAAAAATTAAAAAATATTGTGTTTTTTTCAAAATTGTCGCTCTATTTTTGTATATAGCGCAAAAAATAAAAACCGCAGTAATGATCAAAGACCACTAAAAGAAAGCTCTATTTGTGGGAAAAAAAGGACGTCAATTTTGTTTGGGAGCCACGTCGCACGACTGCGCAATTGTCATTCAAAGCGTGACGGCGCTGAAACCTGAAATTTCGCCTGGGCAGGAAGGGGGTTATGTGCCCAGTTGTCAAGTGGTTAAAGAAGAAATTGGAATTAAATGATCCCTGAGGGTTATGTAAGCCCCATTTTACTACCCTGGACCTGTTCTTGTGCCAAAAAATGGCACATCATTAGCCTCATTATTTGATACTTATTTCCCCAGAAAGAAAAAAAAAACTGACACTGAAAAATAAAGCAACCATATACAAATAACGACCACATACACAATACACAAAACATATTGGACTCAACAGAAGAAGCCAAAGTAAAGCCTCGTACACACGACCAGTTTTCTCGGCAAGAAACAACAAGAAAACTGTTGGGAGAGCTTTCTTGCCGAGAAAACCGTTCGTGTGTATGGTTTCTTGTCGAGAAAACTGTCGTGAATCTCGACGAGAAAAAAAGAAAACCTGCTTTCTTTTTTCTCGTCGGGAGTCTTATTTTTCTCGGGATTCTCGTCAGACTGTTTTTGGATGAGAAAAACGTTTGTGTGTATGCTTTTCCGAGTCTTCAAAAACCGAGCATGCTCAGAATCAAGTATGAGACGGGAGCGCACCTTCTTGTAAAACTAGCGTTCGTAACGGAGATAGCACATTCATCACGCTGTAACGAACTGAAAGCATGAAGACTGAAAAGCGCGAATCGTCTCTCACTAAACTTTTACTAACACGCAGTAACACGAGATTAGCAAAAGCAGCTCAAGGGGTGGCGCCATGAGAATGGAACTTCCCCTTTATACTGATTCTGGGCCGTGTGTAGTAGGCTTTAGGGTTTTGGGCATTTTTAAAGGAGTACCGTATTTTTTGGACTATAAGACGCACTTTTTTCCCCCAGAAATATGGGGGAAAATGTCCCTGCGTCTTATAGTGCGAATATATGACAGGCCCCGCCCCCCGCCACCGCTGGAACTGCCCCCGCCGCCCCTGCCACCGCTCCATGCCGCCGCTTAAATCGCCCCCCCCTAAGCCACTGGCACCGCCTCCCCGCCGCCCCTGCCACCGCTCGCATCGCCCCTCGCCGCCACTGGAACCGCCCCCCGCTGTCGCTGGCACCGCCCCGGGCACCGCTCCATGACGCAGCTGGAACCGCCCCCTGCCACCGCTAGCATCACCCCCCACCGCCACCACCGGAAGAGAGGGAGGAGAGCGGGGGACAGACTTCCAAACCCCCCGTGGGCACTAAGCGATCCTCCAGCTGGTTCCTCACAGAGCATTCGGCCGCTCGGGCTGAACTGTCTTCTGTTAGGTGGAAGAGGTAAGGCTGCATTTGTGGCAACGTTCACTGCATTTCTATGGCATGGTCACTCGCGCATGCGCCATAGGGAACCGGGCAGTGAAGCCGAAATGCTTCACTTCCTGGTTCCCTCACCGAGGATGGCGGTGGGGACAGCAGATAGACGAGCGATTGCTCGTCCTCTGCTGCGGACGTCGCTGGACTCCAGGACAGTTAAGTGTCCTAATATTAAAAGTCAGCAGCTGCAGTATGTGTTAATATATTAAAGAAGTGTAAAGCTATTGCTGGGCTTTCCTATTTGAAATGTCTGCTAGGTTTGATAACACCGCACATGAAGAGAGAGAGAGAGAGAAAGAGAGAGAAAAAAAAGAGAGATATAAACAGAGAAAGAGAGAGAGAAGGCTAAAGAAACAGAGAAACAATGAGGGAGAAGGAGAGAAAGAGAAAGACAAAAAAGAGAGACTGCAGGAAAAGTTAAGAGTTGAGGAGCTAGTGCTCGGCTTTCTTATTGGAAAATTCAGCAAGCTTTGATAACACTCTGCATAGAGAGGGAGAAAGAGAGAGAAAGAAAGAAAGAAAGAAAGAAAGAAAGAAAGAAAGAAAGAAAGAAAGAAAGAAAGAGACAGAAAGAAAGAAAATAAACTCCAGGAAGAGTTAAGAGGTGCAGAGCTAGTGCTGGGCTTTCTTATTAGACATTTCAGTAATCTCTGATAATACTCTACATGAAGAGAGAGACAAAATGTGAGAAGGAAAGAGAGAGAGAAAGACGAGAAAGAGAGAGAAAGAAAGACAAAGAAGTAGACAATGAAAAAGAAAGAAAGCCAAAGAAAGAAATAGTAACAGATAGAAGAGAGAGGAAAAAAATAAGAGACTGCATGGAAAGAGGTGAAAAGCTAGTGCCGGGCATTCCTTTTAGAAATTTTAGCAAGCTTTGATAACGCTCTGCATGGACAGAGAGAGAAAGAAGGAGAAAAAAAAGAGAGAAAGAGTAGAGAGAAAGAGAAGGAAAAAAAGAAAGAAAGAAGGGAAAGGGATATACAAAGGGTGAGAAGGAAAGAGAGAGAGAGACAAAGAAAAAGACAATGAGCGTAGAGAAAGAAAGAGAGAGAGACAAAGAGAGAAACAGCAAGAGAGAGAAGAGAGAGAGAGACAAAAAAGTGAGAGACTGCAGGAAGAGTTAAGGGGTGCAGAGCTAGTGCTGGGCTTTCCTTTTAGAATTTTCAGTAATCTCTGATAATACTCTACATGAAGCGAAAGACAAAAAGTGAGAAGGAAAGAGAGAGAGAAAAAAAAGAAAGAGAGAGAAAGAAAGACAAAGAAGTAGACAAAGAAAAAGAAAGAAAGGCAAAGAGAGAAATAGTAAGAGATAGAAGAGAGAGGAAAAAAATAAGAGACTGCATGGAAAGTTAAGAGGGGCAAAGCTAGTGCCGGGCTTTCCTTTCCGAAATTTCAGCAAGCTTTGATAACGCTCTGCATGCAGAGAAAAAGAATAAGAGGGAGAAAAAAAAAGAGAACGAGAGAAAGAGAGAGGAAGGAAAGAAAGAAGGGAAAGGGAGAGACAAAGAGTGAGAAGGAAAGATGTGCATAGAGAAAGAAAGAGAGAGAGAGAGAGACAAAGAGAGAAACAGCAAGAGAGAGAGACAAAAAAGTAAGAGACTGCTGCAAGAGTTAAGTGCTAGTGCTGGGCTTTCTTTTTAGAATTTTCAGTAATCTCTGATAATACTCTACATGAAGCGAGAGACAAAAAGTGAGAAGGAAAGAGAGAGAAAAAGACAAGAAAGAGAGAAATAGAAGAAGAGAGAGAGAGAGAGAGAGAGGAAAAAAATGAGACACTGCATGGAAAGTTAGGAGATGCAAAGCTAGTGCCGGGCTTTCCTTTTCACTGGAGAGAGAAAGAAAAAGAGAGTGCGAGAGAGACAAAAAAAGAAAGAGTGAGAGAGAAAAACAGAGAAAGAAACAGAGAGATGAGAGAGAGGGAGAAAGGGTGAGAAAGATAAAGAAAGAGACAGACAGAGGAAGGGAGGCATTGGCACTGAGCATATACATGTCCATTCCAAGACCCTCAATGTTTAAAATAGAGAATTTGATTCCAAGCATCATTTTGCGAAAGTAATTGAGTTGACTTTCTCTCACAGGCCAGTGGTTGCAGTTACAAGAAGTGACTGGCAATTTTCTATTTATGAATATATAAAATATAAAAGTGAGGTGATCTTTATGCATCAATGCTACACCTCCCACGCAGCCCACAACTGTTAAGAAACGCTGTGAATTTACCAAGTGCTATCTTGCAGGAATAATAAGCCTTGTGAAATGAACCGTTGTAGCAGAGAGGTACTTCACTTGTACTATTGTTTCCTAATGCGACAAAGACGAAAAAGACACGGAGCTGTTGATGATACAATGTTCTACATTTTTGATTAAAAGCGTATATACTCGAGTATAAGCCAAGTTTTTTCAGCACGTATTTTTGTACTGAAAGTGCCCCCCCCCCGTCTTATACTCGGGTCACCTTTTTGCGCCTGATCTCCCGGACTTTGGGGGCCCGGTACCGGCCGGCCGTAGGTCCCCTGGACCCCAAACTTGGCACACATATAGCCCCACTCTTCCTCTACAAATTTGTTGTCCGGGGGACCTACGGCCGGGGAGCACCGATTTTTCAGAGCCGGGCACCCCTTCCATAGACTCTCATGTTAAACGGTCATTTCTCCGGAAAATTTGGGGACCCGGTACCGGCCGGTCGTAGGTCCCTGGACCCCAAACTTGGCACATATAGCCCCACTCTTCCTCTACAAGTGTGCAAAGTTTTCTGTCTGGGGGACCTACGGCCGGGGAGCACCGATTTTTCAACCCGGGCACCCCTTCCATATACTCCCATGTTAAACGTAAGTCTAGTCATGGACACAGTGAGGCATGGGCACAGTGAGGCACAGTGAGGCATGGGCACAGTGAGGCATGGGCACAGTGAGGCATGGACACAGTGAGGCATGCACATGGACACAGTGAGGCAAAGTGAGGCATGCAGATGGACACCCTAGGCTTATACTCGAGTCAATACGTTTTCCCATTTTTTTTGTGGTAAAATTAGGTGCCTCGGCTTATATTCAGGTCGGCTTATACTCGAGTATATATGGTAATGAAATATTGGCAAGGGATTTGTGTTACGGAAAAGTTCTGCAACTGCGTTCAAAAGAAAAGCTGACGAAAATAAACCCTTACCACTGAGATTTAATGCCTTTGGGAAGCGCTGCAGCCATTCATTCATGCTATTTCTGAAGATGTTTCCTATAAGCAACAAGCGCACATCTTTCAGGTGTGCAACAGAAATAGAAACTGTCTATCATCCAGAGACCTGAGCCACCTGCTCCCTCTTGAGTCCTGAAAGGTTTTTTTTTAATTACGAAAATATCAAATGTTGAACATGAATATATTATATGGATATTATGCTTTCCAATATCCAAGCAGCAGGGGCAGCTGTAGGCTTATTTTCAAATATTTCATTGCTGATTGCCTTACCTATTTGTTGTAGAAAGTCTGTGTACACAGCTCAATAGTTCAAGCCTATAGAACCAGACTTGATTTCCACAATCTTTCTACCAATTTATATGTGCATTAATGTATTTTATTCATGTTATTTGCCTGTAAAAGCCTCCCTTGTGTAGATATGTGTAGACATCCAAGAGTCTTGAGACTGCTGCTTGGGGCCGCCATCTAAAGCCCCAAACACACGGTCGGACTTCCATCTGACTTTTCCGTGGATTTTTGTCCGAACGGAGTTGGTCGGGAACACCCATAGCATACACACGCTCGGACTTTTCTGCAAACTTTCTGCAAACTTTTTGCAACATCACGTGGTTTTTCTGCTCTTTTCTGCTCTTTACCGCCACCCTTTGGTCAACTTCTGCTATTGTTGGTTGATTTTAACATTAGTTGTTTTGTCCATCGGACAAAAGTCCGATGGTTTTCTGTACACACGGCAGGACTTTGCTCCATCGGAATTTTGTTGGGCAAAAGTTTGTCCGTTTGCAGACCCAACTTTTGTCCGATGAAAACAAAACCAAACAAAAAAAAGTTTGTCCGATGGAGCGTACACACGGTCGGATTGTTGGTCCAACTTGCTTAAAACGAAGTTTGTTGGGCAAAAGTCCGACCGTGTGTACGGGGCTTTAGATGTGATGTCAGCAGCCCCAGGAGACTCAGAGTTGTCCTTCATCTGTCACTCTATAGCAGCCTTTCACAACCTTTTTAACATGGAGGAACCCTTGAGATAACTTTCTGTTCTCAGGGAGCCCCTACCAATAATTACTATATCCACATTTCATGGTACATTGGCCTTGATGGTCACTGGGAAGAATACTGCTTAGATCTACACAACTGACCCTCATTAACCACCTATAAAGAGAATTTAGAACTTCCACCCAGTGTGACACCGAATGTAGATAGTGTGCGTTTGGGGCAGCGCACCCACCTGGCTGTCTAATTAGGAGCAGTAGTTGTGTTCATGCAACAGTTGGCATGAATGGAACTTCCTGCATTGGGATACATGGAACCAGTGGCGGCTGGTGCTCAAATTTTTTGGGGGGGGCGCAAACAAACTGAAAAAAAAAAAAACATCAATTGCCGCCACTGTGCCCATTAAATGCAGCCAAAGTGCCCAAACGCCACTAGTTTGTCCCCAAATGCAGCCAGTTTGTCCCCATATACAGCCAGTTTGTCCCCATATACAGCCAGTTTGTCCCCATATGCAGCCAGTTTGTCCCCATATGCAGCCAGTTTGTCCCCATATGCAGCCAGTTTCCCCCAAAATACAGCCAGTTTCCCCCCAAATTACAGCCAGTTTGTCCCCCATATACAGCCAGTTTGTCCCCATATACAGCCAGTTTGTCCCCATATACAGCCAGTTTGTCCCCCATATACAGCCAGTTTGTCCCCCATATACAACCAGTTTGTCCCCATATACAGCCAGTTTGTCCCCATATACAGCCAGTTTCCCCCCAAATACAGCCAGTTTGTCCCCCATATACAGCCAGTTTGTCCCCATATACAGCCAGTTTGTCCCCCAAATACAGCCAGCTTCCCCCATATACAGCCAGTGTGTCCCCCATATACAGCCAGTTTGTCCCCCATATACAGCCAGTTTGTCCCCCAAATACAGCCAGCTTCCCCCATATACAGCCAGTGTGTCCCCCATATACAGCCAATGTGTCCCCTATATACAGCCAGTTTGTCCCCATATACAGCCAGTTTGTCCCCATATACAGCCAGTTTGTCCCCCAAATACAGCCAGCTTCCCCCATATACAGACAGTTTGTCCCCCAAATACAGCCAGCTTCCCCCATATACAGCCAGTGTGTCCCCCATATACAGCCAGTTTGTCCCCCATATACAGCCAGTTTGTCCCCATATACAGCCAGTTTGTCCCCCAAATACAGCCAGCTTCCCCCATATACAGCCAGTGTGTCCCCCCTATACAGCCAGTGTGTCCCCCATATACAGCCAGTTTGTCCCCATATACAGCCAGTTTGTCCCCATATACAGCCAGTTTGTCCCCCAAATACAGCCAGCTTCCCCCATATACAGCCAGTTTGTCCCCATATACAGTCAGTTTGTCCCCCAAATGCAGCCAGTTTGTCCCCCAAATGCAGCCAGTTTGTACCCCAAATACAGCCAGTTTGTCCCCCAAATACAGCCAGTTTGTGCCCCAAATACAGCCAGTTTGTGCCCCAAATACAGCCAGTTTCCCCCATATACAGCCAGTTTCCCCCATATACAGCTAGTTTGTCCCCCAAATACAGCCACTTTGTCCCCCCCAGCCCTGCACTTACCTTCCTCGGGTCAGCGCCATCCTCAATGTCTTCTCCCGCCCTCGATGTCGCTTCAGCCAATCAGGTTACCGGTAACCAGACACGATGAACATGATTGGCTGAAACGCAACCAGGGAACGCACCCCCCGTGCATCCTCTCGTTAGCTTTTTAGAAGCCCTCAGGCTGTAATCGGGAAGCCGATCAGAGCCGCTGGCTCTGATAGGCACTTCTAAAGACCAACCTGTTATTCAGATGGCCCGCGCTCAACAGGGGGCCGGCCATCTGAATAGTGGCAGCGGCGGTGACAATACATAAGTTCATGCAATGCATGAACCTATGTATTGTTGTGAGTGACGGCCGGGCGCAGGAGTGAGGGGGGGGCGGCGCTCCTGCGCCCACTATGGACGCACCGCTCCTGCATGGAACACCTGTGCATCCTCATGCGGGCAAATATAGCCTCACACAGGCATATGCTTAAATACGCATGTGTGAATGTGGGCTTACATTGGTGATTAGTGGGAAAAATGCTCTTTCACAGATAGCAAAAATTATCACTGTTGTCAGTGGGAACAGACACTATATTGTCAAAAGTATTGGGACGCCTGCCTTTACACGCACATGAACTTTATTGGCATCCCAGTATTAGTCTGTAGGGTTTAATATTGAGTTGGCCCACCCTATGCAGCCCAATCACATAGCTAGGCTTTTAGAGCACTAGGAACGTGAGGCAAAAGTACTACATGGGGGACACAGCACTGATAAAAAAAAATTAACACAGAACTAAACTCTCTAACTATTTTTAATCATTATGCTGCTAGCCTTAGTAAACAGATAGGAAAGTATATTATATTTATTTGTTTGAAATGTAGCGCTTGGTTTCTACTAGTAACAAACATCCACTATCTCACCCTGCTGCCAGACCCCTATATATCAACTCTGAGACAAAGAGCAGTCATTTGCATTGTTTTGTTTTCGCTTATTGGGGGATATAACTTGGTTGGGGTAAAGGGGGATATGGGATGCCCATAGAACTTGTTGAATTGCCATCACATTGAGAGAACATTGATTAGTAGATTCAGCCCTGAATAACTGATGTACTCCTAACACTCACAGTCTCTTCCCCTGCATATCTCCATGCAGACTATTGCTCCTCCTCCACTGCACTAGCTCCTGCAGAATATCACTCCCAGGACTTTTCTCCTCCTGCACAACTCGTCCACTGTAAAAACAGTTAAATTCCTGTCTCATCATCTTCAGTATGTCAAAAGAGGATCACTCTGAATAACCCCCCAGATTGCTGGCTGTACTTAGTACTGTTGTAAAGAAAAGCCCGGAGCAAGGAATGCAATGAATGGGTGGAGGGCGAACATGACTAGGGAAACAAGGACTTATGTGAAGGATTAGGGGATTGGTGGGGTAAGGCTGAGGAAGAGGGGATAAGATTGGTGGGTTAATTTGTGTGGGAGGGGGCATTGAGGGTATAAAGGAAGACTCTGCCCCCTCCCCGGATAACATGCGGCGCAGAGAAAGTTCCCGCCCACCCTCCCCTGAATTTGGACGGAGTTGGGGATGTTGTCTCTACATTTTGTTTTACAGGTACAAGTGGGGTCATTGCAGATGTCGTGGCAGTGGCGGGTGTCTGTTCTTTGCAGGGGAAGGATGATACCTCGGAAAGAAGGGTTCAGGACCTGTCGTTGGTATGGGTCCTGACGGTGGGCTTACAGTTAACGGAGGTTTAGCTTGAAGCATTGGGATGGTGCACTGCGGTCATGGTTGTCTCTGAGCCAGCATGTCGGCTTGAGGCCTATTAGCGGATTTTGAGAAGTACCGCAGTGCAATAATAGACACAAAATGTTAATAGAGGTTCCTGCAGAGAGCGACACCAGTAATTTACTGAGGGTCCTTTAGGACAGAGTTTATGGTTACTGTTAAAAAGTTATACAGCGTTTTTTAATAAATAAGGCTGCTACGGCCTATATATATTTCTCCAACTCCTGGTGTGGTCTCGTTTACTTAGTCATAAGTAAGATAGTAAATAAGGGGTATATAATAAGGACATCTGTTATACGATAGTCATGTTGCTAGAAGAATGTTACTTGATTGCTTTCACTAGGCCAGAAGTTTGCAGCACTTCTCCCCGGCGGCCTAGCAAGTTAGTAGCACATGGTGATAGGTGGACTACTGCTCCCAGCTAGTCCAATCTGCAAATCCTGCACCCTCAGGCCACAGCGACTTGACACTAAACCCCACAGTCTCTCCTCTGTTCCGGGACTCCTCACCAATGACCGTGTAAAGATGAGGACTTCATCCATGACCGTGTAAGGATGAAGTTCCCTCCCAGACTCCCTGGCATGCCTCTGCACTCAGCACTTCACTGTGGTATACACACTGACCTTCTCCTGCCCCAAGATGGAGAACTTTATCCGGAAATACGTTCCAGCAGCACCTCCTGCCTCTCTGCTCCAGGAATTCCTCATCTGTGACCGTGTACAGAATCAGACCTCATCCATGACCGTGTAAGGATGAAGTTCCCTCCCAGACTCCCTGGCATGCCTCTGCACTCAGCACTTCACTGTGGTATACACACTGACCTTCTCCTGCCCCAAGATGGAGAACTTTATCCGGAAATACGTTCCAGCAGCACCTCCTGCCTCTCTGCTCCAGGAATTCCTCATCTGTGACCGTGTACAGAATCAGACCTCATCCATGACCGTGTAAGGATGAAGTTCCCTCCCAGACTCCCTGGCATGCCTCTGCACTCAGCACTTCACTGTGGTATACACACTGACCTTCTCCTGCCCCAAGATGGAGAACTTTATCCGGAAATACGTTCCAGCAGCACCTCCTGCCTCTCTGCTCCAGGAATTCCTCATCTGTGACCGTGTACAGAATCAGACCTCATCCATGACCGTGTAAGGATGAAGTTCCCTCCCAGACTCCCTGGCATGCCTCTGCACTCAGCACTTCACTGTGGTATGCACACTGACCTTCTCCTGCCCCAAGTCCATTCATGATGGAGAACGTTATCCGGAAATACGTTCCAGCAGCACCTCCTGCCCTTCTGCTCCAGGAATTCCTCATCTGTGACCGTATACAGAATCAGACCTCATCCATGACCGTGTAAGGATGAAGTTCCCTCTCAGACTCCCTGGCATGCCTCTGCACTCAGCACTTCACTGTGGTATACACACTGACCTTCTCCTGCCTCAAGTCCATCCTTGATGGAGAAGTTTTTCCGGAAATACGTTCCAGCAGCACCTCCTGCCCTTCTGCTCCAGGAATTCCTCATCTGTGACTGTGTACAGAATCAGACCTCATCCATGACCGTGTAAGGATGGGGTTCCCTCACAGCTCTACCCGGGCAACTCCACATTCGGCGCATCCCCCGCCCCCCCCCCCCCCGATTGGGGACGCCCTACAGCAACTGCCTAGAATTCCATTCTCCATGTCTTCTGGCTGACAACTCCTCACCAGCAGCATGTGACCTTAGCTTATATGGGAGGCCTGCCCCCTGCCAATACCGAATAGGGATTGGTCAGGGCTCCTCACATGAGCTGCCTGCCACTCCAGTACCAGGCCCTGCCTCCTTCTCTAGAACATTCTCCCTAAAGACAGGGGAGGCGCCTCAGAACCAGAGCACAGGCGATCACACCCACTGCTATACTATCCACTCCCAGCCCCAGATCAAAACAAGCAGGCCTAGCCTAAAGCATAGGCCTGCCTAAATTTTCCTGCGCTGACAGCTTAAACCTAGAAAAATCCTATTCTAGCACCTACCTATGGTAGAGGGTGCTACATAAACGTTTTTTTTTACATTTCTTCAGTTGCTTTCTGGCCTAGGCCAAAATAATATCATATACATCCCAGGAGTCATCGTGGGAGGAGTGGAGGAGGGGCTTTCTCAGCTAGGCACACCCTCCTGACTGTATGGCGTAGCTATGGGCAGATGGATTCCAGGAAGTAAATGCTACATGAATCATCTGCCATTACTCAAGATGGCCACTGATAGAAATGCTAGGGGGTGTTTTTCAAAGTGATTTCTTAAAATAAATGATGGAGACATGGATTGATTGGTGAGTTTGCTTTAGATATTAAAGATTAATTGTGACTGAACCGCTTGGCACCCCGGTTAGGTGCTTCCTTCTGCCAAACAGTGCCTCCTGCCCTCCAAACCGTTCCAGCAGACCGAGATCTAATACCAGCCCTTTTTACCCCAATCATCGTACACAGGCAAGATGTGGGGATAGAACCAAAGGAATGACCGTTTATTGAAACTCCGACACATACTGTACTATAATACTATAATCCCCTTTTGAGGATATTAGCAATGACAATGCAAACTTAAAACACCAATCCAATTAACAGCGAACAATGATCTTAATTAAACAGTAAGTTAATCAACAAACATATAACATCTCACAATAATTTGGTAACAAGTTAAGAGGTCACAAGAATAATTTAATCTCCAAGAGATGATCAGACAGACAGAAACAATAGAACAATGGGAAAGACCTACTTAAAAATAAACACATAACAAACCCCACCCCTCCCCACTCCGGCAGCAGTCTATGAGACAAACTCCTACAATATTCCAGCAGTCTGAAAAGATGGAATTCATTTATCTTCATAGATTTCTTAAGGGATGTTGTTGATAAATTTTTCTGTCCCAAGTGAAGGGGCTTCTCCAACCCTAACCCAAATCTAACAATTAATCGTTAATTTCCGCAGCCCTACTGTATAGAGAAGTAATCCAAACCACGCTCTCAGCATCCATTAAAGCGGAAGTCCACCCAGAAAAAAAAAGCACATTAAAAGTCCTAAAAAAAAAGAAAAAAATTAATAGAAAAATAAAAAAATTATACTCACCCGAAATGCCTGTTGCTATGCGGAAGTCCCCTAATCTGCCTCTGCTGTGCCTCTTCCTTATCCTCGGATTGAGAACTTCCGTTTCCTCTTCTTGTGAATGGGGCGCGCTGCCTTCTGGGAACTGTGTGTATCCCAGGAGGCAAGCCGCCCATTCACAAAGCGCCGTGCGAGTGGCGCATGCGCAGTAGGAAAGGGGCAGTGAAGCCGTAAGGCTTCACAGTCTGTTTCCCTTAGTCAGGATGGAGGAGTCGGGAGCCTGGCAGTAGCGATTGATCGCCATGGCAGGACCGACATAGCGGGCGAGTAGGACAGGTAAGTGTCCTTATTAAAAGTCAGCAGCTACACTGTTAGTAGCTGCTGAGTTAAAAAAAAAAAAAAAAAGCTTCACCTCCGCTTTAAGTAGTTGTCCATCATTAAAAAATGATCTGCTTTCTCTATGGGCCATAATCAGTGGGTAGGAGGCTTGCCCCTCGTCCTCTCCAGAAGCCCCTGTCCTGGTTTGGTCTGTCACATTAAGTAGCGTTTTCAGTTTGTGGTGCTCAGATACACGTAAGTTCCACTTTAACCACTTCAATACCAGGCACTTATACACCTTCCTGCCCAAGCCAAATTTGAGCTTTCAGCACTGTCGCAATTTGAATGACAATTGCGCGGTTATGCTACACTGTACCCAAACTAATTTTTTATCATTTTGTTCCCACAAATAGAGCTTTCTTTTGGTAGTATTTGATCACCTCTGCGGTTTTTCTTTTTTGTGGAAAAAAAAAAAAAGACCGAACATTTTGAAAAAAAAAAAAGGTTTTCTTTGTTTCTGTTATTTTTTTGTAAATAACTATGTTTTCTTCTTCAATAACGGGCAGTGATATGGCTGCACTGACGGGCACTGATAAGGCAGCACCAATGGGCAACGATGGGGTGGCACCAATGAGGTGGCACTGATGGGCACTGATAATGGGCACTGATAGGCGGCACTGATGGGCACTCATAGGCGGCACTGATGGGCACTCATAGGCGGCACTGATGGGCACTCATAGACGGCACTGATGGGCACTGATAGGCGGCACTGATGGGCACTCATAGACGGCACTGATGGGCACCAATAGGCGACACTGATAGGCCTGGGGAGCAGGTGTGTTAAATTTGGTGTTATCGCTCTCACTCTCTCATTCTGGTCAATGGAAGTTCAACATGGCACCTCATGGCAAAGAACTCTCTGAGGATCTGAAAAAAATAATTGTTGCTCTACATAAAGATTCCATAGGCTATAAGAAGATTGCCAAGAGGAAAGAAAACAGTCCTGGACAGCCGCACACCATAGAAGGCATCTTTATTGATAATAGTAAAATAAAATCCAAATGCAGTCACTTCATATGAAAGGAAAAACAGGAAAAGCAGGCGTTAGCTGCTTTTCCTGTTTTTCCTTTCATATGAAGTAACTGCATTTGGATTTTTTTTTACTATTATCAATAAAGATGCCTTCTATGGTGTGTGGCCGTCCAGGACTTTTTTCTTTCCTCAAGCTTGTGCAGAGCCAGCACCTGTGAGTCCCATCAGGGCGGGTGTTCCGGTAAAGATTTGAAGGGCTGGAGTGGCAATTTTTGTTTCAAGATTGCCAAGACCCTGAAACTGAGCTGTAGCACAGTGGCCAAGACCTTACAGCGGTTTAACAGGACAGGTTCCACTCAGAACAGACCTCGCCATGGTCCACCAAAGTAGTTGAGGTCACGTGCTCAGCATCATATCCAGAGGTTGTCTTTGGGAAATAGACATAGGAGTGCTGCCAGCATTGCTGCAGAGGTTGAAGGGGTGGGGGGGTCAGCCTGTCAGTGCTCAGACCATACACTGCACACTGCATCAAATTGGTCAGCATGGCTGTCATCACAGAAGGAAGCCTCTTCTAAAGATGATGCACAAGAAAGCCCGCAAACAGTTTGCTGAAGACAAGCAGACTAAGGACATGGATTACTGGAACCATGTCCTGTGGTCTGATGAGACCAAAAATAAACTTATTTGGTTCAGATGGTGTCAAGAGTATGTGTCGGAAACCAGGTGAGGAGTACAAAGACAAGTGTGTCTTGCCTACAGTCAGGCATGGTGGTGGGAGTGTCATGGTCTGGGGCTGCATGAGTGCTGCCGGCACTGGGGAGCTACAGTTCATTGAGAGAACCATGAATGGCAACATGTACTGTGACATACTGAAGCAGAGCATGATCCCCTCCCTTCGGAGACTGGGCCGCAGGGCAGTATTCCAACATGATAAGGACCCCAAACACACCCCCAAGACGACCAATGCCTTGCTAAAGAAGCTGAGGGTAAAGGTGATGGACTGGCCAAGCATGTTTCCAGACCTAAACCCTATTGAGCATCTGTGGGGCATCCTCAAACGGAAGGTGGAGGAGCGCAAGGTCTCTAACATCCACCAGCTCCGTGATGTCATCATGGAGGAGGGGAAGAGGACTCCAGTGGCAATCTGTGAAGCTCTGGTGATCTCCATGCCCAAGAGGGTTAAGGCAGTGCTGGAAAATAATGGTGGTCACACAAAATATTGACACTTTGGGCCCAGTTTGGACATTTTCACTTAGGGGTGTACTCACTTTTGTTGCAATCGGTTTAGACATTAATGGCTGTTTGTTGAGGGGACAGCAAATTGACACTGTTATACAAGCTGTACACTCACTACTTTACATTGTAGAAAAGTGTCATTTCTTCAGTGTTGTCACATGAAAAGATAGAATAAAATATTTACAAAAATGTGACGGGTGTACTTACTTTTGTGAGATACTGTATGTGCCCAGCTCAAATTTCATGAATCAAGTTTACATCCACTTTAATGCAGTCTATGCAATAACCGCTTACGGACCAGCCGCCGCAGTTATACTAAAAATGCTATAAATCTATTCCCTATTTTGTAGACGCTACAACTTTTGCGCAAACCAATCAATATGCGCTTATTGAGATTTTTATTACCAAAAATATGTGGAAGAATACATATCGCCCTAAACTGAGAAAAAAATAGCTTTTAAAAAAAAAAAATTGGGAATATTTATTATAGCAAAAAGTACAAAATATTGTGGTTTTTTTTCAAAATTGTCGCTCTTTTTTTGTTTATAGCGCAAAAAATTAAATTGCAGAGGTGATCAAATACCACCAAAAGAAAGCTCTATTTGTGGGAAAAAAAGGACGTCAATTTTTTCTGTGTACAGCATCGTCCCACGACCGCGCAACTGTCAGTTGAAGTGACGCAGTGCCGTATCGCAAAAAATGGCCCGGTCATTTGGCAGCCAATTCTTCCGGGGCTGAAGTGGTTAAAGGAGAAGTACAGCCAAAGCTTGTTTGGCTGTACTTCCACTGTGAATCACAGGAGTGCAGTTTGTTCTGCTGAAGCCCGCTGTCAGCTGATGTCACAGAGCCGGTCCAGGCTGGGGAAAGATCGTGACGTATGGTCAGGATCTGCTCACATGCCTGGACCGGCTCCCGGTTCAGCCTCTCAGCGATCCACTGAGAGCCTAAAACCGTCCGTTCCCGCCCCCACAGCCCAGCTATCCAGTGAGCGCGGGGGGCAGAAAGTGACTGACAGTCACCAGCTCTCTGTTCAGGGAGCACTAAGAACCGAGCGATCAGCAGCGGTGTTTGATCGCTGGGTTCTCAGTGTTAGAGCCGACGGGGGACCGATGCTGCATTCACCTAGGTAAGTATGATTCCAAAAAAAAAAAAATAACTATTCCCATACTTCTCTTTTAAGGTAAAATACCTTCTGCACAAGGCCGCCATCAGGAATTTTGGGGCCCCTTACACAGCTTCAGGCATGGGCCCCCTGGAGCAGAGGAGAACTGGAGGGGTGCTGCCGTTGCAAATTGAAACGGGGGGGCTGCCGCGAATTGAGAAGAGGGGGGGGTGCTGTCGCCGCAAAATGTTAAGGTCAGGGGGGCTTTGGGTGCTGACGAAAAAAAAAAAGAAAGAAATAAAAAAAAAAGATATAAAAAAAATAAAAGGGGGGGGGGGGGTTGCCATCCGGGCCCTGCGGACCTCTAGGCCCCTTACAAAAAAAAGAGAATACATAAAAAAAGGGGAATTGCTATCCAGGCCCCTGGGGACCTCCGGGCCCCTTACAGGTGTACTACCTGTACCCCCCTGATGGTGGCCCTGTTTCTGCATGCAGCCCCTCATACTAGCCTGAGCCTAATCTCAATCCAGCACTGTGCATGAGAGCAGAGACAAGCTTAGAGACAGCAGCGGTAGACATTGGCTCCCTTTGCTGGCAATCACAGCCAGTGAGGATGGAGTGGGGGGCGGGCCTGAGCTGTGCTCTATGTGTATATGACATAAAGAGACGGCTCAGGAGTGAGCCCACACAAATGCCCCCCACAGCAAGCTGCTTGCTATGGGGCACTCCGGGGGGGCAGGAGCAACGGCAAGTGAAGAGGATGGTGGGGGCTGCTCTACTATTGCACAGAGCAGGTAAGTATAACATGTTTGCTATTAAAAAAAAAAAAAATGTAATCCTTTACAAACACTTTAAATTAGAATTCCTGTTTAAATGTCATTTTTGCATTTATTTTTAGCAGCAGAGACACTTCAAAGCATTTGCTCATCATCATTAAGACGCACACATCTAGATAAGGTCCTGCCAATGTGGCCTTCCCCACCACTAAGACTGCTAACCCAATCTTTTGTTTTCCTGGCTCTAGAACACAATTAAAAAAAAGTTAAACAGTATATAGTCTATGAAAAGAAAGAAAGACTACATTCAATTATCAATGGTAAATTTCCACTGGAGGTTTTCATGCCATTGTAAATGAGTGACTTATCAAAATGTCATCCTTGTAATAGTTAAAATTCCAATTAGCTGGGGACGCAGACATTAAACCAGACGAAGATGAAACGGAGCGATTGAAACATTTGATTCTGTCTTGCGGAAGATCAGCTTCCCCTTTTATAATGTCAAATGATAATCAGTTACATTTCGCTTTTGTGAACGAAACATTAGGTGCAGATTGCAATAATGAAATACATGTAAATAGCCAAGGGAAAGGATTATACTGAAAACGACATGCCAGGAATCCAATGAGCTTGTAAAATCCTTTGCACTCTGCCTCTGCTGTGCTAGCAATTTTTTCTGTGGACTATAGAACACATCCCCCTAGATACAAGCTAACTGACCCTGTTGATCAAGCACTGGGTGGAAGTTCTAAAGTCTCTTTATAGGTGGCTAATGAGGGTCAGGTGTGTAGGCCAGCCTTTTTCAACCAGGGTGCCCAGGCAGGCACCCTGGGGCGCCTTGAGGTTTCTTCAGGGGTGCCCTGGCCAAATGCCTCAAAATTGCCAAAAATTGCATACAAGCCGGCATGTGGATGAAGGCTGCCTTTTAGGTACACTAAGGCCCCTTTCACACTGGAGCGGTTTGCGGGCGCTATTGCGCTAAAAATTGCGCCTGCAAACCGACCCTAAACAGCGGCTGCTGTTTCTCCAGTGTGAAAGCCGAGGGCTTTCACACTGGAGCGGTGCGCTAGGAGGACCGCTCCAAAAGTCCTGCTAGCAGCATCTTTGGAGCGGTGAGAGGAGCCGTGTGTTTACTGCTCCTCCACCGCTCCTTCCCATTGAAAGCAATGGGAAACCGCGGCTATACCGCCGGCAATGCGCCTTTGCAGAGGCGCGTTGCCGGTGGTATTAACCCTTTTCGGCTGCTAGCGGGGGTTAAAACCGCACCGCTAACGGCCAAATACCGCCGCAATTCCGACGGTATAGCGCCGCTAAAAATAGCGGCGCTATACCGCCAGCGCACCTCCAGCCCCAGTGTGAAAGGGGCCTTAGTCTCAGGTTTTCATTGTGCACCATGGCATCCTTCTAGCTGCCGGTGTCCTAATGACCAATGACATCATCAGTTGATAAGGAGGATGTCAGTCGCTTGCATAGCATCCTTGTTTGACTCTCCCCGGCCTCTCTTCATCAGCACTGGGGTCACATTAGCTGAGTGAGGGAGAAGAGAAACATTAGAATACTAGTCAATACCTGTTTTGCAAAAGTGTATTTGCTTTGGAAGAATAAATCACCTCTAATGTTGGGTGTCCTACTTGGACTTGCGGATGTTGCTGCATTATGTAGAACTATTAGAATAGTTTTTACATTTTAGAATGGGGTGTCTCGAGACTGTCCATAATTTTCAAAGGGTGCCTTGACTGAAAAAAGGTTGAGAAACACTGGTGTAGCCTATAAAGTGGCAGCTCTGCAGTGCCAGAAACTGTCCATTTATGGTGATGGAGAGCAAATTCAACAATGCAAAATCTTCGTACAAACGACTGATTTTCTCGGCAAGAAAACTGCTGGGAGAGCTTTTTGCCGTGAAAACCGTTCGTGTGTATGGTTTCTCGTCGGGAAAACTGCCGGGAATCTCAACGAGAAAAATAGAGACCCTGCTCTCTATTTTTCTCGTCCGGATTCTCGGCAGAGTTTTCCTGCCAAGAAAACCGATCGTCTGTATGCTTACCTGGTCCAAGGTAAACCCGCGCATGCTCGAAAAGACTTTGACGCATGCGCGGTAGCATACAAGGGTAGTGTAGGGTGTAGCAAGATGGCGGCAGCGGCATCGAATGTGACGAGCGCCGGCTCGTCATTGTCGATGATGTCACCGCGTTCTTCCCATTCAAAAGAACGGCGGTTCTTTTGAATGGTTGCGTGTGTACACAGGGCTTGGCAAGACAAGCTTGCCAGGAATCCCGTCGAGAAAACCAACGTTTTTTTTTTTTGACGGGATTCCCGCCCGTGTGTACGAGGCTTAATCTGTGATCCAAGTGAAGTCCTAGGTGGATTGTCCCAGTGGCAGGGGTCAATAGAACAAATAGGGGGGAATTTCTGCAGAAGGGACAGAGAGGGTAACAAAAATCGGACATACGGTATGTTCTAACCCTTCTTTGCTCTATCCAAAATTAAAAAATAAAAGGTTTTGGCTTTAGATAGACTTTAACCACTTCAGCCCCAGAGGATTTGGCTGCCCAATGACTGGGCCATTTTTTGCGATTCGGCACTGCGTCACTTTAACTGACAATTGCGAGGTCGTGCGACGTGGCTCCCAAACAAAATTGACGTACTTTTTTTCCCACAAATAGAGCTTTCTTTTGGTGGTATTTGATCACCTCTGCGGTTTTTATTTTGTACCGGACCAGGCCTATTTTTCCAAACTTCAATAGAACACCGCTCTAGGCAGACATCTCATAATGCATCCCACCTGCTGATGGAAATGGGTGCTGGCTCTGCATGTAGGAATGAATCAAAGAAAAGTCTGGACGGCCGCACTCTGTTAACACCTTTATTGAAGACGGTTTAAAAATTCTTCTGGTACAAAGACATCAGAGGCACAGGATCAATGAAAAGCTGACATGTTTCACACCACTATGGGGTGCTTAGTGACTAAGTACCTCATAGTGGTGTGAAACATGTCAGCTTTTCATTGATCCTGTGCCAGAAGAATTTTGAAACTGTCTTCAATAAAGGTGTTAACAGAGTGCGGCCATCCAGCCTTTTCTTCGATTTCTTTTTCAAACTTGTTGCTTACAAGTTAAAACCTTTTTTTTTTTTTTTCTAGAAAATTAATTAGAACCCCCAAACATTAATTTAATGAAAAAAAAATTTCAGACACCCTAGAGAATAAAATGGCAGTTGTTGCAATACTTGTCACACTATATTTGCGTAGCGGTCTTACAAGCGCAATTTTTTGGGAAAGAATACATTTTTTGAATTCAAAATAATACAGTAAAGTTAGCCCAATTGTTTTTATATTGTGAAAGATAATGTTACGCAGAGTAAATTGATACCCAACATGTCACGCTTCAAAATTGTGCCCACTCGTGGAATGGCGACATATTATGACCCTTAAAAATCTCCATAGGCGGCGTTTGAAAATTTCTACAGGTTACCAGAGGAGGTCTAGAATTATTGCTCTCGCTCTAATGATCGCAGCGATACCCAACATGTGTGGTTTAAACACAATTTACATATGCAGGCGCGACTTACGTATGTGCTCGCTTCTGAACGCGAGCACGACGGGATGGGGCGCTTTAATTTTTTTTTATTATTATTATTTATTTTACTTTTTATTTTTACACTGTCCCTTTAAAAAAAAAAAAAATTATCATTTTTATTACTATTACAAGAAATGTAAGCATCAATTTTTTTCGATATGTTCAAGGTTTTAAAACGCTAACAATTTTCCATATTTTTCAAAACTCCCGCAGCTCACCTGCAAATCTTCAGTGTAGAAGAGAGGCAGTGACAATGGATGCAGAGCCTGGGCGATGACATCACTCATAGGCCTACTATGTGGCATCCGTTGTCACTGCCTCTCCTCTACACTGAAGCCAGCACTGGGACCTGATCATGTGACCGTACCGGAGTGCTTCAGAATAGGTAAGTATAGACATCTTTTCTTTTATGCCGCGTACACACGATAGGATTTTCCGACAACAAAACCGTGGATTTATTTCCGACGGATGTTGGCTCAAACTTGTCTTGCATACAACACAAATGTTGTCGGAAATTCCGACCGTCAAGAACGCGGTGACATACAACACGTACGACGAGCGGAGAAAAATGAAGTTCAAAAGCCATGATTCCGAGCATGCGTGGACTTTATTACTTCAAACTTGTGTAACAACGCTCGGAATTTCCGACAACAAAGTTTGTTGTCGGAAAATTTGAGAACCAGCTCTCAATCATTTGTTGTCGGAAATTACAGGGTTAGATAGAATAGTCTAAGATTGGGGGTGGTGAGTAAATTTACCTTAAGTTAGAATTTGAATGGAATTCCATTTTAACACTATTTTAAAGCCGATCTTCACCCATATTTACAACTTATGCTGATCATAATGCCCCACTGTAATAACTGGATATTATCAATATTTTATATTATTTCTAAGTACCTTTTTTTCTTTAAATTTTTCGTCACTTCCAGTCCCGACCACCTAGGCGGTTACCTCATTAGGCGGTCCCCTGGACTCCTGGGACATCATTAGTCATCTATCCCAGGAGTCCTCAGGTAGCCTAATCATCTAATCTTGTGATATTTCCAGACACAATGTGCCGCCTGGCAATGATACTATTGCGCGAGAACCGGTGGTGCAATCTGGGTAGCTCACTGGCTTCAGACGCCCACAAGCAAGATGGCTGCTGCCAGCATTTCAACAGGGGCCAGAAAAGAGGAGATTTGGCAACTAATGCCCTGTACACACGATCTGACCTTTTTCCAACCAAACTCCCATCGGAATTCTGACAGAATTTCATCGGAAAAAAATAGAACAGGTTCTATTTGAAAATTCCGATGGAATTCATCGGAATTTCTCCGATGGGCCCAAACACGCTCTGAATTTCCGATGAAAAAACCCCAACGGACTCCGTCTGACTTTTTTCATCGGGAATTCCTATCGTGTGTACGTGGCATTAGTGTATTTTAACAATTAGGGTATTAACCATTTCCAAAGTAAATAGAGCGATATTTAACCCCTTCCATACCGGGCCATTGGGAAATGACGCCGGCAGGAACCCTCTCTCCCTCCGGGTGGACGTCATATGAATTCCTCCGCTTTGAGGGGGGATATCTGAATGATGCCTGCAGCTAGAGGCATCATTCAGATATCCTTGTTTAGAGCCGGCGATTCTGTGCACCATAAGAATGATCATAGCGGCGATTCCGCCGCTTGATCGTTCTTATAGGTGGCGGGAGGGGACATCCCCCCCTCCTGCCGCCATCCGGTGGTTCTCCGGGCTCTCCCGTGCGATCGGGGACCCGGAGAGAATCGTTGGCGCCGTTGGTGGGTCACGTGATGAGCATAGAGATGACTGGTGACCAGATGGTCACCAGTCATCTCTATGATCGTCGGAGGCCCGGGCGCGATGTGATGACGTCATGCCCGGGTCCTCAAATGTAAACAAAGCCGCCATTGCGGCTGTAAGTATGAGATCAGTGAAATTTTTTTCACTGATCTCATGCTTTCCAGCCTGGAGGAGATGTGTGGGGTCTTATTGATCCCACATCTCTCAATAAAGAGGACCTGTCACACACATTCATATTACAAGGAATGTTTACATTCCTTGTAATAGGAATAAAAGTGTAAAAAAAAAAAAAAGTGTAAAAAAAAAAAAAAAGTAAAAAAAAAAAAAAAACAAGTAAAATAATAAAAAATTTTTTTTTTTTTTTTTTAAAACGCCCGTCCCCAATAGCTCGCGCTTAGAAGCGAACACACACGCAAGTCCCGCCCGCATATGTAAACGCCATTCAAACCACATATGTGAGGTATCACCGCGTGCGTTAGAGCACGTGCAACAATTCTAGCACTAGACCTCCTCTGTAACTCTAACCTGGTAACCTGTAAAATTTTTCAAAGCGTCGCCTATGGAGATTTTTAAGTACCGAAGTTTGGCGCCATTCCATGAGTGTGCGCAATTTTAAAGCGTGACATGTTAGGTATCTTTTTACTCGGCGTAACATAAGCTTTCATATTTTATAAAAAAATTGGGCTAACTTTACTGTTTTGTTATTTTTTTAATTCATGAAACCATTTTTTCCCCCAAACAAAAGGCGTTTGAAAAATTATTGCGCAAATACCGTGCAAGATAAAAAGTTGCAACGACCGTCATTTTATTCCCTAGGGCAGTGATGGCGAACCTTGGCACCCCAGATGTTTTGGAACTACATTTCCCATAATGCTCATCTACACTGCAGAGTGCATGAGCATCATGGGAAATGTAGTTCCAAAACATCTGGGGTGCCAAGGTTCGCCATCACTGCCCTAGGGTGTCTGCTAAAAAAACCATATATAATGTTTGGGGGTTCTGAGTAATTTTCTAGCAAAAGAATAATGATTTGTACATGTAGGAGAGAAGTGCCAGAATAGGTCCGGTATGGAAGTGGTATAAAAAGCCCTGTATGGAAGTGGTTAAGGATCACAGGGATTTTTATTGAACTCTTTAATTAATTCTATACAAAGCTGTCATAGTGTTGTATTAACACTGAAAATTTATTTTAACATTTTTTGGGTAAATTGCAGTTTTACATAAATAAATAAAAAAGCAATAAAAGAATAAATAATAATAATAAATAATAATAATAAAATAATAAATAATAATAACCTGCATTGAAATGTATTGTAACTGTACTATCTGCCCTAACGTCGTAAAGCACTGCGCAATCTTTTGGCGCTATTTGAATCCTGTATAATAATAATAATAATATTAATACTAATAAAGAAATAAAAGAATAAATGATGATGATAATAATAATAATAATAATAATAAAAAAAAATAAAAAAAAATAATAATTAAGCACAGAACTAATGGATCGAAGGGTAAACAAAAAGTAGTATACATCAATGACGAAGGAAAACATCTGAACCATTACAAACAGGCTCTTAAGTATCACATAACGATAACTTCAGCATTCCTTTAAGATGGTCTCCTCTAGTAAAGACATTCTATTTAGTCAGCAGATTTGGTTGCAGAGATCTTCCGCGTCCTAGACATGATCCCTGAGGATATAAAACCCAATCACTAGAGGAAGGTCAGGTTATGACGGCTGGATGTCTCTACGCCTTGCCTGAAAGAGGACATAATGCAATTTTCCCTGTTTATAAATGAATTTGTGGCCGCCCAAAAATAGAGTATGCTTAGAGGCTTTTAATACAGTGGAGAATAAAGTCTGAAGGTCATGTAGAAGGCAGTCACAATTAATAACATACTAATAGAAAATGAATGTGTCAGGGATTATGTCGGAGTTTCTGGTTTGACCGAGATCAGAGGATGGTGGAATAATGAGAGATAATCTCTTTTTGTTTCAATTGCAATTAAAAAAATTAAAGTGGTACTAAGTACGGTACTAGGTGGTTTTTACCCAAATTCATTCTCTGGATCAGCCTTTCTCAACTTTTTTTTTACCCCATGGGAACCCTTGAAATAATGTATTAGATCTGAGGGAACCCCCTACACAAATACATTTATTGGTGGTCAGTGGGAACGATGCCTCCCTTAAAATGGTGGTCACAATGCCACCCTTAGGGACAGCTAAGAAGATCATTGGTGTCATGGTGTTGGCTTTGCCAAGTGGCACCAGACCTGGAATTACGCATCAGATGGAAAGTCAAGCCGCAACAGCTCTAGGAACCCCTAGCAACCTCTGGAGAGACCCTAGGATTCCACGGAAACTTGGCTGAAATTGGCTGCTCTTGATTACGGTAAAAAATGCCCTTGCATTGTCCTGTGTCCTGTCCACAAACACTTACCTGCAGTCTGGGGAAAGGGGAGTTACCGCTCCAGGTGGATGTGCTTGGTGATCAACCTCCTCTCAGAGAACTAGGGTGCTGAGAGCTATGACTAAGCACTAAGTACTAGTGCGAAACGCGTCAGTGTGTGTCCTATTTTCTTGCTGTGGCTTGTAGTGCTTTTATCCTTTTTCACCAATAAAGACAACTATAGAAGATTTTCTGGAGTGCGGCTGTCCAAACATTTTTTCGTTCTTTACTTACCTGCAGTCCCTTTGCACTGCCACCAGTTCTGGGACAATCCACTGGACTTCTGGGTTGTAGAGGAGGGTACTGAGGACAACAGAGCAATGGGCTCCTACTGCTATAAGTCAAATTGCTGGAAGGAGGAATGAGCAGTGGTGTGGCTTGCTGGGTGCTGTGTGTGTCTATGGACACACACAGCTTGGTTCAGGTCCCAGATGGGAGCGTACAGGCATGGGTGTCTACTTCTGCTAGGTCAGAATGCCACCCTTACAGACAGATAAAAAGATTATTGGTGTCATGATGTTCGCTCTGCCAAGTGGCGTCAGACCCGGAATAATGCACCATCAGATGGAAAGCCAACCAGCAACAGCTCAAGGAACTCCTAGCAACCTCTGGAGGTACACTAGGATTCCATAGAACCTTGGCTGAGAATGGCTGCTGTGGATTAAGGTAAAAAATACCCCCCCACCTTGCTATTATGCCGTCCTGTCCCCTAACACTCACCTGCGGTTCCTTTGTACCCCCACTGGTTCCAGGATAATCCACGCTGGTCTCTGTACTTCTGGGTTGGAGAGAAGGGTACTGAGGGCAATGGATCAATGAGCTTCTACTGCTGTAAGTCAAATTGCTTGGAGTAGGAGTGAGGAGCGTTGTGGATTACTGGGCACTGTGTGTCTATGGATCCACACAGCTTAGCTCAGGTCCCAGATGGTAGCATGCGTGCATGGGTGTCTCCTTCAGCTAGCTAAGGGAGACACCTGCAAACAGGGAGGGAGTCCTGGGCTTTGAGGATTCATGGGAGGAGAAGAAACAGGTAATTTTAAAGAAGAAGAAGAACAATCTAATGTTAAGCTGGCCATACACTGGTAGAATTTCAAAAAAGATACATTCATTTTTTTCCAATGGTTAGTGGGGTCAAATTGACGTCCAATTTTGACCGCAGTCATGAGATGATTTGCAGGAGCAGGATGGAACTTTTTTCTTGAATTCATGAACAAACAGTGAATGCAGAATTTGTTTGGGAATATACACTCATTCCAAACTTGAATGCTAAGAGCCAACATAAGTTTGAAATACTTTTATTATACTTCATATTCACAAGTCATGAATGTACCAAGATTTGTATAAATGTTCGCTTGTATGGCCAGCTTAAACATGGACCTTCTTTTCTGAAAAAAATTTAAATAAAGATTTATTCTCAATTTATATGAAATATATATATATATATATATATATATATATATATAATATAGGGCTGTGGAAATTAACTATTAATTCCTCGATTAATCGATTATTGTTTTTGATCGATCAAAATTCTTTTGATCGGTACGCACCTCTCCGCCGGCTTCCGGGTCTTCAGGGAGTTCTGTCGGAGATCCGGTGACGTCACGGACACCGGCGGGGCTTGCCGCATCCATCTGAAGGGCTCCTTTGCTGCGCCTTCATATCTGCATGCCGGCGGGCCCTTACTATTTGCCACACGCAAGGGCTGTTACACTTCCCTCTATCACTTCCCTCTATCAACCTGGGATTCTACAGCCATCCACTGGGAGTTGTGATCGTTCTCTTCACGGGACATCTACATGCCGACGGACTGATATTAACCCCTCCTCATCTGGATTCAGCAGTGGTATCGTTGTACACATTTTTATACCAGTATCATACTTAGCTACATGTTTTTATGACTGCTTTTGCTACCGTTAGGTATTCCTCGCTTTTTTCAATTTTTTCGATTTCATCTCCAGTGCAATATTTATTTTGTTACCTACTTGAAGACTATAACATTTTTAATGCTATTCCCATTGAGCGCTGCCTTTGTGTGTTTTTTGTATCCTGCTATCCATTTTTCCAGTGGTTGGTAGCTGCACTGGGAATTGACCTGCAAGGAGATCAGCTAAAAGTAGTTGGATCTGTTATGTGCGTTATAATTAATCGAAATTAGTCAATTAATCGATAAAAAAAACACAACATTTTTAATCAGTAACAGCCCTAATATAATATGAATACACAAATAAACATTATCAAAGGCCAACTAACCCAAAACTGATATTTCAGTTTGGGACAGTCACTGTGCACTACAGAAGAAGTGATACTACAGAACAAAATAATATTTGTTCTCCCAAAAGATCCTCCATTATACACAAAAACTGCAAAGAAATAGGACTATTTATATATATATATATATATATATATATATATATATATATATATATATATTTGTGTTTAATGTTTGTAAATATATTTAAAAATACCTGACTGGTTAAAATAATTTTTCACTGACTAGCTTAAAAAGTGTGTTTGAGACCCCCTACCCCTATATATTGTTTTTGGGCTTCTAGTGTGTTGCTATCCCTGTGTGGAGGAAAGGGGGCCGCCTCTAGGTGTGCCTGCTCTCAGTTTGTACATTGTTATATTTACCACCCATAGTTGAGATTTAGATAGTTTTGAGTTAGTGACCCACACATAGCAGAAATACCTTGATGTGGCAGTCTGGCTTCAATATATACTGTACAGCGCATCCGGAAAGTATTCACAGCGCTTCACTTTTTCCACATTTTGTTATATTACAGCCTTATGCCAAAATGGATTAAATTCATTATTTTACTCAAAATTCTACAAACAATCCCCCATAATGACAACGTGAAAGAAGTTTGTTTGAAATTTTTGCACATTTATAAAAAAAAAAAAATCCCAATAAATAAACATATGTAGTGCCCATCCCCTTTTAGAGGTGCTATGTACCCAAATTTAGGGTGCTGGTGTGGGCTGGTAGTTCGGCTCAGACCGTTCTCATTGATAGGTTGTGCTACTTTGTTTCTGCAGGTGGTATACTGGTGTGCAGTTCCCTGTGGCCTGTAGGTGGCACTGCCATGACAGGTCGGGGTTGAACCACTAGTAACACTGCTGTGCCTTAGGGTGTCCTCTCTCGGCAGCGGTACAGTGGGCGTGGTTGGCCTGCTGTGCATGCTGGGAGAGGATACATAAGGGGCAGACGCTGCCTGGAGAGGGAGTCCAGAGTTCCAGGGTTCCCGTTGGGAGTCAGAGTTCAAGTGCGCATCAGTCCCAGGCACATTTAGCCCTGGGGCTGCAACTTCAGCGCTGGGCCCAGCACCTTTAGCTTGCGAGGGAGCCCGCTCTAAGAAGGGGAGGACCTTTCTGAGGGACCGGTGAGAGTTCACGGTGAAAGAAGGGGCCCGGTAACTTTCTGGAGGGATTCGTCTATCCACCAAAGGCCTAGTAATGTGCTGTTGCTGGCACCTGTCCTTATATTGCAAGAGCTGAGAAGATCGGGACATGATAGATTCTGTGGCAGGGAGTCTCCCGAACGTATCTAAGAAAATAACCTAATAGAGCGTCCGAGCATCACTGCGGCTGCTAGGATCCACTTTGACAGGAGACTATCCGGGTGAGCTGAACTCACTCTGGTAAGAGTGGTGAGTGTAATATTTACTTGTGCCTGGACCTTCCTCCCAAAACTTGCTGTCCTGTCTCTCATCCACCCTTTCCTATCTGCTGAACATTGATGAAAAATAAACTCAACGTTGGAGTTTAGAGTGGTGTGGACATTGGAATTACTTGGGGGGGAAAACAGAGACTTGTCCCTATATCCTAGGAGATGAGAACTAACTGATGGAGAACCTAGCTGTGGGACCCAAATATATAACACCGCTTAACCTCTTCATCCAGGAGGGTAGGGGCATGTGATACGGTGTGCCCCTTTCCTACAAGTGAGCCAAAGGTAGGAAAAAGGGTCCGTGTGCTACACATATATATATATATATTATTAAAGGAAAAATACAGCAAGTGGGAGAAGATAAATAAAGCTCCGTGTTTCCCAAGTCTTGTGACATGTCATGGTTGGGTGGTGAGATCCCAGGAGAAGAATAGGTGCTCCACCATGCATCTCTAAGTGGCTCTTCTCATGTGTGTACAGGTAATTGTGTTACTGCATGCTCCCCCATTGTATTCTATGACAGTCTCCTGTTACTGCAATTTGTCTGCAATGACAGACGGACGGCAATTCATTTATGTCCACAATGTGGAGGACAAAGAAAGCCGCCTTCTGTGACTTCACATTGATGATATCATTCAGTAAAATCATTTCTATAAAGGACACATTAATGCGGCTCTGTAATCATGAACACGTTATATGGATTTTTATCAATGTCAGCAGTTTAAGTACCTCAAATGGACCTGATCTCAGTCACTTTACAACAGAGTTAGACTAGGAGAGGGAGAAGCAACACGAGGAGCCAGTCAAGTCTGTCTATCTATCTATCTATCTATCTATCTATCTATCTATCTATCTATCTATCTATCTATCTATCTATCTATCTATCTGTCTTTCTGTCTATCTATCTATATTCTGATCTATATCTCTGCCTATCTATCTATCTATATATCTGTCTGTCTGTCTGTCTGTCTATCTATCTATCTATCCATCTATCCATCCATGTCTATCTATCTATCTATCTATATCCTGATCTATATCTCTACCTATCTATCGTCATGTATTTATCTATCTATCTATCTATCTATCTATCTATCTATCTATCTATCTATCTATCTATCTATTTATCTATCTATTCTATTCTATCTATCTATTCTATCTAGTCTATTCTATCTATTCTATTTATTCTATTATATCTATCTATTTTATCTATCTATCCTATTCTATCTATCTATCTATCTATCTATCCTATTCTATCTATTCTATTTATTCTATCTATCTATTTTATCTATCTATCCTATTCTATCTATCTATCTATCTAACTATCTAAATCCTGATCTATAGCTCTACCTATCTATCGTCATGTATTTATCTATCTATCTATTTTTTTTATCTATCTATCTATTCTATCTATCTATCTATCTATCTATCTATCTATCTATCTATCTATCTATCTATCTTATTCTATCTATCTATCTATCTATCTATCCTATTTATCTATCTATCTATCTTATTCTATCTATCTATCTTATTCTATCTATCTATCTATCTATCTATCTATCTATCTATCTATCTATCTATCTATCTATCTATCCTATTTATCTATCTATCTATCTATCTATCTATCTATCTATCTATCTATCTATCTATCTATCTATCCTATCTATCTATCTATCTATCTATCTATCTATCTATCTATCTATCTATCTATCTATCTATCTATCTATCTATCTATCTATCTATCTATCTATCTATCTATCTGTCTGTCTATCTATCTATCTATCTATCTATCTATCTATCTATCTATCTATCTATCTATCCTATTTATCTATCTATCTATCTATCTATCTATCTATCTATCTATCTATCTATCTATCTATCTATCTATCTATCTATCTATCTATCTATCTAATCTATCTATCTATCTATCTATCTATCTATCTATCTATCTATCTATCTATCTATCTATCTATCTATCTATCTATCTATCTATCTATCTATCTATCTATCTATCTATCTATCTAAGAAACAAAAATGGCAATAAATAAAGAAACATATAAATCCTGTATAATAATAATAATAATAAAAGTGGATTCAATATCATCTTTATAGAACCTGTATTACAATACCAACATTAAAATTTGTGAATCAATAAATGTAAATGTAATTGTATTGTTTTAACAATCTTAAAACAATACATGAAATACAATAAATAAAAAATAAATAAAAATTTTGATCCCCCACCAATCTGATTCCAGAATGCAATGATATAACGTAATAGCCAACAATCAGCAGACTTAGAACCGTGTGATATGATTGGACTCACATGAGCCAGGCGATCAAACCTCGCAAAGAGTTCGTTCAACATTCGGACTAATTCTTGTGCTGATAAGGTAGTGGACAGATTGGTGAATCCTTTGACATCTGCAAAAAGAATGCTACAAAAAAAACAAAAAAATGTGATTAATTTATAGCTCATGGACACTGACAACATAATATGACAGTAAGCCATAACAATGTAGGTAATTGAAATATATATACAGTATCTCACAAAAGTAAGTGCACCCCTCACATTTTTGTAAATATTTTATTTTATCTTTTCATGTGACAACACTGAAGAAATGACACTTTGCTACAATGTAAAGTAGTGAGTGTACAGCTTGTATAACAGTGTCAATTTGCTGTCCCCTCAAAATAACTCAACACACAGCCATTAATGTCTAAACCGCTGGCAACAAAAGACAGTGAAAATGTCCAAATTGGGCCCAAAGTGTCAATATTTTGTGTGGCCACCATTATTTTATAGCTCGGCCTTAACCCTCCTGGGCATGGAGTTCACCAGATCTTCACAGGTCTCCACTGGAGTCCTCTTCCCCTCCTCCATGACGACATCACGGAGCTGCCCCTTTTTTTTTTCTTCTTTTGCCTGACCTGCAATGTAAAGGCATAATGTGCTAGCTTGCATCGCATACTATCACATTATGTGAAACTTACCTGCAAATGAAGCCCTCGTTGTCACCGATGGCCACATCCATCTTTGCCCATCTTCTTTTCGGGTCCGCGGGCTCCGGCTCTGTGACTAGCCGGAGCCACATGATGTCACTCCCACGCAGTGGCAGCTGGTGGTATATTTTTTGGAGGGGGGGCAAACAATGCACCCACAGCCCCCCCGGTCAGTAGGGTCACCCCCACCTCCCGGTCGGTCACCAGCCCCGCACTTACCCCGTCTAGTTTGCAGGCAGCGCTTCCTTGAGCGACGGGTGGCGGCTTTCTCTGCATCTCCTTCTCCTCCTCCTAGGACAATAGGATCGCTTCTCTTTTCAGCCAATCAGGTGACAGGTCTCAGGACCGGCTTCCTGAATGGCCGGGAGGAGAATCAGGACGACAATATCGAATATTAATTTGCTATTGTCACACAACTGGGTGGGCTCACCCTTTTTTGAAGCCTATTATAGACTTACCTATAGATACAAACAATCCATGGAAGTTTACTTCTTCTTTAAGGATTTAGAAAAGATCTGTAAAGAAGAGTGGACCAAAATCCCTCCTGAGATGTGTGTAAACCTGGTCACCAACTACAAGAAATGTCTGACCTCTGTGATCGCCAACAAGAGTTTCTCCACCAAGTACTAAGTCATGTTTTGCTTGGGGATCAAATACTTATTTTAGTCACTGAACTGCAACTCAATTTATTACATTTGTATCATGTGATTTTTTCAGGATTTTTGGTTGATATTCTGTCTCTATCATTTAAAAAATACACCTATGATAAAAATGATAGACCCTTCATTTCTTTGTAAGTGGGCAAATTTACAAGATCAAATAATTATTTCCCCCACTGCATCTATCTATCTTGATCTATTTAAGGCTGGCCATACATTATTCAATTCTCTTGTATAATTTTCCTTTAGATTTACCAAAACTATATAATATGAAGTCAACCCTAAACACTTTTAACTTGTGTGCAATCAGGCAGGCCCTTGCACTACATAGTTCAAGCTAAAGGAAATTGAACAAAAAAAATGGTATAATGTATGGCCAGCTTTAATATTTATCTATATCTATCTAGATCTATTTAACTCTCTATGTACAGTTGTGTTCATAAGTTTACATACCCTGGCAGAATTTATGATTTCTTGGGCATTTTTCACAGAATATGAATGATAACACAAAATCTTTTCTTTCACTCATGGTTAGTGTTTGGCTGAAGCCATTTATTATCAATCAACTGTGTTTAGCCTTTTAAAATCATAATGGCAACAGAAACTAGCCAAGTGACCCTGATCATCAGCGATCCACCTCCATGTTTCACAGTAGGGATGGTGTACCTTTCATCATAGGCCTTGCCGACTCCTGTCCAAATGTAGCATTTATGGTTGTGGCCAAAAAGCTTAATTTTGGTCTCATCACTCCAAATGATTTTGTGCCAGAAGGTTTCAGTCTTGTCTCTGTGCTGTTTGGCGTATTGTAAGCGGGATACTTTGTGGCATTTGCGTAGTAATGACTTTCTTCTGGAGACTCGACCATGCCGCCCATCTTTCTTCAAGTGCCTCCTTATTGTGCATCTGGAAACAGCCACACCACATGTTTTCAGAGAGTCCTGTATTTCATCTGAAGTTATTTGTGGGATTTTCTTTGCTTCTCTAACAATTTTCCTGGCAGTTGTGGCTGAAATTTTAGTTAATCTACCTGACCGTGGTTTGGCTTCAACAGAACCCCTCATTTTCCACTTCTTGATTAGAGTTTGAACACTGCTGATTGGCATTCTCCAATCCTTGGATATCTTTTTATATCCCTTTCCTGTTTTATACAGTTCAACTACCTTTTCCCGCAGATCCTTGGACAATTCTTTTGCTTTCCCCATGACTCAGAATCCAGAAACGTCAGTGCAGCACTGGATGAAAGATGCAAGGGTCTGTCAGGAGTCTAGAAACTCATTGACCTTTTATACACACACACTAATTACAAGCAAACAGATCACAGGTGAGGATGGTTACCTTTAATAGCCATTCAAACCCCTTTGTGTCACCTTGTGTGCATGTTATCAGGCCAAAATCGCCAGGGTATGTAAACTTTTGATCAGGGTCATTTGGGTAGTTTATGTTGACATTATAATTTAAAAAGAGTAAACACAGTTGATTGATAATAAATGGCTTCATCTAAACACTAACCATGAGTGAAAGAAATGTTTTTGTGTTATCATTCATATATATTCTCTGTAAAAATCAGCAAGAAATCATATCACCAGGGTATGTAAACTTATAAGCACAACTGTATTTATGTCTATCTATCTATCTATCTATCTATCTATCTATCTATCTATCTATCTTTATCAATTTTTCTGTCTAGATCTATTTATCTATATACCTATCTAGATTTTATTTCTATATGTAGATCTATTTATCTATCTATATATCTATTTATCTGTCTAGATCTATTTATCTATATACCTATCTAGATTTTATTTATCTATCTAGATCTATTTATCTACCTATTTATCTATCTATCTATCTATCTATCTATCTATCTATCTATCTATCTATCTATCTATCTATCTATCTATCTATCCATCCATCCATCTATCTAATGTCTATCTATCTATCTATCTATCTATCTATCTATCTATCTATCTATCTATCTATCTATCTATCCATCTACCTAATGTCTATCTATCTAGATCTGTTTATCTATATATCTTTCTAGATTTTATTCATCTATCTAGATCTATTTATCTATCTATCGATCTATTTATCTGTCTAGATCTGTTTATCTATATATCTATCTAGATCTATCTATCTATCTATCTATCTATCTACCTATCTATCTATCTAGATCTGTTTATCTATATATCTTTCTAGATTTTATTCATCTATCTAGATCTATTTATCTATCTATCGATCTATTTATCTGTCTAGATCTGTTTATCTATATACCTATCTAGATTTTATTTATCTATCTAGATCTATTTATCTACCTAATTATCTGTCTATCTATCTATCTATCTATCTATCTATCTATCTATCTATCTATCTATCTATCTATCTATCCATCTACCTAATATCTATCTATCTATCTAGATCTGTTTATCTATATATCTTTCTAGATTTTATTCATCTATCTAGATCTATTTATCTATCTATCGATCTATTTATCTGTCTAGATCTGTTTATCTATATATCTATCTAGATCTATCTATCTATCTATCTATCTATCTATCTATCTATCTATCTATCTATCTATCTACCTATCTATCTATCTAGATCTGTTTATCTATATATCTTTCTAGATTTTATTCATCTATCTAGATCTATTTATCTATCTATCGATCTATTTATCTGTCTAGATCTGTTTATCTATATATCTATCTAGATCTATCTATCTAGATTTAATTTATTCTTATTTATTCTTTATTCTTCTTATGTACATTAGCAGTGTATCCATGATGTCATAATCAATTTTTCTGTCTAGATCTATTTATCTATATATCTATCTAGATTTTATGTCTCTATCTAGATCTATTTATCTATCTATCTATCTATCTATACATCTATTTATCTGTCTAGATCTGTTTATCTATATATCTATCTAGATTGTATTTATCTATCTATCTATCTATCTATCTATCTATCTATCTAGATCTGTTTATCTATCTATCTATCTAGATTTTATTTATCTATCTAGATCTATCTATCTATCTTATTAAATAATCCCCATTCTTCTTATGTACAATAGCAGTGTATCCATGATGTCATAATGCGGCTGATTTGGACATCTCGCTGTGATAGCGCCGGCCGGCATTACATGAATTCTGGGACCGATCCACATATTTATTGGAGTGTGCAGATGGAATAATTATTCTTGTTATGAAACCAACACTAGCGTACATCCAGCACATTAAATGAAATATTGATTGATAGGTTATGATAATGGCCACATTGGCTTCAATAAGAAACAAAAAAACAAAAAAAAAACAGCCCTAATCAAAGCACGACGCCACGTATGGCTTACCAATCAGGCCTGTAGTTGGGTTCTGTTTTATTAGACCTGTATGGAGAACCATCTTTCCGCTGTGTAATAAATCGATCACATATGTTGTGTAGAGAACATAATCCTCTGGAACGTTCATTTACAATTCTTATTTAATGTTTGTAATGCTTTCCTTTATTCCGAGCACAGATTGGGGAAATATAAATGAATGCAGTCACTGTATGAATTCACTATAAAATAATTAGAGCTCCATTCAGTCTTCTCTGTGTGTGCGATATTGTATGCGACAGCACATGGTTTATTTTATGGATTGACGCATGTCCTTTAAAAAAGAGCTATCATTAAATGTGAGTTTTATTTTATTTTATGTAACTCCCTAGTGGACCAAGTGGGTATAGCACATGGTGACATTCTGATCGGTGGCCCTATTGTCTCCTAAACACACCTCTATATGCTGAATGCAGCTCTACCCCCATTCACTTGCGGTAGTGACCGCCGACTATGACAAGGAGTATCATTCCTGCCATTTCTGCAGAGCAGAGCAGTACATTTACACCCCCAGGTGCTGCTAAAAGGGGCGTGGTTGAGGGGTGGTAAAAACGTTGCTCAAACGCTGGGTTTTACCGCCCTCCAAACCACAAATGTACAGTAAATGAGCCCTTAGGAGGCATGTAAAGCTGTTTTCCTTGTTTCGATATGCACTTTTTATTAACCTCTTGCTGACCACATAACGCATATATGCGGCAGCAGAAAAAGTAGCCGCCGCGCATAGGCATCCGTGGTGGCCTGAAGTTGAGCTCCAAAAGCGCACTTACACTTCACACGCTCATTATACTTCTGGAGCCTGCGCAACGCCTATGATGGACGTCCCACTGGTCCAATGCCGCGACCGCGGGACGTGTGACGCCCATCATAGGCGCTGCAGACTCCAGAAGGCGGTAATTACAAATCGGCCGCCGCGCCACATCCCCGCTCGGCGCTCGGATGGGCGGCTCTTCTCTTCTCTCCTCTCCGGCTCTCCTCAGGCTCTCTTCCAGACTCCTCGCCTCTCCTCCAGGCTCCTCCTCTGACGGAATGACTGACTGCAGTAGTGCCTGCTGTGACACCGCTGAGCTGAGGTAGGTCAGACAGTGTAATGTGTATGTAAATGTTAGTGTATATAGGTCAGTGTAGGTAGGTCGGTGTATATAGGTCACTACCGTCAGTGTAGGTGTGTCAGTGTAGGTAGGTCAGGTAGGTCAGTGTATATAGGTCACTACCGTCAGTGTAGGTGTGTCAGTGTAGCTCAGGTAGGTCAGTGTATATAGGTCACTACCGTCAGTGTAGGTGTGTCGGAGAGTGTATATGCCTAAAGCCTTGTACACACGATCGGGTTTTCCGACGGGAATTGTGAGATGACAGGCTGTTGTCGGAAAATCAGACCATTTGTACGCTCCATCGGACAATTGTTGTCGGATTTTCCGCGGACAAATGTGGGATAGCACGCTTTAAAATTGTCCCCCAACAAATGTGTGATGTCGGATTATCCGTCGGACAAAACTCCAAAGTACAAACACGCATGCTCAGAAGCAATGCTCACCATAACACAACATTAGCAGAGGTTGCCCAAAGGGTGGCACTAAAGAGCTGAAAAACCATGTAGTTTCGTGTTTGTTGGCTGACAATTCTTTGCCGTTTGTATGCAAGACAAGTTCACGGCCAACGCCCTTCGGACAAAAGTCCTCCGCTTTGTCCGCTGAAAATCCGATCGTGTGTACCAGGCTTTAGGCTCTGCTATATAATGCGCTGTGGTGCCATTCACAATGAATGTTACCCCAACGCACCGCACACAGGGCAGCTCTGTCGCGTTAACGCATGCGTTTCACAGTGTGACGCCACGGCGCAAAAAATGCAAATGAGCCCCAAAGGGATTAATACACCAGGGCAAGGAGCAATGGAGACCCAGACAGATTTCATATCATCAGTCCGATCGGCCGCAGATGATTTCTGATTGGCTACTAGAGGTTCCTGCTACTTTCCCCGCTGCCCTTTGCTTGAATGAGGCGATAAAGGGTTAATGAGAGCTGTAATGACGATCTATAAAAATAGACTGTTATTTCATGTGTGCCGCTTTCCAATAACTGAACGGAACGCACAATCCTTTTACATTCCCATCTGTTTCTGCACCAGCCAGGATCGCATAAAAATAGCCTGTTTTCAGCGGCCTGGATTTAACGGTAAAATCAAGCGGCTTATCCGCAACGTATATAATGCCGCTTTACTGTCCATCTACCAGAGCCGGAGGTCTGCGCGTTCCACCGCGGGACGCACTGATACTGATGCCAATGCAAAGCTCTCGGATAAATGAGTAATGCGTCTAGTAAAAGAAGCGTTTAAAGTGGAACTATAGGCAACATCACACATGAAGGCGATACACTAGATCAGCGTTTCCCAACTCCAGTCCTCAAGGTGCCCCAACGGGTAGAGTTGCCACCTCATCCCTTTAAACCCGAAAAACATATGAATTACACAGGTTCTGTGGCTGATTAAAGCGGAGGTCCACCCAGAAAAAAAAAATTATGTTAAAAATCCTACAAATAATAGAAAAAAAAAAAATTATACTCACTCGAAATGCCTGTTGCTATGCGGAAGTCCCCTAATCTGCCTCTAATGTGCCTCTTCTCATTAGAGTTGCCACCTCATCCCTTTAAACCCGAACATTTATTAATTACACAGGTTCTGTGGATGATTAAGGTGGTGTAGCGGCCTCACCCCATCTCCTTTTCCTAGGGGTATGTCACATGACAGGGTGAGATGCGCTACGGCCCATGTCCTCCCCATAGCTGTGGGTGAGGTGAAGGCCAGTATCAGTACATTCCTCGGGCCAATGTGTGTTAGTTATGAAGCTCAGTCCTGCTATGCTGAAACCTCCCTTGCTCCCATTAACCAGAGTCCATACACCGATGCAGGGTCCAACACTTGTTTATTATACTTCCACAACAAACAGTTCTTTCACAGCCGATTAGTTGCGACCCATAACATAATGCAAACAGTGGGATGAGCAGGCCGAGGCACTATCCTGATTTCAATCTGAACCCCTGTGGTTTCATCAGGGGTTATAGCAGCTTTGCTTAGCACAGAACATAGAACTTGTGAGTCTCTACCAGCAACTCCATAGAATATAGATGGGAGTACCTTCGCTGCGCTGCGGCCCCTATCAGGGGAAGATGTCCCTCTAAGGGAGTTACCAGAGGCCCATCCGTCACCGGGTTGATGCTGCTCCGGAATCTCCGGACGGGTGACCTCCCCGGCCTCTTCACCTCAGATGCGGGTCCCCTCGCAAGGCGGCACCCTCGGATCACTTCGCCCTCGCGGGACCCAGTCGAAGTTACTGGGCCCCAGGCCTACGATATAGTACCTCACCCCAGGCTGAAGGTGCCTGGGATGGACTCCAACTTCATTCCGGTCAGGCCTAGGGCGCCTGGGCCAGAACTCCGAACCGCCCGCACCCAGGCCTAAGGTGCCTGGGTGCGTGAAGAGACAATCCTTGAAGACCTTGTGGCGAGGGCGTCTCCCCCTTTTATCTCCTCCCTTCAACACCACGGCGGGTTCCCCGCCCCAGCCGTACCATCTCCGGAAAGGGACAAAAAGGGTAGCACTGCGGCAGTGATTCTACCTTGAGCCTGTAGGTACCCCGCCACCCACAGGCCAAGGAGAATAATACACCACCCAATCCTCCACGAATTACAAAAGGGGTCCAGAACCTTCACAATTACACACCTGGGTCACACTACCCCCAGGTGTACCCCAACTAAATTTAAAGACCCCGCTACAGTGGTAATTAAACTCACTTGGTGCCTTATCTGCATTAAATTAGCCTCAGAATCTGTGTAATTCATATGTGTTCGGGTTTAAAGGGATGAGGTGGCAACCCTACTTCTCATCCGCGGTGGGTCTCCTTCCGCTTCCTCTTCTGGTGAATGGGCCGCGCTGCCTTCTGGGAACTGTGTGTATCCCAGGAGGCAAGCCGCCCATTCACAAAGCGCCGTGCGAGTGGCGCATGCGCAGTGGGAAACGGGCAGTAAACCCTTAGTCAGGATGGAGGAGCCGGGAGCCTGGCAGCAGCGATCGCCACGGCGGGACCGACATCGCGGGCAAGTAGGACAGGTAAGTGTCCTTATTAAAAGTCAGCAGCTACACTGTTAGTAGCTGCTGACTTTAAAAAAAAAAAAAAAAACAATCTCCCATCCTGGGTGGACGTCATATGACATCCTGGGCTTTGTGGGGGGATATCTGAATGATGGATGCAGCTAGAGGCATCATTCAGATATCCTTCTCTTCTGCCGGCGATTCTGTGCACCATAAGAACGATCATAGCGGCGGTTCCACCGCTTGATCGTTCTTATAGGCGGTGGGAGGGGATATCCCCCCCCCCCTCCCACCGCCATCTGGTGCTTCTCCGGGCTCTCCCGTGCCATCGAGGGCCCGGAGAATGAATAGTCCGGCGCCGGAGCTGAACCATAGAGATGACTGGTGACCAGATGGTCACCAGTCATCTCTATGATCGTCGGAGGCCTGGGCGCTATGTGATGACGTCACGCCCGGGTCCTCAGATGTAAACAAAGCCGCCATTGCGGCTAGTAAGTATGAGATCAGTGAAATTTTTTTCCCGATCTCATGCTTTCCAGCCTGGAGGAGAGATGTGGGGTCTTATTGACCCCGCATCTCTCTATAAAGAGGACCTGTCACACACCATTCCTATTACAAGGGATGTTTACATTCCTTGTAATAGGAATAAAAGTGATCAAAAAATTTTTGGGGGGAAATAAGTGTAAAAATAAAAAAAAATTAAGTAAAATAAAAAAAAAATAATAATAAAAAAAAAAAATTTAAACGCCCCTGTCCCCGGTAGCTCGCGATCAGAAGCGAACGCACACGTAAGCCCCGTCCACATATGTAAACGTCGTTCAAACCACATATGTGAGGTATCGCTGCGTGCGTTAGAGCGCGTGCAACAATTCTAGCACTAGACCTCCTCTGTAATTCTAACCTGGTAACCTGTAAAAAAAATTAAAGCGTCGCCTATGGAGATTTTTAAGTACCGGAGTTTGGCGCCATTCCATGAGTTTGCGCAATTTTAAAGCGTGACATTTTAGGTATCTATTTACTCGGTGTAACATCATCTTTCATATTTTCTAAAAAAATTGGGCTAACTTTACTGTTTTCTTATTTTTTAATTCATGAAACCATTTTTATATATATATATGATGTTTGGGGGTTCTGAGTAATTTTCTAGCAAAAGAATGATGATTTGTACATGTAGGAGAGAAGTGCCAGAATAGGCCTGGTATGGAAGTGGTATAAAAAGCCCGGTGTTGAAGTGGTTAAGGTGATAATTAAACTCACTTGGTGCCTCATCTGCATTTAATTAGCCGCAGAACCTGTGTAATTCATGGGTGTTCGGGTTTAAAGGGATGAGGTGGCAACCCTACCAACAGGTCATGTTTTCAGGATTTCCCTCAGTTGAAACAGCTGTGGTAATTACTAAGGCAGTAAAACTGATCAAATCACCTGTGCAAAATAATGGAAAGCCTGAAAACACGGACCTGTTGGGTCGCCTTAACCACTAGAGACCCGCGCTATAGACGAAAGACGTCTGCAGCGCGGCTCTCAAGTGCCGGGTGGATGTCCTGCTGTGTTTACATCCCCCCGCGCGCCGCCAGGGCGCGCGGCGGGAAACAGCTGCGCCCGCCGTGTCACGTGATGCCGATGCGCGTGCCTGGCGGCCGCAATGTCCGCCAGGTACGTGCGATCGGCTGTTACAGAGGCAGGAGGTGGATCTCTGTCAGGGAGAGAGGAGACCGATGGTGTGTCCCTTGTAGGGATGAGCTCAGGCGTGAACACATGCAGAGCCCGCCAAGGAAGTCAGCACCGTCGGAACTGTGCTGCGCTAATCACAGGCAGGAAGACATTGTCCCGATGCTCAGCTGCAGAGATCGGGAAATGTCTCCCTGCCTGTGATTAGCGCAGCGCCGTGCCGACGGTGCCGACTTCCTTGGCGGGCTCTGCATGTGTTCAATGCGAACACGCCTGAGCTCATCCCTAGTCCCTTGTACATAGGGACACCGATCGGCAGACATGGGAGTAAGTCTCACATGTGCAAGTCACAAGCAAGTCCCAAGTCTTAACCTTCAAGTCTCAAGCAAGTCCCAAGTTACTGTGACGAAAAGCAAGCAAGTCAAGTCGAGTCCCTGCTAGAAGTCAAGCAAGTCAAGTCAAGTCATTTATTTTGGTCAAGTCACAAATCAAGTCAAAATACTGATCTACCCCATACTGTATAAAAATAATAGGAGGGATAACAATAAATAATATTGGTTATGTGCCCCTGCTTCACTGTGCCTCACTGTACCCATGCCTCACTGTGCCCATGCCTCACTGTGCCCATGCCTCACTGTGTCCGTGCTTCACTGTGCCTGTGTCTCACTGTGCCCGTGTCTCACTGTGCCCATGTCTCACTGTGCCCGTGCCTCACTGTGCCCATGCCTCACTGTGCCCATGCCTCACTGTGCCCGTGCTTCACTGTGCCCGTGTCTCACTGTGCCCGTATCTCACTGTGCCCATGCCTCACTGTACCCATGCCTCACTGTGCCCATGCCTCACTGTGCCCATGCCTCACTGTGTCCGTGCTTCACTGTGCCTGTGTCTCACTGTGTCCGTGTCTCACTGTGCCCATGCCTCACTGTGCCCGTGTCTCACTGTGCCCGTGTCTCACTGTGCCCATGCCTCACTGTGTCCATGCTTCACTGTGCCTGTGCTTCACTGTGCCCGTGCTTCACTGTGCCCGTGCTTCACTGTGCCCATGCCTCACTGTGCTCGTGTCTCACTGTGCCTGTGCTTCACTGTGCCCAATGCCTCACTGTGCCCGTGTCTCACTGTGCCCGTGTCTCACTGTGCCCATGCTTCACTGTGCCCATACCTCACTGTGCCCATACCTCACTGTGCCCGTGTCTCACTGTGCCCAATGCCTCGCTGTGCCCATGCCTCACTGTGCCCGTGTCTCACTGTGCACGTGTCTCACTGTGTCCATGCTTCACTGTGCCCGTCAGCCGTGTACCTGATCGGCGGCATCCCGGCGGCCATTCCAGTATTCAAAAGCCGCGCCTCCTCCTTGTCTGTGATAGGCGGAACACTCAATTTCCCAGCATTCAGTGTTCCACCTATCACGGACATCCACTCATCCTCATAACACAGACGAGGATAAGAGGATATCCGTGATAGGCTGAACACTGCCTGCTGTGAAATTGAGTGTTCCGCCTATCACAGACGAGGAGGCGTGGCTTTTGAACACTGCAATGGCCGCCATCTGTCTGCATGACACGCTGATCAGGTAGGCAGACGGCGGCTTGCGGTTAGTGTTAGTGGTGCCAAGTCATTGCAAGTCATATAGCCCAAGTCAAAGTCAAGTCGCAAGTCATTAGTGACAAGTCAAAGTCAAGTCGAGTCATTTATTGAATTCTGTCAAGCAAGTCGCAAGTCCTCAAACAGGTGACTTAAGTCTGACTTGAGTCAAGTCATGTGACTCAAGTCCCCCACCTCTGCCGATCGGTCACCTCCCCCAGTCAGTCCCCTCCCCCACACAGTAAGAATCACTCCCTAGGGAACATATTTAACCCCCTGATCGCCCCCTAGTGTTAACCCCTTCCCTGCCAGTCACATTTATACAGTAATTAGTGCATATTTATAGCACTGTTCGCTGTATAAATGTGAATGGTCCTAAAATAGTGTCAAAAGTGTCCGATGTGTCCGCCATAATGTCGCAGGCCTGACAAAAATCGCAGATAACCGCCATTACTAGTAAAAAAAATATATATAATAAAAATGTCATAATTCTATCCCCTATTTGTAGGCGCTATAACTTTTGCGCAAACCAATCACTATACGCTTATTGCAATTTTTTTTTACCAAAAATATATAGAAGAACACGTATCGGCCTAAACTGAGAAAAAAAAATAGTTTTTAAAAAAAACATTGGGATATTATTATAACAAAAAGTAAAAAAATATTGGTTTTTTTTTCAAAATTTTCTGTCTTTTTTTGTTTATAGCGCAAAAAATAAAAACCGCAGAGGTGATCAAATACCATACCACCAAAGAAAGCTTAAAAATATCATTTGGGTACAGCGTTGTATGACCGCGCAATTGTCATTCAAAGTGCGTCAGCGCTGAAAGCTGAAAATTGGTCTGGGTACGAAGGGGGTTTAAGTGCCCAGTAAGCAAGTGGTTAAGGACTGGAGTTGAAAAACACTGCACTATATTACCAAAAGTATTGGGACACCTGCCTTTACACGCACATGAACTTCAATGGCATCCCAGTCTTAGGGTACTTTTACACTGAGGCGGTGGGTGCGTTGGCGGTAATGTGCCGCTATTTTTAGCGGCGCTTTATCGTCGTTTTTGCTGCGATTTTCATCCGCTAGCGGGGCGCTTTTAACTAGGGTTGCCACCTCATCCCTTAAAACACATAAGAATTACACAGGTTCTGAGGCTGACTGAGGCCGTGTTCACACTGGGGCGACAAACGCTCCGACATTGGGAGCTCATGACGCATGACGTGTGAAAATCAATGTTTCCCTATGGGAGCCGTCTTAACTGGTCCGACACATGTCGGTCCGACTTTGAAAATGCTCCCTGTACTACTTAGGTCTGACTTTGATCCGACTTCAGCCCATTGACTATCATTGAAGTCGGATCAAAGTCGGACCGCAGTCTTGCATGATCCAACTTTGGCATGCGACTTGTGCTCTGCTGCTCTTGAGGGGAAACTCCACACCAAATTTTAAATAAAAAAAACGGCATGGGTTCCCCCTCCGGGAGCATACCAGGCCCTTGGGTCTGGTCTGGATTTGAAGGGGAACCCCTACGCCGAAAAAACGGCGTGGGGGTCCCCCCAAAATCCAAATCAGACCCTTATCCGAGCACGCAACCTGGCAGGCCGCAGGGGAAGAGGGGGGGCCGAGAGAGCGCCCCCCTCCCTCCTGAACCGTACCAGGCCGCATGCCCTCAACATGGGGGGTTTGGTGCTCTGGGGCAGGGGGGCGACCTGCGGCCCCCCCAACCCAGAGCACCCTGCCCCCATGTTGATGAGGACAGGGCCTCTTCCCGACAACCCTGGCCGTTGGTTGTCGGGGTCTGCGGGCGGGGGGGCTTATCGGAATCCGGGAGCCCCCCCTTGATAAGGGAGCCCCCACATCGTACCCCGACCCATTCACCTGGTGGAAAAAAATGTCAAGAAAAAACACACACAGCTTTTTAAATTAATTTATTGCACAGCTCCGGGGGTCTCCTTCCGACTTCGGGGGTCTCTGAGCTCTCCGGTTCTTTCTTCTGCCGAGCCTCCACTATCTTCTTCCAGCTCTTTTGCTAGCGGGCCCGGTCTTCTCCGTTGCCTTCTTCTTCTCCCGCTCTCCGGTTCTTCTCTCGCTCTCCGGTTCTTTCTTCCGCTGGGCCTCCGCTATCTTCTTCCAGCTCTTTTGCTAGCGGAGGCCCGGTCTTCCCGTCATCTCGTCTGGCTCTCCGTTGTCCTTCTGCCGGCCCCTCCACTATCTTCTTGCAGCTCTTTTGCTAGTGGAGGGGCCGGTCTTCCCGTCGCCGTCTTCTTCTCTCTTCTCCTCCTCGATGTTGACGCGTCGCTTCCTCCCGCTGTAATACTGGCTGTTCGCTCCACTCCGCATTAATATAGGCTTCTCATGATGTCACAGTCTCATGCTCCCATGACGTCACAGTCACATGCTCCGGGGCCACCGGAGCATGTGACTGTGACGTCATGAGAAGCCTATATTAATTCAGAGCGGAGCGAACAGCCAGTATTACAGCGGGAGGAAGCGATGCGTCAACATCGAGGAGGAGAAGAGAGAAGAAGACGGCGACGGCGATGGGAAGACCGGCCCCTCCACTAGCAAAAGAGCTGCAAGAAGATAGTGGAGGGGCCGGCAGAAGGTCAACGGAGAGCCAGACGAGACGACGGGAAGACCGGGCCTCTCCGCTAGCAAAAGAGCTGGAAGAAGATAGCGGAGGCCCAGCGGAAGAAAGAACCGGAGAGCGGGAGAAGAACCGGAGAGCGGGAGAAGAAGAAGGCGACAGAGAAGACCGGGCCCCACTAGCAAAAGAGCTGGAAGAAGATAGCGGAGGCCCAGGAGAAGAAAGAACCGGAGAGCGCGGAGACCCCCGGAGCTGTGCAATAAATTTGTTTAAAAAGCTGTGTTGTGTTTTTTCTTGACATTTTTTTCCCACCAGGTGAATGTGTAGGGGTACGATGTACCCCATACTCATTCACATAGGGTGGGGGGCCGGGATCTGGGGGCCCCCTTATCAAGGGGGGGCTCCCGGATTCCGAAAAGCCCCCCGCCCGCAGACCCCGACAACCAACAGCCAGGGTTGTCGGGAAGAGGCCCTGTCCTCATCAACATGGGGACAGGGTGCTTTGGGGTGGGGGGGCCGCAGGTCGCCCCCCTGCCCCAGAGCACCAAACCCCCCATGTTGAGGGCATGCGGCCTGGTACGGTTCAGGAGGGAGGGGGGGCCGCTCTCTCTCGTCCCCCCCTCTTCTCCTGCGGCCTGCCAGGTTGCGTGCTCGGATAAGGGTCTGGTTTGGGTTTTGGGGCGGACCCCCACGCCGTTTTTTCGGCGTAGGGGTTCCCCTTCAAATCCTGACCAGACCCAAGGGCCTGCTATGCTCCTGGAGGGGGAACCCATGCTGTTTTTTTATTTAAAATTTGGCGTGGAGTTCCCCCTCAAGATTCATACCAAACACAGTGCCTGCTATTGGCGGGGATCCAAGTCGGATCCCCGTTCATTGAAAGTCGAACATATGTCGGCTTCATGTCGCAGGGCAAAGTCGGATCCAAAGTAGGACAGATGTCGTGTCGCACTAGTGTGAACCCAGCCTTAATGCAGATAAGGCACTAGCTGAATTTAATTACCACCCCAATCAGCCAGAGAACCTGTGTAATTAATATGTGTTCGGGTTTAAAGGGATGAGGTGGCAACCCTACTTTTAACCCCCGCTAGTGGCCGAAAAAGGGTTAAAACCGCCCGCAAACCGCCGCTGCCCAGTGGTTTGGAGGCGCGGCCCCGTTGATTTCAATGGGCAGGGGCGCTTCAGGAGCGGTGTATTCACTGCTCCTACACCGCCTCAAAGATGCTGCTAGCAGGACTTTTTTTAGCGTCCTGCCAGCGCACCGCACCAGTGTGAAAGCCCTCGGGCTTTCACACTGGAGAGAAAGGAGCAGCGCTTTCAGGGCGCTTTGCAGGTGCTATTTTTAGCGCAAAAGCGCCTGCAAAGCACCTCAGTGTGAAAGCAGCTTTAGTCCGCAGGGTTCAATATTGAGTTGGCCCGCCCTTTGCAGCTATAACAACTTCCACTCTTCTGGATGAGCGAGTTTGGGGTGGAGGAACTTGACTGACCTGCACAGAGTCCTGACCTCAACCCGATAGAACACCTTTGGAATGAATAAGAGTGGAGACTGCGAGCCAGGTCTTCTCTTCCAACATCAGTGCCTGACCTCACAAATGCACTTCTGGAAGAATGGTCAAACATTCCCATAGACACCCTCCTAAACCTTGTGGACAGCCTTCCTAGAAGAGTTGAAGCTGTTATAGCTGCAAACGGCGGGGCCAACTCAATATTGAACCCTCCGGACTAAAGCCTCCTACACACGATCGGATTATCCAAAGGGAATTGTGTGATGACAGGCTGTTGTCGGAAAATCCGACCGTTTGTACACTCCATCAGACAATTTTTGTCGGATTTTCCGTGGACAAATGTGGGATAGCATGCTTTAAAATTGTCCGCCAACAAAGTACAAACACGCATGCTCAGAAGCAATGCTCACCAAACACATTAGCAGAAGTTGCCCAAAGGGGGGCGCTAAAGAGCTGAAAAACCATGTAGTTTCGTGTTTGTTGGTCGACAATTCTTTGCCGTTTGTATGCAAGACAAGTTCCTAGCCAACGCCCTTCGGACAAAAGTCCTACACTTTGTCCGTGGAAAATCCGATCGTGTTATTATTATTTGTTTTTAAATAAAGAAAAAAAAAATATATATATATATATATATATATATTGTGAGGGGGTTAACTCGGTAGCGGGTGTGTGTGACCCCCTGGTTGGGCTCCCCACACAAAAACAGGGCCAGCAGACGGAGGTTGTGGTTTTCAAAATCAAAAGGTGCGGTTTATTTCTCTATGTACAGTGACAAAAACACAGCAAAGCCAAAAAGAAACAAACAAAATAAATCCTGGTCAGTTTGACCTCTGACTAAACATGCAGGTTTCCTAAACTAACAACTGGGATCAGCCTGGTGCTGTCCTAGTCCCTAAGTCCCTGGTTTAGTAAAAGTCCAAACAAATAGCCACACAGGCTTTGCCTCACCGCACAGGGGTTCACTCTCCCTAGACAGTCCACACAGGTCTGGTTCCAGGCATGAGCAAACACCTAATGAATCTGGGAGTTTTTATAGAGGCCTTAAACGAACTGACAGGCTTCAGCTGGTCTCATCAACTCCCTGCCTCACGACGCCCAGCACTCTCCCTAGAGGTATGAGTCATTCATGAGCCCACTAGCCTCAGCTGGGCTTCATCAACTCCCTAGTTGTATAAGTCGGCATAAAGCCTGAATCTGGGAGAAATATATCTACCCCCCTGGATGCAACCAGGTGACTTTACCTTCCTGCTGTCACATACCCCCCCCTCTTGTTTTAACCTTGGGGTTGGAACACCAGCAATCAGGCATTCATGTACTCGAGACAAAGCATCCACATTCTCCATTTGAACGCCAGGGCGATGCTTTACTGTGAAGTTGAATTCCTGTAGGGCCAGGAACCACCTATTCACTCTTCTATTTGTCTCCTTGTTTTGAGCCATCCACTTTAACGGAGCGTGATCCGTAACCATGTCAAAGTGCCTACCTAGCAGATAGTACCGAAGGGAATCTAGAGCCCACTTCACCGCTAAACACTCCTTTTCAACCGTGGCGTAATTTACCTCATGGGACTTCAACTTCCTGCTGAGGTAAATGACTGGGTGCTCTTCCCCGTTCCAGACCTGGGACAATACTGCTCCTAACCCCACATCTGACGCATCACTTTGTACGACAAAGTCTTTAGAGAAGTCGGGTGAGTACAACACTGGCTGGCTACATAAGGCTTGTTTCAAGAATTGGAATGCTGCCTCAGCCTCGGGGGTCCATTTAATCATGACCGACCCTTTCCCTTTCGTCAGGTTGGTTAGGGGCACAGCCTTAGAAGCAAAGTGGGGAATGAAGCGCCGATAATAACCCGCGATTCCCAGAAAGGCTCGTACCTGCTTCTTGCTGTTGGGACGTGGCCAACTCTGGATGGCCTCGACTTTGTTGAGTTGGGGTTTTATTACTCCCCTGCCAATGGTGTACCCAAGATATTTGGCCTCCTCCTGCCCAATGGTACACTTCTTGGGGTTAGCCGTAAACCCCGCTTCCCGAACAGAGTCCAGGACTGCTTGCACTTTTGGCAGATGTGAGGCCCAATCTGTGCTATGGACAATTACGTCATCCAGGTAAGCCGCAGCATACTTCCGATGGGGCCTCAGCATCTGGTCCATTTTCCGCTGGAATGTGGCCGGCGCATTCTGTAACCCGAACGGCATTCTCTTATATTGGAACGCCCCGTCTGGGGTTACAAATGCGGTTTTCTCTTTGGCCGACTTGGCCAGGGGAATTTGCCAATACCCTTTTGTGAGGTCAAGAGTCGTCATGTATCGGGCTGTTCCCAGCCGGTCGATCAACTCATCTATACGTGGCATGGGGTAGGTGTCAAATTTTGTAACTTTGTTCAACTGACGAAAATCGTTACAAAATCGCCAGCTCCCATCCGGTTTAGGCACCAACACAATGGGACTAGACCAATCACTTTGGGACTCCTCTATCACCCCTAAGTTCAGCATTTTCTGTACTTCCTCCCGTATTGCCTCCCGTCGGGCCTCTGGGATCCGATAGGGTTTTAACTTCACCCTTTCACCGGGCGGGGTAATAATATCATGCTCTACCCCAGATGTTTGTCCCGGCAGCTCAGAGAACACCTCCTTGTTGCGAAGCACAAACTCCTTAACCTCCTGTTGTTGGGGTTGTGACAAGGTGGCTGCTATTCCAACCTCCGGAATCACGCAACCAGTTTGAGCTGGTGCCCAAGTTTCTGCGACTAGGGACTCTCTATCCCTCCAGGCTTTCAACAGATTAACGTGATATATCTGTTCGGGCTTTCGCCTTCCTGGTTGTCTGACCTTGTAATTCACTTCGCTCACTTTTTCCATTATCTCGTAGGGGCCTTGCCATTTGGCAAGGAATTTACTTTCAACCGTAGGGACAAGTACCAATATCCTATCCCCCGGGGAAAAGGTACGGGTCTTTGCTCCACGGTTGTACACTCTCTGCTGTGCCAACTGCGCTTGGGCCAAATGTTCCTTCACGATGGGCATTACCTGTGCAATTCGATCTTGCATCAGGGCGACATGCTCAATCACACTCCTGTGGGGAGAACTCTCACTTTCCCAAGTTTCCTTGGCAATATCCAACAGCCCTCTTGGGTGTCTCCCATACAGTAACTCAAAGGGGGAGAATCCCGTAGAGGATTGGGGCACCTCCCTAATAGCAAACATCAAATAAGGAAGTAGACAGTCCCAATCCTTTCCATCTCTATCCACCACTTTCTTCAACATTTGTTTTAGGGTTTTGTTGAATCTTTCAACCAGCCCATCGGTTTGGGGGTGATACACAGATGTACGCAATTGCGTCACTTTGAACAATTTACACAGCTCTTTCATAACCCGGGACATAAAGGGTGTACCTTGGTCCGTAAGCAGTTCTTTACAAATACCCACCCGGCTAAAAACAAGAGATAGCTCTTTGGCTATGGTTTTGGCCGAGGTATTTCTGAGAGGGATCGCTTCTGGATAACGGGTGGCATAGTCCATTATAACCAATATGTACTGGTGCCCCCTAGCGGACTTGATTATAGGACCTACCAAATCCATTGCGATTCTCTCAAACGGGACCTCAATGATGGGTAGAGGGACCAGCGGGCTACGGAAATGTGGCATCGGGGCCGACCTCTGACACACAGGGCAGGAGGAACAATAATTTTCTATGTCCTTCATCACCCCAGGCCAATAGAATCTCTGTAATACCCTCTCTCGGGTTTTCTCTGTCCCCAGATGACCTCCAAGAATGTGCCCATGGGCCAACTCCAACACCAACTTCCTGTAAGGTTTGGGCACCACCAGCTGCTCAACGGTTTCTTCTGCCCTTTTTGCCACCCGATACAGTAGGTCCTTCTCTACGCTGAAGTATGGGTAAGTGCAGGTATTATCTGGGTTCACTAACTCGCCATCTATTTCCACTACGTTTTCCCGTGCCTTTATTAGGGCGGGGTCTTTTAACTGTTCTGTGGCAAAATTTTCCCTGTGAACCTCCAGATCAGAAAACTCCACAGACGGTAGGTTTTCGTCTGAGGAGGTGGGCTCCTCTCCAGTTTCTTGAGTCTCCCCTGCCAATACTGACAAGGGAAATTCTGGAGAGTCCTCACCACTCTCAGAGGAGTTCTGGCTATCACATTCCTGGTACATAGGGGCACCAGTGGGGGGCTCAGGATCATCCCACAGTTCCCAGAACTTCGGAAAATCCCTTCCCACAATGGCATCATGCGGTAATTGAGATACTAACCCCACTGGATGAGAGAGGGTACCTTTGGGGGTCTCGAAACACACTGTAGTCACTGGATACTCTCGGGTGTCCCCATGCACACAAATAACAGCTACCTTGCTATTCCCAGAGACCTCTGTTTTAACTAATTCAGCCTTTATCAGGGTCACAAGGCTACCTGAATCCAGTAATACCACAACATTTCTACCATTAATACACATTTTGCATAAATGTTTCTCAGTTCCCCGAATGGCAGTGCATGCGACTGTCGCACACAGCGACTGACGTCTGTCCATCAGAAAGTCACATTGCATGGGTTCCTCCACAACCGGGCAATTTGCTGCAATATGTCCCGCTTGCCGGCAGCGGTAGCAAACGATCCTTCTTGCGGCCTCTTGAGCCGCTGATTTCCCAGGCTGTTCTCGCCAAACTTGGGGTAGAGCTCCCACCCTCTCACTCTCTCCACCCTCACCCCTTGGAATCCTCTTATCCGCCCCTGGGGATGGTCTGGTCTTAGGGTGGAAAGTCCGAGAGTCTCTGGAAGAGGCCGTCAGGTTCTCTGTAGCCAAGTATCTCTCTACACGATCCACAAGTTTACCGGCCGTTTCTGGGTCTCCATGGCTTACCCACTTTTGAATGGCGGTAGGAAGAGCTCTCAAGAAACGATCCATCACAACACGTTCCACAATCTCCGGTGCGGACAAAGTCTCTGGCTGTAGCCACTTCCTGCTCAGGTGAATGAGATCATACATTTGAGACCTGGGGGGTTTTCCAAGCTGGAAAGTCCAGTTATGCACACGCTGAGCCCGGACAGCCAGGGTGACACCCAGCCTTGCCAATATTTCAGCTTTTAGCATCACATAGTCTTTTGCTTGGTCAGGCTCTAGGTCATAGTAAGCCTTCTGCGATTCACCAGTTAACAGAGGAGCCACCAGTCCAGCCCACTGCTCCTCAGGCCACTTTTCTCTTTCAGCAGTCCTTTCAAATGTGGTCAAAAATACCTCTGGATCATCCTCTCCAGTCATTTTTGTCAATAAACGACTCACCCCAAAGGACGCGGTATTAGTGGGACGGCTTTCCTCACTGGTCTGCGGACGTTGCTGCATTACTGCTTCCATTTGTTGTAGTCTCTGCTCTTGCTTCTGTAACAGGTCTATGAAGCGGGCCTCAGATTGCTGCTGGGCTTGTTGATGAGCTTGCTGCTGGGCTGCAAGGCTCCTTTGCAAACCTGCATTTGTCTGCTGTTGATTGGCATTTGCTAGAGCCAGCTGTTTCAGTATCTCCTCCATGCTGGCTTAAAAAAAACTGCCACTGGTTCTCCACCAACTGTGAGGGGGTTAACTCGGTAGCGGGTGTGTGTGACCCCCTGGTTGGGCTCCCCACACAAAAACAGGGCCAGCAGACGGAGGTTGTGGTTTTCAAAATCAAAAGGTGCGGTTTATTTCTCTATGTACAGTGACAAAAACACAGCAAAGCCAAAAAGAAACAAACAAAATAAATCCTGGTCAGTTTGACCTCTGACTAAACATGCAGGTTTCCTAAACTAACAACTGGGATCAGCCTGGTGCTGTCCTAGTCCCTAAGTCCCTGGTTTAGTAAAAGTCCAAACAAATAGCCACACAGGCTTTGCCTCACCGCACAGGGGTTCACTCTCCCTAGACAGTCCACACAGGTCTGGTTCCAGGCATGAGCTAACATCTAATGAAGCTGGGAGTTTTTATAGAGGCCTTAAACGAACTGACAGGCTTCAGCTGGTCTCATCAACTCCCTGCCTCACGACGCCCAGCACTCTCCCTAGAGGTATGAGTCATTCATGAGCCCACTAGCCTCAGCTGGGCTTCATCAACTCCCTAGTTGTATAAGTCGGCATAAAGCCTGAATCTGGGAGAAATATATCTACCCCCCTGGATGCAACCAGGTGACTTTACCTTCCTGCTGTCACAATATGTATAATATATATATTTTTTTTCTTTATTTAAAGAACAAAATAAATAATGTATATATATATATTTCTTTATTTAAAAATATAATAATAATATTATTATTATTATTAATAATATATATATATATATATTTTCTTTATTTAAAAATAATAATGGTGTGTATATATATATATATATATATATATATATATATTTTATAATTATATATATATATATATATATATATATGTGTCTTTTCTTTTCTTTATTTAAATAATAATAATAATAATAATAATAATAATAATAATAAATATATATATATATATATTTTTTTTAAACAAATGTGTTATGAATGGCATTCCTTTTAAAGACCCGGCCTGGAAATCATACATGACCGGTAATATTTTAAAATGATTTCCAGAAACATTTTGTTGTATAATTGGTGCATTCATCTGATCGCACACGGGATCGTCTTCGGAGGATTGCTAATTGCTGGAAACCCCACTGAAAACGAGTTTATTCAATTGGAATATTAACAATATTTTGCTCTTTAGAAGCTTGTCTTTGATCAATACCAACTTGAGAAGTGTAGAAGCAAAGAGAACTGAGAGAGGAATTAATTCTCACATTTAAAAAATTATATTTCCTGGCACTCGTTCAATACTGAAATCCAAGGACACTGCCAGGGACAAATCTACAAACATAAAGGACTGGAACCGAAATTCAAGAACAGCTTGACGTGACCATGCTCTGGTGACGTCATTCAAAATGAATAAGCCGGAAGGAAAAGATTTAAAGGGACGTTTTTCTGTAAGCTGCCATCGCAGATCTGCTTTTGAAAATGCTAGCTTGCCTGGCTGTTTCTGGGCTCAATTCTGTGTCACTGACAAGAAGGCAGATCAGAAAAAGCAGCCTGAAGCTGATACAGGTAATCTGCACGCTTGTAAGACAATAGGTTACAATGTACTGAAGAAAGAAGATCAGCAGGACACCCAGACAGGTGACATTTTCCGAAGGAGAACTTGGCAATCAGTAGAACGCCAGTAGCTTTGCAGTGAGTTTTTCAACGTTTTTCTGTGTTTTTTATTTTTATTTTTTTCAATGGGGTTGAAAAAACGCTGGGGAGCCGTGTTTTTGAGCGTTAATTGACGTTTTGTGACGTTAGAGCGTTTTTATAGCTGAAAAACTCCTCTTAGAACCCACTAGTTTTTGGGGGGTTTTTTTACAGCCAAAAAACACTCAAGCCAAAAACTAGACGTGCGCTTTCGCTGAATTCGGACGAACTTTTGTTTTTCGGAAATTTGGATGTATCCGAATTTTCGAATTAAAATTGAAAAAAATAAAAATAAAATTGGGATGGAATTTGAATTTAAATAGTTTTCAAATCGTTTTCGAATTCTATTAGTTTTCCAATTTCCAAAGAGAATAAAATGTATATTCTAAATAATTTTTTCTCTACTTCTTTATTTTCCATTCTATTTCATTCTCTTTAGAAATTCGAAAACGATTTGAATTCAAAAACGATTTGAATTCGAAAACTATTCGAAATTAAAATTGAAAAAAAAAAAGTGAAAAAAAATTGGGGCAAAATTCCAATTCAAATAGTTTTCTAATCGGTTTTGAATACTATTAGTTTTCCAAGAGAATAAAATGTATATTCTAAATATTTTTTTCTCTATTCTATTTCTTTATTTTCTATTCTATTTTATTCTCTTTAGAAATTCGAAAACTATTTGAATTCAAAAACGATTCGAATTCAAAAACTATTCAAAATTAAAATTGAAAAAAAAAAATGTGAAAAAAAAATGGGGCAAAATTCTAATTCAAATAGTTTTCGAATTCTATTTGTTTTCCAATTTCCAAAGAGAATAAAATGTATAGTCTAAAAAAAATATATATATATTCTATTTCTTTATTTTCTATTCTATTTTATTCTCTTTGGAAATTCAAAAACAATTTGAATTTAAAAACAATTAGAATTCGAAAACTATTTGAAATTAAAATTGAAAAAAAAAAATTGAAAAAAAATTGGGGCGAAATTCGAATTCAAATAGTTTTCGAATTGTTTTCGAATACTATTCGTTTTCCAAAGAGAATAAAATGTATATTCTAAATATTTTTTTTCTATTCTATTTCTATATTTTCTATTCTATTGTATTCTCTTTGGAAATTCGAAAACTATTTGAATTCAAAAACGATTTGAATTCAAAAACTATTCGAAATTAAAATTGAAAAAAAAATGTGAAAAAAATTGGGGCAAAATTTGAATTCAAATCGTTTTCGAATACTATTAGTTTTCCAATTTCCAAAGAGAATAAAATGTATAGTCTAAAAAAAAAAAAAAAAATTATATTCTATTTCTTTATTTTCTATTCTATTTTATTCTCTTTGGAAATTCAAAAACTATTTGAATTAAAAAACGATTCGAATTCAAAAACTATTCGAAATTAAAACTGAAAAAAAAATGTGAAAAAAATGTGAAAAAAAATTGGGGCGAAATTCGAATTCAAATAGTTTTCGAATCGTTTTTGAATACTATTAGTTTTCCAATTTATAAAGAGAATAAAATGTATATTCTAAATATTTTTTTTCTATTCTATTTCTATATTTTCTATTCTATTTTATTCTCTTTGGAAATTCTAAAATGATTTGAATTCAAAAACTATTCGAAGTTGATTCAAATCGATCCAAATATGAATTTGAAAAATTCCAACCAATTGGAAAACGAATAAACAAAACAAATTCCGAAAACAAATGAAACAAATTTAACTAAACAAATTGATGTAAATAACGAATCAAAACGAAACAAAACACATTTTTTCGTTCTGCTTATGTCTGCCAAAAACAGCTGATAACAGCCTATGTGATGTGTGGACACCTAGGATAACATGGTGCACCGACACCTAGGATAACATGGTGCACCGACACCTAGGATAACATGGTGCACCGACACCTAGGATAACATGGTGCACCGACACCTAGGATAACATGGTACACCCACACCTAGGATAACATGGTGCACCGACGCCTAGGATAACATGGTGCACCCACACCTAGGATAACATGGTGCACCCACACCTAGGATAACATGGTACACCCACACCTAGGATAACATGGTGCACCCACACCTAGGATAATATGGTGCACCCACACCTAGGATAACATGGTGCACCCACACCTAGGATAACATGGTGCACCGACACCTAGGATAACATGGTGCACCGACACCTAGGATAACATGGTGCACCCACACCTAGGATAACATGGTGCACCCACACCTAGGATAACATGGTGCACCGACACCTAGGATAACATGGTGCACCGACACCTAGGATAACATGGTGCACCGACACCTAGGATAACATGGTGCACACACACCTAGGATAACATGGTGCACCCACACCTAGGATAACATGGTGCACCCACACCTAGGATAACATGGTGCACCGACACCTAGGATAACATGGTGCACCGACACCTTGGATAACATGGTGCACCCACACCTAGGATAACATGGTGCACCGACACCTAGGATAACATGGTGCACCGACACCTAGGATAACATGGTGCACCCACACCTAGGATAACATGGTGCACCCACACCTAGGATAACATGGTGCACCCACACCTATGATAACATGGTGCACCCACACCTAGGATAACATGGTGCACCCACACCTAGGATAACATGGTACACCCACACCTAGGATAACATGGTGCACCCACACCTAGGATAACATGGTGCACCCACACCTAGGATAACATGGTGCACCCACACCTAGGATAACATGGTGCACCGACACCTAGGATAACATGGTGCACCCACACCTAGGATAACATGGTGCACCGACACCTAGGATAACATGGTGCACCGACACCTAGGATAACATGGTGCACCGACACCTAGGATAACATGGTGCACCGACACCTAGGATAATATGGTGCACCCACACCTAGGATAACATGGTGCACCCACACCTAGGATAACATGGTGCACCGACACCTAGGATAACATGGTGCACAAACACCTAGGATAACATGGTGCACCGACACCTAGGATAACATGGTGCACCGACACCTAGGATAACATGGTGCACCCACACCTAGGATAACATGGTGCACCGACACCTAGGATAACATGGTGCACCGACACCTAGGATAACATGGTGCACCGACACCTAGGATAACATGGTGCACCCACACCTAGGATAACATGGTGCACCCACACCTAGGATAACATGGTGCACCTACACCTAGGATAACATGGTGCACCGACACCTAGGATAACATGGTGCACCGACACCAAGGATAACATGGTGCACCGACACCTAGGATAACATGGTGCACCGACACCTTGGATAACATGGTGCACCCACACCTAGGATAACATGGTGCACCGACACCTAGGATAACATGGTGCACCGACACCTAGGATAACATGGTGCACCCACACCTAGGATAACATGGTGCACCCACACCTAGGATAACATGGTGCACCCACACCTAGGATAACATGGTGCACCCACACCTAGGATAACATGGTGCACCCACACCTAGGATAACATGGTACACCCACACCTAGGATAACATGGTGCACCCACACCTAGGATAACATGGTGCACCGACACCTAGGATAACATGGTGCACCGACACCTAGGATAACATGGTGCACCCACACCTAGGATAACATGGTGCACCGACACCTAGGATAACATGGTGCACCCACACCTAGGATAACATGGTGCACCCACACCTAGGATAACAAGGTGCACCCACACCTAGGATAACATGGTGCACCCACACCTAGGATAACATGGTGCACCCACACCTAGGATAACATGGTGCACCCACACCTAGGATAACATGGTGCACCCACACCTAGGATAACATGGTGCACCGACACCTAGGATAACATGGTGCACCCACACCTAGGATAACATGGTGCACCGACACCTAGGATAACATGGTGCACCCACACCTAGGATAACATGGTGCACCGACACCTAGGATAACATGGTGCACCCACACCTAGGATAACATGGTGCACCCACACCTAGGATAACATGGTGCACCCACACCTAGGATAACATGGTGCACCCACACCTAGGATAACATGGTGCACCCACACCTAGGATAACATGGTGCACCCACACCTAGGATAACATGGTGCACCCACACCTAGGATAACATGGTGCACCCACACCTAGGATAACATGGTGCACCCACACCTAGGATAACATGGTGGACAGTTTATTGACTGCAGAAAAAAACGTCTACAGACAAAAACAGCCGCTGTAAAAACGTCCTTTTGTGCATGAGGAATACGTTTCAGGCGTTTTTTTTTTTTTTTTAAGTAAATGAATGAAATGAATGAGATGATGATGATGATGATGATGATGATGATGTCCACACGCAGGTAAAGGAGGTTGAAGTGATTGTAAAATCTGAGTCTTTGAGATCTTTTCCTGGGAATCCAGCAGCTGCAAACCTCTAAATGTCGGGAATCCAGAGAGGGAAGAGAAGAAGACACTCTGGAGAGAGAGATGAGTGTCACCCGTCCCACACCGCTGACATACTGAACCTGATTATTACCAGCTGGTAACGTAGTAACCGGGACTCACCGGAGGATTCCATCATCCAACATTATAATTAATGGAGCACCCCGGAGGGAGCGCAACAGTGACAGACCGCAATGATCAGAGCATCATACTCAGGTCTTGTCTATTAACATGAACTATCTATCTATCTATCTATCTATCTAAAAGTATTGGGACGCCTGCCTTTACACACATGAACTTTATTGGCATCCAAGTCTTAGTCCGTAGGGTTCAATATTGCATTGGTCCACCCTTTGCAGCTATAACAGCTTCAACTCTTCTGGGAAGGCTGTCCACAAGGTTTAGGAGGGTGTCTATGGGAATGTTTGACCATTCTTCCAGAAGCGCATTTGTGAGGTCAGGCACTGATGTTGGACGAGAAGGCCTGGCTCACAGTCTCCGCTCTAATTAATCACAAATGTGTTCTATCGGGTTGAGGTCAGGACTCTGTGCAGACCAGTCAAGTTCCTCCACCCTAAACTTGCTCATCCATGTCTTTATGGACCTTGCTTTGTGCACTGGTGCACAGTCATGTTGGAACAGGAAGGGACCATCCCTAAACTGTTCCCACAAAGTTGGGAGCATGAAATTGTCCAAAATGTCTTGGTATGCTGACGCCTTAAGAGTTCCCTTCACTGGAACTAAGGGGTCAGGCCCAACCCCTGAAAAACAAACCCACACCATAATCCCCTCTCCACCAAATGATTTGGACCAGTGCACAAAGCAAGGTCCATAAAGACATGGATGTGCGAGTTTGGGGTGGAGGAACTTGACTGGCCTGCACAGAGGCCTGACCTCAACCCGATAGAACACCTTTGGAATGAATTAGAGCGTAGACTGTGAGCCAGGTCTTCTCTTCCAACATCAGTGCCTGACCTCACAAATGTGCTTCTGGAAGAATGATCAAACATTCCCATAGACACTCCTAAACCTTGTGGACAGCTTTTCCAGAAGAGTTGAAGCTGTTATAGCTGCAAAGGGAGGGCCAACTCAATATTTAACCTTTCAGACTAAGGGCCGGTTCACACTGCTGCTATGTGTGAACCCTGCGAATCCACTGCGGTTTTCCGCATCGCATGTCTCCCGGCGGCAGTTCAAACTGCCCTATGCGAACTTCTGAGAGTGTCAGTTAAAAGTTAATGACACCCCCAAATCAGTTTGCAAATCGCAGTGCGATCTGCAAACTCGGACAGGAATCGGATTGCATGGGTGTGAACACTCTCTCTTCCCCTGTTATGATCCGGATGCCCTCTCTCTTCCTCGGCACAGGTGAGCATAGGTGAGGCTGCAATAGTGGGCACAGGTGAGGCTGCAATGGTGGGCACAGGTGAGGCTGCAATGGTGGGCACAGGTGAGGCTGCAATGGTGGGCACGGGTCATGCTGCAATGGTGGGCACAGGTCACTCTGCAATGATGGGCACAGGTGAGGCTGCAATGGTGGGCACGGGTCATGCTGCAATGGTGGGCACAGGTCATGCTGCAATAGTGAGCATAGGTTATGCTGCAATGATGGGCACAGGTCACGCTGCAATGGTGGGCACAGGTCATGCTGCAATGGTGGGCACAGGTCACGCTGCAATGGTGGGCACAGGTGAGGCTGCAATGGTGGGCACACGTCATGCTGCAATGATGGGCACAGGTGTGTCTGCATTGGTGGGCACAGGTGAGGCTGCATTTATGAGAACAGGTCACGCTGTATTGATGGGCACTGATGAGGCTGTGCTGATAGGCACTGGTGAGGCTGCATTGATGGGCACTGGTGAGGCTGCATTGATGGGCACTGGTGAGGCTGCATTGATGGGCAATGGTGAGGCTGCACAGATAAGCACTGATAAAGTTGTTAATATATTTTTTTTACTTATATCTGCATAAAACATTTAAGTGGTGGTGGTTGGAGGTGTTGGGAGTCCACAGTCGGTGGAGCCCGCTAGGGAGGGTAGTTCCGTGTCTACTAAAGACTACCTTCCCGCAGAGATGTATGACACCTCCGACCTAGAGTCGCTGTCGGACTGTGGAGATGACGGTGAGATAGACTAACTGTTTCACCAGAAGGGCTGGGACAAACGCCCGCTACCTGTATTACGTCCACCCCAAGATTTGCCTATGTCTATAGGAGCCAACCCCCCCCCGGGCGCAGGCCCTGGAGCTTGTGAAGAAGCCGAGTCCTTTAATTGTTCTTCCACAATCCACAGCATCACCCGCCGTGTTGGCGGGAGTACAATGAGCATCATTACGGGCGCCAAGAGCAAAGCCATCAGAGGTAGTGAAAGTACCTCGGCACCCGGAGGCCATCGTTCAACCAGTAGAAGGTGAGCGGGACGCCATGCCTCCTTTGGCCCGTCTGCAACGACTCTTCTCTCAGAGGGTCGCCCGCGAGTACGGATGGGAATATCCTTACTTGCCTCCGGACTTACTTTTTGAAGTTGAAGTTTTGCGACAGCGATGGTACGATGAGTTCGTTAGGGAGAAACTTAAAGTGCCTCATGCCCGGCGATACTTGTCCTGTTCGCCACCTGTTTCGAAAAAGTTCAGAGACTGCAGAGCAGACTGGATGTTGGGGCGCCATATTCATGCGGACAAGGTGCTTATCTGCCGGAGAGATGGAGAGGACGTTGACTATTCGATTGAGGTTTTCGATAAGCATCTGAAGCCCTTGTTCTTGCCTGACCCGAAGTTCTACTTGTGAGAAGAGACTCACTTGTGTTTTTTTTCTCTGCAGCAACTTTCTGGAAGTGTCCTTGCCAGAACATCCGAACAGTACCCTAGTTTTTTTATTTCGTTTTTTTGTCTTTTCTACTCTTTGGAGGAATGAGAGCCGTTTGTTTGTTCTCTCTTCTTTCACAATTCAAAGACAGAGACTTTGGGGGTAGAATCAGAGTAGGGACACAGGAAGAATGAAGATTTCACCAAGTGTCATTACCGCGGCACTGTCACTAGGTGGCGGTGTTGCGCAACGGCTGTTGTTTTTACACTTGCATCACTTTACTCATTGGAGCGAATGGGTCTCTCGGCTGATAGACCCATTCATTCCAAATTAACACAAATATGTTAGGATGTTGTTGTTTTTTTTGTTTCCCTTCTGCAGGAGATTCGTCTGTCAAGACTACTGAGTATGGGGTGGTTCTTAGACAGTGAAGGGAGGGATTGTATATGTGTACATGTTTAGATGGTTTTATGGGAAAAAAGTTTTATTGTTTTATGTTTCCCCTTTCCCCCGAGCAGGTCTTGGCACATTTGGGATTCAAATTTTGAGGGATAGCCTCTGGGTCAGGCTTATGTCACTACTTCTTGGGAGACATGGGTTTGCACCAGACGCTGGGGACCAGCGTAAAATCACAGGGGGGGGTGTGTAGCGGGGTCTTTAAATTTAGATGGGATACACTGGGTACTAGTATGACCCAGGTGTGTAGGTCATGAGAGGCTTTGGACCATTTTGTGTTCGTGGAGGATTGGGTGGTGTATTGTTCTGCTTGGCCTGAGGGTGGCGCTGTGCCCGCAGGTTCAAGGTAGAATTGCTGCCGCAGTGCTGACCTTTTTGTCCCTTTCGGGAGATGGTACGGCAAGGGTGGGGAACCTGCCGTGATGTCAAGGGAGGGGATAAAAGGGGGAGACGCCCTAACCATGAGGTCTTCTGGAGCTTCTTCATCACGCGCCCATGCACCTTAAGCCTGGGTGCGGGCGGTTTGGAGTTCCGGCCCAAGGCACCTTCAGCCTGGGGTGAGGTACTGAATCAGAGGCCTGGGGCCCAGTGACTTCGACTGGGTCCCGCGAGGGTGGAGAAGTCCGAGGGTCCCTGAGGTGGACAGGGCCCATGTCTGAGGTGAGGAGGCTGGGGAGGTTACCCGTCCGGAGAGTCCGGAGCAGCATCAACCCGGTGACGGATGGGCCTCTGGTAACTCCCTTGGAGGGGCATCTTCCCCTGACAGGGGCCGCAACACAGCGAAGGTACTCCTATCTACGTTCTCTTGAGTCGCTGGAAGAGACTCACAAGTTCTAAGTTCTCTCTAGCCAAGGCTATAGTAACCGCTGGTGAAATCACAGTGGTTTAGTTTACAATCAGGATAGTGCCTCGACCTGCTCATCCCACCGTATCAAACTGTTATTGGGTCTCAACCATTTGGCTACTGAAGCACTGTTTATTGTGAGCTATGCAATAAAACAAGAGTTGGACTGTGATCGGTGTGTGGAACTCTGGTTAATGGGAGCAAAGGGAAGTGTTGGCACAGCAGGACTTGATCCTTAACTAAAACACACAGGCCCGAGGAAATTTCTGGTACTGGCCTTCACCTCACCCACAGCTATGGGGAGGACATGGGCCGTAGCGCATCTCACCCTGTCGTACGTGATACCCCTAGACAAAAGAGATGGGGTGAGGCCGCTACATACAGAAGGAGGGTGTCAGGAGTATGTATTGTACAGAAGGAGGGTGTCAGGGGTATGTATTGTACAGAAGGAGGGTGCCAGGAGTATGTATTGTACAGAAGGAGGATGTCAGGAGTATGTATTGTACAGACGGAGGGTGTCAGGAGTATGTATTGTACAGAAGGAGGGTGTCAGGAGTATGTATTGTACAGAAGGAGGGTGTCAGGAGTATGTACTGTACTACAGAAGAAGGGTATCAGGAGTATGTATTGTACAGAAGAAGGGTGTCAGGGGTATGTATTGTACAGAAGGAGGGTGTCAGGGGTATGTATTGTACAGAATGAGGGTGTCAGGAGTATGTATTGTACAGAAGGAGGGTGTCAGGAGTATGTACTGTACTACAGAAGAAGGGTATCAGGAGTATGTATTGTACAGAAGAAGGGTGTCAGGGGTATATATTGTACAGAAGGAGGGTGTCAGGGGTATGTATTGTACAAAAGGAGGGTGTCAGGGGTATGTATTGTACAGAAGGAGGGTGTCAGGAGTATGTATTGTACAGAAGCCTCATCTTTCAGGATGTCTAAATACAGCTCTGCCTGTGTATGTAATGGTGGTGGGGAAGAGCCGCAATCCCCAAAAATAACTTTTATTTTTTATGTAATATTTCATATTTACCTAATTAAGATGGAAAAAAGTATTTTTTTTTTCTCGTACAGAAGATAAAAAATATCGAAAAATTCAACTTTAGGTGGAGCATCGGTTGCAGGGTCAGTAGCTTGTACGTTCTCTTACCTGACATTTTCATAGCGATGAATGTAAATCTTGTGAAACTGGTGCTGCAGATGTTCGTCTTCTACATTGGTCATGTCGTTGATCATTTCAAGTACAACAAATCGAGGTAATACGGAGAGGACAAGCCTTTCCTAAAAGACACAATAAATGCATTACAATACAAATGACAAATAATAAATAAATAAAAAAACCCACACACACATAAAAAAAAAAAAAAAAAAGTTATGCCCCCTGCCCCTATCTACATGTACATACGAGTACAAACAAGCGACAAATGCAGCTATGTGTGAAAACAACCATTGTGCCACACGTTACATATCACAGCAAATGTTGGAATATTATCATGTGTTCTAATGATCAGTGCAGCCCCAACAGTGCCCACCAGTGCTAGCAATCTGTGCCAACCAGTGCCCACCAGTGCTGCCAATCAGAGCCCACCAGTGCTGCCAAACTGTGCCAATCAGTGTTCACCAGTGCTGCCAATCAGTGCCCACCAGTGCTGCAAATCTGTACCCACCATTGCTGCCAATCAGTGCCCACCAGTGCTGCCGATCAGTGCCCAGTAGTGATGCCTATCAGTGCCAATTAGTGGCACCTAGCAGTGCTAATCAGTGCCCACCAGTGCTGCCAATCAGTGCCCACTAGTTCTGTCAAACTGTGCCAGTGTCCACCAGTGCTGCCAATCAGTGCCCACCAATGCTGCCAATCTGTACACATGAGTGCTGCTTATCAGTGCCCATCAGTGCTGCCTTATCAGTGCACATTAGTGCCGCCTCATCAGTTCCTCCTCATCAGTGCCCATCAGTGCTACATCATCAGTGCCGCCTTATCAGTGCCCACCAGTGCTGCCAATCTGTGCTAATGAGTGCCCACCAGTGCTGCCAATCAGTGCTGCCAAACTGTGCCAATCGGTGTCCACCAGTGCTGACAATCAGTGCTCACCAGTGCTGACAATCTGTGCCCAACAGTGTCCACCAGTGCTGACAATCAGTGCCCACCAGTGCTGCCAATCAGTGCCCATTAGTGATGCCTGTCAGTGCCAATAAGTGGTGCCTAGCAGTGCTACCTATCATTGCCGCCCATCAGTGCCGAATATCAGTGCCTCCTTATCAGTGTCCATCAGTTCTGCCTCATCAGTGCCCATCAGTGCACATTAATGCCGCCTCATCAGTGCTCATCCGTGCCGCCTCCTCAGTGCCCATCAGTGCACATTAATGCCGCCTCATCAGTGCTCATCCGTGCAGCCTATCAATGCCCATCAGTGCAGCCTCATCAGTGCCCATCAGTGTCACCTTATCAGTGCCCATCAGTGCAGCCTCATCAGCGCCCATCAGTAAAGGAGAAAAACGACTAATTTAGAAAAAAATTAACAGGAACTAAAAAAAACTTTAGTTTGTTTAGCAAAAAATAAAAAGCCCAATGGTGATGAAATACTACCAAAAGAAAGCTCTATCTGTCTCAAAAAAATGCTTAAAATTTTGTTTGGGTACAGCGTTGCATGAACACGCAATTGCCATTCAAAGTGCGACAGGAAGGGGGTGAAAGTGCCTATTAGGCAGCATAACCTATGGGCAATTTTGGGTACTGCAGTTTTTGCCATATCATGGGTGCATGCGATTTCATGGCTTGGCATGTTTGGTATCCATATACTCCATATACTGGATGCAATCTAATGAATTAAACGAACTAAACTAATTTATGTAAATAACTAATCAAAACGAAACAAAACAAATGTTTTCATTCTGCACATGTCTACGGACATGGGCATAATCCCCCCAACACCACAACATGTGTGTGCAAAAATGGTAAAAAATTGCTCCGGTCGTGAAGTGTATGAAAACGCAGAACAGAATATAAAACAAAAGAATAGAAAAAAAATTGAATAGAAAATAAAGGCATAGAATAAAATAAAATAAAAGGATTAGAATAGAACATAAAATATTAGAATAGAGTAAAACTCTAAATGAATTCGAATTTCAGAAGAGAGTAAAACAGAACAGAATGGAAAATAAAAGAATATAAAAAATTGAATGGAAAATAAAGGGATAGAATAATAATAAAAAAAAAAAGGATTAGAATAGAACATACCGTATATACCCGAGTATAATCCGAGGCACCTAATTTTACCACAAAAAAATGGGAAAACGTATTGACTCGAGTATAAGCCTAGGGTGTCCATCTGCATTCCTCACTGTCCTCACTTTGCCTCACTGTGCCCATGTGCATGCCTCACTGTGCCCATGCCTCACCGTGCCCATGCCTCACTGTGCCCATGCCTCACTGTGCCCATGCCTCACTGTGCCCATGCCACACTGTGTCCATGACTAGACTGACGTTTAACATGGGAGTCTATGGAAGGGGTGCCCGGTTTTAAAAGTCGGTTCTCCCCGGTCTTAGGTCCGCCAGACAACAAACTTTGCACACTTGTAGAGGAGAAATGGGGCTATATGTGTGCCAAGTTTCGGGTCCAGGGGACCTATGACCGGCCGGTACCAGGTCCCCAAAGTCACCAGAGAAATGACCGTTTAACATGGGAGTCTATATAGGGGGGGCCGGCTTTGAAAAATTGGTGCTCCCTGGCCGTAGGTCCCCCGGACAACAAACATCGCACACATGTAGAGGAAGAGTGGGGCTACATGTGTGCCAAGTTTGGGGTCCAGGAGCCCTACGGCCGGCCAGTACCGGGTCCCCAAATAGGAGACCTTAAATTTTAGAGTTAGGACTGCAGTACACAGGGAGCCTTGACGCGGCCTGCAGCTTACACATGTATTTGCAAATGCGTGCAACTAAACCCCTGTTTTTAAACGCACTGTTAGACAGGTGAATTTGTTTGGTTGCTGATTGGTTGGTAAGTTGAGCTTGGATATTTTGTGTTTTTTGTCTACCGGGTCCCCAAATCCGGGAGATCAAGCACAAAAAGGTGACTCGAGTATAAGCCGAGGGGGGCATTTTCAGCACAAAAAAAGTGCTGAAAAACTCGGCTTATACTCGAGTATATACGGTAATAGAATAGAGTAAAACAGAACAAAATAGAATAGACTATAAAAGCACCATAAAGCGCGGTATATGTGTCGTGGACCCCACACGTTGCCGCAACGCACAAAGTGTGAATGGGGCCCGTCGGGTTTCCGCGCCTTCACCGATCGGTTTCCGGCATTCCTTCGCAGCCGCCTTCCAGAGAACAGAAACCTGTTTATCATACAAGACTTTTTACACTTTCCTTCATCTTCAGTCTCTCAACAACTCAGCGAGAATAATGATTGTTAGATTGCCTGGGGAAGTGCGCGACCCCTGACGCTCGTGGAGTAAATGACTACAGTGAGAAGGAGCCCATTTATTTTCTGCACTGGGAATAACGTCACTGGGAAGGAAGGTGATGGCAGGAAAATAGGCTTCAGAGAGGAGAAGAAAAAAAATAAAATCCTCACCACTACAGCGGGGGATTATTATACCGCCATGCTGCGCCATTATCCATATCCATGTGATTCATTACCTTGCATTAACTATTCAATAATGGTCGCCTGGAGCAGCGTCCTCCATTCACCCAAAAATGTGCGACTGAGCATTGTTAAAGCTGAACTCCAGGCAAGCAGCTAAATACATACATAAGATCCATAGATGAGAGCGGCCTTGCCTGTGGATTGGAGGATTTGTATTCCTGTCCATCCAGTCCTGAGATTTACACAGCTCTGTCACACAGCCCATCCTTATCTGTCAAGGCAAGAAACCTGATTCTTTTTCTCTGCTGTTTAGTAAGAATTACAGGTCCTGTCCCTCCCACCAGCCTGTAATTGGACCGCGAAAAGAAAAACTGAAGACTAACGTCACGTACACACGATCGTTTTTAATGTCATCTTCAAAAACTACGCTTTTCTCGACGTGATTTTTCTTGTTTCCTCTCAAGCCTGCCTTGCCTACACACGTTCATTAAAAAAAATGCTTGAGTAAAGCGCAGTGACGTACAACACATACGACGGCACTATAAAGGGGAAGTTCCATTCGGATGGCGCCACCCTTCATGTTAGTAAAGTTTGTTGAGCGACGATTAGCGCTTTTCAACCTTGTGCTTTTCAGTTCGTTACAGCGTGACGAATGTGCTATCTCCATTACGAACGCTAGTTTTACCAGAACGAGCGCTCCCGTCTCATACTTGATTCTGAGCATGCGCGTTTTTTTTCCCCTCGTATAAGCATACACACTACCGTTTTTCACACGATCGTTTTAAATGGCCAATTTAAATAATTGCATTTTTAACGACGTGAAAAACGATCATGTGTACGTGGCATAAGGCCCCGTTCACACCTATGCGAATTGGTTGCGGCTTAAACCGCATCTAATTTGCATAACATTATAAAATACATTGATTGTAATGAGGCTGGTTCACATATGTGCGATGCATTCGCACTGCGCATTGCCCAAAAAACGTGTGCGTTTTCTAGGCATTGCGGTGCGGCTCAGGTGCGAATTCAGGTCCATTATCTTCTATGGGCACGCATCTGATTCGCAATTCAGTTCTCATCAGGATTTCTCTCCTTCACCTCACTACACTTCCCCCCACCCTCTCCTCTCTCCCAGGTCACCAAATTCGCAGATAAAATGGAGATGATCTGCTGAACAGTTCTCTTATCTTTTTACAGAGATAAGAGAGCTGGAATTCACACTGCACAAGTGTGAACCCAGCCTCAAGGGCTCATCTCTTTGTCACTCTGCTCTCTCCTCCTATCAACGTGCTGCTTGTACTGCAGAACAAGTGATTGGCTTCTTGTGCTGCTTCCACCTCACTCAGCCTGAGCAGTGCTGTAGGGGGGCTGAAAGAGGCTTATGCTAAGTCAAATTTAGGTACTTACACTGCTTGAAAATTCTTCCTTTGCAGCGCGGGCAGATTAAACTCCTTGTTTAGTCTAGGGAAGAGGTCTTCACACTTTCTAAACAAAGGACCAGTCTACTGTCCTATAGACTTTAGCGGGATCAGACTGTAATCATCAGGAGTAGAAAACGTCCCAGCATCAGTTGGAGTAAACAATGCCCCATCTTTGGTGTCAGTGAGAGGAATTTTGCCCCATCATTGGTGTCATTGGTATGAATTGTGCCCCATCGTTTGTGTTATTGAGAGGAAAAGTGCCCCATTGTTGGTATCATTGGTGGAATTGTGCCCCATCACTGGTGTCATTGGAAGGAACTGTGCCTCATCATTGGTGTCATTGCACCCCCATTCTGGATGTAACTGGAAGGAACCTTTCCCTTATCATTTGAGTCATTGGTAGGATTTGTGCCCCATCTTTTGTTTCATTGGGAGGAATAGTGCCCCATTGTTGGTGTCATTGGAAGGAACTGTGCCCCATCATTGGTGTCATTGGTATTATTATTATTATACAGGATTTATATAGCGCCAACAGTTTATGCAGCGCTTTACAATATAAAAGGGGGACAATACAGTTATAATAAAATACAAGAGGATTAAGAGGGCCCTGCTCAGAAGAGCTTACACTCTAATAGGGTGGGGCAGGTGGTACAAAAGGTTGTAACTGTGGGGAATGAGCTGATGGAAGTGGTAAAAGATTAGTTGGAGATGTGATAGGCTTCCCTGAAGAGGTGAGTTTTCAGGGATCGCCTGAAGGTGGCAAGAGTAGGGGATAGCCGGACAGGTTGAGGTAGTGAGTTCCAGAGGATGGGAGAGGCTCTGGAGAAATTGTGCCCCATTGTTTCTGTTATTGGGAGGAATAGTGCCCCATTGTTGGTGTCATTCGGGGGGGGGGGGATTGTGCCGCATCACTGGTGTCATTGGAAGGAACTTTTCCCTTATTGTTAGGAGTAGGAGGGTAGGAGTTGTGCCCCATTGTTTGTTTCACTGGGAGGAATTGTGCCCCATCATTGGTGTCATTGGAAGGAACTTTTCCCTTATTGTTAGGAGTAGGAGTGTAGGAGTTGTGCCCCATTGTTTGTTTCACTGGGAGGAATTGTGCCCCATTGATGGTGTCATTGGAAGGAACTGTGCCCCATCATTGGTGTCATTGGGAGGAATCGTGTCCCATTGTTTGTACCATTGGGAGGAATTGTGCCAGATCATTGGTGTCATTAGAAGGAATTATGCCGCATCATTGAGAAAGGACAAAGGGACAAGAGGGGGCTGGCACAGTGACAGAGGGGGGCACACGGGGGGAATCAGAAGCAGGCAGAATAGAGAGGGGGATCGGTGCGGGGGAAGCAATTATAGGAATGATGCCCTGTGTCTCTCCCAGCAGCAGCTGAAAGCTGGCAGGAGGGAGAGAAACTGGCTTTCAGCTGCTGCAGAGAGCCGCACAGGGCATCCTTCTGTAATTGCCCCGCTGCACCGATTCCTCCTGCTGTTCGGTCCCCCCCCCCCCCCCCCCCGTGTGCAGGGCCCCCTTATCAGCTTCTAACTTCAGCTTGTTCAATACAATTTTGACAATAAAACCTGGAAGCTGATTGGTTTCTATGCCAAGCTACTCCAGATTTTGCCCACAGCATGGCTTCATGATTTTTGTCTTTTGAAGTGGATGTATAGCCAAAAACATTTCTTTTTAGGTTTGGAAAGAATACCGAAGGGTTAAAACCCCTATCAGTTTATTTTATTCTCTGCATCCTGTTGAGGAGATTTACTTTCACTTCCTGTCCCACAGATAGAACAGGAATTGGAGAGGAATTTTTTCAAAGCAAGGAAACAGCTGCAGCAGCAGTGCCGGTGTCTTGCCGAGAAAGGTCCCCCTGCGGATTATGCCCCCCCTGTACTGCGCAGGCGCGGCGCTTGCCTCCGAAAATAGCCGAACATGTAGAGCTGAGAGTCAGCTCTAGATGGCGCCTGCGCACACCAAATTGTGCTACACTTCTGACATCCAGGCTCTTTCCTTTACCATCCCTGTGGACATGGAGGATGTTAAAAAAAGAGCCAGGAGGCCGAGCGAGCGGAGCGAGCCGTCCGAGCGAAGCGAGGACGTGAGACCGACTGGCCACTTTCAGCGAGGTCCATGCAGGCACCGTCTAGAGCTGACTCTCAGCTCTGCTCTACATATGTTCGGCTATTTTCGGAGGCTCATTCAGGTTCGTACTGCGCAAGCGCCGCGCCTGCGCAGTACAGGGGAGGCATAATCTGCCGGGGGGACCTTTCTCGGCAGAACACCGGGACAAGGTCAACCGATGCCTAGGGTGAAGATTGAAAATTGTGATCACTCCACCCTCCCCACACGTGAAGAAGGGGTCCACGGGGCCAATAGTGGTGAGTGCCAAAATGTTTGTGGCATGCAATTAACCACTGGCAAACCAGGCCAATTCTGACACTTCTCACAAACATGTAAAAACTTTTTTTGCTATAAAATTACTTAGAACCCCCAAACATTATATATATATATATTGTTAGCAGAGGCCCTAGAGAATAAAATGGTGGGTGCTGCAATTTATTTATGTCACAAAAATACACTTTAATGAATTATTGCACACAAACACAATATAATACAGAATTTTTGGGTAAAATATAAAAGATGGTGTTATGCCGAGTAAAGAGATACCTTAACATGTCACCCTTTAAAACTGCGTCCGCCCGTGGAATTACGGCAGACTACGGTACTTAAAAACTCTCCATAGGCAAACGCTTTAAACGTCTTTACAAGCTTCAAGTTTAGAGATACACAGGAGGTCTGGCTCTAGAATTATTGGTCTCACTCTGGTGTTCGCGACAATACCTCACATGGGTGGTGCGATCACCGTTTACATATGCATGCAGGAGTAATGTATGCATTCACAATTTGCGCGTAAGTACGAGGGCGCTTAAAATTTTTCTTATTATTATTATTTATTTTATCCAAAATATTTTTTACACTATCTCTATTTTTTATTTTTTTTGTATTAACTTTATTGCTATCACAAGGGATGAACAACATAAGCCATGACAGGTCCTCTTTATGGCGAGATCTGGGGTCTATTAGACCTAGGGTGACCACATTTTTAAACTACCATTCAGGGACACCCCCCCTCCCAAAAATCAGCTTGTGCTGTAACGAATCACAGCACAGTGATTGGAAACAAAAGGCGGGATTTATGATTTCTCCAATCACAAGCAGGGGGCGGGGATTGTGCTCCTCCAGGCATTCCCGGCCAGGACAAGTACTGTCAGTGAGTAAAGCGGTGATGTGGCGGCCTTTTTTGGGGGCATCAGATTGGCTCGGGGGGTGGCTGTTTCAGTTTCATTCCGGGACACTGTATTGTCCTGGAATGAAGGTGCCCGGGACAGACCTGCAAAATGCGGGACCGTCCCGGGCAATCCACCCTACTTAGACCCCAAATTGCTCCTCTGGCCTCCAATGCAGCCGATTGCCCAGGTAAACAGAGAGGCCGAACAGGAAATGACCACATACTCAACGCTCCAGGTTTCTGGGGTCACAGAGAGAGAGAGAGGAACAATGTCATTTCCTCTCCCTCTCTCTGTGCGACCATCGCCGCCGGCCGCAGGGCTCCCAGGCTCCATGATCATCATCATCCCGGTATAACCAATGCAAACTGAGGACATCCTACTGTCGGCAAGTGGTTAAATAGTCCTGGTGAAATATTTAAACTAGGTGCACAAATACAGTGAGGGAAAGAAGTATTTGATCCCCTGCAGATTTTGTACGTTTGCCCACTGACAAAGAAAGGATCAGCCTTTAATTTTAATGGTCGGTTTATTTTAACAGTGAGAGGCAGAAGAACAACCAAAAATATCCAGAAAAACACATTTCAAAAAAGTTATAAATTGATTTGCATCAATGAGTGAAATAAATATTTGACCCCTTCGCAAAACATGACTTAGTACTTGGTGGCAAAACCCTTGTTGGCGATCACAGAGGTCAGACGTTTCTTGTAGTTGGCCACCAGGTTTGCACACATCTCAGGAGGGATTTTGCCCCACTCCTCTTTGCAGATCTTCTCCAAGTCATTAGGGTTTCGAAGGCTGATGTTTGGTAATTTCAACTTTCAGCTCCCTCTACATATTTTCTATGGGATTAAGGTCTGGAGACTGGCTAGGCCACTCCAGGACCTTAATGTGCTTCTTCTTGAAGCTCCTTTGTTGCCTTGGCCGTGTGTTTTGGGTCATTGTCATGCTGGAATACCCATCCACGACCCATTTTTAAAAGGAGGAAAGAAGGTTTTCACCCAAGATTTGACAGTACATGGCCCCGTCCATCGTCCCTTTGATGCGGTGAAGTTGTCCCCTTAGCAGAAAAACTCCCACAAAGCATAATGTTTCCACCTCCATGTTTGGCGGTGGGGATTGTGTTCTTGGGGTCAGAGGCAGAATTTCTCCTCCTCCAAACATGGCGAGTTATGTTGATGCCAAAGAGCTTGATTTTGGTCTCATCTCACCACAACACTTTCACCATGTTCTCCTCCTTGGACATCTCTTTGGTCTTGGCCATGGTGGAGAGATTGGAATTTGATTGATTGATTGCTTCTGTGGATAGGTGTCTTTTATACAGGTAACAAGCTGAGATTAGAAGCACTCCCTTAGGCTGGGTTCACACTGGTACAACACGACAGTCGTAATACTTTGGATCCGACTTTGCCCTGCGACTTGAAGTCCGACATGCGTCCGACTTCAATGAACTTTGATCCCCAACAATATCAGGCACTGTGTCTGGTATGAATCTTGAGGGGGAACTCCACTCCAAATAAAAAAAAAAAACGCATGGGTTCCCCCTCTAAGAGCATACCAGGCCCATCAGTCTGATATGGATTTTAAGGGGAACCCCCTACGCCGAAAAAACGGCGTGGGGGTCCCCCAAAATCCATACCAGATCCTTATCTGAACACGCACCCCGACCGGTCAGAAAAGGGGTGGGGACGAGCGAGCGCCCCCCTCCTGAACCGTATCAAGCCGTATGCCCTTAACATGGGGGGGTGGGTGCTTTGGGGCAGGGGGGCCCTGCGCTCCCCCACCCCAAAGCACCTTGTCCCCATGTTGATGAGGACAAGGGCCTCTTCCCGACAACCCTGGCCCTTGGTTGTCGGGGTCTGCGGGCGGGGCGGGCGGGGGCTTATCGGAATCTGGGAGCCACCTTTAATAAGGGGGCCCCCAGATCCCGGCCCCCCACCCTATGTGAATGAGTACGACTTATATAGGCATGGGGCGGGGTCACCGAGTGATGTCATTCGGTGACCCGCCCCTTATGACGTCACCACCCAGGGCATGATGGGACGGAGACGTCATAGGGGGCGGGGTCACCGGATGACATCACCCGGTGACCCCGCCCCATGCCTATATAAGTCGTTGCGCACCGCGCACACGGCATTACAGCGGGAGAGAGCGTTGTGTCAACATCGGAAGAAGAGAAGAGGGAAGAAGACAATAGAGAAGGCCGGGCAAGAGCTAGCAAAAGAGCGGGCAAAAGAGCAAAAGAACCTGGCAGAAGACGACTGGACAGCGGGAGGAGAACCGGAGAGCGCGAAGAAGAGGCCGGAGAGGGGAGAAGAAGGCGGAAGAAACCCCCGGAGCTGCCTAATAAAATTTCTTTAAAAACCTGTGTAGTGTTTTTTATTTTTGACACTTTTTTCCCCCCAGGTGAATGGGTAGGGGTACAATGTACCCCATACTCATTCACATAGGGTGGGGGGCTGGGATCTGTAGGCCCCCTTATTAAAGGGGGCTCCCAGATTCCGATAAGCCCCCGCCCACAGACCCCGACAACCAACGGCCAGGGTTGTCGGGAAGAGGCCCTTGTCCTCATCAACATGGGGACAAGGTGCTTTGGGGTGGGGGGGCCGCAGGGCACCTCCCTGTCCCAAAGCACCCACCCACCACGGTTCAGGAGGGGGGCACTCGCTCGTCCCCACCCCCTTTCCTGACCGGCCGGGCTGCGTGCTCGGATAAGGGTCTGGTATGGATTTTGGGGGGACCCCCATGCTGTTTTTTTGGTGTATGGGGTTCCCCTTAAAATCCATACCAGACCGAACAGCCTGGTATTCTCTTAGAGGGGGAACCCATGCCGTTTTTTTTTTCTAATTTGGCATGGAGTTCCCCCTCAAGATCATCAGAGCACAAGTCGCATGCCAAAGTCGGATCATGCAAGACGGCGATCCGACTTTTATCCGACTTCAGTGATATTCAATGGGCTGAAGTAGGATCAAAGTCGGACCAAAGTAGTGCAGGGAGTATTTTCAAAGTTGGACCGACTTGTGTCGGACCAGTTAAGACGGCTCCCATAGGGAAACATTGATTTTCACACGTCATGCTCCCAATGTCGGAGCGTTTGTTGTACCAGTGTGAACCTGGCCTTCAAGCCTCGTACACACGAACGATTTTCTCGGCAAGAAAGCTCTCTCTGCAGTTTTCTTGTCGTTTCTTGCCGAGAAAATCGTTCGTGTGTATGGTTTCTCGTCGAGAAAACTGGCCAGAATCTCGACGAGAAAAGTAGAGAACCAGCTCTCTATTTTCTCGTCGAGATTCTCGTAGGCATGTTTCTCGACGAGAAAAGTGTGTGTGTGTACACTTACCTGTCGCCGTGGAAACCCGCGTATGCTCGAATTGACTTTGACGCATGCACAGTAGCTTCCTAGGCATAGGTAGGGTGTAGGAAGATGGTGGCGACAGCACCGAATGTGACGAGCGCACGCTCGTCGTAGTCGATGACGTTACCGCGTTCGCTCCATTCAAAGAACCGCGGGTTCTTTGAATGGAGCGTGTGTACACTCGGCCGAGACAAGTTTCTTGTCCAAGAATCTCGTCAAGAAAAACGACGTGTTTTTTCCTGACGAGATTCTCGGCCATGTGTACGAGGCTTAAGGCTGGGTTCACACTGATACTACACGACAGTCATACGACTTTCATCCTACTTTGCTCTGCGACATCAGTCCTTCATCGGTCTTACATTGGTCCTACATCCATCCGACTTGAATGAACAGGATACTACTTTGATCCGACTTTGTGATAGTCTGACTTGTCCTTTGACCAATCAAAACAATCCCAGTGTGATATAAATTCCTTTTACTGCTGCTGTAAATACCATGTCCGATGTCAAAAGTCGGATGACAAGGATCCTACTTTGATCCGACTTCAGTGATATTCAATGGGCTGAAGTAGGATCAAAGTTGGACCAAAGTAGTACAGGGAGAATTTTCAAAGTCGGACCGTCATGTGTCGGACCAGTTAAAGCGGACCTCCGCCGGAAAAAAAAATATTAAAAGCCAGCAGCTACAGCTACAGCAGCTGCTGGTTTTTAATATTTGGACACTTACCTGTCCTGGAGTCCAGCGACGTCCGCAGCAGAGGACGAGCGATCGCTCGTCGCTTTGCTGCTCCCTCCGCCATCCTCGCTGAGGGAACCAGGAAGTGAAGCCCTGCGGCTTCACTGCCCGGTTCCCTACGGCGCATGCGCGAGTCGCGCTTCGCTGTTCTGATTCGTCCTCCTGTGTTCTGGGAGCCGAGTGTCTCCCAGAACACTACGGGAAGTCTGGGGGAAGTGACGTCACTCCCACAGATTCCCGGAGAGAGGACTCCTGGATGTGGGTGAAAATACCTGTCTTAGACAGGTATCTTCACCCCCCTCCCCCCTGAAAGGTGTCAATTGTGACACCGGAGGGGGGGAGGAATCCGAGTAGCAGAAGTGAAAATTTAGGGTGGAGCTCCACTTTAAGACGGCTTCCATAGGGAAACATTGATTTTCACACGTCATGCGACATGAGCTCCCAATGTCGGAGCGTTTGTCGGACCAGTGTGAACCCATCCTCAGAGAGTGCTCCTAATCTCAGCTCGTTACCTGTAACTGTATAGAAGACACCTGGGCGCCAGAAATCTTGCTGATTGATAGGGGATCAAATACTTATTTCACTCATTAAAATGCAAATAAATTTATAAAAGTTTTTCTGGATATTTTTGTTCTTCTGTCTCTCACTGTTAAAATAAACCGACCATTAAAATTATAGACTGACCATTTCTTTGTCAGTGGGCAATCGTACAGATTCAGCAGGGGATCAAATACTTTTTCCCCTCACTGTAAGTGGCAAAGGAAAAAATGCCCCTGGGATGGAGGTATCATTGAAATGGAAAAATGTCCCCGAATTGATGTGACTGCAATGAAAGCAATGTCAGCCAGTAGTTTTTTTTACATTCCCCCCCCCCCCCCCCCAAAAAAAAATATGGTGGGAGGAAATATAGCGGCACGCTCAGAGTGCTGCGTCAAGTTGTGGTCAGATTGCGGGCATGGCCAAACCCTGGGTGCATTGTGGGCCGTGTACCTGCACAGATGTCTCATTGGGAGAAGCAGCTTTGTCTGTGCAGCCAATACATCCTAATTGAGTGAAGATAAAAAGTGCAGCGCTAATAGGTACAGTTCATACCATAGGTATAAAAAAAGTGACAAACTAAAACATCACGTGTACAAGTGAAAAATTAAACATAAATGAGAGTATATCTCACAATGACGTGTTCCACTATAAACAAGTAAAATTCATAAGTGAACAGAAAATATCAGCATATATACGTGTGTATATGTAAACAAAATATCACCAAGTGAAAAACACAAAATAAAGTGATTCATATAGAGCATCCCCAATAATGCATCGGTACAAGGATCTCCTATATAGGCAAGGAAGATCAGGCTCCAAGGCAGGGGTCCATGAAAAGGATGTCTGTAGAGGGTGATAGTATCCAAGTCAGGAGAAGGATGGAATGGATGGGTGATAGCAATCCTGGTAAGTAGGAAATAGAGGATGCACACAGAGAGCTAGGATCCAATATCTGAGAATTAAAGATGGCTACTCTTACCGTGTGACGTGGACCCACACACCGGTTAGGGGTGGGTCAAACCAGCAATGGTAAGAGTGACGGTCCTGTGGCTTCTCCTGGAGCTCCTCTCTTGTTTGTTGCCGATCAATCCACAGCAGATGTAATGGCTTGGCATCAGTGCTCTTCAGTCTCGGGAACTTGGATGGAATATGCCAAAGGAAGGTATCTCTCCAAGGGTTAACGGCATATAAAAAATGAGGGGGTAAGCAAAAAAAGAGGCCTCCACATGGCGTAGATCAAAATGGCAGGTAGGATTTATTAAAAAAAATAAAAAATATATATAAAACAATGGCAGTAAAAATCCAGCGATTAATACAAGGTGATCACAAGTGTAGGTAAGGGCGCAGTACAGGCAGCAAACGTAGGACCCTATGCATTTTGTCCTAAAGGACTTCTACAGGGGTAGACGTCTTTAGGACGAAATGCATAGGGTCCTACATTTGCTACCTACACTTGTGATCACCTTGTATTAATCGCTGGATTTTTACTGCCATTGTTTTATATATATTTTTAATTTTTTAAAATAAATCCTACCTGCCATTTTGATGTACGCCATGTGGAGGCCTCTTTTTTTGCTTACCCCCTCATTTTTTATATGCCGTTAACCCTTGGAGAGATACCTTCCTTTGGCATATTCCATCCAAGTTCCCGAGACTGAAGAGCACTGATGCCAAGCCATTACATCTGCTGTGGATTGATCGGCAACCAACAAGAGAGGAGCTCCAGGAGAAGCCACAGGACCGTCACTCTTACCTTTGCTGGTTTGACCCACCCCTAACCGGTGTGTGGGTCCACGTCACACGGTAAGAGTAGCCATCTTTAATTCTCAGATATTGGATCCTAGCTCTCTGTGTGCATCCTCTATTTCCTACTTACCAGGATTGCTTTCACCCATCCATTCCATCCTTCTCCTGACTTGGATACTATCACCCTCTACAGACATCCTTTTCATGGACCCCTGCCTTGGAGCCTGATCTTCCTTGCCTATATAGGAGATCCTTGTACCGATGCATTATTGGGGATGCTTTATATGAATCACTTTATTTTGTGTTTTTCACTTGGTGATGATATTTTGTTTACATATACACACGTATATATATGCTGATATTTTCTGTTCACTTATGAATTTTACTTGTTTATAGTGGAACACGTCATTGTGAGATATACTCTCATTTATGTTAAATTTTTCACTTGTACACGTGATGTTTTAGTTTGTCACTTTTTTTTATACCTATGGTATGAACTGTACCTATTAGCGCTGCACTTTTTATCTTCACTCTATATACATTTTCTATTTGTTTAGTGCCAGCAGCTGTTTCGCCTTCACCTTAGCAGCGCGGTATTTCCCTTTATTTACAATACATTCTAATTAACTTTTACAGGACTGCCCGCATCGGAATGCATAGAAAACATCTGCGCATCCCCGTGTGGGTAAACGCGGCTGTCACATGGGATGATGCATGCGCCCCATATGAACAAGTCCTAATTATTATGTTGGTCAGTTAGATGGAAAGAGGAGATTTTTCACACAACTTGTCTCCCTGCTTTTGTTTGGTATTTGGTAATACTAAGTTGCAACAAATGATAACTGTCCCCATAAAATACTGCGCAAAAGTCTTAGGCAGGTGTGAAAAATGCTGTAAATGAAGAATGCTTTCAGAAATAGAAGTGTTAATAGTTCATTGTTATCAATTAACAAAATGTAAAGTAAATGAACAGAAGAAAAATTCCAATCAAATCAATATTTGGTGTGACCACCCTTTGCCTTCAAACCAGCATCAATTCTTCTAGGTACACTTGCACAGTTTTTAAAGGAACTGGCCAGGTAGGTTGTTCCAAACATCTTGGAGATCTACCCACAGCTCTTCTATGGGCTGCCTCAAATCCTTATGTCTTTTCATGTAATCCTAGCACAGAGCTCCCCTCACCCCTAGCCCCCCCAGTACACAGAGATCCTCCCACCCACCCAGTACAGTGCTCCCCCACCATCTAACCCAGAACAGAGCTGCCCCTCCTCCCACAACCCAGTACATAGAGCTCCCCCATCTCCCTACCTCTCCAGTACACAAAGCTCACCCCCCCCCCAGTACTTTCGCATCAACAACAAAAAAGATCATTATTACGGACAGGAAAAATGCCTTACATTGATCGACAATTGGATGACAGAGAGCTCTCTCAAGCTTAATGGATCCAAAACAGAACTGCTAATTTTCCACGCTAACCGAAAGAAAAACTCTAGGACCACATGGACACCACCCACCATCCTTGGACAAAACATAACCCCAAGCACCAAAGTTAAAAGCCTTGGAGTCATCTTTGACTCAGACATGACTATGGACACACAAATAGGATCAGTAGTCAGCAGATCTCACCACCTTCTCCGCCTGCTACGAAGACTTATCCCCTTCATCCCGGAGAAAGACAGAGCAGTAGTAGTCGGAACCATCATTAATTCCCGGCTTGACTACGCTAACTCCCTTTACCTAGGACTACCTATATACCAGATTGCACGTCTACAAGTCATCCAAAGCACAGCGGCTAGACTGGTAACAGGAAAAAAAAACTGGGAATCAATCGCACCGTCCCTGAGAAGCCTCCATTGGCTAGCCGTAAAGGATCGGGTCACATTCAAGACCCTCTGCCTCACTCACAAATGCGCACAAGGAAACGCACCTCTATACTTATGCGAGAAAATAAAACACTACACCACTACTCGCGACCTCCGATCAACCAACTAAAACCTCCTCCACATCCCCAAGACTCGCTACAAAGCTAAGGGAGAACGAAGGTTTGCTGTCCAAGGACTGAGCCTATGGAATGCGCTACCCACGAACATCCGTATGGAAGAAAACCATCGGGCCTTCAGGAAAAAACTAAAGACCCACCTCTTCTGAAGGATCTCAACGGCACTGGATGCAAAGCGCCTTGAGGCGATTTAGTTCGCATTTACAGCGCTATACAAGTTACTCACTCACTCACTCAGTACAGAGCTCCCCCATCCCCTAGCCCCCCAAAACAGCCTTCCCTCCACCCCAATACACAGAGCCCCACCCCATAGACAGAGTTTCCTCCTCCACCTGCTCAATCCCCCCCCCCTTTCCCCAAACATGTTGCTACTGCAAGGTGCTCCATACCTAGCCTCTTGCAAGCTACCTCCTCCTGAACTGAGAAGGTGCTGTCACTTGAGGCGTGCTGTCATATGTCAACACAGGATCAGCACGGGAAGCCACTTCTGTGTTTATAAGTGGCGGCGGCCAGTGTGGAGCACAAGTGTAGTGCCAGAGGTGGCAGTACTGAGTACCACCACGCTCTGAATGGAAAAATGCCCTGCTGAGAGGGGTAACACTGCAGTCACTCCTGTCAGTGAGAGGCAGAGAGAGTGGACCTCTCAGCACCCGGGGCAGGTGACCCTTCCGCCCACCCCTCCCATTCCCCTCCAATTCCTGGCCCTTTTTACCAGAACAGGCATTCCCCAGTAAAAGATGTCTGACAACAACTCAAAAATGTTGGATTTCTTATCACTTTATGTCTGGGTGACAGTGGTCTCCAGGACAAATATTTTGAGTTAATCTTCCCAGCGTTGACACAGACAGAAATAAAAATAGAGATGTGCAGGAAGGAAGCACAGCGAATAAAGTACAGATTTATTTTATCCTGATGCTTATATTGTAAAAAGCCAACACATTCAAGGGATTCAAAGGGTCCCTCTTCATCAGAGCTTAGTGCTGTTGAACAAAGTGTGGACTGATAAAATTGGAGAGATCCTGACCGGTAATTTCTCTGACTGTTTCAAATGCCGGTGGAACCTTAAAGTAGTTGCAAACCCTTATATTTACCTAGTGAAGTGAATGGCCTCAAGTGACCCAAAGACCTGCATGTGTGCTGCTCAGGCACTCTAGAAGGGGTACAAGTCCCGAACTTCCACCACATGTCCCTGACAATATGGACACAGAGGTGTTTTCCCATGTCCCTGACAGTCCAGACACAAAGAAGTTTCCTCATGTCCCCGACAGTCTAGACCAGCCTTTCTCAGCCTTTTTACCCCACAGGACCCCTTAACTTATGTTACAGTTCTTGGGGAACTCCTGCTAAAACCAATTCATTGGTGGTCAGTTGAGAAAATGCTACATTGGTGGTTACTGGGAAGAATGCCACCATTACAGTGTTGGTCATTATGTCGCCCTTATAGACATCTAAAATGATTATTGGTGTCATTCAGCTGAATGTTTACCCACAAAACTTTGCAGATGCCATTAAATAGGCTGTTAGTCAGCTACAGCTCAAAGAATTCCTCTGGAGGACCACTGGGTTCCACGGAACCCTGGTTGAGAATGGATATTCTAGAAACAGAAAGGTTTCTTCATGTCCCCACCCAGTTCAGAAATTAGGGATTTCCTCACGTCCCTAACAGTCCAGACACAGAGGAGATACCTCATGTTCCAACAGTCTGGGAACAATGGTGTTTACTCAAGTCTCTGGTAGTCCAAACACAGAGGACTTAACTCGTAGTCCAAACACAGAGGACTTAACTCATGTCCCTTGCAGTCTAGACACAGAGGAGTTCTCTCTTGTCCCCACCAAGTCCTGAAATGAGGGGTTTCCTTATGTCCCTAACAGTCCAGACACAGAGGAGATACCTCATGTTCCAACAGTCTGGGAACAATGGTGTTTACTCAAGTCTCTGGTAGTCCAAACACAGAGGACTTAACTCATAGTCCAAACACAGAGGACTTAACTCATGTCCCTTGCAGTCTAGACACAGAGTTTACTCAAGTCTCTGGCAGTCTGAACACAGAGGTCCTCACTCAAGTTCCTGGCAGTCTAGATACAGAGGAGTTCCCTCTTGTCCCCATCCAGTTCAGAAATTAGGGGTTTCCTTATGTCCCCAACAGTCTGGAAACAAAGGCATTTCCTCAAGTCCAGACATGGAGGAGTTTACTCATGTCCCCAACATATTCAACACAGAAGTTTACACAAGTTTACTTAAATTCTAGACAGTCCAGATACAGAGGAGTTTCCCCATGTCCCCTGCAGTCCAGAAACAGGGGACCTTCCTCTTGTCACCAGCACTCCAGAAACAAGGAGTCTCCTCATGTCCCCGGCAGTCCAGAAATTCGTTTTTTTCTCATGTCCCTGGCAAACCCGGAAACAGCGATTTTTCCTCAAGTCCAGACTCAGAGCAGTTTAGGCACGTCCCTATTAGTTTGGCTATAGGCCTCTACTTTTACCACCTCCATGGTGTTGAAGAAGCTGTCTGAAGATAAGTACGTGGGATTTTACAAGTTCGTTCTTGTCGTCACAAGCCACATGGTATGGTTACCTCTTGGAAACCATGACTGAAATGGACACTCTCCGCACATCCAGGCTTTTTTTGGCTCCTTCGTGTGTTCTATAAATGCCATCACCATGGCAATCCCAGGAGACCCGTCTCCATAGAAACACCTGTGATTTGGAAGGGGCTTACTGGGGGCACACACCGCTCTCTGGTTGGCATGGTAGCTTTCATGAGTCGTCAAGATTTGTATTCAAAATGAGTAGCAAACAAAAAGAAAAGATATTACTTCATGCTTGGGTGCCCACTGTTGTTGATTTAAAGGTGTGCTTTTAGAATAAGGCTACATTTACCGACTAACTCCAAAAAAACTTTTTTCCATGCCTATATCAACTGAACAATTAAAAGTGTAAACTGTGGAAAGTTTAGGTCCAACAGGGCATAGTGGTGTTGTACTTTAAAGGCAATCCAATCCCTATTTTACAATTTGCTAAAAAGGAGGAGAATTTGAAAGTTAAGATGTGATGGCCCATGGAGGTTTGAAAGGTTCAGACGCAATGGCAGATTGGAGACCCATGGGAAGGCTCAGATGTCCACTGGAAAAAAAAAGGGGATACATGAGAGCACTTATAGTGTATTATGTGACTCTAATGTAGTTATTACCTCAAAAAGGTTTATCATCAGGATAGGAAAATAAATTACTTAAATTCTCAGAGGTTTCGGTAACCCCGTAGGATAAAAATGCACAAATTTCCCTAGGTGCAGGTGGAGAAAACCTTGTGTCCATGCAGGGTTAAATAGGTAATTCGCAATGCCACTGGGTCCCAATCCTGGATCCTCTGAGAGGTTCCCAGGTGGGCGCTGCACTAGGTAAGTTGGGGGAGGTCAAAAGGCCATTCAAGGGTCCGAAAAACAGTCACCCTTTGTTTGTCTAAAGATTAGTTGGTGTCATAATTTTTTAACACTCATTGAACTACTTTATTTTACCAAAAAACTTGTTTTGTGGCTTTGAATTGCCACTTCTGTCGCCTTCCCACTTGGGCAAAACTGCAAACCAGGAATTTTTAAACATTGTGTATAAGCCTAAAATGAGGCAGTGTCAATTTGAAAGCCACAAACCATTTTCTATTTTATTTTGTGAAATAAAGTAATTACTGTATATACTCGAGTATAAGCCGACCCGAATATAAGCAGAGGCACCTAATTTTACCACCAAAAAATGGGAAAACGTATTGACTTGAGTATAAGCCTAGGGTGTCCATCTGCATGCCTCACTGTGCCTCACTGTGTCCATGTGCATGCCTCACTGTGTCCATGCCTCACTTTGCCTCACTGTGTCCATGTGCATGCCTCACTGTGTCCATGCCTCACTGTGTCCATGTCTCACTGTGTCCATGCCTCACTGTGCCCATGCCTCACTGTGCCCATGCCTCACTGTGTCCATGTCTCACTGTGTCCATGCCTCACTGTGCCCATGCCTCACTGTGTCCATGCCTCACTGTGTCCAATCTCCCTACCTGATCTCCGGCGCTGTGTGACTAGACTGACTTTTAACATGGGAGTCTATGGAAGGGGTGCCCAGGTTTGAAAAATCGGTGCTCCCTGGCCATAGGTCCCCTGGACAACACACTTGTAGATGAAGAGTGGGGCTACATGTGTGCCAAGTTTATGGTCCAGGGAACATAGGGCCGGCCGCTACCGGGTCCTCAAAATCACCGAGGAAATTACTGTTTAACATTGGAGTCTATGGAAGGGGTGCCCGGCTTTGAAAAATCGGTGCTCCCCGGCCGTAGGTTCCCCCGGACACCAAACTTTGCACACTTGTAGAGGAAGAGTGGGGCTACATGTGTGCTAGGGGACCTACGGCTGGCCGGGATCAGGCGCACAAAGTTGAAGTCAGACACAGACTTGAGTATAAGCCGAGGGGGGCATTTTCAGCACAAAAAAATGTGCTGAAAAACTTGGCTTATACTCGAGTATATACGGTAGATGTTCGTTAAACCTGATAACTTTGACCCATCCTTAGACACATGATAACGGCCAGCTCTGCCGCTCGGACCACTGACAGGACTTTTGACCTCCTCCAACTTACTGAGAGAATTTGAGGTGTTCTGTAGCCCTCTGAGATATGTCATCAAGGGGCTAGTACGTTAAGATTCCCCTTATTTTAAAGGGAGTCCATTAGGAATCCATTAGCTCATGGATATGTGCTGTTACTGGCTTGCTGACTGCAGCTCCTATCTGTAGAGCTGCTTTACCACTTCTACATTTTTCGGAAGGTAACGCCACCCCAACCTGTTTCCCAGTCCCATCTGTTCCTCCTGGAGGGTGTTTGAAAAATGTTGTTTGCTTTTAACATTTACATTGGAATAAATGAACTTTACCAAACAAAAACCACATACACTGTTAGAAATCTGTTCATATTCGTTTGTTCAAGAAAAATGTCCACCCTGCTCATTCAAATGGAGCCATTTGACTCACTAATAATTAGTTAAATAAACTTTCCTAGAACATTCTTTTGCTAAGAATTTTTATGCAATATTCTGCCCATCTATGGCCAACTTAAAGGTGGTGATACGCTTTAGAGCCCTTTCACACTGGAGCGCCCATAGCGTTGGCGGTAAAACACCGCTATTTTTACCGCCGACGCTATGGGCGGATTTGCGGCACATTTCAGCCGCTAGCGGGGGTGGTTTTACAACCCGCTAGCGGCCGAGAAAGGGTTAAAACCGACTGAAATGCGCTGCTGAAGCAGGGAATTGCGGGCGGTATAGCCGCGCTGTCCCATTAATTTCAATGGGCAGCAGCGGTGGAGGAGCGGTAAACAGACCGCTCCTTCACCGCTGCAAAGATGCGGCTAGCAGGACTTTTTCTTTCACACTGGAATGAATGGGGCAGCAGTTTAGCAGCGGTTTGCAGGCGTTATTTTTAACGCTATGGCGTCTGCAAAACGCTCCAGTGTGAAAGGGGTCTTAAAGCGGAACTTGACCCCTAAAAGAAAGTTGTGCTTCTCTGCCTCCCCCCCATTCTCTTCTACTTTTAGACACTTTTTTTGAGGGGGGGGGTTGGATGTCCACCTGGTTGTAACAGGTACCCACTCCCACTTCTGCTTGGATCACCTAGGCTCAGCTTCCCCTCCACGGGTACTATGAGACTGCAGAACCACAAGCCGCAAGGAGTCACAGCCAGTGGCAGTGCCGAGTACCCGAAGACCAGCAAAGAACTGGCCTAGGTGATGACAGAGCTGGTTCTCTGGATAGGTAAGTGTCCTTTTAATAAGAGTCAGCAGCTAAGTATTTGTAGCTGTTGATTTTTTTTTGGGGGGAGGGCGGGGGTGTGAGGGTACTGAAGAACTGCTTTAATAAGGCGATGCACCTTTTTTTTACAATCCGCAGTCTATAGGGCGGGTTGGTGATGAACAAATTGTTTGGCTTAACTGTAAAGTAGGAAAGTGAGGTCACCGACAGAACCACAAGTCTTTTGTACAGTTAACGTGGTTCTAAAGCCTTACGTTTTTTTCAGCTTATGGAAATTCTATGCATTAAAAGAGAAGTATGTTTTTTCAGGGGTTTTTTCAGAATCATACTTATGCTGCATCTGTCCCCGTCGGCTCTAATACTGAGAGCCGAGTGATCAAACACCGCTGATCGCTCAGTTCTCAGTGCTTCCTGAGCAGAGAGCTGGTGACTGTCAGTCACCACTGTCTATTCTGCCCCTCCAGTGCTCACTGGGCTGTGCAGGGGGCGGGAGTGGCCGGCTCGGGAGTGTTGTAGGGTGTGGGTATGGTGTGCAGTGGGGGGGGGGTGGGGCCAGGTCTGCCTGCCAGATTGATAGCAGCAGGAGCTATTGGCTCCCACTGCTGTAAATCAAATGCTGTGCTGAGCGAGCAGGGGGCCGAGCCGAGCCGCCCGCTGTGTGGCAAAAATGCTTTTTATGGGTCACTCGCTGAAGAAAAATGGAGAAAAAATTTATATGGACAGCCGCACTCCAAAAAAAACCTTAATGGTTTCTTTATTGTAAATAGGGATAAAATGCACTACAAAACACAGCAAGCAAGGGACAAACAGCTGACGCGTTTCACACTATAATCTAGTGCTTACGCATAGGCTATGAGTTAGCACTAGATTATAGTGTGAAACGCGTCAGCTGTTTGTCCTTCGCTTGCTGTATTTTGTAGGGCAACCGTTAAGGTTTTTTCTGGAGTGCGGCTGTCCATATCAATTTTTTCTCCATTTGCCTTGTGCATTGCGAGCACCCACGGTTTCCTGAGAGATCATTGATTGCTGCAGCATATTCACCTGGAGCGGTAACTCCCTTCCTTCACTCGCTGAAGAGGAGGAGCCAGGAGTGCCGGCAGGGGACCCCAGAAGAAGAGGATTCGGGCTGCTCTGTGCAAAACCACTGCACAGAGCAGGTAAGCATAGCTCCCAACTGTCCCTGATTTCGAGGGACTGCCCCTGATTTGGAGCAATGTCCCTCTTTCCTCATCATTTGTCCCTCATTTTGATCTGATCCATATAGTTGTATATAAAATGCACTTGTTATCTTTCAAAAAGTGTTTCCCAGCGCTAAACCTTTCATCCAATTTCTAAATTGCTGCATTTGTACATTTTAAAAGCCAATATAAAGGAATAGTAGTCGTAAAAAAAAGTCCTTGTGGATTTAATTAACCTTTTTTGGGGTTAATTCTCCTTTAAGTGGGTGTGACAGGGGGCGTGTCCTATGCCTACATACGTTTGTTAGTAGGTGTCCCTCATTCCCATCTCAAAATGTTGGGAGGTTTGGGTAAGTACAACATGTTTGTTATATAAATAAAAAAACAAAAAAAAACAAAGCTTTAGGGCTCTTTCACACGGAGGTCCGTTCAGGTCCGCCTGTCAGTTTTTTAGGCGGACCTGAAACGGATCCTCCATGTACCCCTATGGAGGCACGGATGTCAGCGGTGACATGTCCGCTGACATCCGCTCCGCCAAAGTGTGACGGAGGAAAACCCTATTTTTCCTTCCGTCGGCGGAGCGGATCGGATGACAACGGACTCTACGGTCCGTCGTCATCCGATTCCCCATAGGGGAGAGCGGCGCTCTGACAGGGCGGTCCCTGCACAGTGTGCGGGGACCGCCCAGTCATCCGTCGGCTCAGCGGGGATCAACGGAGCGATCCCCGCTGAGCAAGCGGAGCTTCACGGGGCGGATCTGCACGGATCCGCCCCGTGTGAAAGGGGCCTTAATGTAATTTTAACATACAAAATATCTCAGTGTTTTATTTCAGACGAGCTATGATTAAGCACTAAGCTTTAGTGTGAAACGCGTCAGTGGTACCCTGTTTGCTGTGGCATTTATCCTGTGATTTTACTTTTACAATAAAAGCAACGTTTTTTGGAATGCGGCTGTCCAGACATTCTCCCTCATTTTTGCTTTATTTCAGAGGAGTTGGGATGAAGAGCTCCTTAGGGAGTTGGGGATTCTCCTACCTGTCTCTGGTTCTCAGTCTCGAGCCTCAGCCTGGCTTCGACGCATCTTCTGGTCTCGAGAAAGGCTTGCCGCTGAGCCCGGTCTGACAGGTAGCTAATGAAGATTCCGGCTGTGTTCATACACATAAATAACACAGCTTGTGCCACAATCTGCAAAAGAAGAGAAGTGGGAAAATTTCAGGTCACGTCACTTCCAAAAACCCCGGGAAAAAAGTCTTCTCCTGTACAGAGATAATAGAAAGAATGTCATACAAATATACAGTGCGGGATATGGAGAGGAATAAGACGTACTGTTGATCTTTTATCTTCCTTATGCCGCGTACACACGATCGGAATTTCCGTCAGAAAAACCTTGGATGGTTTTCCCGACGGAATTCCGCTCAAGCTTGGCTTGCATACACACGGTCACACAAAAGTTCTCTGAAATTTCGACCGTCAAGAACGCGGTGAAGTACAACACTACGACAAGCCGAGAAAATTAAGTTCAATGCTTCCAAGCATGCGTCGAATTGTTTCCGGGCATGCGTAGGAATTTTGCGCGTCGGAATTCCTACAGACGATCGGAATTTCCGCTAGGAATTTTTTCCGTTTGGAAAAATAGAGGACCTGCTCTCAAACTTTTCTTGGCGGAAATTCCGACAGCAAAAGTCCGATTGGAGCCTACACACCGGTCGGAATTTCCGACACAAAAGCTCACATCGAACTTTTCTTGTCGGAAATTCCGATCGTGTGTACGCGGCATTAGGCTTCGTTCACACTATGATGTGCGACGCAGAGCGCCACATTTGTTGCGCGTTCTGTGCACATTTTCACGTAATGCACGTAGGGAAGCCCATTCATTTTAATGGGATGCCCTACGCACGTCAAAGAAGCACCTGTAGCTTTCTACGCGTTGAGCTTTGCCTGTTTTTTAACCGCACACTTTGCCGCCTTTGTCGATTTTTCCACGTGGAAAAATGTGCGTCTGCTTGCCGCATGAACAATTAATGGCACCACAAGCGTGGAACGCGTTTTTTCCTGTCTTTCGTAAACGCGTGCAAGAACGCACAATTTTTGGGCTTGTTTATGGAATGCTCAGATGTGAATGGGCACAGCCTAGACCAGTGTTTCTCAACTCCAGTCCTCAAGGCGCCCCAACAGGTCATGTTTTCAGGATTTCCCTCAGATGACACGGCTGTGGTAATTACTAAGGCAGTGAAACTGATCAAATCACCTGTGCAAAATAATGGAAAGCCTGAAAACATGACCCGTTGGGGCACCTTGAGAAACACTGGCCTAGACCAGTGATGGCAAACCTTGGCACCCCAGATGTTTTGAAACTACATTTCCCATGATGCTCATGCACTCTGCGGTGTAGTTGAGCATCATGGGAAATGTAGTTCCAAAACATCTGGGGTGCCAAAGTTCCCTATCACTGGCCTAGACTATACAACAAACAGCGCTAAAGGGCCATGGAGCCTACCAGTCCCATATGGACAAAGTCATTCGTATAAAAGGTTTCTTCTAGAATAATGGCAGAGGTGGCTCATCTACGAAAGTCACAGGTAATAAAAAGACTTTGCTGCCCTCTTTAGAAGCTAAAAAATAACGAGAAAGGGTGCACCAGCCTTGTGCATTACCATAAAAACTGTTTATTATAATACAGTAAAACCTTGGTTTGAGAGTAACTTGGTTTGAGAGCGTTTTGCAAGACAAGCAAAATTCTTAAATACGTTTTGACTTGATATACAAGCGATGTCTTGATACACAAGTAGTGTCATGTCACAACTGAGTATAAAAGAGAAGAGAGGCGCCTCTAAGTGTAGCAATATGGTTACATTTAATGAAGGTACAACAATTAGCAACTCACATGGTTGATGATTAAAAGAGGCACATCTAAGTATCCAGGCATCCGGGGTAAAGCTGTCCACGTAGACCGTCCTCCACACCGCCATCAATGTCATCCCTTCCACGCTGTGCTCCACGAGCCCTTCAAGCCTCGCTTTCAGATCACTCTACTGCAGGGTAGTCTTCCCGGTCACGATTGCAGACTGACAGCGGTGAGAGCCGGCGGTGCGGAGGACGGTCTATGTGGACAGCTTTACCCCGGATGCCTTTTATACTTAGATGTGCCTGTTTTAATCATCAACCATGTGACTTGCTAAATGTTGTACAGTGGAACCTTGGATTACGAGCATAATCCATTCCAGGAGAATTCTCGTAATCCAAAGCACTCGCATATCAAAGCGAGTTTCCCCATAGAAGTTAATGGAAACGAAAATAATTATTTCCGCATTGACTTCAATGGCATGCAATACCGCATGTGGCCAGAGGTGGGGGGGGGGTGCCGGAGAGCCTCGGAAATGATCGGGGACAGCTCGGCTGACCTCGGAAAACCTCCGAAAGGCTCGGAAACACCCGGGAAAGGAGTACTTCTGAGTTTTTCCGAGTATTTCCAAACGGCTCTGATCGGCTCCACTCGGCTCCGGCGCCCTTCGCACCTCTGGCCAAATGTGGTACTGCACACCCCATCAGCTTGAATTCTGCTTGTTTTACGAGACAACACTCGCAAACCGAGTCAGATTTTTTTTTTAAAAAGTTGCTCGTCTTTCAAAATGCTCGTTAACCACGTTACTCGTAAACCAAGGTTCCACTGTACCTCCAATAAATGTAACCATATTGCTGCACTTATAGGCGCCTCTCTTTTCTTTTATACTCTGGAGCTCCTGCTGGATTTTGTTTCTAATCCCCTTGTTGAGGCTTCCATTTGTGGATGGACATTTTATGGTTACACAACTTATCACATTGCTGTAATCTTTTTATATGGACTATAAACTGAAGGACCTATGAATAAATGGTTGTGGAACTAATTATTTGAGTTTCCATTATTTCCTATGGGGAAATTCGCTTTGATATAAGAGTGCTTTGGATTACAAGCATGTTTCCTGGAACGAATTATGCTCGCAATCCAAGGTTTTACTTTATTATAAAACAAAAAGGCCCAGTTTGAAAGCAGCCTTACAGCAGTCTGGACAAAATAACATTTTGCTGAGTAGTTGCCATGAATTCCTGATATTTGCACATCAGCTCTCTTACTAAATAAGCCCAGAATATTGTATAATATATTATATAATATTGTGTGAAAGTAAGAAAACAGATAAAGCAGAGCTCCAGCCAAGAATGATTAAATAAAAAATGATAGACATTTAAAAGATAAAATAAAACCACCTGCTGCGGCAATATTTAGCCTCAACCCAGAGAGTTCATCTGCAGTACTTTTTTTCTGCCACTAGATGTCCTCAGTCAGATGGCCACAACATCACTGGTCCTGGAGCTGCCCACAGCCTGTGACTGGACAGTGAAAGAAGAAGCAGCACAGCTGGAGCTCATCTCTCTGTCACTCAGCTCTCTCCTCCTATCAGCATGCTTTTTGTCAGCACATGAACTGACTGACTGCTTGTGCTGTTTTTTTCCTCTCACACTCCAGCCCTGCTGTACAGGGACTGTACAGGATTGATACCAGGTCATATTCAGGTTCTCACACTGCTTGCATTCAAAAGAACATTTAATGGTGTAATAATAATTATCGAGGTGCAGTGACCTACGTCTTTTATATTTGCCTGGAGTTCAGCTTTAACATTCTATATATGCAAAGTATTAGCACCACGAAGGGAGGCAATGCAAGAGGAAAACGGTGAAGGTTTCAGTAACGACATACGCGTCGTAGTCTTTAATTTGACCGATCCTAGCGGGAAATCGAATTTCCATAATAATGCATGGCATTTCATGTAAGGGAAAAGTCACACACTAATTTTCATATCAGCGAAGCAGAAATTAAAGGGCAAATCAAGGTAAATGCATCGGTCAGTGGAAAAGCACAGGTTGGAAGAGGTTTTATCTGCCAAATCTTTGCATTTTTCTCCATCCAGTTCTGAGAATTACACAGCTACGTCACAGAGCACAGCCCTAATTTTGTTTTTCTCTAGTGTTACTAAACCCAGGAGCCTGCATTCACTATATCTGGTCTCCCACAGGACACAGAACATGGAAATGCAATTATTTTAGTAAATATAAATTGCTAAATACCTTTTCTCATCAGCAGTATAAATAGCAGTCTTGTGACTTCTATCAGTGTCTGGTTAAAGCTTGTAGGACGAGTTTTTATTCTCCTCTGACTGTCCTATGAGGCTGCAAGACCCCTTACTTTGTCTGGACAGTGCTGATTGGCCTCGTGCTGATCACATGCACCCTCCCAAAAACAAAAACAAAAAAAAGACTCAAAACTAGCAATACACACCAAACTGAGCATGTGCAAAGTGCTTTCAAGGCTCTGTTCTATCAGGAGATAGATTGGGGACAGGGGAAGAAGGGGAGGATCAGAGAAGACAGGGTCAACAGCTTTTTTTACACAATGCAAGGATTAACCCTTTACTCGTCAAGAAACCATCAAGAAAACTGCTGGGAGATCTTTTTGCTGAGAAAACCGGTCGTGTGTATGGTTTCTCGTCGAGAAAACTGCCGGGAAACTCGACGAGCAAACTAGAGAACCTGCTCTCTATTTTCTCGTCGGGATTCTCGTCGGCCTGTTTCCCGACGAGAAAACTGAGAGTGTGTGCATGCGGCTACAAGCTTACCTGTCTTCCAGTAAGCCCGCGCATGCTCGATGAGACTTTGACAAATGCGCGGTAGCTTAGGGTAGTGTAGGGTGAAGCAAGATGGCGGCGACGGCATCGAATGTGACGAGCGCTTGCTCGTCGTAGTCGTCACCGCGTTCTTGCCATGCAAAATGCACGGCTTGGCAAGAAAAGCTTGTCAGGAATCTCGTCAGGAAAAACTATTTTTTTTTTCCTGACGGGATTCTCGGCCGTGTGTACAGGGCTTGAAAGAAGAAGCAACAGACTGATAAGCTCATCTGTCTGTCACTCTGCTCTCATCTCCTGTCAGCACGCTTCATGTTAGCACATGAGCACTGCAGCACAACTGATTGGCTCCTTGTGCTGCTTCTCCCTCCCCCAGTCTGAGCTTTGCTGTAAAGGGACTGCAAGAGGCTGGTACCATGTCAAATTCAGATACATTTGAGTGAGTGAGTGAGTAAGTTGTATAGCGCTACAAATGCGAATGAAATCGCCTCAAGGCGCTTATTTCCATTCAGTGTCGTCCTGATCCTTCAGAAGAGGTGGGTCCTACGTTTTAGACTGGGTTCACACTACTGAGGCTGCGATTTGATCCAATTTTAGGTGTGATTATGTAAGGTGACTTGGTTGCATATTGGATTTAGTTTGCATATTCTATGGGGCCAAAATCTCACCAAAGTGGTACAGGACCCTTTCCCAAAACAGTGCCGCGTGGTGCTGTATTGGTGTGAATGGGCACTTTCGAAAACAATGGGATTTCCATTGTCATGTGAAGTCACATCTGAAATCGCATCAGTATCAACTGAGCCTTAATGATTTCTGAAGCCTCGTACACACGGCCGGTTTTCTCGTCAAGAAACGACAAGAAAACTGCTGGCAGAGCTTTCTTGCCGAGAAAACCGTGCGTGTGTACGAGGCTATCAGGTTTCTCGTCAGGAAAACTGGCCAGAATCTCGACGAGAAAAATAGAGAACCTGCTCTCTATTTTCTCGTCTGGATTCTCATCGGCCTGTTTCCCGACGAGAAACCCGAGCGTGTGTACGCTTACCTGTCGCCGTGGAAACCCGTGCATGCTCGAAATGACTTTGACGCATGCGCGGTAGCTTCCTAGGCATAGGTAGGGTGTAGCAAGATGGGGGCAGCGGCATCGAATGTGACGAGCGCACGCTCGTCGTAGTCGATGACATCGGCGCGTTCGTTCCATTCAAAAGAACGGCGGTTCTTTTCAATCGAGCGTGTGTACACTCGGCCGGGACAAGATTCTTGTCAAGAATCTCGTTAGGAAAAACGACGGGTTTTTTCCTGACAAGATTCTCGGCCGTGTGTACGAGGCTTTAGGCTAGATTTAGACATCTAGGCAGACCTTCCATGTTCCTCCCATTCCACCCTTCTTCCCATCCTGCAGAAGTATTGCGCTGTGTTTTTAAAACTTTTGTTTTTTTTGCAAAGAAATGTCCAGCCCCGCCTCCCCATGCACGTCATTCGCCTTGGGCAATTGACGCCCACACTGCCCGCTGTGCCTTCCAGGATATTATTATTATTATTGTACAGGATTTATAGAGCGCCAACAGTTTACGCAGCGCTTTATGCCTCGTACACACACAACCGGTTTTCCTGACATGCCAAAAACCGAAAGTTTTTCCCGACGTGATTCCTCTCAAGCCTGCCTTGCATACACACGTTCAGGCAAAAAAACACTCGACCAAAGCGCGGTGACGTACAACACGTATGGCGCACTATAAAGGGGAAGTTCCATTCAAATGGCGCCACCCTTTGGGCTACTTTTGCTGATCCTCGTGTTAGTAAAGTTTGGTGAGAGACGATTCGCACTTTTCAGCCTCGTGCTCTTCACTCCATTACAGCGTGACGAATGTGCTATCTCCATTCTGAACGCTAGTTTTACCAGAACGAGCGCTCCCATCTCATCACTTGATTCTGAGCATGTACGTTTTTTTCCCCTCGGAAAAGCATACACACGACCGGTTTTTGTGACGAGAAAAAGACTGACAGGAAACACGACGAGAAAAAAGAGAGCTGGTTCTAATTTTTTTTCGGGCAGTTTTTTCATTGAGAAAACTGCTAGGGAGCATACACACGACCGGTCTTCGCGACCAAAATAAAAAATGACAGTTTTCTCGTCGGGAAAACCGGTCGTGTGTACAAGGCATTACAATTAGAGTTGAGCGGACACCTGGATGTTTGGGTTCGACGGGTTCGGCCGAACTTCGGAAAAAAGTTCGAGTTCGGGACCAAACTTGACCCCGAACCCGAACCCCATTGAAGTCAATGGGGACCCGAACTTCTAAAGACTATTTGAGCTTGTTTCCCGTGCTTAGAACTGTCCCTGCACAAAGTGTCATTTCTGAAGGAAACAAAGTCATTTAAAACTCACTCGCGGCTATTAATGAATTGTCGGCTCCCGGCAATACATAGAAAAGTCATTGATAAAGAAAAAAAAAAAAAAAAGCGTGGGGGTCCCCCCAAATTCAATTACCAGGCCCTTCAGGTCTGGAAAGGATTTTAAGGGGAACTCCACCACAAATTAAAAAAAAAATGGCGTGGAGTCCCCCCAAAAATCCAGACCGGACCCTTTATCCGAGCACGCAACCTGGAAGGCCACAGGAAAAGAGGGGGGGATGAGAGAGCACCCCCCCCTCCTGAACCGTACCAGGCCACATGCCCTCAACATGTAGAATTTGTTCCCATGTTGATGGGGACAAGGGCCTCATCCCCACAACCCTTGCCCGGTGGTTGTGGGGGTCTGCGGGCGGGGGGCATATCGGAATCTGGAAGACCCCTTTAACAAAGGGGACCCCCAGATCCCGGCCCCCCCCCCATGTGAAATTGTGATATTTCACAAAGAAAGTGTCAAAAATGTTAAAAATGACAAGAGACGGTTTTTGACAATTCCTTTATTAATGTCTTCTCTTCTCTTCCATCTTCTTCTTCTCTCCATTCGGGTTTCTTCCTCCATCTTGTTCTTCATCTTTATCTTCCTCTTCATCTTCATCTTCATCTTCCTTCTTCTTTTTTTTTTATTTTTATCAATGACTTTTCTATGTATTGCCGGGAGCCGACAATTCATAATAGCCGCGAGTGAGTTTTAAATGACTTTTTTTCCTTCAGAAATGACACTTTGTGCAGGGACAGTTCTAAGCACGGAAAACAAGCGCTGCTTTACATGCATATTGCCGAACACCGGACCCGAACCCGAACATACAGTCAATTGTTCGGGTTCGGGTCTGGGACCCAAAAACCCAAATGTTCGGTACGGACCCGAACTTTACAGTTCGGGTCTGCTCAACCCTAATTACAATATAAAAAGGGAGCCATTACAGTAAAATACAAGAGGATTAAGAGGGCCCTGCTCAGAAGAGTTTACAATCTAATAGGGTGCGGCAGGTGGTACAAAAGGTTGTAACTGTGGGGAATGAGCTGATGGAAGTGGTAAAAGATTGGTTGGAGACGTGATAGGCTTCCCTGAAGAGATGAGTTTTCAGGGATCGCCTGAAGGTAGATAGAGTAGGGGATAGCCGGACAGGTTGAGGTAGAGAGTTCCAGAGGATGGGAGAGGCTCTGGAGAAATCCTGGAGACGAGCATGGGAGGAGGAGACGAGAGAGCTTGAGAGTAGGAGGTCTTGAGAAGAGCAGAGAGGACGGTTTGGGTGATATTTGGAGACAAGATTGGTGATGTAGCTTGGGGCAGAGTTGTGAATGGCTTTGTAGGTTGTGGTTAGTATTTTGAATTGAATTCACTGGGCGATCGGGAGCCAGTGTAGGGATTGGAGGAGAGGGTTGGCAGACACTGAGCAGCTAGTAAGGTGGATAAGCCTGGCAGCAGCATTCATGATAGACTGAAGAGGGGATAGCCTATGGAGAGGCAGGCCAATAAGAAGGGAGTTGCAAAAGTCAAGGCGAGAGATAACAAGGGAGTGAATGAGGAGCTTGGTGGTTTCATTTGTTAAAAAGGGGCGAATTTTATAGATGTTATGGAGGTGAATTCTACAAACTTTTGAAAACGATTGGACTTGAGGCTGAAATGACAAATCAGAGTCTAGAATTACAGTCTAGGATTTTCACATCACATATCCCAGGAGGCATAGCCCCTAAATCAAGGAAATAAGGAGGGGGGCGGGTCTATCTAAGCGTCATTAAGGGGATCCCGGAAGAGCTGGTGGGCCTCTTGATGACGTCAGAGAGAACATGGCGACGCGGGACAGAGCCAGGGCCGGGCATGAGAGAATCTCAGTGGGATTGGATGGGCGAGTATCAGACATGAGCAGATACCAACTTCAGGCAAGCAGGGCCAGAAAAAAAATGGGAAAAGAGAAAAAAGGGCGCACCAGCCTAGAGTATTATCATTTGGATAGATTTTATTTAAAAGAAAGCATAAAAACCACTGTATATACTCGAGTATAAGCCGAGTTTTTCAGCATATTTTTTGTGTGCTGAAAATGCCCCCCTCGGCTTATACTCGAGTCACCTTTTTGCGCCTGATCTCCCGGATTTTGGGGATCCTGTATTGGCCGGCCGTAGGTCCCCTGGACCCCACTTGGCACACATGTAGCCTCACTCTTCCTCTACAAGTGTGCAAAGTTTGTTGTCCAGGGGACATACGGCCGGGGAGCACCGATTTTTCAAAACCGGGCACCCCTTCCATAGACTCCCATGTTAAATGGTAATTTCTCCAGTGATTTTGGGGACCTAGTACCGACCGCTTGTAGGTCCCCTGGACCCGAACCTTGCCACACATGTAGCCCCGTGTCTCCTCTACAAGTTTGCAAAGTTTGTTGTCTGGGGGACATACGGCTGGGGAGCACCGATTTTTTAAAGCCAATCACCCCTTCCATAGACTCCCATGTTAAACGTCAGTCTAGTCATGGACACAGTGAGGCATGCGCACCATGAGGCATGGGCACAGTGAGGCATGGGCACAGTGAGGCATGCACATGGACACAGTGAGGCAAAGTGAGGCACAGTGAGGCATGCAGATTGACACCCTAGGCTTATACTCGAGTTAATAAGTTTTCCAAGTTTTTTGTGGTAAAATTAGGTGCCTCGGCTTATAATCGGGTCGGCTTATACTCAAGTATATACGGTACTCACAAGAGTAGCAGGAAGGTTCACAGTAAAAAAGTTGTTTCCATAGGGAGCAGCTGCATGTAGAACCCAAACCTCACTCCAGATGGTCATAGAGAATGTGATGAGGGCCACTGCCGCTGACGCGTTTCGAAGCGCAAAGCTTCTTCCTCAGAGCCCAGCAGTGTTACCACCTCATGCAGTCCCTTTATATAAGCATAAACACATGTGCACCACTAGTCAGGCGATGGCGGACCTCCCAGAGGTCATGGGGGCTCCTCCCACTTCAGTGGGCAGTCAAAAAAACAGCAAAAGATGACGCCCACTGGGTTGGGCCAGACGAGGGGATCCAAAACAGCCATAAACAGCCATAAACAAGTCACTAGCAAGGGACTAGCAGGAAAACTTCAAACTGTCATGGATATGCAGTAGTGTTTGTCTGCCATCTTACCTTCCTCCTCATGTGTTCATCTAGAGACCAGACCTCCTTCACCTGGCTTCCTTTATAATCTCCTCCCAGCCTGACTCCACCCCAGGCCCTATCACTGAACACTATATTAACCTGTGCACTGCAAGCCTGCTTTGCTGATCAACGTGTTTGTTAGGCATTGTGTGTTTGGGTTCCTGCCTGCCGTGTGCTACGTCTGTCTCTCTGTTACGTTATTGGCTTGTCCCCGACCATCCCTGTCTGCTCGTGACCCTTGACCTTCGGCTCGTTCTTCGTTATCCTTGTCTGCTTGTGGCCCCTGACCTTCGGCTTGTTATTCGGTTCTCTCTATCGTGTGCCGCTGCTTCCCCTTATCCTACGGGGCGTGAGCTAGGAAACTCCAGGGGCCGCGACCTGGTCCCAGCCTGCAGCGTAACATCCTCACCACTAGAGGCCCTGGAGAAGACCAGCTGGGTCTTAGACTCCGCGCCCTGGGGAATCTTGGCTCTCGCTTCCGTTGGGATCCCGGTTGTGCTTCTCTGGTCCCGCTTTCCACAACCACCCAGTTTCCTACCCACAGAAGCCAGCCATAGGGTTCACTACCTCGCGGTGCACTCCTGTCCCCCTACGGTGTGCATCTGTCACCTGGCCACAGGTGACCCTGACAGTTTGATCAGCCATGAACCCGGCTGACATCCCGTTACCCGTGGATGATCCGTTGCAGGGCATAGTTTGCAGACTTGAAACCCAGGAATCGAATCAGACTCAGGTGATGCGATTCCTCCAGGATCTGGCTTCTCGCTTTGAGCAGCTTCAGGCCTCCTTGGGAACCCTGAATCCGCAACCTCAAATACAACCAGCGGCTGCACCTATTGCACCAGTCGCAGCCACACACTCACTACAACTGCCAGCTCCGTCCCGTTTCTCTGGGGACTCCAAGGCTTGCAGGGGGTTCCTTAGTCAATGCACAATTCATTTTGAGCTCCAGCCCCAAAACTTCCTGTCTGATCGGGCTAAAGTAGCCTATATCATTTCCCTCCTCTCTGGTGAAGCTTTAGCCTGGGCAGCCCCTCTGTGGGAACTGAATGATCCAGTGGTTTCTAGCCTGTCTGGCTTCTTGAAACTTTTTCGGAATATCTTCGAAGAACCGGCTCGTGTCTCTTCAGCGGCCAGCACCCTTTTACGTCTCCGCCAAGAGTCTGCTTCTGTGGGACAGTATGCCCTTCATTTCCGCATACTGTCGGCTGAGTTGAGCTGGAACAATGAGGCCTTAGTCGCAACCTTTTTGCATGGCCTGTCTGATAGAGTGAAGGATGAATTAGCAGGAAGAACCATCCCCACTGATCTGGCCGGCGTTATCTCCTTGTGTAACCAGATCGATATTCGCTTTCAGGAGAGGACCTTAGAAAAGCAACGCCAGCACTCCTTGGTTCTTAGTCAGCCTGAGCTCCCCTCTCTTCGACCCGTAGAGCATCTCCTACCAGCTGAGGAACCCATGCAGCTGGGTCGGACCAGGCTATCCCCCGAGGAACGTGCTAGGCGCAGAACTCTTGGTCTGTGTCTTTACTGTGGGGGCAAAGGTCATTTTCGTGACACTTGCTCTCTTTGTCCAGAAAAACGTCCGGGTCCACTTCATCTGGAAAGTGGAGTATTGGACCCAGAAATATCACCTTCCCCTTCTCGTCTTCTGCTTTCTGTGTTCCTTCATGTTGGTGCTTCTTCTCATTCGGTCTCAGCATATCTGGATTCCGGAGCCGCTGGTAATTTCATGGACTGGGAAATCGCATCGTCCATGAGACTTACTCTTTTGCCCCTCACCACGCCATTGGTGGTCTTGGCGATTGATGGTACTGTTCTCCCAGGGGGACCTATCCGCTTCCAGACCCTCCCTGTTAAGATGTCGGTGGGTACACTCCACCAGGAGTGGATATCCTTCCTTATCTTACCCAAGGCCTCAACGCCTATAATTTTGGGTCTCCCATGGTTACAGCTCCATTCTCCTCATGTGGACTGGACTACTGGACAGATCCTGGCTTGGGGTCCCTCCTGTTCCTCGTCCTGCCTACCCAAGGTTGCCCCCTGTGAATCTGAGCCGGTCATTCATTCCAGGTTGCATAACCATTTACATTTCTCTGTCCCTAACCACCCTTGGACGCACAGCCAGGCTAGCTTGTCTACAAGTCCTGCAGTCGCTACGTCTTGCGATGCGATTCAGGTAGTCGCTACACCTGACTCAGCTATTCACTCTGCCTCTGTACTAGTTATGCCAGTCCAGCCCATGCCCAGTGAGCCTCTCACTTTTTCTTGTTCGGGACATTCTGCTTGTCCTTCAGCTATTCAGCTTGACTCCGGCGACATGTCACCTTCTAACCAACCTGACTTCAGGGTTCCACTGACATCTGCCCAGTCTGATGGTCCTGTGCAAGATGACCAGTTCCCCTTTAAGGGTCTAGGGGACCCTCCTCAGATTCCTGTTGATCGTCTCATGCCCTTGCTTATTCCTAGAGAGCCTTTGGTCCTCAATAGATCTTCTTGTCATCTCCCTACCTCGTTTTCAGTCTCTGAGGATAATCTTAAGTACGAGGTTAGACAAGTTCTGGATTCTCGGCTCTGCAGAGGCATTCTTCAGTACCTTGTGCATTGGAGAGGTTTTGGTCCTGAGGAGGCGTCTTGGATCGCTGCATCTGATGTCGCTGCACCTCATCTGTTGAGAAGGTTTCATCAGAGATTTCCCTTTAAGCCTGGGTCCAGGCGGGGGAGGGCCCATAAGAGGGAGGGTACTGTCATGGATATGCAGTAGTGTTTGTCTGCCATCTTACCTTCCTCCTCATGTGTTCATCTAGAGACCAGACCTCCTTCACCTGGCTTCCTTTATAATCTCCTCCCAGCCTGACTCCACCCCAGGCCCTATCACTGAACACTATATTAACCTGTGCACTGCAAGCCTGCTTTGCTGATCAACGTGTTTGTTAGGCATTGTGTGTTTGGGTTCCTGCCTGCCGTGTGCTACGTCTGTCTCTCTGTTACGTTATTGGCTTGTCCCCGACCATCCCTGTCTGCTCGTGACCCTTGACCTTCGGCTCGTTCTTCGTTATCCTTGTCTGCTTGTGGCCCCTGACCTTCGGCTTGTTATTCGGTTCTCTCTATCGTGTGCCGCTGCTTCCCCTTATCCTACGGGGCGTGAGCTAGGAAACTCCAGGGGCCGCGACCTGGTCCCAGCCTGCAGCGTAACATCCTCACCACTAGAGGCCCTGGAGAAGACCAGCTGGGTCTTAGACTCCGCGCCCTGGGGAATCTTGGCTCTCGCTTCCGTTGGGATCCCGGTTGTGCTCCTCTGGTCCCGCTTTCCACAACCACCCAGTTTCCTACCCACAGAAGCCAGCCATAGGGTTCACTACCTCGCGGTGCACTCCTGTCCCCCTACGGTGTGCATCTGTCACCTGGCCACAGGTGACCCTGACACAAACGAGCATGGCGTAACCAGAAAAAATAAATAAATGGGGAGGGGATCATCCTGGAAGTCCGCTTTAAAGAGAACCCGCTCCAACAAAATCCTATCACATAGGGAACTTTTGGTCCGGTTCTGGACATTTTTTTTGTCTTTTATGTTGATCACCGTAGGTCGCAAACCCAATCATTTCGAATTTAGAGAACGCAGAGCAGATTAAATCTAGCTTTTAAATGTGACCCGTGTCTCCATTGGACAGATCCCCCCCCTTCCCTCACTTGCTATCCTATATATCACAGACATAGAATTGCTTCATTTAGGTTTCACGGTAATAAAACACCATTTTATTGATTTTAGTTAATACATTTTTTTTCTTTGACTTATCGTTCCTTAGCATACCCAGATGAATAATACATGAATGCCGAGTTATTTCCCATAAAAGTGAACCCAGTTATGAAAAACAAGTACACATTTTATCGTATGAACTCAGACATCTAAGCAGTAAAATAAAGTATATATACAGTGCCTTGAAAAAAATAATTCATACCCCATGAAATTCTCCACATTTTGTCATGTCACAATCAAAATTGTAAATGTATTTTATTGGGATTTTATGTGATAGACCAACACAAAGTGGCACATAATTGTGAAGTGGAAGGAAAATAATAAATGGTTTTCCACATTTTTTACAAATAAATATGTGAAAAGTGTGGCGTACATTTGTATTCAGCCTTCTTTACTCTGATACCCCCAACTAAGATCTAGTGGAACCAATTGCCTTCAGAAGTCACCTAATTAGTAAATAGAGTCCATCTGTGTGTAATTTAATCTCAGTATAAATACAGCTGTTCTGTGAAGCCCTCAGAGGTTTGTTAAGGCAAGGAGAGCATTAATCAGAGAAGCAGCCAAGAGGCCCATGGTAACTCTGGAGGAGCTGCAGAGATCCACAGCTCAGGTGAGAGAATCTGTCCACAGGACAACTATTAGTCGTGCACTCCACAAATCTGGCCTTTATGGAAGAGTGACAAGAAGAAAGCCATTGTTGAAAGAAAGCCATAAGAAGTCCCATTTGCGGTTTGTGAGAAGCCATGTGGGGGACACAGCAAACATGTGGAAGAAGGTGCTCTGGTCAGATGAGACCATAATTGAACTTTTTGGCCTAAAAGCAAAACGCTATGTGTGGCAGAAAACTCATGCCTCGTACACACGACCGCAGGACAAAAACCGACACTTTTCCCGACGGGATTCCTCTCAAGCCTGCCTTGCATACACACAAAAGACCGCTGAACTTTTGAATGCCAAGAACGCGGTGACGTCAAAGACTAAGACGAACCGTCAAAATGACGTTCTATGCTTCCGCGCATGCGTCAAATTGTTTACGAGCATGCGCGTTTTTTTTCCCCCTCAGAGAAGCATACACACCAGCGGTTTTCGCCCCAGAAAAAAGAGAGCTGGTTCTATTTTTTTTGCGGGCAGTTTTCTCGTCGGGAAAACTGCTATGGAGCATACACACGGCCGGTTTTCTCAACAAAAAGCAAACATGGCAGTTTTCCCGTCGGGAAAACTGGTCGTGTGTACTAGGCATAACACTGCATATCACCCTGAACATGCTATCCTCACCGTGAAACACGGTGGTGGCAGCATCATGTTGTGGGGATGCTTTTCTTCAGCAGGAACAGGGAAGCTGGTCAGAGTTGATGGGATGATGGATGGATCCAAATACAGGGCAATCTTAGAAGAAAACCTGTTAGAGTCTGCAAAAGACTTGAGACTGAAGCCTCGTACACACGGCCGGTTTTCTCTGCAAGAACCGACAAGAAAATTGCTGGGAGAGCTTTCTTGCCCAGAAAACCGGCCGTGTGTACGAGGCTTTCAGGTTTCTCGTCAAGAAAACTGGCCAGAATGTCGACGAGAAAAATAGAGATCCTGCTCTCTATTTTCTTGTCTGGATTCTCGTCGGCATGTTTCCCGACGTGAAACCCGAGAGTGTGTACGCTTACCTGTCGCCGTGGAAATCCGTGCATGCTCGAAAGGACTTTGACGCATGCGCGGTAGCTTCCTAGGCATAGGTAGAGTGCAGCAAGATGGCGGCGACGGCATCAAATGTGACGAGCGCACGCTCGTCGTAGTCGATGACGTCACTGCGTTCGTTCCATTCAAAAGAACGGCGTTTTTGAATCGAGCGTGTGTACACTCGGCCGGGACAAGATTCTTGTCAAGAATCTTGTCAGGGAAAAACGACGGGTTTTTTCCTGACGAGATTCTCGGTCGTGTGTACGAGGCTTAAGACTTTGCACACCTTTTGTTTTGCGGCTCCTGGAATGTTTTTAGCTAAGCTGAGATTACAATTAGACTTTAAAAGCCTCTGCGGGAAGTATCGGCGATCATGTGACCATTGTAACTGGCCAAGCGCACACACTCGCCAGCACACCACGGACCGACAACCTCCGTCCTCCATCCAAAAGCCCCCAATAAAAAAGACCACACCACAAGGGACAGCGCAACGCCCCGGAGCCACGCAGGGCCCCCCCCCCCCGCGCCAGGTGTGCCCGACGAAGGGGCCCCCCGAAACGCCGCACCACCCCCGCGACGCGATCCCCCTTATCAAAAACTCCTGGACGGAAGCCCTTGATCCACGGTGCGCTGACGAACATGCACGCCTGTTTGATGTTTCCAGAACCCAACTGGTAATCGTTGCAGCACCCACCATTTTATGAGCCATTTTGGCCAGGAACGTGTGCGATAGGAATATTGATTACATTGTAACTGGCTGTCACAGTGGTCAGATGATCGGGAGCCGGTCCCACCGGTTATCGATAGTTGGTGGCAACCAAGAGCACAAAGATCCACCCAGTTATATTAAAGAGCAGACCAGCTTTTCCCAGGCAGAGTCGGAGTTAATGCTCCCTTTGCTTTTCCCATAACGGCATTAAATATTTGGTGCTGGAATCTATGACAGCTTCCTTCAGTTTCTTCTACAAATATTTTTTGCGTTATTATAATTATATTTGCTACTTGTTCCTTGTAAGAGTCACAATTTTCCCAGCATGGCTGTTCTCTAATTGCCGCAACTTCATAATATAAATTATCACGGGCATTGTTAATTATTCATGTCCCTCTTTGCTTGTTCCAGGACGTACAGAAACAGCAAAACAGCAAGCCATACTGCAGAGAGACTGAGGACCTTTAATTAAGTCCTTTGTGATAAGGGGGGAAACCCATATGATTCCATCACCATATGTAGAGGTGTTTGTGCAACAGAGAGCAATATAGAAATGGAGCAATAGATATACAGGCAAATGGAAATATCAAGATAGATAGATAGAGTAATAAGATACAGTGCCTTGAAAAAAGTATTCATACCCCTTGACATTTTCCACATTTTGTCACGTTACAACCATAAAAGGTGCTCTGGTCAGATGAGAGCAAAATCAAACTTTGTGGCCTAAAAGCAAAACTCTTATGTGTGGTGGAAAACTAACACTACACATCACCCTGAACACACCATCCCCACCGTGAAACATGGTGGTGGCAGCATCATGTTGCGGGGATGCTTTTCTTTAGCAGGGACAGGGAAGCTGGTCAGAGTTGATTGAGAGATGGATGGATCCAAATACAGGGCAATCTAAGAAGAAAACCTGTTATGCCGCGTACACACGACCATTTTTCCTGTCATTCAAAAAAAACAACGTTTTTCTCGACGTGATTCCTCTCAAGCCTGCCTTGCCTACACACGTTCAGGGAAAAAAAAACACTTGAGCAAAGCGAGGTGACGTACAACACGTAAGACAACACTTACGGCAGCACTATACAGGGGAAGTTCCATTCGAATGGCGCCACCCTTTGGGCTGCTTTTGCTGATCTCGTGTTAGTAAAGTTTAGTGAGAGACGATTCGCGCTTTTCAGCCTCGTGCTTTTCAGTCCGTTACAGCATGACGAATGTCCATTACAAACGCTAGTTTTACCAGAACGAGCGCTCCCGTCTCATACTTGATTCTGAGCATGCGTGTTTTTTTTTTCCCTCGGAAAAGCATACACATGAGCGGTTTTCGCAACGAGAAAAAGAACGACGGGACAAACGACGAGAAAAAATAGAGCAGGTTCTTATTTTTTTACGGGCAGTTTTCTCGTCGAGAAAACTACTATGGAGCGTACAGACGACCGTTTTTTACGACCAATCTAAAAAATGGCAGTTTTCTCGTCATGAAAAACGGTCGTGTGTACGCGGCATGAGAGTCTGCAAAAGACTTGAGACTGGGCGGAGGTTACCTTTCACTTTCCGGCTGGTCGAAAACCCGAACAAAGCCGATGCTGCGTTTGGATCTCGGATCTAGTAATCCGGAAGCGAGGTCATGACATCACTTCCAGGATTACTGGCATCTTAAAGGCGCCAGTTTTAAAAAATAAAATATTCAAAAACACAGATTTGGACGTTTTAAATACTTTGAAGTGCAGAGAAGGGGTTTGGGGTCTTAAAGACCCCCGATCTCTCCATAAAGCGTACCTCTCACTTGCCTATTACTGTCACAAGGGATGTTTACATTCCGTGTGACAGCAATAACAGTGATAAAAAAGAAAAAAAATGTAAAATGACAGTGTAAATTGTTTTTTTTATATGTACAAAATATCAGCAAAAAATATCAGCTATCGGCAGGAGAGGTGGCCGAAATATTGGTATTGTATCGGCACCAAAAAAACAATATCGGTTGATCCCTACTACAAAGTATTGACACAGGGGGGCTGAATACAAATGCACGCCACACTTTTCAGATATTATTAAAACCATTTTGTCATTTTCCTTCCACGTCACAATTATGTGCCACTTTGTGTTGGTCTATCACAAAAAATCCCAATAAAATACATTTACCTTTTTGGTTGTAACATGACAAAATGTGGAAAATTTCAAGGGGTAAAAAATACTTTTTCAAGTCACTGTAGATTTGATGGATAGATAGATAGATAGATAAAGGGCTGCTGATAAAGCGGGAGACCACCAGTCCTTCTGTAGGGGGCCCAAGCACACAGGGGAGCCCAAACAGCAGGGGGAATTAGTGCGGTCGGGCAGAGGGGCAATTACAGAAGGATGTCCTGTGCGGCTCTCTGCAGTAGCTGAAAGCCAGTTTCTCCTCCTCCTGGCGGCTTTCAGCTGCTGCAGGGAGAGACACAAACACATTGTTCCTGCAATTACTTCCCCGACACCGATTCCCCTCCTTGTTCTGCCTGATTCAGACCCCCCTCCCCCTGTGCCCCCCTGCCACTGTGTCGCACACACCACTGCCCCCCCCTTCCCATTGTAATAAATAATTTTTTTAAATTGTAAAATAAAATAACTGTAAAAGTTTTAAACATTTAAAAAAAAATATATATAATTAAAGAAATAAAAATGTAAAGAACAATTAAATATGGGCTAATTCACACAGGTTCTTGGTTATATTTGTGTCTGGTAATAATGGTTTTAGTGTATTTTTAGTGAAAATATGGCCTTGATATTTTGGGGAGGGGGGCCCTGCCAGGTAGGCTGTACGTGATTTCCAACAACAGCACTGGATAGATAGATAGATTTACCAAAATCATATAATATGAGGTCAAACCTAAACACTTTCAATTTGTATGCAATCACCTGCAAGAAATATTATAGCTGCTGACTTTTAATAATCGTAAACTTACCTGTCCTGGAGTCCAGCGATGTCGGCACTGCAGCTGATGTTTCCGGTAAGGGAACCCGGTAGTGAAGCATTACGGCTTCACGCCGGGTCCCTACTGCGCATGCACGAGGCACTGCTGCTCTCTTACTGGTATAGAATGCATTAAGGTGAAAAATCTTAGTCTGGGCTCACACTGGAGAATGCAGCGGCTCACGGCAGGTGTGCGTTTCCATTCACGGTTTCAGGTCCGATTTCAGCCCCATTTTTGGGCTGAATTCGGACCTGAAACGGACCAAACGACGCACAGGACTCCTGTGCAATTCGCACCGGAGTGGCTGCGGACATGTGGGAACCGGCTCCATAGAAAGCCGGTCACAATCTCCTGCTATGCGAATTGGAATGAAACCTGCAACCAATTCGCAATAGTGGGAACCCAGCCTTAAAGTGGATGTAAACCCCATTCATGAAATCTGACCTAAGCACATATATCTGTAGTGCTTATTTATCTCTCTCTAGAGCTCTAAGTACTGTGTCTTTCTGCTGCTCCGTTCCTCTGTTATCAGCAGAGTCACTTCTGACAAGCTCTCTGACACATGAGATAACAGCAGCTGGAAATTTGTGTCAGGGAGGGAGCTTAGAGGGAGATAAGCAGAGAGCTTGTCTATTCACAGTACAGCTCTGCATGTTCTTTCATTCCTCTGCCTATGTGGAGGGGGGTGTGTCCCTTTCCTCCAATTGGCTCTCCCACAGTGTAAGCCCAGACTCCCCATCCACCCCTATGTGGTGCTGGAAGAGACAGAAAGAACACAACCTGCACTTTATAAAGAGTCTAGAAAGCAAGAGACAGTAAAACTTATGTAGGGAGGTTTGTTTCATCTCTGTATATCATCTGAGGCTGTTCACTTCACTGGGTATGTATGAGGGTTTACATCCACTTTAAAGCGGAGTTCCAGGCAATTTTTCGGTCATTAAAAGTCAGCAGCTACAAAAAGCATAGCTGCTGACTTTTAATAAACAGCCACTCACCTGTCCCATGGTCCAGCGATGCGGCCGCACAGAGGCCCGCTCCTCTCCCCCTCCTCTCCTCGGCGCCTCCATTGGAACTGTGGGCACCCGGCCATTAGGGTTGCCACATCATCCCTTTAATTCAGGACACATATGAATTACACAGGTTCTGAGGCTGATTTAATGCAGATAAGGCACCAAGTGAGTTTAATTACCACCTTAATCAGCCACAGAACCTGTGTAATTAATATGTGTCCTGGATTAAAGGGATGATGTGGCAACACTACCATGCGCGAGTTACGCTGCGCTCTCGCAGTGGATAGGCGATCTTCTGGGACCTGTCACATGTCCCAGGAGATCGCCTAGAGGGAGGGGCCACCTAGGGGGAGAGGAGGAGTCGCCTAGGCGGCCCTCTAGGCGGAAGGAGGAAGTGGGACAGGAAGTCCTCTTCAAAACAAAGAACCCCCCCAAAAAAAATGACATGCCAAATGTGGCATGTAAGAGGGCGAGGAATACTTAAAGCGGAAGTTCCACTTTTGGGTGGAACTCCGCTTTAAGGCTTTAGAACCACTTTAATTGTTTCATGTGGAGACCTGAAGTTCAGGGAAGCAACCCTGCGAGAGCAGGAGCCAGCAGCGAAGAAAGTTGTATACTGCAGGTGCTGGGGTTAGAATTTTAATGAATAGTTTACTAGGGAATATTTTTATTTTTTTTGTGCTAAATATGTTAAAGTGGAGTTCCACCCAATTTTTTTTCTTTTTTTTATTCCACTCCTCACCCCCTTACATGCCACATTTGGCATGTAATTTTTTTGGGGGGGGGAGTGGGGGCTTCAGTAGGAGCGGGACTTCCTGTCCCACTTCCTCCTTCCGCCCTGGAGCCGCCTAGGCGATACGTCATATCGCCTTGTGGCGGCTCCTCCCTGTAGGCGATCACCTGGGACGTGACAGGTCCCAGGCGATCGCCTGTCCACTCACAGAGCGCTGCGCCGTTCGCGCATGCGCAGTGAGTGCCCGGCCGTGAAGCCGAAAGCTGTCACGGCCGGGTGCCCATACTGTGAATGGACGCGCCGGCGGAGGAAGGGGGAGAGGAGCGGAGCTCCAGGCGGCGCGCCGCTGGACAGTGGAGCAGGTAAGTGTATGTTTATTAAAAGCCAGCAGCTACACTTTTTGTAGCTGCTGACTTTTAATAAACATAAAAAAAGGGTGGAACTCCGCTTTAAGTAAATAACGCTGAAGGTTTAATGCTACCTTAAAGTGGATGTAAACCCACTCTCATCCTTTCTAAACTACTGCCATAGTGCTGATCTATAAGGATATAGATGCCTCCTGCATGTCTCCTTATCTGTCAAATGTCTCCCCTCTGTCTGTTATAAGAACTGAAAAACTGCAGATTCTGTGGGTGGATCTGTTGTCTGGAGCTCGGTGGGTGGAGTCGTGATGTCAGTAGACTCCCCGCCCACCTCTACACTCCCCTTGTCAACATGCATTTTCTCCTGTGTATTCCTTCTGCTATGATCACTAACATCCAGTCAAAATCCAGAAAAGTAACCACATGACTTCAGAAAAGGAGTGGGGGTGGGAATTAAAAAATAATGTCTAAAGCTAGTGCACGAGATATGTGAATAACCTGTCACTCAAAGCAAGGGGGCGGAACGGTCAAAGGTTTTTCTCTGTTTGTCCATTTTATCTCACTGAACATTAAAAGAGGATTGCTCAGAGCTGGATTAACTCTGTGTGGCAAGACCTGGCACAGATGATAGGAAATCTTATACTCTACATTGTGACAGCAAAAAATAAAAAATAAAATTTCGGGTTTACATCCACTTTAAGTTCCATGGCTGCCTCTATAACACAAGATATGTTCCTCTGATTTCCTGGTGTGTGCCATACAGCCACTTCGCAGGCAGCTTGTTCAGAGCGGACAAATTATCTCCTGATAGAAATTGCAGCATTTTATCTTTACAAATTGAGTTAGTGCCTCAGGAACCATTCGGTATGGTCTTCCCATTACCCCTTGTGTCCATCTATATATAGCTAAACAGCCAAGGCACACGGAATACAGCGCAATACATTGTTATCACATTAGTGCTGGCTGAAGCCGTGGAGTACATCAAGGAACGGACTTGTTTTAACATTGAGCGCTTTGTTGGACATCAGTTCCGCTACTCTTGAAGCAGTTTGCTGTTATTTTGCTTCTCTTTATGCTTTTGGCCTTCAGCGAGTTTCCTTTCTTATAATAATTGATACGGTTTATCGTACTCTTTTGTTGCTTTGAGTTATACTTGCAGTGCATTTGTTTTATGGGGCTGTAGTCAAGCTTAAAATTATCGTTTGTTTTTTTTTAACCTCTTTGATCATCCTATTAAAACTGAACTCCGGGCTCAAAAACATTTTATGTTTGCAATGCTAAAGCTGCCACATAATAGAAAATGGATAAGCTTGTCTAAGATTCAATAGCCGAGAAATCTTTATAGGCCAGAAAAGGCATGGTTTCCCCTAATGGTCCAGGTATGACCACTCTTTGGAGCTAAACCTCCGATATTAGCTTCTTTTGTATTATGTATTCAATTGCCCAAAAAACTTTGCATACATAAAGGTCTCCACCCAATGACCACGCCTCCCAAACATGCTTGTCTAAGATTCAATAGCCGAGAAATCTTTATAGGCCAGAAAAGGCATGGTTTCCCCTAATAGTCCAGGTATGACCACTCTTTGGAGCTAAGCTCCGATATTAGCTTCCTTTGTCTTATGTATTCAATCCCTGAAAAAAAAACATATATATAAAGGTCTCCACCCAATGACCACACCTCCTTTAAAGCACTTCAACACAACTGGTGGAGCTGATTGTGGTTAAACGCAATCTTTGTAGGCCGGAAAAGGTATGGTTTCTCCTAATGGTTCAGGTATGAGCACTCTTTGGAGTTAAAGCTCCGATATTAGCTTTCTTTGTCTTATGTATTCAATCACCCAAAAAAAAACATTGCATACACGAAGGTCTCCATCTAATGACCAAGCTTTCCAAACGCGCTTCAACACAACTGGTGAAGACTATTGCGGTGAAACGCAATCTTTTTAGGCCAGAAAAGGAATGGTTTCTCATAATGGTTCAGGTATGACCACTCTTTGGAGCTAAAGCTCCAATATTAGCTTCTTTTGTATTATGTATTCAATCGTCCAAAAAACATTGCATACATAAAGGTCTCCACCCAATGACCACGCCTCCCAAACATGCTTGTCTAAGATTCAATAGCCGAGAAATCTTTATAGGCCAGAAAAGGCATGGTTTCCCCTAATAGTCCAGGTATGACCACTCTTTGGAGCTAAAGCTCCAATATTAGCTTCCTTTGTCTTATGTATTCAATCCCTGAAAAAAAACGTATATATAAAGGTCTCCACCCAATGACCACACCTCCTCAAAGCACTTCAACACAACTGGTGGAGCTGATTGTGGTTAAACGCAATCTTTGTAGGCCAGAAAAGGTATGGTTTCTCCTAATGGTTCAGGTATGACCACTCTTTGGAGTTAAAGCTCCGATATTAGCTTTCTTTGTCTTATGTATTCAATCACCCAAAAAAAAAACATTGCATACACGAAGGTCTCCATCTAATGACCAAGCTTTCCAAACGCGCTTCAACACAACTGGTGAAGACTATTGCGGTGAAACGCAATCTTTTTAGGCCAGAAAAGGAATGGTTTCTCATAATGGTTCAGGTATGACCACTCTTTGGAGCTAAAGCTCCAATATTAGCTTCTTTTGTATTATGTATTCAATCGTCCAAAAAACATTGCATACATAAAGGTCTCCACCCAATGACCACGCCTCCCAAACATGCTTCAACACAAGCGGTGAAGCCGATTGCGGTAAAACGCAATCTTTTTAGGCCAGAAAAGGAATGGTTTCTCCTAATGGTCCATGTATGACCATCCATTGAAGCTAAAGCTCCGATATTAGCTTCTTTTGTCTTATGTATTCAATCACTGGAAAAAAACGCATATATGAAGGTCTCCACCCAAACACTACGCCTCCTCAAAGCACTTCAACACAACTGGTGGAGCTGATTGTGGTGAAACGCAATCTTTGTAGGCCAGAAAAGGTATGGTTTCTCCTAATGGTCCAGGTTAGACCACTCTTTTGAGCTAAAGCTCTGGTATTAGCTATTTTTGTCGTATTTATTCAATCATCCGAAAAACATTGCACACATGAAGGTTTCCATCCAATTACCACGCTTCCCAAATGCATTTAACACAACTGGTGAAGCCGATTGTGGTAAAATGCACTTGGAAAGCATGGGAATTGGGTGGAGACCTTCATGTATGCAATGTATTTTGGATAATAGAATAAATTAGGCTCCTTTCACACTGAGGCGCTTTGCAGGCGGTATTGCGCAAAAAATAGCGCCTGCAAAGCGCCCTGAAAAAGCCGCTACTATTGTATCCAATGTGAAAGCCCGAGGATTTCACACTGGAGTGTTGCGCTGGCAGGAGGTTAAAAAAACTCCTGCAAGCTGCATCTTTGAGGCGTGATAGGAGCGGTAAAAATACCGCTCCTATAGCACCCCTGCCCATTGAAATCAGTGGGGTAGCGCCTCCAAAACGCCCGCAAAACACCGCAAAGAGGCGTTATTGTGGGCGTTTTTAACCCTTTTTCCGCCGCTAGCGGGGGGTTTAAATCACCCCGCTAGCGCCTGCAAATCGCGGCAAAAACTACGGTATAGCGGTGTTAAAAATAGCGCTGCTATACCACCAGTGCATCCAGCGCTTCAGTGTGAAAGTAGCCTAAGTGTCAGGAGTGTGTAACGCTCCTGCTCTATGTCAGCTTCTTGTCTCATTCCAGCGTTCTAGTTTTAGATGAGCTGCACTCTTCCTGACTGACTGTCCATCTGCAGAGTGGTTGATGTAGACACAGTCTCTGTGTTTTTCTTAGTTTGTTATAAAATTTTGTAAATATGTAATTGTTCTCCTTCACTGATGGGCACTGATGATGTGGCACTGATGATGTGGCACTGATGCGGTGACACTGATGGGCACTGATGAGGCGGGTACTGATGATGTGGCACTGATGGGCACTGATGAGGCGGGAATGAGGATGTGGCACTGATGAGGTGGCACTGATGGGCACTGATGATGAGGCACTTATATGCAGCACTGATGGGCACTGATATGCAGCACTGGTAGACACTGATAGGCAGCACTGATGGGCACTGATAGGTGGCACTGATGGGCACTGATAGGTGGCACTGATGGGCAATAATGGGCACTGATGGGCGAGACTAATAGATGGCACTGTTAGGCAGCACCAATGAGGAGGCACTGACAGGCATTACTGATGAGCACAGATTGCCATCCTTGATGGGCACTGATTGGAATCCCTGGGGATCACTGACTGGCATCCCTGATAGGCACTGATTGCCATCTCTGGTGGTCACTATTTGGAATCCCTGGTGGGCACGGGTTAACACTTGTGGGCATCCCTGATGGGTCTGCACTGATAATCGATGCACTGATTATCAGCGCAGACCCCCCTGTCAGAAGAGCCGCTGATCGGCTCTCCCCTACTCGCGCCTTGTCAGCGTGAATAGCGGAAAAGCCGATAACCGGCCCTTCCTGGTTACCATGTGAACAGCTGTGATTGGACACAGCTGATCACATGGTAAAGAGCCTACGTCATAGGCTCTTTACCAAGATCGGAGATGCGGTGTGTCTGAGCGACACACCGCAGTACCGATCGCTGCGCAGCACGCCCACAGGGGCACACGCGAACGGCTTTTCCTGCTGGACGTCATATGACGCGCAGTCAGGATAATGAAATCACCGCCTGGCCGGGTGGGATGTGGTTAAGAATGAATGGCAAAAGGCAATGTGTTTTTGTGCGGTGTGGGAAAACGTGCGATTTGGTGCGCATTCCCGCACCGCACAAACTACAACAAACCCTTAAGGGCAGGGTAGTGAAGAGCGGGTCCGTGCAGGATTCCACTATCCAAGCCAACACAGATTTTTTTTTTTTTTTTTAGCAACGCTAAATGATATTTGGTCCTGCCAACAATGATTATTTGGAAATTGAGAGCCGGAGACCGAAAGAGAGAGACCCTTCAATCTTGGCATATTTATGACCTATATTCGAGAACGGCAAGGCCTGAAATTGTGTTTGGCTCGGGTCTTCCCCAATGTGTTACAGATGGCAAGCTCATCTGAAATCCCTGCACTGAACAGACTTCCACTAAAAGCATTAAGGAATTAGAGGAGAAGGGAAGACACTGGACGGCAAACACTCCATACAAGGCAAAAAAATAGAAGATCAACATTCAGGCTTCAAGGATTAGGTATAACAGAGCGTCATAGTAATACTGAGAAGAAGATGGAAATAATCACAACAGTCAGAATAGAAATATGTAGCACAATATTCATTTCACCCGGGACAGAAGTAGACCAATCCTAGGAGGACGCTCAGTGACGTCACCACGCCCGAGGAGTGAGGCTCCTGATATGCCGGCCGGCAATACAGTTTATCTACAAGCTGTTTTTATCTTCTTATTTGTAAGTAGAACTTACGTTTTTTAAATAAATTGGTTTAAACGGAGTCACACTATTGTTTGCCCTTTCTATTCATTTATGTTTGGGGCCCATGGTGCAAATGTATGCGGAACATATCGGATGGATCACCGCTATTGACTGAGGGACGATTATTGCTGCAACTTAAAAAGGCCGCGGCTGGGTGACAGTCGGATGCCCCAAACCGCTTGCCTTCTGGTGAGCTGCTCCTCTTGTCTCTGGTGGTGGATATCTCACAATAAGTTTTGAACAAGTCACGGTGGTGCTGTGCCTCTTTATTTTGAGGAGGAGTGGATGTCCTTCTTACTTACTGGGTCTTTTTGGGTCTAAGGAGAAGTGGACTTGTTGTTCAATTAGACCATTTACTGCAGATTGCCTGTTGGACTCTCATCTGTTTCAACTAGCTGTAACCACTAGTTACTTGTTGTGTTAATATCCTACTATTGTAGTTTTTGGGTTAAGTGGGTGGGCGCAGTTTTTTTCTTTTATTTTAAGACCAATCCTACTGCAACCAGCAACGTTTCCCAAAGCACATTTTACCAGCCTGCTCAGGAGTGAAGCAAGGACACACATGGGCGAATCGCTGAACCCTTCAATTATAAGTGTAGTGATCGCTAGCGATTAATCGCAGGCACCTGCTGGTGAATTTACTAGCACTATTGGCCCTGTTTACCCAGTAAGGGCCAGTTCACACCACTTGCAGCCCAGTGCATTTTTTTTCTGCATCAAAAACGCATGGATAGTAGATTGTATGGTTTCCAATGGCATAGTTCACACCGGTGCAGTCAGTTCCAGGATGATCCCGTTCCAGAAAAAAAGTGAAACATGCATTTTCCTGCACTGGAATGTACTGAAATGCGGTAAAACCAAAAAAAAAAAGCATTAAAAACGCACTGGACCCCAGCCCAGATAGCAAGGATAACTTGCCACAAATTTGTGGCAGTGTTGAATTGTAAGTCTTGTTGACTTGCTGCACATTATCACTGGCAAGTTGTACACTTGCAGAGCACTTGAAGCACAAGTTCTAGTGGACACTTTTCCAATTTGTGGAAAATTTTCGAGGCAAGTCTCTAGCAAGAGCAAAGTTGCAGTGGTGAGTCTACAGCAAGAGCTCTGCGAGTCACAGTGACCCGTTGTGGTGGGATGACTATTGCACAACATAACTGAACCAGAACATGCAGCAGACTCGCAGAATGTTTGCAAAGAAAGTTGATCTGAAGTCATGCAATGCGGACTTGCTGCAATTGTGCAACAAATTTTTGAAGCCTGGCAAGTCTAGCAATGGCTTTGCAAGTCATTTTAAAACTTGCAGCTCAATTGCTCGCTATCTGGGAGTACAGTGGGGAAAAAAACTGGAAAAAAGGAGAAAAAAAGCATCTGGAATGCATCCGGAAACGCATTACGCCCATGTTCACACCGGTGCGGCTTCAGGTACAACATGCGATTTACAAATTGCACCTTATGTCTTAATAGGTGCGATTTGAAAAATAGCTACTGCATTGTAGAGCATTACCTCTAGTCTAGGGGTCTCCAAACATTCTAAACACAGGGACAGTTTACTGTCCTTCAGATTTTAGGGGTCCAGATTGGCCAGTGGAAGTAGAAAATGCCCCAGCTTCAGTGGGAGTAAAAAAATTACATGGTGCCTGTAGTCAGTAGAAGGAAGAATAGTGCCCTATCATTGGTGTATTGGTATTAGTGGGAGGAATAGTGCCCAATCATTGGTGTTAGTGGGTGGAATAGTGTCCCATCATTAGTGTCAGTGGAAGGAATAGTGTCCCATCATTGGTGTCAGTGGGAGGAATAGTGCCCCATTATTGTTGGTGTCCATGAGAGGAATGGTTTCCCACAGTTTGTGTCAGTGGGAGGAATAGTGCCCAGACGGCCAGATAAAGACGATCAAAGGGCCGCATTTGGCCCACGAGCTGCAGTTTGGAGACCACTGCTCTAGTTGAATAGAGTATTTTTCTAGTACTTACAACTTCACCATACATTACAGTCTCAGTCCCGTTAAGATCCATCCCATATATTTTCACTTTTCAAAGAAATTTAATAGATGGAAAGTTGAAAAAATGACTGAAGGTCCTCTTTAAAGTGGTTGTAAACCCTCCATTACAACTTGCACCTACAGGTAAGCCTAGATTAATTTTGAATGCATTGCAATTGCATAGACAGTCCAAAATCCAGGTTCTCCTATGGGCATAGTTCACAACAGTACAGTACAGTGAAAAAAAAGTACAGAATGTTGCATTTTTCCGCACCTCACATGTGCAAAAACATGCGCAAAGGCATGTAAATGCACGCAAATGCTCCACAACACATCACAGTGCACATAAAAGCCCAAAGTAGGAAAGAAGGTAGGAAGTGAGCTCACAGGACAAACGCAGATGGAAAAATGTGCGTCAACTGCATGTAAACGTGCATAAAAACGCACATAAAATGCATGCAAATGTGCCTGAAAAACAGCGCAGTTTCTGTTGTGAATGGGTCCTAAGTGATGCGACATGCATTTGCTGTTTCACAGTATTAGCTGACAAACGTACAATAGATTATCCAATTGCAAGTTCTTAGAAAGATTTACTGATATTCCTTCGTTTTAAAATGGATTTTGGAAGTAATTATGGCGGCTGAACATAAAGCGGGTCCCTTTGGTGGGGTCAGATGATGTCAGCTCTAGTGATCTAACCAAGGCTTTCAATAAAGTACAGAAAAGTTTCTTCCTAAGAGTCACATAAGGAGAAAGTAGATTTCAAATTAATTTTGTAACGGTTCATCATTATTCATTTTGTGTAATCACATTTCGCCTCTGCAGAATGCATGCTCGACGCACTATTAATCCTTATCAACCTTTCCCATCCCCTTGTCAGACTCCGGACCTGTGACACTGAACATCTTCATCTTCAGCTACAATGTATCAGAGATGCCACCGTCTGACATGTTCCCTGTGAAATTATTCACATACATCATCATCTGGTGTGCAAATGAGCGCCATGAAACAGCACAAAAGGAGGACGGTGTGCAGGCTAATCATATAATAGGAGAAATAAAAGACATTTAACAGTAAAAAAAGAATAAAACAAAATGCTGAATGCTGTTGTGATTAATCAGGAAAGGGAAGGGAAGGAAAAGAAGAAGGAAGCGAGAGTAAAGCGCAATGGAAAGAAAAGGAACACTAGAAAAGGAAATGTAAGAAAAGGAAGGAAGGAGAGGAGAGGGAAGGGGAGAGTGAAGGGAGGAGGAGCGGAGGGAGGAGAGAGAGAGGGGGAGAGGAGAGGGGAAAGAGGAGAGTGAAGAGAGGAGGAGAGGGGAGAGAAGAGAGGGGAGGGAAGAGCGAAGGGAGGCGGAGCGGAGGGAGGAGGAGAATAGAAGAGAGGGGAGAGAGGAGAAGAGAGCAGAAAGAAGAGGGGAGGGAAGAGTGAAGGGAGGAGGAGCAGAGGGAGGAGAGAGAGGAGAGGGGAGAGAGGAGAGGGGAGAGAGGAGAGGGGAGAGAGGAGAGTGAAGAGAGGAGGAGAGGAGAGGGGGGAGAAGAGAGGGGAGGGGAGAGCGACGGGAGGCGGAGCGGAGAGAGGAGGAGAGTAGAAGAGAGGGGAGAGAGGAGGAGAGAGCAGAAAGAAGAGGGGAGGGGAGATTGAAGGGAGGAGGAGCAGAGGGAGGAGAGAGAGGAGGAGAGGAGAGAGGAGAGTGAAGAGAGGAGGAGAGGAGAGGGGAGAGAAGAGAGGGGAGGGGAGAGCGAAGGGAGGCGGAAAGAAGAGAGGGGAGGGGAGAGCGAAGGGAGGCAGAGCGGAGGGAGGAGGAGAGTAAAAGAGATGGGAGAGAGCAGAAAGAAGAGGGGAGGGGAGAGCGGAGGGAGGAGAGAGAGAGGAGGAGAGGAGAGGGGAAAGAGGAGAGTGAAGAGAGGAGGAGAGGGGAGAGAAGAGAGGGGAGGGAAGAGCGAAGGGAGGCGGAGCGGAGGGAGGAGGAGAGTAGAAGAGAGGGGAGAGAGGAGAAGAGAGCAGAAAGAAGAGGGGAGGGAAGAGTGAAGGGAGGAGGAGCGGAGGGAGGAGAGAGAGGAGAGGGGAGAGAGGAGAGTGAAGAGAGGAGGAGAGGAGAGGGGGGAGAAGAGAGGGGAGGGGGAGAGCGACGGGAGGCGGAGCGGAGAGAGGAGGAGAGTAGAAGAGAGGGGAGAGAGGAGGAGAGAGCAGAAAGAAGAGGGGAGGGGAGAGTGAAGGGAGGAGGAGCAGAGGGAGGAGAGGAGAGAGGAGAGTGAAGAGAGGAGGAAAGGAGAGGGGAGAGAAGAGAGGGGAGGGCAGAGCGAAGGGAGGCGGAGTGGAGGGAGGAGGAGAGTAGAAGAGGGGGAGAGAGGAGGAGAGAGCAGAAAGAAGAGGGGAGGGGAGAATGAAGGGAGGAGGAGCAGAGGGAGGAAGAGAGGAGAGGGGAGGGGAGAGCGAAGGGAAGAGAAGCAGAGAGAGGAGGAGAGTAGAAAAGAGGAGAGAGGAGGAGAGATTGAAGGGAGGAAGTGCGTAGGGAGGAGAGGAGAGGGGAGAGCAAAGGGAGGAGGAACAGAGGGAGAAGGAGAGGAAAAGAGTGGAGAGAGGAAAGGGGAGGAGAGGAGAGGGGAGGGCAAAGGGAGGAGGAGCAGAGGGAGGGGGAAAGGAGAGGGGAGAGCAAAGGGAGGTGCGGAGGGAGGAGGAGAAAAGAGGAAAGGGGAGAGAGGAGGAGATTCTATATTTTATAGTTCTGGAAAAAATTTGATTTGGAGAAAATTCAAAGTTAACATGAATGCCTTGGATCACTGATTGTCAGGACCTGGATCACCTGCTGGTAGCACTGTGGTTCCTAGAGCTGAAGGGTGCAGGTCCGGCGCCACCAGCTGGTGTCTCCCAGCAGCCAGCAGATCCCTAATCATAGTTGGTCTGATTCCAATTTCCTAAGTACAGCTACACTGATCTGGTCATCCTTGATGCTGGATGCCTGCATTACATATCCATTACACTCCTTCTACTAAGAAGCCTCTCCAGAATGTTCCTCCCTTAGCGCTGCTAAAAATGGAAAACTACCCGTTTTCTGTCCACCCCTCTCAAAAGTGCATATAATGTGGAGAGGGCCCTGATAACCCTCTCCTATGCAAGGCAGAGCTTCTAGAACTGTAGAGGTGGTTGTGAAGGAAAGCTTTTGATTTCATGGACCTGATGAAGTCTGATCACTTCTAGTTTGGTACCAATCTCTCAAAATAGCTTGGAAGATAGGACTAAGACCTATACGGAGGGTGTGTTGGGATGGTATCAAAATATGTTGCATATGAATATTCGGGGTGTATTTCAAGCTCAAAATGTTGGTAGAAGTTGAGAAGGAAATTGTGGATGACTAAAGATGCAAGCAAGTGGTCCAGGTCCACTGAAGGGGACAACTGGCAATGCCTTTCCATTGAGTAATGGAAAGGCGTATGCCCCGTACACACGACCGGTTTTCCTGACGAGAAAACTGAAATTTTTTAGATTGGTCGTGAAAACCGGCCGTGTGTATGCCCCATAGCAGTTTTCCCGACGAGAAAACTGCCCGCAAAAAAATTAGAACCTGCTCTATTTTTTCCCGTCGTGTTTCCCGTCAGTCTTTTTCTCGTCGTGAAAACCGGTCGTGTGTATGCTTTTCCGAAGGGAAAAAAAATGTGCATGCTCAGAATCAAGTATGAGACGGGAGCGCTCGTTCTGGTAAAACTAGCGTTCGTATTAGAGATAGCACATTCGTTGCGCTGTAACGAACTGAAAAGCACGAGGCTGAAAAGCGCGAATCGTCTCTCACCAAACTTTTACGAACACGAGGATCAGCAAAAGCAGCCCAAAGGGTGGCGCCATTTGAATGGAACGTCCCCTTTATAGTGCCGTCGTACGTGCTGGACGTCACCGCGCTTTGGTCGAGCGTTTTTTTTTTAATGAACGTGTGTATGCAAGGCAGGCTTGAGAGGAATCACGTTGGGAAAAACTCCGCTTTTTGGCATGTCAGGAAAACCGGTCGTGTGTACGGGGCATAAGAAGGAAAGGGTGCTGGCTGGGGGGTCTATGAGTTGGTTCCAGCCATGGCAATGTTTTTAGCAGGAAAGGTGAAATGTTCCTCTCGAAGACTACCCTGATTTTGTGGTCATCCACGTGAAATGATATGCAGCAATCTGGAATGCATACACCACCCATCTGTTTAGTCATTGCCAATTTGTGAACACTCATCCAGGGAGGTTTATGTTCTCACAATAGTTTTATAGCTACAAATCTCAAGTGTTTAAGTATTAGCATGCTAGCATGATAAGAATCATCTGGAATTTGTATAAACAATGGGAAATATCTATCTTGAGGACATTGAGCCATGAAAGTGGGAAAGAAAGGAAAGGGGATTGGTGGAGCTCTGTAGTCTAGGAACTAAAACACAGCTGACAACAGTGCTTAAGGTTTCAGTGCCGCAGGGGCAGTGTTGTCAGTTCAAACAGGAAGCTGGGAGCCCACTGGATTTCTGGCAGATGAACATGTTTTGTGTGTACAGTGGTTTCCTCAGTGGCCGACACCCTCTTATCGGCGAGGAGAAAGACAGAACAGAGCTCTGCCTATGTAAACAAGGCAGAGCTCTGTCCTGTCAGCGGAGATGTTCTGGATTTAGTTTTGTTGAATAAAATCCAGCACATCCCCTAGCAAATACATCACACAAAAACACTGGTTAGGCACACATTTAACCCATTGATCGCCCTAGATTTCTGGCAGATAAACATGTTTTGTGTGTACAGTGGTACCTTGGATTACGAGCATAATTCGTTCCAGAAGAATGCTTGTAATCCAAAGCACTCGTATATCAAAGTGAGTTTCCCCATAGGTGTCAATGAAAACTCAGATAATTTGTTCCACAGTGACTGCTATTGTATGCAGTACCACAAGTGACCAGAGGTGGAGGGGGCACTGGAGAGGCTCGGAGACACTCGGGAACAAAGTGTTTCTGAGTGTTTCCGAGCGTCTCTGAGCATCTCCGATTATCACCGGCACCCCAGCACCTCTGGCCAAATGCGGTACTGCACACCCTAGAGGCTTGAATACTGCTCGTCTTGCTAGACAAAGCTCGCAAACCGAGTCAAGATTTAAAAAAAATAATAGCTCGTATTGCGAAAATACTTACATTGTTTTAACCACTTCTAGCTTTACTGCTACAGTGCGGGCCGGCTGTGCAGAATCACGTATAGATACGTGATTCTGCTCTTCCGTGTAGGGGGCGGGCGCACTGCTTGTGCTGTGATTAGTTAGCGGGTGCCAGTGGACATCCATTGGCCGACACCCGCTAATGGGCGAGGAAAAAGACAGAACAGAGCTCTGCCTATGTAAACAAGGCAAAGCTCTGTCCTGTCAGCGGAGATGTTCTGGATTTTATTTTGTTGAATAAAATCCAGCACATCCCCTAGCAAATACATCACACAAAAACACTGGTTAGGCACACATTTAACCCATTGATCGCCCTAGATGTTTAACCCCTTCCCAGCCGGTGTCATTAGTACAGCGACAGTGCATATTTTTAGCACTGATCACTGTATTAGTGTCACTGGTTTCTACAAAGTGTCAGTTAGTGGCAGAATGCCCGCCGCAATATCGCAGTCCCGCTATAAGTCGCTGTACGCTGCCATTACTAGTATAAAAATAAAGAAATAAATAAAAATTACAGTATACAGTATACTTTATATACACCATAGTTTGTACATAACTTTTGCTATAACTTTTGCGCAAACCAATCAATATACGCTTATTGGGATTTTTTTATACCAAAAATATGTTGCAGAAAACATATTGGTCTAAACTTATGAATAAATTTGATTTTAACATTTTTTTTATTGGATATGTTTTACAGCAGAAAGTAAAAAATATTGTTTTTTTTTTTCAAAATTGTCTTTTTTTTAAATTTTATAGCGAAAAAAATTAAAGTGGATGTAAACCCACTCTCATCCTTTCTAAACTCCTGCCATAGTGCTGATCTATAAGGATATAGATGCCTCCTGCATGTATCCTTATCTGTCAAATGTCTCCCCTCTGTCTGTTATAAGAACTGAAAAACTGCAGATTCTGTGGGTGGGTCTGTTGTCTGGAGCTCGGTGGGTGGAGTCGTGATGTCAGTAGACTCCCCGCCCACCTCTACACCCCCCTTGTCAACATGCATTTTCTCCTGTGTATTCCTTTTGCTATGATCACTAACATCCAGTCAAAATCCAGAAAAGTAACCACATGACTTCAGAAAAGGAGTTTGGGTGGGAATTAAAAAATAATGCCTGTCTAAAGCTAGTGCACGAGATATGTAAATAACCTGTCACTCAAAGCAAGGGGGCGGAACGGACAAAGGTTTTTCTCTGTTTGTCCGTTTTGTCCTACTGAACAATAAAAGAGGATTGCTCAGAGCTGGATTAACTCTTTGTGGCAAGACTGGGCACAGATGATAGGAAATCTAAAGCCCCGTACACACGGTCGGACTTTTGGCCTACAAACTTCATTTTGAGCAAGTTGGATCAACAATCCGACCGTGTGTACTCTCCATCGGACAAACTATTTTTGCTTTTTTCTTGTTTTCATCGGACGAAAGTTGGGTCTGCAAACGGACAAACTTTTGCCCAACAAAAGTCAGATGGAGCAAAGTCCGACCGTGTGTACAGAAAACCATCAGACTTTTGTCCGATGGAAAAACAACTAATGTTAAAATCAACCAACAATAGCAGAAGTTGACCAAAGGGTGGCGGTAAAGAGCAGAAAAGAGCAGAAAAACCATGTGATGTTGCAAAAAGTTTTGGGAAAGTTTGCAGAAAAGTCCTGTGGTGTGTATGCTATGGGTGTTCCCGACCAACTCCGTTCGGACAAAAAACCACGGAAAACTCTGATGGAAGTCCGACCGTGTGTAGGAGGCTATATACTCTATACATTGTGACAGCAAAATTTTTTTTTCGGGGTTTACATCCACTTTAAAACAACCAGTGGTGATCAAATACCATCAAAATAATCTCGATTTGTGGGTAAAAAATGACACATATTCCACACAATTCCATTTGTGTACAGCATTGCATGACCGCGCAATTGTCATTTAAAGTAACGCAGTGCCGTATCGCAAAAAATGACATGGTCATGAAGGGCGTAAATCCTTCCGGAGGCCAAGTGGTTGAACTAAATTGGTTAATTTACAAGGTGCGGGTTTACAATCACTTTAAGTTTATTTTTTTTATCTTGTTATTTTTCGATTGATTGTGAAAATGAAGACATTCTTGAGCAGGACTGAGCCCTCACGTAGCAGAAAGAATCCGGGATGAATAGGTGATAATGAAACTGGTATCTCCTTAATCCCATTCGATGAAAAGAAGATGAAAATTTGATTCCGTTAATTCAGGGCATCCATAAAACTCCGACAAACAACAGAGTCATCTGTCTTCACAAAGACGTGTGATTAAAAAGAAAGATGGGCTTGCTGTATGTTTTTAAGTTTCTTTATTAGAGGTCACACAGACACACAAGGGACTTCAGTTGGGTGTACAAGGCTGATCAGAGCCATAGAATTCTTGGTCTTATCCCGACACACAGATACAACACTATACAGTGCGTGCTTACTGATCTCCCATGGGGGATTGTCAAGCTGACATTTGGCTGCAACACTTATACACACGGTCGGATTTTCCGTCGGAAAATAAACCCCGACAGGTTTTTCCGACAGAATTCCGTTCAAGCTGTCTTGCATACACACTGTCACACCAAATTCCGACCGTCAAGAACGCGGTGACGAACAACACTACGACGAGCCGAGAAAAATGAAGTTTAATGCTTCCGAGCATGCGTCGACTTGATTCTGAGCATGCATGGTTTTTAGTCCGTCGTAATTGCATCCAGACGAATGGAAATTCCGAAAAAAAGAGAACATGTTCTCTTTCTAACTCTGTCGGAATTTCCGATGGAAAAAGTCAGATGGGGCATACAAATTCCGTCTGACTTTTTTCCTCGGAAATTCCGACCGTGTGTACGCGGCAATACTCCTTCTTTGTAGCCCTCCGGCAGCTGAACTTCAGGCAGACAGCTAAATACATATGTAGCAGGGTCTCCTTTAAGGCCCTATGGACTACGTTACCCAGAACCCCGCTTGGCACCCAGGGTGCATTGGGCCACCGCAGAGACTCATGGGTGGGGCTATAAAAGGAAAGGGCGAGGCTAAGCTCTGCCTCTTTGGACACCGCGCTGCAATCAAGGGGACTCCCTGTGCGGATCTGTTGCAGTGCAAGGCCTGAGGCCTGGGCCTTGCATACCTTCCAAAGAGCCTTCCACCCCACTGCTGAGCCTGGGTGACACCTGACTTCTTTGAGTTGCTGACATCAGTTGGACCAGAGACCTGATCGTTGCAGGCACTGTGTGTGGAAACACAGTGGTAGAAGTCCCGGACTGGGATCGCGTCCGGAGGGGTGAGCGAGCATCTGCTCACTTATTTAGCTTGTACTTTGATTAGGTCTAGTAACTGCCTTGGCCCATCGTGCTGTAGTTATTATCCCGCTGGAGACTAGTGGCTGAACTGAGTTGTGTAGTCTCCGGTGAAGTGTTCTTTTTTTATTACCCATTTATGGATTACAAATACTGTTCCTGAATGTGCACCACTGTTCATCTGCATGCGAAGAGTTGTTTTCACAGAGACTGAGCTTTATCTGAGTCAGGCCTGACCAGGGGTTTAAAACTTTGTTGTTGCGCCACATTGCGCATAGAGAAGATAGCTGCACGTGGCGTGTGATCACTCTGCACTATCACTATTAGTAGGTTTATTGCTGCAGGGCTCTGCATGTATGCTATGTGTTATGTTTAACCTATACCTTTATACCTAAGTAAATCAAATATAGTTTACCAATCCTGACTCAGTGTTTATCATTGCATATCAACTGCCTATCCTGCTGTGAGATTGTGTATAGCCAGGTATAGAATTATATGAAGGAAACATTCCCTAGACTAACTCTGCCATAGAGGGTTGAGTAGATTGCCGGGGGTTGGCGGTGCTGTATACAGGGCCCGAACTAACTGAAAACCAGCAGCTCTCTTAACTGGGGGTAGCGCTACACATATGTGGGAGCTGCTGAAAGATTTGTATCGCTGTCCATCCAGTTCTGAGATTTACAGCTCTGACACATCATAGCCCATATTGCCAAAAGTATTGGGACACCTGCCTTTACATTCACACATGAACTTTAATGGCATCCCAGTCTTAGTCCGTAGGGTTCAATATTGAGTTGGCCCACCCTTTTCAGCTATAACAGCTTCAACTCTTCTGGGAAGGCTGTCCACAAGGTTTAGGAGTGTGTCTATGGGAATGTTTGACCATTCTTCCAGAAGCGCATTTGTGAGGTCAGGCACTGATGTTGGATGAGAAGGTCTGGCTCGCAGTCTCCGCTCTAATTGATCCCAAAGGTGTTCTATCGGGTTGAGGTCAGGACTCTGTTCAGGCCAGTCAAGTTCCTCCACCCCAAACTCGCTCCTCCATGTCTTTATGGACCTTGCTATGTGCACTGGTCCAAATCATTTGGTGGAGGGGGGATTATGGTGTGAGGTTGTTTTTCAGGGGTTGGGTTTGGCCCCTTAGTTCCAGTGAAGGGAACTCTTAAGGCGTCAGCATACTAAGACATTTTGGACAATTTCATGCTCCCAACTTTGTGGGAACAGTTTGGGGATGGCCCCTTCCTGTTCCAACATTGCGCTGGTTCAAATCATTTGGTGGAGCCTCATCGAAGCACCAAGCAAAAGCAAGGTGTAAGCAGGACTGTAAGCTAACCATTTTATTTAGTGACAGGAGCTTTGACTGGCGTTCAGAGAGCTTTAACAAAGCGTGTCCAAAGCCATGTTTTGAAGCAAGTGTAAACTAGCCCTAAAGCTCCTGAAAACTGCCTCCCATTCTCTACAATGAGTGCTTTTACACTCGGGCGGTGCGCTTGCGGGATGTTAGAAAAAGTCCTGCAAGCAGCATCTTTGGGGTGGTTTGGGAGCGTTGTATACAGCGCTCCCATAATGTCCCCGCCCATTACAATGAAAAGCGCTTTAGAAGCGACGCAACACAGGAGTTTGTAATCCCTTCTTTGGGGTTAAAAGCGCCCTGCTAGTGGCCGAAAAGCGGCGCAAAAGTGCAACTTAACCACTTGCCGACCGCTGCCTGTACATATACGTCAGCAGAATGGCACGGCTGCGCAAAGTAACATATATATATATACACATCACTTTCAATTTCGCTCCATGCGGGCGTAAGCTCCGTGACCGTGAACGCAGGACCCGCGGACTCGATGTCCGCCTGTGTCCCACGATAGTGTCACGAAGCTGCAGAACGGGAGGATGCCTGTGTAAACAAGGCATCTCCCTGTTCTGCCTTGTGACAAGACACTGATCATCTGCTCCCCGTCATCGGGTGCAGCGATCAGTGTCATGTCACAGGTAGCCCAGCCCCCACACAGTTAGAATCACTCCCTAGGACACACTTAACCCCTTCCTCGCCCCCTAGTGGTTAACCCCTTCCCTGCCAGTGTCATTTTTACAGTAACCAGTGCATTTTTATAGCACTGATCGCAGTATAAATGACAATGGTACCAAAATAGCATCAAAAGTGTCCGATGTGTCCGCCATAATGTCGCAGTCACGATTTTGTAAGACTGACTATGCTTCATTTCAACTGCTTTCTTCTTCACTGGTTCCATTTGCTCCAGTCGGAACATCCGACAAGTTGTAACAAATGTATTTCTTGTTCACTTTATTGAAAATATTAAAAAAGAAATATTAAAATTAAAAATCGCTGATCGCCGCCATTACAAATAAAAAAAAAAAAAATGCCATCAAACAATCCCCTATTTTGTAGACGCTATAACTTTTGCGCAAACCAATCAATAAATGCTTATTGCGATTTTTTTTACCAAAAATATGTAGAAGAATACGTATCGGACTAAACTGAGGAAAAAAATGTGGTTTTTATATATTTTTTTGGGGATATTTATTATAGCAAATAGTTAAAATTATTGCTTTTTTTTCAAAATTGTCGCTCTTTTTTTGTCTATAGCGCAAAAAAAAAACGCAGAGGTGAACAAATACCACCAAAAGAAAGCTCTATTTGTGGGGAAAAAAGGACGTCAATTTTGTTTGGGTGCCACGTCGCACGACCGCGCAATTGTCAGTTAAAGCGACGCAGTGCCGAATCGCAAAAAATGGCCTGGTCATTGTGTAGCCAAATCCTCCGGGGCTGAAGTGGTTAAATAGCAGTAAAGCGCCGCTCGTTTTAGCGCTTTCAGTGTGAACGCTGCCTTATAGTAGGTGCGATGGTCAGGAGATCACATACATATTTCTCTATATACTGTATGTGTAGAAGACACAAAATGAAATACTGACTTGTCAGAAAAAGGCTGTATGTCTCATTATCCGCTCCTATCTTTAGTCAATTAACTTTCTTTCCCTGTCATAATCTTACTGAGAGTGAATTTTCCTGATCATTTAAAACCTATTAACCCATACATCAATAGAGTAAACCAAGAACAATTATTGCTAAAGCATAATTGTTATAATTATGTCTTCAGCGCTCTGCTCTGGTGAGATGTACTCAAGAGACAAGGCAAAAAAATAAAAAGGATGAGGAAATTTGAGCTAACATTCTACAGTGTCTGAAACAATTCCGATTCATTTTATTATTATCTCTTGTAAAACACAAAATGTGATAAATCCATATTCTTTGGTTTAGAGCATATACAGGACTATATTGCCAAAAGTATTGGGACACCTGCCTTTACACGCACTTGAACTTTAATGGCATCTCAGTCTAAAGGCCCGTACACACGGCCGGACTTTTTGCCAACAAACTTCAAAATGAGGACGTTTTCCAAAAAATCCTACCGTGCTCTGCAAACGGACAAACTTTTCAGCAACAAAAGTCCGATGGTGCAAAGTCCGACCGTGTGTACAGAAATCCATTGGACTTTTGTCCGAATTACAAATACGCATGCCCAGAACCAATGTTAGAATCAACCAACAATAGCAGAAGTTGACCAAAGGGTGGCGGTAAAGAGCAGAAAAACCACATGATGTTGGGAAAGTTTTGGGAAAGTTTGCAGAAAAGTCCTGCCGTGTGTATGCTATGGGTGTTCCCGACCAACTCCCTTCGGACAAAAATCTACGGAAAAGTTTGTTTGAAGTCCAACCGTGTGTACGAGGCTTTAGCCCATAGGGTTCAATATTGAGTTGGCCCACCCTTTGCAGCTATAACAGCTTCAACTCTTCTGGGAAGGGTGTCCACAAGGTTTAGGAGTGTGTCTATGGGAATGTTTGACCATTTTTCCAGAAGCGCATTTGTGAGGTCAGACACTGATGTGAATGAGAAGGCCTGGCTCACAGACTCCACTCTAATTCATCCCAAAGGTGTTCTATTGTGTTGAGATCAGGACTCTGTGCAGGCCAATTAAGTTTCTCCACTCCAAACTCTCTCATCCATGTCTTTATGGACCTTGCTTTGTGCACTGGTGCGCAGTCATGTTGCAACAGGAAGGGGCCATCCTCAAATTGTTACCACAAAGTTGGGAGCATTAAATTGTCCAAAATGTCTTGATATGCTGACGCCTTAAGAGTTCCCTTCACTTGAACTAAGGGGCCAATCCCAACCCCTGAAAAACAACCCCACACCATAATCTCCCCTCCACCAAATGATTTGAACCAGTGAACAAAGCAAGGTCCATAAAGACATGGATGAGTGAGTTTGGGGTCGAGGAACGTGACTGGCCTGCACAGAGTCCTGACCTCAACCCTTTGGGATGAATTAGAGTGGAGACTGCGTGCCAGGCCTTCTTGTCCAGCATCAGTGCCTGACCTCACAAATGTCCTTCTGGAAGAATGGTCAAACATTCCCATAGACACACTCCTAAACCTTGTGGACAGCCTTCCCAGAAGAGTTGAAGCTGTTATAGCTGCAAAGGGTGGGCCAATTCAATATTGAATCCTACGGACTAAGGCCTCGTACACACGGCCGAGATTCTCGTTGAGAAAAACATGTCGTTTTTTTCGACGAGATTCTTGGACAAGAAACTTGTCCCGGCCGAGTGTACACACGCTCGTTTCAAAGAACCCGCGGTTCTTTGAAAGGAGTGTACGCGGTGACGTCATCGACTACGTCGAGCATGCGCTCGTCACATTCGATGCCGTCGCCGCCATCTTGGTACACCCTACGTATGCCTAGGAAGCTACCGCGCATGCGTCAAATTCATTTCGAACATGCGCGGGCTTCCCGGCGGACAGGTAAGTGTACACACACTCACTTTTCTCGTCGAGAAACATGCCGAGGAGAATCTCGACGAGAAAATAGAGAGCAGGTTCTCTATTTTCTCGTTGAGGTTTCTTGTCGGTTTTCTCGACGAGAAACACGCTAGCAGCGTACACACGACCGATTTACTCGGCAAGACCTCTCTGCCAGCAAGTTTCTTGCTGGTTCTTGCCGAGAAAATCGGTCGTGTGTACGAGGCCTAAGACTGGGATGCCATCAATTCATGTGAATGTAAAGGCAGGCGTCACAATACTTTTGACAATATAGTGTATGTACAAAAGGGGCAAGGGTTAGTTTCTTACAAGGCCATAGCTACAGTATGTGTGGCAGGGCCCCACTGCAAAAACCATTTTAGGGACCCATGTATCTCCTATCTCTAGCAGCAGTCCTGCACAGTATAGGAGGACGCCCACAACCCAGGATGTCAGTCAACAGAGGGGTGACCAGCTGCTGGGGGATCAAAGAATAAATATTTCCCCTTATTCATCATCCCCTAAGCCAGGAGTCTCCAAACTACAACTGTAGGCTACATCTAGCCCACTACAAGATTTTATCTGGCAAGCAGCTAAGGTCAGTGGCATATCCTCAATGTGCAATGATGAATAATTAACCACTTGCTTACTGGGCACTTAAACCCCCTTCCTGCCCAGACCAATTTTCAGCTTTCAGCGCTGTCACACTTTGAATGACAATTGCGCGGTCATACAACGCTGTACCCAAATGACATTTTTATCATTATTTCCCCACAAATAGAGCTTTCTTTTGGTGGTATTTGATCACCTCTGCGGTTTTTATTTTTTGTTAAAAATAAATAAAAAGACTGATTTAAAATATATATATATATATATATATATATATATTTTTTTTTATAAAATTTTGTAAACAGGTAATATTTCTCCTTCATTGATGTACGCTGATGAGGCTGCACTGATGGGCACCAATAAGGTGGCACTGGTGGCACTGGTGGGCACCAATAAGGCAGCACTGGTGGGCACAGATAAGGCGGCACTGGTGGGCACTGATAGGCAGCACTGAGAGGTGGCACTGATGGGTGGCACTAAATGGCATTGATAGGTGGCACTGGTTGGCACTGAGAAGTGGCACTAATAGGTGGCACTGATAGGTGGCAGTGATGGGCACTGATAGGTGGCAGTGATGGGCACTCATGGGTGCCAGTGATGGGCACTGATGGGTGGCAATAATGGGCACCGGTAGGTTACACTGATAGGCAGCATTGCTAGGTGGCACTGATGAGGCACTGATTGGCGGCACTTGTGGGCATTGATAGGTGGCACTGTGGGCATTGATAGGTGGCACTGTGGGCACTGGCAGGTAGCATTATACTGGCACTGATGAGGCACATCTGCCTCCTTCCTCTTCGGGACCGATATCCCTTGTGAAAGAGCCGGTCATCGGCTTTTTTTCCTCCTCACCCTGTCAGCGTGAGGAGAAAAAAAAAAGATTATCGATTCTTTGTTCACATCGCATGATCAGCTGTCATTGGCTGACAGCTGATCACGTGGTAAGGAGTCGGGATCGGCCCCTTACACGGATCGGGGATCACCCGAGTCTCAGTGACTCGGGTGATCACAGCGCGGGGCGCGCGGGGAGCGCGCAAAGGGGAGGCCGTCTATTGATGGCCTCCCGGATTTTCAGGTCCGCACTGAAGCCGTCATTTGGCTATAGCGCGGGCCTCAATTAAAGTGGTTGATGATTTCTTCTTCACCTTTCCACACTGGTAATGACTAGTATTCTAGTGTTTCTCTTCTTCCTCAGTTTCTCCCCATCGTTTAGCCAAGTGGGGCAGGGTCTCTATGTAGGCGACTGACATCCTCCTTATCAACTGATGACGCCATTGGTTGTTAGGACGCCGGAAGCTAGAAGGTCGTAATGGTGCAGAAAAAACAGACTTAATCCACCCACTGGTATGTATACAATTTCTGGGCAATTTGTAGGCATTTTGCCAAGGCTCCCCTGAAGAAACTTGAAGGCACCTCAGGGTGCCTGGGTACCATGGTTGAAAAAGGCTGCTCTATAATGTGTACTTGTCTTAATCCAGTGTCATTTCTGTCTGCTGCCTCGTTAATCAGCATCAGAGTCACGTCTGACAAGTTTTCCTGACACCAAGAGAAAAAAGGTGACAGGGGAGGGAGCTCCAGCCTCATTGACAGCACTCTGTTCCTGTGTGCTGTGTGAAGGGGGCTGTGTTCCTTCCCTCAAACAGCTCTCAAAGCTCTCCTCACTGATATACCTTCATCTCTCTGCCCCCTGCTTTTCAGAGCTGACAGATTCAGTGTAAATTCTGCACTTTGAATGGCTGTAGGAGAAAGACGGCTGTAGATAAACAGGTACAATTTATGTAGGAAGATTTGTTTAGTCTCTGTGGTTTACAACCACTGTAAGGTCAGAAGAGGCTGCCTTTGGTCTCAGTTTCTGATGTAAGAAGGGACTCATAAGGCAGACTCTGATGCAAGGGAGGATCTGATGGGGACCCTAATGTAAGGGGGAATGTAAGGGAGATGCTAGAGATATGCATGGGCAGGCGAAAATCTGAGAAATCCAAGAGTTAGGAAGATATAGGGAAAGAAAAAAATGCCCAGGGCACAAGCTAAGGCAGTGGTCTCCAAATTGCGGCCTGAATATGGCCCTTTGCATGTCTTTATCTGGCATTTGGGAAACGATTTCCCCAACTGATACTAAGAACTGCTCCTTCCACTGACACCAACAGTGGGGCATAATTCATACCACTGACACTAATGATGGGGCATGATTCCTTCCACTGGCACAAACAGTGTGGCATAATTCGCTTCACTGATACCAATGGTGGGGCATTAGTCCTCTTATTGATACCAATGATGGGGCATAATTCCCTCCACTGATACCAATGATGGAGCTCTATTCCTCCCATTAATACCAATGATGGAGCTCTATTCCTCCCATTGATACCAATGATAGGGCAATATTCCTTCCATTGATACCAGTGATGAGGCTCTATTCCTCCCATTGATGCCAATAATGGGGCTCTATTCCGACCATTGATACCAATGATGGGGCTCTATTCCTCCCATTGATGCCAATAATGGGGCTCTATTCCGACCATTGATACCAATGATGGGGCTCTATTCCTCCCATTGATACCAACGATGGGGCTCTATTCCTCCCATTGATACCAATGATGGGGCTCTATTCTTCCCATTGATACCAACGATGGGGCTCTATTCCTCTCATTGATACCAGTGAGGGGGCTCTATTCCTCCCATTGATACCAATGATGGGGAACTGTTCCTGCCACTGACACCAATTATGAGGCAGCACGATTTCTCTCACTAGCACTAGCAGTGGGGCATAATTCCGACCATTGATACCAATGATGGGGCTCTATTCCTCCCATTGATACCAACGATGGGGCTCTATTCCCTCCACTGATACCAATGATGGAGCTCTATTCCTCCCATTGATACCAATGATGGGGCAATATTCCTCCCATTGATACCAACGATGGGGCTCGATTCCTCCCGTTGATACCAACGATGGGGCTCTTTTACTCCCATTGATACCAATGATGGGGCTCTATTCCTCCCATTGATACCAATGATGGGGCTCTATTCCTCCCATTGATACCAATGATGGGGCTCTATTCCTCCCATTGGTACCAATGATGGGGTCTATTCCTCCCATTGATTCCAACGATGGGCCTCTATTCCTCCCACTGATGGGCCTATATTCTTCCCATTGATACCAATGATGGGGCACTGTTCCTGCCACTAATACCAATGATAGGGCATCATTGCTCCTCCCATTGGAGCCATTTCTTTTTTTACCCCCATTGACCACCAAACCTGAGCTACTGTTTACTCAATACTCCCACTCATGCCAGGACATGTTAAAGCCCCCATGACCACTATACAGCCCCCTTGAAAATTGAAGAATAGTAGACTGGCCCTTTGCTTAGAAGGCTTGGAGACCTCTGGGCTAAGGTGTGGAGGGGTGAAAGGCAGTAACATCTAAAAAAGGAAGGGGAAAGGAGTAGAAAAAAAAAAGGGGGGGGGGAATGAAAGAAAGATAGAAATGAGTAAAGCTGTGGGGAGGGGAAGAGGGTAGGTAATTGATGGTGGTCTATCCAAGGAGATCAAATTGTGAAGAAGGTTTTTTTGGGGGTCATTCATGATAGCCATCATCTTCTCCTGTATCACGATTTTCTCTTCCTGACTTCCATGAAGCAAACTGTTGGTTGATTTCAGGATTTTACAATTATTTGAGTCGCTTCAATACAAATTGTTCAGAACTGCATTATTAAAAGTGCAACGGAGCGGTCACCTGCCAACCATAGTACATAACGTACCACGCAATAACGGACTAAAAGTACAGCGCAAAAGCCGATGATGGATTCTCTTTAATTGCTGTGAAGCCATCGGCGTGCCTGGTGATTGACAGCGAAGGCTGACACCTCGCGCAGGCCATTATCTGAAATGGACAGAACATTCCAGGCTAGCCTGTTTCTTGGAAACCAAAAGCAGAAGCTCTGAATGAGTGTCAGGAAACTGGCACGGCGTCAACAAGCCGACACTTAACTACGGCTAAGCAGATGCCTGAACGAGCGTGTCTACTGTACGTGTCAATAACATCTACACTGTACTGTACATGGACCTCATGAGCTTACATTAAAGGGTAACTCCAGATTTCAAGAAACTGCTAAACCAGGCATAACAAATTGGTGTCTCCTTCTCCTTTCTTCCAGTCCACTTTAGGATTTTAGAGCAGAACTCCAGGCAGATATAAAAGATGAAAATAATGCGTATGTGTTCTTTAATACAGGTGGTGCTTACACTGATCAGCTTTTATTCCTTTAGGCAGAAAGGAAAAAATATGTTTGCTGTAACTGATTGTAAAGTGTAAGATAGAGTTTGGCTTCAATTTGTTAGTGTATCTAAATCTGCTAGTACATATAACACTCCCCTCCCCCCAGACTGACAGAGGGGAAAAGAACAAAAAAAAGGAAACTAATGCAGCCACTACATCTAATGATTGGTCATTTTCAGTTTTGAGTTTACCAATCTAAAGCCTTCAAAAGAGACGTGCTGTCTCTACACCGAGAACTGACTAATCAAAGACCGCTGATCGCTCAATTCTCAGTCTTCAGTGAGCAGAGAGCCAGTGACTGTAAGTCTACAGTCTCACTGGAGCATTGGGCTATGAATGGGTGGGAGCGGCTGGCTCAGATATGGTTTTATTTGTTTACATTTATTTTATTAAATTTTTTATGCAAACATAATGCTTTCATATTATTTCCCATAGGCATATATATACACATTAAATTACAATATTACAAAACACAACATTTACAACACAACAATATGGATCTATCCTGCAATTACCTGATTTTCCTTTTCTCTTCCCCCTCTCCTACCCCCCCTCCCACAGCTTTCCTCTTTCCTCCAATACCCCTTCCCCCCTAATATAATATATAAAAAAAATAAAACCTTTAAAGTGCCACGTGCCTTCTTTCCCCTTTATTTAACTTCCGTGATATCTAGATTTTTATTAATTGTAATTAATTTATGAGAGGGCAAAAGAGTCCCCACTGCACTCTATCAACTTTGTGTTCTCAAAAAAAAAAAAGGGGGGTGGGAAGGCCCTCCCTCTCTCATTTAAACTTTTAAATGCTACGTGACCTCTCTCCCTTCCCTGTTCCTTCCCATTTAATTAACTCCCGGGACAACTTTTTATTAATTTATAAGGGAGCGAGGGTGTACCTCTCAGCCCCCAGTGGGCTCTAGTCTACCTTGTGTCCCTAAAAAATGTCAATGTAAATAAATTTACCCCCTCCCCTTCCTATTTAAACTGCTGAAGTGCTTTGTGCCCTCTTACCCTTCCTTGTGATATCTTTTTGTTAATTTATGAGGGGGCAGACATATCTCTCCCTGCCTCCAATAAACTCTAATAACCTTATATCCCTAAAGAAAAAAAAAAAAAGGGGGGGAATGGAGGGATGAACTTTTTACTACTTCATCCGGATTAGGGTTGCCACCTTTTCTTCAAGTCAAACCCGAACACTTTAGCGGCACGCGTAATTTTTTTTTTATATAGTATAAACTATTCATATATTTTGCTATTAAATAACATTTCTAATCATATGAAGTTAATAGCACGAGTCCCCCTTTACATCAGAACTCGAAGAGTTCCCTTTCACTCTCATGGGGGGGGGGACTCTGCAGACTCTGATGTAAGGGAGAACTCTGGGGACTCTGACATAAGGGATCCTCTGGGAACCCTGATTTAAGGGGGGAACACTGAGAACTCTGATGTACAGAGAAGACTCTGATGTAAGGGAAAAAACACTGTGGCCTCAGGTGTAAAGGGGAAATCTAATGTAAGGGGTGCTCTGAGAACCCTGATTTACCTTAGTGTACTTAGAGGCAGGAGAGAGAAGGGGGGGAGACTTCAGTCACAAGGCAACTCTGTATCCTGGCCTAGGCCAACAAGGCCCAGGCCTAGGGCAGCACTTTGCAGGGGGGGGCAGCACGGAAAGAGTCCCTGCCGGCTTGTGCTACACTGTAAGTGTAACGCAAGCTGCTTCTAATTTTGACTGTCCTATCAGCCTGGACCACAAACCTTCCTCACTGTGCTATATGTTTTCTGCTGCACCATTGGCATGGTTATATCTTTTCTTAGTCCTCTCCATAAAATTATCAGAAATTTGTGCTTAAAGTAGAACTATAGGCAACACTTTTTTTTTTTCATTTTGGATAGAGTAAGGGAGGGTTATAGCCCCTGTCAGTTTATTTTTTACCATCCGTGTCCCATTGCAGAGATTTCCCTTCACTTCCTGCCCCATAGCCAAACAGGAAGTAAGAGGAAATCTATGCAAATTAAAGGAATCCATTGCCCCCCCACCAGGCCCTAAGAACTAGTGTCCCTACTTGAAAATTTCAGGGTGGGTCTTAAACAGAAAGGGGTATGGCCTTGACAGGAAGGGGTGGGTCATATTTAAATTAGGGGGTGCACGAGTTTAGTCAGGCCTAGGGCAGCACAAAACCTAAATACACTACTGCAGATAGGGATTGGTGGTGCGCTCACTCACCCCTTGGCAGTCAGCACCTCTCATCCAAATGTATCTGAGGCTGCTGGACTTAAAATCTCTGGACCCCAACTTTCCTTTTCTGGGGCATAGCGCCGGGGATTGGAGTGTGGGCAGACACAGAGGGGTAGGGGTGGGGGGAAGAGGTGCAGATCGAGCCCTCTCTTCTCTCCCGTCTGTTTGTGTGTTTGGGGGAGGGGGTTGTTAGTGCTGGCTTTGGGCAGTGTGAAAAAGTGTAATAGACACTCTCTCAGTTTAGACAACTGCAGCCAGCAACCCTGCTTGGAAGCCATAGTCCAGTCTGAATAATGTGTCCGGGTTTCAGGCAGTCTGAAACCCGGACACATGATTCCAAACCCAAACTGTCCGGGTGAATCCTGGACAGGTGGCAACCCTAACCCGGATAGCCAGCCTAAATTCCCTAAATACTGCCTTCATTCCTCATATAACTTGCATATACCGGTGAGTGTCTAAACTCCAACCAAACCTTCCAAGTTCTGGTGTATCTCATTTTGGATTCCTTATATAGGTGTGTTATTTCTTCCATGAATCTTATTTTGTCAACCTCCTACAACCATTCCTGAATTGTCAGGGCTTGCTTTGTCCTCCACTGTTTAGGGATTTGTGTCTTTGCTGCGTTGGATATGGTTTTAGATTCAGGTATGCTTTAAAGAGACACTGGGTGTCTGCATGCAGCCACTGGCCACATTCATTGGAGGACAAGTGAGAAATCAGGGTTCTAAATCTATTAAGCTCATTGGAGGACAGGTGACACATAAGGGGTCTAAATCCATTAGGCTCATTGGAGAACAAGTAAACATCAGGAGTAGGGATGAGCTTTGTGTTCGAGTCGAACCCATGTTCGACTTGAACATCGGCTGTTCGATCGTTCGATGAAGATCGAACATTATGGGCCATTCGCGCCAAATTCGAGTGGCGTGTCACGGCCCATAATTCACTGCGGCATCGCAGTGCACTGCTGGCTGATGATTGGCCAAGCATGCATTATGACCCGCATGCTTGGCCAATCACAGCGCCGTCTGAACAGAGAGTCGTAATTGGCTTTGGCCAATTATGGCTCAGGGGGTTTAGTTCACGCCCCACGCTATATAAGGTCGCCGGCTTGGCGGCCATGTGTAGTGTGTTGGAGTTGTTTAGAGTAAAGAGGAGGGGCAGCGTCATTTATATTGAGTTAGATAGAGCAGGCAGGCGAGTCAGTTAGCTTCAGTTACAGTGTGTAGAGGATATATATGCATCCTAGGTGTTGTATATATATTTATACACTGTATTCAGTTTAGCTAGATCCGTTCCTGTTATTCTCTATACTGACAGGCAGGCGGTCCTATCTCCCCTTACTAGCTGTGCCACGGGAGGTAGAGCCGATTGCCGGGGGTTGACAGCGGTGCACTACAGGGCCCAAAACAAAACCAGCGGCTCTCTTAACTGGGGGTAGCGCTACACAATCAAATAGACAAATATAAAAGTGATCACAAAAAATGAGGGGTATAAAAGCAATGTGGGGTGCAGCACCCCACATTGCTTTTATACCCCTCATTTTTTGTGATCACTTTTATATTTGTCTATTTGATTGTAAGACAAATTTTTATTCTAATAAACCATTTCATTGGTTTTATTGACCTGAACCATCTGGAGTATTTTCTTTTCTCCCACCCTTGTGTTCATTTGGATTGGTACGGTGCCTGTATGAGTGGAGGCATCTCCATCGTTTGAGTCGTCCATCGAACCACCCCGTTTGAGACTGTCTGAGGCATTCAGGATATCCAGTTCCATCTTTCTGGTCATGGTGACCACTAAGCCCGATTGACCCACTGTCGTATGACGTGGGTCCAACATCTGTGGTAAGAGTACCCAACTGCATCATTTGTGCCTTGTATTGTGAGTCCCACCATCCCATTGGGGTTCTTCTGTCAATCCATGCTGTGGTGGTGTTGTCCTTAAGAAGACATCCATCCGAATTGCACATACATTGCTTGGACTTTTTTTGTTTTTCTATTTCAGTTTTGTGCAGCCCGCAGGGGTCACACTTTCATGACTCCTATGGAGGACAGTTCCCATGTGAGGCTGCCCATTGGAGTAGATTCTTCATGAACTTTATTCACATATTTGTTTTTTCAGTACATTTTGCACTTTAGATATAAGTTATTTATGTTTGTAGTTGCTTTCAGTAGCAATTTTATATTTCACAGCGCTGCACTATTTGTTTTTTATAGATTCTACTTAAGAACAAACCTACAGTCCCTGTCTTGTATGCACCGCCTGTATACGGCTGTTCAGAGTATATAGGGCCTTTTTTTAATTTGGGTGCGGGGTTCCCCTTAATATCCATACAAGACCCAAAGGGGCTGGTAGTGGGCTGGGGGGGGGGGGGGTGGGGGGGTACCCATGCCTTTTTCCTCAATGATTTTCATCCATATTGCCGGGACCAGACATTACATTAAAGCCGCAAGCAGTTTTAAATGACTTTTTTTCCTTTAGAAATGTCATTTTGTGCAGGGACAGTTCTAAACACGGGAAACACGTGGCACTTCACAGGCATACTTTAGACACCCCCCAGGTACGATATTTAAAGGAATATTTCACTTTCTTTTTTTCTTTTTCAGTTTAAGCATCATTAAAATCACTGCTCCCGAAAAAACGGCCGTTTTTAAAACTTTTTTTTGCATTGATACATGTCCCCTGGGGCAGGACCCGGGTCCTCAAACCCTTTTTAGGACAATAACTTGCATATTAGCCTTTATAATTAGCACTTTTGATTTCGAACGTTCGAGTCCATTGTATTTAATAGGGTTCTAAAGTTCGCACAAACTTTCAGTCCGTTCGCAGGTTCTGGTGCGAACCGAACCGGGGGTTTTTCGGCTCATCCCTAATCAGGAGTCTAAATCCATTAGGTCCATTGGAGGACAAGTGAGACATCAAGGGTCTAAATCCATTAGGCATCAGGGGTCTTTTAGGCCCCTGATGTCTCATTAACCACTTGATGACCGCTGCACGCCGATATACGTCGGCACAATGGCAGCGGTGGGCAAATGGGCGTACAGGTCCCCTTTATTTTTGCAGCTAGCAGGCACGCGCGCGCCGCCACGTACTCCGTAACCGTGCGAGTGGCGAACTCTATGTAAACAAGGCATTTCCCTGTTCTGCCTAGTGACATGACAGGGAGCTACTGCTCCCTGTCATCGGGGGAAGTGATCGCTGTCATGTCAGTGGTAGCCCATCCCCCTCACAGTTAGAATCACTCCCCAGGACACACTTAACCCTTTGATCGCCCCCTAGTGTTTAACCCCTTCCCTGCCAGTGACATTTACACAGTAATCAGTGCATTTTTATAGCACTGATCGCTGTATAAATGTATAATCGCTGTATAAATGACAATGGTCCCAAAATAGTGTCAAAAGTGCCCGATGTGTCCGCCATAATGTCGCAGTCACGATAAAAAATCGCATATCGCCGCCATTACTAGTAAAAAAAAAAATATTAATACTAATGCCATACATCTATCCCCTATTTAACTTTTGCGCAAACCAATCAATATACACTTATTGCGATTTTTTTTTACCAAAAAAATGTACAAGAAAACATATCGGCCTAACTGAGGAAAAAATTTGTTTTTTTATATTTTTTTGGGGGGATAAAAGTAAAAAGTAAAAAATATTGCTTCTTTTTTTTCAAAATTGTCACTCTTCTTTTGTTTATAGCGCAAAAAATTAAAAACGCAGAGATGATCAAATACCACCAAAAGAAAGTTCTATTTGTGGGAAAAAAAGGACGTCAATTTTGTTTGGGTGCAACGTCGCACGACTGCGCAATTGTCAGTTAAAACGACGCAGTGCCGAATCGCAAAAAGTACTCTAGTCAGGAAGGGGGTACATTTTTCCGGGGCTGAAGTGGTTAAAGGCAACCTGTGCCCCTAAAAAGCATCACATTTTTTACACATTATGTTTGCTGACAGTATGTAAAAAATAAATGAAAAAAAAAATTGATAATTTGGGGGATATTTGTACTGTCCTGACATTTTTGCGCCTCAAGAAATGAGATAGGCCGTCAGTACATCAGGAATGATCAATTTTCAGATATATACCATAGTTTGTAGACTGTATAACTACGGGCTAAATAAAATAATATACACTGATTTGGGTTATTTTTACCAAAGAAATGTAGCAGAATACATTTTGGCCTACATTCATGAAGAAAGATTATTTATTTGCGAAATGTTATATTCTCTCGTTTATTTAGCACAAAGGTAAAAAACCCGGTGATGATTAAATACCATCAAAAGGAAGCACTATTTGTGTTAACAAAATTATAAAAACTTTGGGTACAGTGTTGTATGAACTCACAAGTGTGACAGCGCTGAAAGCTGAAAATTGGCCTGGGCAGGAAGGGGATAAAAGTGTCCAATATTGAAGCGACTTGCAACGACAATCAATACATCTATTTTTTATCGACTTCTTTTGAGTGGTTATTTTAGATTCTTTGTTGCGGAAGTCCATTGTAAGAAGCATCTTTTCCAGGAACTGTCGATGAGCTCGCTGAGCGCTTACATCTCTTGATGAAGTCCCGGTGTACCATAACCCAATGACAAAGACGGCCAATGCCTTGTAGGCTAGTATGTCAGCGACGGTCGTTACTAATGCATTAGAGGACATTAGCCGTGCCTATTGTATCTTCTTGCATTTAGGAAATAGATAGGCACATGCGGATGGGAGGATTTTGGCTACAGGAGAGCTGAATTGATCCAGACCAGCTGATTTCAGTGACTGATGGAGGAGCACGGGCTGGCTGCGGAGGGACGTCGTGCTGGGCTGCAGCAGGCAGATAAGGAAGAAGGGACTGGTGACATCCTGCCAGGCTTATACCAACCTCAGTGCCATCCCTGTGTTCAGTATACAAGGATATTACTGCAGACTATCCGGAGTGACATCTGTGATTGTTATTGGGTTGGGAACACACCGAAGGGCACAGAGACGTCTCTACAACCCCCCGCTGCACAATCACTCTCTGCAATGAAGAAAAGTGAGCTATCACCATCAAACAATATCAGTCACATTGTCACCTGTCTATATTACATCAAGAGGATTCTTTATTGTTCTGCAGCTCAATGCTACTGCGTGACAAACAAAATATAACATAATTAAATTAGCAATACGAATAAGATTCAGATCAATGGATACATTAATAAATAAATCAATAGATAGATAGGTCAGGAGATATAGAGTATATATATATATATATATATATATATAGATAGATAGATAGATAGATAGATAGATAGATAGATAAATAGGTAGCCAGATATATAGATAATGAGTTAGATATAGTAGATAAACAGATAGATAGATAGATGATATATATATAAATATTATGACACATTGATAGATTAATAAATAGATTGGTAGATAGATTAATACATTGATATTTTGATAGATAAATAATAGATAGATAAACCAGTAAACAGTTACATTATTAGATAGATGGTATATACTGTAGATAATGAGATAGATGATTTATAGTTAGATAAACAGATAAACAGATAAAAAGATAGCTAGAGAGACAGTTAGTTTAATCAATAGATAAATCAATAGATAGCAGTGGCGGCTGGTGCTCAATATTTTGTATTTTGGGTGCGCAGCGGCAAACCGACAACCCCCCCCCCCCAAAACAGGAATGCTGCGATCCCCTCCCTGCATAAGGCGGACTGGAATGCGGCGATACACACCCCCCCTTGCAGGAGACAGACAGGAATGCAGCGATACCCCCCCCCCTACATGAGGCGGACTGGAATGCGGCGATACCCCCCCCGCATGATGCGGACTGGAATGCGGCGATACACACCCCCCCTTGCGGAAGATAGACAGGAATGCGGCGATACAACCCCCCTGTGCAGGAGGCGGACGGAAGTGCGGCGATACAACCCCCCAACGAGCCGTAAACTAAAGGGAATGCGGCCATACAACCCCCCCACGCGCGGGAGATGGACGGGAATGTGGCGATACAACCCCCTGTGCGGGAGACGGACGGAAATGCGGTGATACACCCGCCCCCTGCGCAGGAGACAGATGGGAATGTGGCGATTACCTTAGGAAGGAGGCAGATCAGACAGACGTGGATCCAGGCTGCAGCTCCTCTCTCCAGGGCCATTGCTTCTCCTCCAGACCAAACAGGAAGTGGGTCCTGACTGAAACTCGATTGGCTGGGAGTCCTGAGACACCCTGGACTCCCTATCCAATTGGGTCTCAGGAACTGCTTCCTGATCGGCCGGGAGGAGAATCAGGAAGACAATAGCAAATATTAATTTGCTATTGTCACACAAGTGGGTGGGCTCGGGGCGCAGTGCTCTGTGCCCCAAGCCCACCCTATTTTTAAGCCAATTAAAGTTTTCAGCTTCAGGATCTGGACAACTTGCCATAATTGATGGAACCATGATTTCTAAGCTCTACCGGAAAATTCTGAAGGAGAATGTCTGGCCATCAGTTCGTGACCTCAAGCTCAAGCGCACTTGAGTTATGCAGTAGGACAATAATCCGAAACACTCCAGCAAGTCCACCTCGGAATGGCAAAAAAAAAGCAAAATTAAGGTTTTGGAGTGGCCTAGTCAAAGCCCGGACTTAAATCCAATTGGGATGCTGTGGCATGATCTTGAACAGGCCCTTCATACTGGAAAACCCTCCAATGTGGCTGAATTAAAACAATTCTGCAAAGAACAGTGGGCCAAAATTCCTCCACAGCAATGTGAAAGACTCGTTGCCAGTTGGCGCAAACGTTTGATTGCAGTTGTTGCCGCCAAGGGTGGCACAACCAGTTATTAGGTTTGACAGCTTTTTTCCCTTAATGAATGAAATTATCACTTAAAAACGACATTTTGGATTTACTCGGGTTATCTTTGTGTAATATTAAAATTTGTTTGATGCTCTGAATAATTTAAGTGTGGCAAATATGTAAAAAAAAAAAAAAAATCAGGAAGGGGGCAAATACTTTTTTACAGCACTATAAGGCAAGGAGGCAGAATGATAGATGGGTGATCATGGCGGATAAGAAAATAGGGAACTGTTTCAGGGCCCATAAGTTCAGGGGGCCCGATCATCACTGCTATTGTCTGTTCTTTACCAGCTAAGGGCTCATATTTGATTCCTTGGAGAATAAAGCAACACACATGGTCCATTCTCCTATGTATATGTAGCGCCCTGCTCCTGTTGGGTAGGTGCTATGTGTTAAATTTAGTTGCCTGAGCTGTAGTTTAGCTCAGAAGGATTACGCTAAATTGTTGTTTCTGTCTAGCTGGGTTGCACGTTTTCCACTTGACATTAGGTGTCACTGTCACCGCAGGTCAAGGTTAGAAATGCAGCAGGCTGGATGTGTTGGATATTCCTTTCCCAGAAGTGGCTCAGGGGGCGTGGCCAACCCGCTGTGCATTCTGGCAAGGGGTACTTAAGGGACAGAGACCGCTCTAGCAGGGTTCGTTTGCTGGATCCTGACCTGAGGGCCCTCCTGGCCTCAAGGATGCACAAGCTGTTTTTCGGCCTCGGGCCTGCTGGCCCGAGGCTCTGCAACTGGGAGTAGGCCCAGGAGCCTACTAGTCCAGGGATGGTCCTACGTGGTCTTGCCTGCGGGAAGAAGCGGAACAATTGGGGACTCAATTGAAGGACGCATCCTGGCCAATTTACCTCACGGTGCCGCCGGCTGGCTGAAAGATTCTGGCACCTTAAGCAATGTGTTTTCTGAGGAACTTTTTGCAAAGTGTCAGTGTGGTTATACGATCTGGTGGCAGAAGATTGTGAAACGACTCAACGGCACTCATCAAGTCTGTGGCGGAGACTTTGAACGAGCTTCGCACCGGTTGCTAGGCCAGTGAGAGTAGGCCTATCTGGTGGTTGCTGAATCCAGCGTGGAACTGATTTGTCCTCTGGATCTGAGATTGTGCCTGTGATCCGCAAAGCAAGGTACCTGAACCTCTCCTATCCCTCTACCCCTCTGTTGGAACTGTTTAATAAAACTCTTGAAGAAAAAGTAACCAAGTGTTGGTGTGGACATTCATAAAGGCTCTTCAAGAGGGACCCCTTAAAGTGGAGCTCCACCCTAAATAGCAACTTTTGCTATTTGGAACCCTCCCCCCCCTCCGGTGTCACAATTGACACCTTTCAGGGGGGAGGGGGGTGAAGATACCTGTCTAAGACAGGTATTTTCACCCACATCCGGGAGTCCTCTCTCCGGGAATCTGCGGGAGTGACGTCACTTCCCCCAGACTTCCCGTAGTGTTCTGGGAGACACTCGGCTCCCAGAACACAGGAGCACCAATCAGAACGGCGCAGCGCGACTCGTGCATGCGCCGTAGGGAACCGGCCATGAAGCCGCAGGGCTTCACTTCCTGGTTCCCTCAGCGAGGATGGCGGAGGGAGCAGCAGAGCGACGAGCGGTCGCTTGTCCTCTGCTGCGGACGTCGCTGGACTCCAGGACAGGTAAGTGTCCAAATATTAAAAGCCAGCAGCTGCTGTAGCTGTAGCTGCTGGCTTTTAATATTTTTTTTTCCGGCGGAGCTCCGCTTTAAGCCTCGTACACACAAACGAGTTTCTCGGCAAGAAACGACAAGAAAACTGCCGAGATAGCTTTCTTGCCGAAAAAATCGTTCGTGTGTATGGTTTCTCGTCAAGAAAACCGACAAGAATCTCGACGAGAAATATAGAGAACCTGCTCTCTATTTTCTCGTCGAGATTCTCGTCAGCCTGTTTCTCGACGAGAAAATTGTGTGTGTGTACACTTACCTGTCCTCCGGGAAGCCAGCGCATGCTCGAAATGACTTTGACGCATGCGCGGTTGCTTCCTAGGCATAGATAGGGTGTAGCAAGATGGCGGCGACGGCATCGAATGTGACGAGCGCACGCTCGTCGTAGTCGATGACGTCACCGCGTTCGCTCCATTCAAAGAACCGCGGGTTCTTTGAATCAAGCGTGTGTACACTCGGCCGGGATAAGTTTCTTGTCCAAGAATCTCGTCAAGAAAATCTACGTGTTTTTTCTTGACAAGATTTTCGGTCGTGTGTACGAGGCTTAAGACGAGTGTGGTGAACAAAAAGGTAACGGCAGGCCCAAAACTAAACCAGCAGCTCCTACGGGGGTAGTGCTACATATAGATTGAACCTAAGGGAGTATTAATTCTTACGAAATAAAACACAGTCATCTTATTGGTTACTACAGGCAATAGCAGACTTTTTTTTTCCCATCTCTTTGATTTTCTTTAATGAGCTCAGTGTCTGCTAGATGAACTGTCATCTATAGTTACGGAGGCTGAAATTGGAGAAAAAGTGCTTCTCTCACAAAGCCAATTCTTCATTTTAATTAAATGTCGTAGAGAAGAGATTTATTGCCTGCGTTTTATGCATAACCTTGCTTCTCCAGATCTCATTGGTTGGTGCTAAGGTAGTGCCTGTGTGATTATCACCTGTTATAGTTGGCTCTCTGTTGCTTTCTAAGGTTCCAGGACTACACAGGAATGTGTTAGCAACTAACTTATTAACAAAAAGGCACACTAACCCTGAAATAGCATTCCTGGAGAAGATGCTGGTCTAGACTCCCTGCGGTGCTGTCAGGTGACCAAAAACTCAAAAGCAGAACTCCATCAAAAAATAAGATAAAGATAAACAGATCATTAAAAGGTTTTAAAAAAAACAGATTTTGCTGCAATGTTCACTTTCCATCCAAAGATTTTCCCTGCAGAACTTTTTTCTGCCACCAGATGTCTTCAGTCTAATGGTCAGCATTATTCAACTAATTTCCTCTCAGCCCAGGTCATCCTGACCATCCCAGCCTGTGACTGGACAGTGAAAAGAGAAGCAGCACAGGAATTGGCTCTATCACTCTGCTCTCTCTTCTATCAGCATGCTTCTGGTCAGCACATGATCTAATTGGCTGCTTGCGCTGCTTCTTCGTCTCACATTCCAACCATGCGGTAAAGAAACTGCAAGAGGCTGATAACAGATAAAATTCAGGTACTTACAACTGCCTGCATTAAAAAAAAAAATACCCTTAATGAAGTAAGAAGTATTAAAGTGGAGCTCCACCCTAAAGTGGAACTTCCGCTCATCGGAACCCTCCCCCCTCCGGTGTCACATTTGCCACCTTTCAGGAGGAGGGGGGTGCAGATACCTGTCTAAGACAGGTATTTGCACCCACATCCGGGAGTCCTCTCTGCGGGTATTCTGTGGGTAGTGCGTCACTTCCCGCAGAACGCCCGTTGTGTTCTGGGAAACACTCGGCTCCCAGAACACAACAGTGAGGGCGGCGCTGCGCGACTCGCGCATGTGCAGTAGGGAACCGGGCAGTGAAACTGGAACGCTTCACTTCCCGATTCCCTCACTGAGGATGGCAGTGGGGGCAGCAGAGTGACGAGCGATTGCTCGTCCTCTGCTGTGGACGTCGCTGGACTCCAGGACAGGGAAGTGTCCTAATATTAAAAGTCAGCAGCTGCAGTATGTGCAGCTGCTGGCTTTTAATATTTTTTTAATGGCGGAGCTCCACTTTAATGATTACAGAGCTGCGTTAACCGCTTAGCAATTGCCCCACAAACATTCACTGCATCCATATCTGGTATGTGATCAGTGCTTCGGGATAGGACCGCCCCAGCTGTGCTGTGATTTGTTACAGCACAAGTCAATCAGAGGGTCCCAGTCAATGAGTGATCACTGGGACCCGCTGATTGGCTCCGTGATTCACAGAAGAGAGCTCTGTGTCGATAAACAGCACAGAGAACTGTACACTAAGAGCCGGTTCACACTACCGCGACTTGGGATCCAACTTTTGCCGCTTGACATGACAAATTACGTTCAAGTGAATGGAGCCAACTTAATGCACGCTACTGAAGTCGCTTCGACTTCAGAAAAGGTTCCTGTACTACTTCAAGGCGGCTTCTAGGCGACTTGTACCCATTGATTTCAATGGAAGTCGCCTCCAAAGTCAGATCCCCTGTCTTAACTGAAGCAACTTTACAGGAAGAGAAAATAGTTTTCTCAGGCAAACCCCTCCCTCCCCCCTCCCTCTCACAGAGCTGATTATTCTTTGATTGGCCACTGGCAAAGTCGCCTGTCCTAGAGGCAACTTGAAGTTGCCTCGAAGTTGCCTCGTAAAGTTGCGCCGGAAGTCGTGTTGCCCCAGTGTGAACCGGCTCTGATAGGCAAACTTGCTGTTTTTTTATTTCCTGCAAAGCAGGGAAAAAAACAACAAGATTGCTTAGTAAAAGCAGCACATAACACACACACATTACCCATTGGCACACAGTTAACCCCTTAATCACCCTTAGATGTTAACCCCTCCCCAGCCAGTGTCATTAGTACTATGACACTGTATAGTATTAGCACTGATTACTGTATTAGTGTCACCATTGATGTCAGTGTCAGTTAGTCAGTTAGTATACCCCCCAGCCAGCATCAGTTAGTGTTAGATTGCCTGCCACTACTACTACTAGTACTAGTATAAATAAATACAAATTCCAGTATATATACCATAGTTTGTAGATGCTTTTTCTTTTTTTTTTTTTCTGTCTTTTTTCATTTATATAATAAACAATTAAAAACCCAGTGGTGATCAAATACCACCAAAAGAAAACTTTATTTGTGTTCAAAAAATTATATAAATTTTATTTGTGTACAGTGTTGCATGACCGCGTAATTGTCAGTTAAAGTAGCGCAGTGCCGAATAGCAAAAAAAAGGCCTGGTCATGAAAGGGGTAAAACCTTCCAGAGGTCAAGTGGTTAATTTGTGTCTACAGTTCAGCCTTAAAGTAATCCTATCACTATGTCAAAATGTGCCAACAAAGTCAAACCTGTAAAAGATAACTATAAAAACGTACTCTCCTTGCTGCCCCTGTTGCTGAATACCACTGTTAATCTGAAAAAGGATCGTCCAAAGTCCACTGGGAAACCAACACCTCCCGGGTCCCCGTAGACCTCACAAGTTCCTCCTGCTGACCTCCACTCATTGAGTAATACAGGATTTTGGACATATAATGTATCACCTCTTCCCGTCCATCCACTAAAACAGTGTTTCTCAACCTTTTTTCAGTCAAGGCACCCTTTTAAAATCATGGACAGTCTTGAGGCAATCCCATTCTAAAATGTAAAAACGATTCTAATAGTTTTACATAATGCAGCAACCTCAATACACGTAGGGCACCCAACATAGTTACATAGTTAGTCAGGTTGAAAAAAAGACACAAGTCCATCCAGTTCAACCATAAAAAAATAAAATAATATCATACAATCCCATATACCCAATTCTATACCCACAGTTGATCCAGAGGGAGGTGAAAAACCCCAGCAGAGCATGATCCAATTTGCTACAGCAGGGGAAAAAAATTCTTCCTGATCCCCCGAGAGGCAATTGGATTTTGCCCGGATCAACTTTACCTATAAATGTCAGTATCCAGTTATATTATGTACATTTAGGAAAGAATCCAGGACTTTCTTAAAGCAATCTACTGAGCTGGCCAGAACCACCTCTGCAGGGAGTCTATTCCACATTTTCACAGCTCTTACTGTGAAGAAACCTTTCCGTATTTGGAGATTAAATCTCTTAGAGGGGATTTATTCTTTCAAAGCAAATACACTTTTGCATACTGGTACTGACTAGTATTCCAATGTTTCTCTTCTCCCTCATTTTCTCTCCATCAGTCAGCTAATATCACCCCAGTGCTGATGGAGAGGAGCACAGGAGGGTCAAACAAGGATACTGTGGAAGCAACAGACATCCTCCTTATTAACTGATGACATCATTGGTTGCTCAGATGCCAGTGTCTAGAAAGTCATAATGGTGCATAATGAAAACCCATGGCTTTGTGTAGCTAAACGGCGCCACGGGCGGTGAGCGGGACGCTCCGGGAGGCGACACAGCTAAACTGCTCGAGGCGATCACATACTGCCAGGCGTTCCTGACGGCGCAAATAGAGGAGGTCAAGGTGGACCTTTCACTCATGCGACAAGGCTTCCAAAAACGTTGTGAGCGTGTCACGACAGCCGAAACCCGCATAGGAGAGGTGGAGGACGCCGTTACGCCGCTCCAAGTCAGCTCGGATCGAATGCAGCTCCAAGTCAATCAGATTCTAAGCAAGCAAGATGATATGGAAAATAGGCTCCGGAGGTGCAACCTCCATTTAATCGGGCTCCCCGAGGGAGCTGAGGGCAAAGATCCTACCACCTACTTGGAGCAACTCCTTGTTGACACCTATGTCCGTGAGGCCTTCTCCCCCACCCTGGCAGTGGAGAGGGCCCATCGTATGCCTGCCAGATCTCCTCCTCAGGGGGCTCCCCCCCCCGCACGTTTATAGCAAAATTCTTGAACTACAAGGACAGAGATGCGGCGCTGCGCATGGCCAGGGAAAAAGGTAACATACCCCTTGGAAACTCCAAGATCGCTATCTTCCCGACTTTTCTGCCGAGGTGCAGCGCCGCCGCCAAGGCTTCATAGAGGCGAAGAGGAGGCTCCGGATACAACATCTTAAATACTCTATGCTATTTCCAGCTCATCTTAGAGTTGAAAGGGACGGCCGTGTGTTCTTCTTTGAGGATCCTCAGGAAGTCTTTGCCTGGTTGGAGCGTCCAGAGCCCGCCAGAGGGGCAGCAGAGTGACCTGACCGAGCATGTTCATAAGCACTATTAATTGTCTGTTATCATCACCCGCATATTACACGCCACAGCGGGAGTCTGCAAATGCACCGAATCCTGGTATGTTACCCCTTTTGTTGTCTCCCCTTTACTGCCCGCGGCACATGCCCTATTGCTCCTTACCCCTGGGACCCCCTTTTGCCTTCCCCTGCTATAATCCTCTTTCAATTGTAACCTGCAGAGGGGGTCTCCCATACTCAGGGCCCCCATTGACTGGTTGATCCATGTAACTACCCTGGAGACTGTAATTGCGGAGCACAATCAGTCCTACACTCCACATGCCTAACACAGCGAATTTTCGCCCCCCAGCAACCGGAACACGCATCTCTTTATTATGTGACTGCAGAACTTTGGATATCATCGACCCCGCACTGCACTTCTGGTTCACAGTACAAGAAGAGCCTGTTACTCTTTATTTGCGGGCATAGTATCTACCACACCTCCCATGTGGGCCGATCGCTGCAGATCTTTTACGTAACAGCAAGATATTTTGGTTTTATCTGCTACCGGTTGTTACTTTCTTTTGGTTTTGGGCACATACCCGCATCAGTTGGGGAAGATGCAAGGTGGGGAGGGGGAGGGGGAGGTTAGTTTTTTCTTGATTGAATGCAATACAACGAAGTGCATGCTAACATTGATACTGCATAGATGGCAAACCTTGTATTCATGTAATAAAAATAAAAATAAATGCTCTGAAGCCTAGTACACACGGCCGAGATTCTCGTCAGGAAAAAACCTGTCGTTTTTCCTGACGAGATTCTTGACAAGAATCTTGTCCGGGCCGAGTGTACACGATTCAAAAGAACCGCCGTTCTTTTGAATGGCACGAACGCGGTGACGTCATCGACTATGACGAGCATGCGCTCGTCACATTCAATGCCGTCGCCGCCATCTTGCTTCACCCTACCTTGCCTTGGAAGCTACCGCGCATGCGTCAATGTAATTTCGAGCATGCGCGGGTTTCCATGGAGGCAGGAAAGTATACACACACTCGGGTTTCTCGTCGGGAAACAGGCCGAAAAGAATCCCGACGAGAAAATAGAGAGCAGGATCTCTATTTTTCTCGTCGAGATTCTGGGCAGATTTCCCAACGAGAAACCTGAAAGCCTCGTACACACGCACGGTTTTCTCGGCAAGAAAGCTCTCCCAGCAGTTCTCTTGTCGTTTCTTGCCGAGAAAACCGGTCGTGTGTACGAGGCCTTAGTTGTCACTCTAGGTATACCACATAATTATTATTTCATTTATTATCTACAACTGATCTTCCTAAAGTAATATGAGATGTAGATTACAATTTTAGCCAGGGTTGCCTGGGATAAAAAGGTTGAGAAAGGCTGATCTACAAGAACGGAGTCATTGCAAGCCTGATACCAATTTTCAGCTGGAGAGTGGCATCTCAGAATAAGAATACAGTGTATAAAATGATAAATTTTTGATGTCTCTATCCCATTATTGGGAGAGGTTGGAGCAACATAGAAATGATAGTGTGTTGCCATGCATTGTTCTGTGGGCTTAGATGTCGGTCCGATGAAGTAAAAGATTTTTTTTTTTATGATTTTTGCAATGATTAAAATGTCATCCTTCTCATGCACATTACAGTACATAAGCTGATTACGCTCCAGCTGCCCCCAACAAGCCGCTATCATGAGAGCGAACGCTTCAGTTATGTTTGCTGTCTTTTCTCTCTGCATGGTTTTATGGGTATTTGGACAGTTTATTGGATCACTGGTTGTTTGTTAATTGTTGATTTGTTGCACCTTATCTCTCATTTGTTACCAACTGAGTGCTTAATTCTTCAATATGAATTTCATTCTAGACATTTATAAATTACACTAATGCCCTGTACACACGATCGGATTTCCGATGGAATAAAATCCGATGGAATTTTCCGTCGCAATTCCGATGAAGCTGTCTTCCATCAGTCTTGCATACACACTGTCAGACTAAATTCCGACCGTCCAAAACGCGGTGACGTCAAACATTATGACGAGCCGAGAAAAATTAAGTTCAATGCTTCCGAGCATGCGTCAACTTGATCCTGACTCCTGAGCATGCGTGGATTTTTCTCCAATGGAATTCCACACAGACGATCGGAATTTCCCATCGGAAAAATTTAAAACATGTTCTATTTTTTTACTCCGATGGGAAAAAGTCCAATGGGGCCCACACACGATCGGAATTTCTGATGAAAAATCCGATCGTGTGTACAAGGCATAAGGGTCCGATTTAAAAAAAAATCACTTTGTGAATATCTCTACATACATGTATATACATTAGGGGTGCGCATCTTCACTGGTCTCATGATTCGATTACGATTATCTGGTAAGCGATTCGATTCGATTCCGCGATGCATCACGATTACCGACAAGCTCCTACTTCTGCTTGGGCAGCCTAGGCGTCCCATCCTCCCTGCGATCTTCTGGGACACATCACAGGTCCCAGAAGATTGCCCGGCTATGCAGGACAGCGCAGTGAGACATGCACACCCGGCTGTGAAGCTGCAAGCTGTCACAGCCGGATGGCTACAGTAATATTGCCAGCGCAGTGGACAGGCGGGTGAGAGAATGGAGGGTTCGGGTGGCCACATCACTGGATTTTGGGACAGGTGAGTGTCTTTCTGCGCACACTTGTGGAATGGCGACAAACTACGGTACCTAAAAATCTCCAAAGGCGGCGCTTTAAAAAAAATTAACGGTTACCAGGTTAGTTACAGAGGAGGTCTAGTGCTAAAATGATTTCTCTCGCTCTGACGATCGCGGCGATACCTCACATGTGTGATTTGAACACCGTTTACATATGCGGGCGCGGCATGATTATGTGTTTTCTTTACTGCGCGAGCTCGCGGGGACAGGGGTGCTTTAAAAAAACATTTTTTTTTCTATTTCTTTTATTTCTTTTTTTTTACATTGTGTTTAAAAAAATAAAAATAAATGTTTGATCACTTTTATTGCTGTCACAAGGAATGTAAACATCCCTTGTGACAGTAATAGGTGGTGACAGGTAATCTTTATGGAGGGATCAGGGGTTTAAAAGACCCCAAATCCCTCCTTTGCTCTTCAAAGTATTCAGATCGCCAAAAACTGCGATTCTGAATACTGTCATTTTCTTTTAAAACTGGCGCCATTGGCAGCCGAGTAAAGCGGAAGTGGCGTTGTGACGTCGCTTCCGTGTTTACATACAGACTGGAACAAAGCTGACGCTTCGTTCCAGTCTGTCTCTAGCCGCTGGAAGTAGCGGCTCGTGAATCGGGTCTCCTGGTGGGATGGGAGGCCCGGTCAGAGCGGCGGAAGGTGGCGGGATGTCCCCTCCCGCTCCTCCGGGATAACAAACGAGTGGCTTTTAGCCGCGTTTGTCGTTATAACTGGAAAGCCGATCGCCCGCTCAAAAAACGGTACCGGGATGATGCCTGCAGCTGCGGGCATCATCTTGGTAATCGATTTTCCCGGTCACATGCATCGGGGACACCCGAATCGCGATGCACCGATGCAGCGATTAATTTTGGCACCCCTAATATACATACATACATACAGTGCCTTGCAAAAGTATTCACCCCCTTGGCTTTTTACTTATTTTGTTACATTACAGCTGTAGCGGGGTCCCCTTTAAGACTCCCAGGACTACCTTACCCAGAACCCCTTTCGGCAATGCTTCCACCCCAGAGAGTCATGGGAGGGGTTATAAAAGGAGGAGGCGAGGCTGGGCTCGGCCTCTTTGGGACACGAGACTTCAAGGAAGAGATCTTCCTGTGCGGATCCGCTGTAGTGCAGGGCCTGAAGCCTGGGGCCTTGCGCTGCTACCTAAAGAGCCTTCCACCCCATCTCGAGCCTGGGTGGCATCTGACTCGGGTTCCTCAACCGCTGCTGAGCCGGAGACGAGACTGCTGCAGAGCTGTGTGAGGAGACACAGCAGGTGGAAGTTCCCGGACTGGGATCGCGTCCGGAGGGGTGAGCGAGCACTTGCTCAATCTACAAATACTTTATATCGTTGTTAGGCCTACAGACTACCGTGGCACACCAGTTCCTATTTGAGTTATTTTCCCCATTTGAGATCCAAAGCAGAACTGAGTTGAACAGATCTTTATTGGAGTGTGCTGTGTTGGCATTTTTACCCCCCCCCCTCCCTTTGGATTACAAATGTGTTCCTGAAATGTGCACCACCGTTTAAAGACTTGCATGCGAAGAATTTTACCCTTCCTAGAGACTGAGTTATATGGTCAGGCCTGGCCATCTAGGTAGTTTATTTAGTTGCTACGCCATAGGGCGCATAGTGAGGTACTGTTACACGTGGCGCGTGTGCGACATATCTTAACGGTTATAGTGTGACTATTGCTGCAGGGCTCTGCAGATAGATTCTTCTGATCAGTTATCACTGTTGATTTCCATTCGCCATAAAGAGTAAATTCGTTATTCTCCTATTACTGTCTTGGTGTTTGCATTTAATCATAGAGCATAAGATATACACATTTACCCTAGACTAACTGTGCCAGTAGGGGGGTCGAGTAAATTGCCAGGGGTTGGCGGAGCTGTCTTCAGGGCCCAAACTAAATCTGCGGCCCTCTTAGTTGAAGGTATCGCTACACATGGGGGTTCTCGTCCGGGATCCTGATACAGCAGGTGAATGCCAGAAGTGCCGGCATGGACCCACAAGCAGTAGAAGAGTGGTGCAAAGCCTCTAGGGCAGAGCCAAACAACTCAATAGTCATCAGCCTCCCTGGGGAGGAATGGTAGAGGAGTTAATGAAGTTAGTGTCCCCAGATCACACACCGTGGGTGATGGATATAAAGTCAGACCCAGACACTTCATATCAGTATGCACTAGTGGAGTACGGGGACGGGATGCCAGAGGCTTGCAAGCGCAAGTGTGTGCGGACGCCAGACAACAGAACCTATAGGTTGGCGCACGCAGTAACTGTAAAGAAGGAACCATCACCGATGGGATCACCGCAGGCTGTGGCCCGTACCTCACCAGAAAGAGGAGACGGGGTGACACCCCCGGTGGCACCCGCACCTGCCACTGCTATATCACCAGAATTGATAAAGGCAATAGGGGATCTGCTAATCAAATGTCAGAAGACAAGCATGGTGCATGTAGAGACTAGCTACCGGAGACTGAAGACATTCTCAGCGAAGCTCCCTGTCCCTGCAGGGGAAGAAGATTTTGATACCTGGGTGGAGCAGGCATTACAAGCAGTAGAGGCATGGGAGGTGCCTGAAGCGCAGAAGAGGCAACGAGTGATTGAAAGCCTCAAAGGCGCAGCAGCAGAAGCAGTGAAAAGTTTTCGGTTTGGGAATGCAGACTGCACGGCTCAAGACTGTCTAGCCATGCTACAGGAAGAGTTTGGTCAATTGGAAAAGGTGACAGAGATGGTCTACCAATTTGAACATACTTTCCAACAGCCAAGGGAGAAACTTTCAGAGTATGTTAGGAGACTGAACAGGTTGCTGTGCAAGATTGTGTTGAAGAAGGGAATGAAGCCCCAAGATACAGATGCGGCAAGAATGAAGCAAGTCTTAAAGGGAGCGTTACGCTCGGATCCAGTCTGGCTGCACCTGAAAACCTCGGGAGGAGGAACGTTACTGACTTATGTTAATTTGATAAAAATCATCAGAGATGAGGAGGCGCTACAACAGGACCAGCAAATGATTAAGACAAATGTTGTTCCCGCACAGGTGCTAGTCAACCCAGTGATGACCCCTGGAAGAGACTCAGAGGTAGACACTTTAAAATCACAAATGTCCAAGGTGTTAGAGATGTTGACCTCTCTGATGGCAAAAGACCCAGAGGGTCCCAGGAGAGAAGTACCAAGGAAGGAACTATTCCCAATTGCCTCGGCACCCGCATCTTTACAAGAATGGGGAGATATAGTCTGCTTTAACTGTGGAGGAATTGGCCTTATTGCAGCTACATGTTCCAGTCCCAAGAAGAAGAAAACGGACAACCGCAAGCCGGCGGGAAACTCCAGAGGGCCCCGGTGAAGGAGTCAACCGGGTGCCCATCACCTTCAGCGAGCTCCAAGCTGAATGCGAAGCAGAAGAAAAGAGGAGATAAAACACCTCAGAGGAAACACAACATTCCTCAACAGAGATACACCCCAGAGAAAGGGGGCAAGACCCCTCAGAAGAGGCACAGCACTCCCCAGAGGGGGTGCACACCTAAAAAAAATAATAGTATCCCTCAGCGGGTCTGTACACCCATTGAAAGGAGGGAAATCAATGCATACCAGGCTCAAGAAAGATTAAAGTCTAAAGGGAGTTGGACGAGAGAGAGTCCGAAGGGAAAGGGCCAGAAGAAGGAAACCCCTGCCAGGCCATATCCGGAGAAGCTGGTAGGCCCATCTCCTATAGTGCCCATCCAAGTGGAGGGAGTCTACACCAGAGCCATCTTGGATACTGGGGCACAAGTGACCCTATTATACCGGGATTTCTACGATAAGCACTTGAGTCACCTGCCCATCCAGAAGATAGAGGAACTGGAAATATGTGGGATTGGAACCCAGAATTTCCCCTACGATGGCTATCTGCCCGTCAAGATGACTTTTGACCCATCCGTGGCTGGGAAGGCCGAAGTGTTTGACACCCTGGCAGTTGTGTGCCCTCGGCCGCCAGGAGCCAACAAGAGTTCCCTTATAATAGGGACGAACACGGACCTGGTCCGAAGACTCCTAACCCCTCTAGTGAAAGAGAAGGGGCCAGCGGCCACCAAGGTCCACCCCATGCTGAAGACGGCCTACCAAGGGCTGGTCCTAGAGCAGAAGACCCCTGGGGAGGGGATAGGGAAGGTGTGGAGACTTGGAAGAGAAGGGGTAGTGTCAGTGGCGTCACTAGGGTTGGTGTCACCTGGTGCGGCAAAACATGGTGTCACCCCCCCTCCTGTCTATCCTGCCCAGCGCCCTCCAGGCAGCGCACAGTCACGAGGCGCACCCCCAAATGACCCCTGTAAATTAAAGTATAGGGTGGTATTGGGCTGGCTGGAGTGATATAGGGCAGGTTGGGGTAATATAGGGCAGGTTGCAGTGGTATAGTGCAGTCTGGGGTGGCATAGGGCAGGTTGGGGTTGTATAGGGAAGGCTGGGGTGGTATAGAGCAGGTTGGGGTGGTATATGGCAGGCTGGGTGGCATTGGGCAGGTTGGGGTTATATAGGGCAGGGTGTGATGGCATAGAGCAGGTTGCAGTGGCATAGGGCAGGTTGGGGTGGTATAGAGCAGGTTGGGGTGGTATAGAGCAGGTTGGGGTGGTATATGGCAGGCTGGGTGGCATTGGGCAGGTTGGGGTTATATAGGGCAGGGTGTGATGGCATAGAGCAGGTTGTGGTGGCATAGGGCAGGTTGGGGTGGTATAGGGAAAGCTGGAGTGGCAAAGGGCAGGGTGCGGTGGTATAGAGAAGGCTGGGGTGGCATAGGGCAGGGTGCGGTGGCATAGGGCAGGGTGGGTTGGTATAGAGCAGTTTGCGTGGCATACAGCAGGTTGCAGTGGCATAGGGCAGGCTGGGGTGACATAGGGCAGGTTGCGGTGGTATAGGGAAGGTTGGGGTGGCATAGGGCAGGGTGCGGTGGTATAGGGCAGGCTGGGGTGGCATAGGGCAGGCTGGGGTGGTATAGGGTAGGCTGGGGTGGCATAGGGCAGGTTGCAGTGGCATAGGGCAGGTTTCGGTGTCATAAGGCAGGTTGCGGTGGCATAAGGCAGGCTGGGGTGGTATGGTGCCAGGTTAGGACTCCATCATGGGGTGCAAGGTGGTCTGCTGCTGCTAGACAAAGCTATAGATTATATATAGATATTATGTAATATAGCTGGTCCATCCGCCCCTCCCCCCACCAGTCCAGCTAACTCAACTACTGTGCCTATTATATGTAATATAATATATCTGTGTCCAGCATCACCCCCCCCCCCATTATCATCATCAGACCAGCTCAGGGTGGGGGTGTCTCAGTCAGCTAATATAAATTATATAGTCAGTGTTGTCTGTCTGATAATGGGCGGGGGGGGGGTGATGCTGGATATAGATATATTATATTACATATAATAGGCACAGTAGTTGAGTTAGCTGGACTGGTGGGGGGAGGGGCGGATGGACCAGCTATATTACATAATATCTATATATAATCTATAGCTGTGTCGCAGCAGGCCACCTTGCACCCCCCCCCCCTTCATTATCATACAATACAGGTCAGGGCGCCAGACAGACTGAGTCCTCCTCCCACACTAGCTAGTAGCTCTGCCTCTTACAATGGCAACTGCCCCCCCGCTCCCCACACACACACACACCTACCTCATCTTGTGCTTGTGCTCGGGAGTCGGGCCGGCGGTGGAGACCCCCCCCCCCACCTGTTCTGGAGTCTTGACTGGAGAGGAGGAGGGCTGGGCAGCGACCCTCACAGCGTGCAGCCGGAGAAAGTTGTGTGTGACGTCACATCATCACAGTGCAGTGTGATGATGTGACAGGCTGACGCTCTGTAGGGTAGGGAGGGAGGAGGAAGAAGAATAAGGAACCGGAGGACACACACACACCAGGCGCGGCGGCGCTGGAAGTGTTGTTCCAGCCCAGCGGGGTGAAGTTGCTGAATTAAAGTGTCAGCTGTAAAAAAAAAAAAAAAAGTCAAATTTTTTTTTTTTTCTCACCGTCGGAAGGGTGTCACCCCTCTAGCGGGTGTCACCCGGGTGTGGACCGCACCCCCCGCACCCCCCTAGCAACGCCTCTGGGTAGTGTTGCAGCCCGGCGAAGTAACCTGTCTCAGAGCCACTGTGAAGCTTACTTGGGAGCAACCTGGACCCTTTGTCATGCTGGAGTCCGACCCAAGCGAAGAGTCCTCCGGTCTGGAGGTGATACCAGAAGTGATTCCACTGAAGGCCCTAAAGAAGGCCCATTGTAGAGTTCCGGTGAGTGTTAGGAACACTACAGGTGGCCCCATGGAAATCCCAGCCAGGATGCTGCTGGGCCAGGTGAGCCCTGCTGCCCCGGTTACCCTGTCATAAGTCAAGGGGACGGGTGAAGGAGGAGATGTTTGGGAGAAGCTGTCCATGGAAAACCCGAATCTGCCCAGGGCTTGGAAAGAGAGCGCCAAGGCCCAGTTGTCCAGATGGGAGAAGATCTTCTCCAAAGATGAGTTTGATGTGGGGTGTGCAAGGAGTGCCACCCATCGGATCCGCCTCCAAGAAGACAGGCCCTTCAGGAAGAGAGGGTCAGGCGGGTCCCACTAGCAGATTTGGAGGATCTAAGGGAACAAATCGCAGAACTCAAGAGGACTGGTGTGATACGGGAGTCTAGAAGCCCCTATGCCTCCCCGATAGTGGTGGTCAGGAAGAAGAATGGGTCATTGAGGTTCTGTATAGACTACAGGACTCTCAACAGGAGAACCATACCCGACCAGTACACCACTCCGAGGATAGAGGACGCTTTACAGAGTTTGTCTGGAGCCAAGTGGTTCAGCGTTATGGATCTCAAGAGCGGATACTATCAGATCCCTATGCATCCAGAAGACAAGGAGAAGACAGCCTTCATAACCCCAGTGGGGTTCTTTGAGTTTGATCGAATGCCTCAGGGACTGTCTGGAGCTCCTGCTACCTTCCAACGTCTCATGGAGAAGACTGTAGGAGACATGAACCTTATTGAAGTCCTTGTATACCTGGACGATGTCATTGTCTTTGGGAGAACCCTGGAAGAACACGAAGAGAGGCTGGAAAAAGTGTTGAGAAGACTCAGTGAGGAGGGACTCAAGCTTTCGCCTGAGAAGTGTCGGTTCTACCAGTCTTCTGTGAACTATCTGGGGCACATAGTGTCTGAAGAAGGGGTGGCCACAGACCCTGAGAAATTGGAGGCAGTTACCTCCTGGCCACGGCCCACCACGGTAACAGAACTCAGATCCTTCTTAGGGTTCTGCTCCTATTACAGGAGGTTTGTGGAAGGATTCGCCCGAATTGCTAGGCCATTGAATGAACTACTCAAGACTGAGGGGGAAGAGGACGACTCAGGGCCCAGGAAGCCGGGAGAGTCAGTCAGAGATCAGTGGAACCAGAAGTGTGAAGAGGCCTTCCAGGCATTGAAGAAGAGCCTAACCACTGCCCCAGTCTTGGCCTACGCAGACCCAACCAAACCCTATGAACTACACGTAGATGCTAGTCATGACGGTCTGGGAGGAGTACTTTACCAAGAACACGAGGGACAACTGCGGCCTGTTGCCTACGTGAGCAGGAGCCTGACCCCTCTGAGAAAAACTATCCCACTCACAAGCTGGAGTTCCTGGCCCTTAAGTGGGCGGTAGTAGACAAGCTCAAAGACTACCTGTATGGGGCGGAGTTCACTGTGAAGACCGACAACAACCCCCTTACCTACCTTTTTACTACAGCAAAGCTGGACGCCACTGGAAACAGGTGGCTGGCCGCATTGTCTGGATTCAATTTCAGCCTAAAGTACAGGCCAGGGATTGGAAATCGAGATGCAGACGCTCTGTCCAGGAGATCTCATGGCCCCACCAGTGACATGGAAGAATGGACTCAAGTGGCACCTGACGGGGTGCGGGCCCTTTGTCAAGGGGCTAAATTACAAGACAGAGGGGGCTCAAGGGCGGAAGAGATAGGAGTTACCATGGTAGGAGTCCCCAAACAATACTGTGGAGTAACTCAACTGGAGGAAGACCATCTGCCAAAGTTGTCCAAGAAGGAACCAAGATGCGACCAATTAGAAGATCCCATGGGGAAATTGGTTCTGGAAGCCCTGGAGAATCAGGATCCAAACAGACTCCTGAGTCACTCCTCAAAGTAGGCTCGCCTGTTGAGGAAAGAGTGGGACAGGTTACAGGTGCATCAGGGAGTGGTCTACCGAAGGGGCCCCTCTGATGACCTGGAAGATAAATGGCAATTGTTTCTTCCGGAAAAACATCGAGAGACTGTTCTGATTGCCCTACATGACAATCACGGCCACCTAGGGGCGGAGAGGACCTTTCAACTTGTCAGAAGTCGGTTCTATTGGCCCTGCATGAGGGCAGAAGTAGAAGAGTACTGCCATTCATGTGCACGCTGCATCCAGAGGAAGACTTTACCCCATCAAGCTGCCCCAATGGGCCATCTACAAAGTCAAGGCCCAATGGATCTGGTATGCATTGATTTCCTCTGCCTCGAACCCGACCTGAGTGGACTAGGAAATGTTCTGGTGATAACCGATCATTTCACCCGGTATGCCCAAGCTTTCCCAACCAAAGACCAGAAGGCTTCCACTGTAGCCAAGGTACTTATGGAGAAATATTTTGTCCATTATGGGCTGCCCCAGCGACTTCATTCAGATCAAAGAAGGGACTTTGAGAGTCGGCTGATCCGGAAGCTCCTGGATTCGTTAGGAATCAAGAAAACTCGAACCACACCTTATCACCCACAGGGAGATGCTCAGCCGGAGAGGTTTAACCGAACCCTGCTCAACATGTTGGGAACTCTGGATAGTGAGAAGAAACAACATTGGAGCAAACACATAGCAGCTATAGTACACGCTTACAACTGCACCACCAGTGATGCTACAGGCTACTCCCCATATCGACTCATGTTTGGGAGAGAAGCAAGGTTACCTGTGGACCTGGCCTTTGGCACCTCTTTAGACCATTCCTCAGCCACATCCCACAAAGGATATGTGGACAGGCTCAGACACAGCCTGAAAGTAGCCTATGAACAAGCTCAAGCGGCCTCAGATCAAAGGGGAGCTCGAAACAAAAGAAACTTTGACTTGAAGGTCCGGGTGCAAGACCTACAGCCCGGGGACCGAGTATTACTACGTAATCTGGGGGTCCCTGGAAGACAGAAACTTGCAGACAGATGGAGATCTGAACCCTATGTTATCTGTAGGAAGCTGCCGGGCCTACCTGTCTACAAGTTGAAGCCAGAAGGAAAGGTAGGACCACTGAAGACGTGGCATCGAAACCACCTGCTCCCACTTGCTGAAGCGGTCAGGATACCTCCAGTGAGGGACTCCCCTGAGCCAGTCTCTATTCTGGATACCCCCAGGCCAAACACTCGGTCCCAGACCTCTCGGGCTGAAGATGGAGAGGCCTCTGAACTCAGTGGAGATAAAGGAAGAGAACTTGACTGGCTGTGGCCTTCCCCAACTCAAGGAGCTTCTGCTATAGATCTTCCAACTACTGAAGACACTATAGATGGACAACTGAATGCAGAAGCCACTGAATTCATCCCATCTAGTCCTTCATCAGATTACTGGGAAGATGCTTGTGATACTTACTCTGAAAAGGACCCTAGAGACTCTATGTATCCCTCGGCTCCTGAAGCAGATGTTACAGAGCCTGCCGTGTCGCCCGAGCCTGTTACAGAAGAAGAGCCTGTGGCGCCAGGGCCAGAAACCCCAAGAGAACAAAGGGCTCGCAGAGTCATAAGGCCTCCCAGAAAGTTGACCTACCCACAAATGGGGAAGAGCTCAGAAGATTCTGTGGTCACTGCCAGGAGGAGTGTAGAGAATCCGGATCCCTCCACTGTTCATTGGGTGGAGGGCAACCCCCACTCACTCTCTGGCACAGTTAGGCAGGCCACTCATAATAGTGTGACCTGTGGGCAAGGGAATTCAACCCCTCGGTTTTGGTGGGAATTCCCTATGCCAACATCATACGAAATGTTGTCTAGGGTTGTACACAGTGTATGCTAGAATTGTCTTTGGGGACCAAAGAATTTAAGTGGGGGGAGTGTGTAGCGGGGTCCCCTTTAAGACTCCCAGGACTACCTTACCCAGAACCCCTTTTGGCAATGTTTCCACAATCCATAAGTCCAAAAACAAGCAAAAAACAGAAAGTTGACATGCAGGGGTAGGTGGCTAACGCGTTTCACATCAGAAATTGATGCTTACTCATAGCTGAGTTCCGACGGAATTCCGCTCAAGTTGTCTTGCATACAGACGGTCACACTAAAATCCGACCGTCAAAAACGCGGTGACGTACAACACTACGACGAGCTGAGAAAAATGAATTTCAATGCTTCTGAGCATGCGTCGACTTGATTCTGAGCATGTGTGGTTTTTAGTCCGTCGGAATTGCACCCAGACGAATGGACTTTCCGATAGAAATTTTTGTCCGTCGGAAAAAAAGAGAACTTTTTTCATCGGAAATTCCGATCGTGTGTGGGCCCCATCGGATTTTTTTCCGTCAGTGTTTAGAAATAGAACATGTTTTATTTTTTTCCGATGGAAAAAAAAAACGATAGGAAATTCCTATCGTCTGTGTGGAACTCCGATGGAGAAAAAACCTGAGCATGCTCAGAATCAAGTCCGCGCATGCTCAGAAGCATTGAACTTCCTTTTTCTCGGCTCGTCGTAGTGTTGTACGTCACGGCGTTTTGGACGGTCGGAATTTGGACTGACAGTGTGAAGGCAAGACTGATGGAAGACAGTAAACATGGCAGATTGCCGTTCTATGCCTTCCCTTAGTAAAAGCAACTCCCCGCAGTGAAAAAACACTTGTTAGGCACACATTTAACCCTTTGATTGCCCTAGATGTTATCCCCTTCCCAGCAAGTGTCATTAGTACAGTGACAGTGCATATTTTTAGCACTGATTACTGTATTAGTGTCACTGGTTCTCACAAAGAGTCATTAGTGTCTGATTTGTCCACCGCAATATCGCAGTCCCGCTATGAGTCGCTGATCGCCGCCATTACTAGTAAAAAAAAAAAATGTCCCCGGATTTCATTTAAAAAATCTGGTCACCTTACTGTAAACGACCCTGTGTACATGTACTGATAAGATAACAGAGGAAAGTTCAGGAGCAGTTGAAAAAAACTGCCCAACTGCTCCTAAACGTCCGTTTACCAGCAGCAGTGTACATGAGGCCTAAGACGTGTGCACTGCCGAAAAATTTGTTTGTTTTCGTTTCATTCATTTATTATATATTTTTTTTTTGTTTTTCCAGGTCGTTATGATCGCAATTCGTAAATCCGAAAATCTGACAATTCGAAAATCTGAAAATAAGACTGAAAATCCAGAAATTTGAAAGAACGAAAAAATCCGAAAATTCTAAATAGTAACTAACTAATAATAACGTGATTCTGAGTCTTCATGATTATAAGAGCTGAAAAGAAATAAAGGGATAATTTTTTTATTTTTTTTAAAGCCCGTGGTGTGGAAACTCACTCCAAAAACTCCACCCAGTGCAAAAAAAAAAAGTGCACACATAAATGTGAGACACAAAACGTGCACGGGGTATACACATTATCCTCCAAAGGACAAGGACCTTGACCCTGATCCCCCGGGCGTTAGGCTCCAGACGGGGACTGAGGTACTTCACTTGGTCCATCTGGCCAAAACCAGATGGACCCCTTTCTTTAGAAGGACTGCCGGAACAGACCCACCCAAGTACTAGGTGGGGCTCCCCCGTAGGGACACCCTATCAGAGAAGGCCATGTGCACCCTCTCCCAAGACGTTCAGGGCAGCAGGCCCGGACTGGCCATAGGGCATACCGGGCAAATGCCATCATCTCCAATGTCTCCGGAGGCAGCCAAAGCTGGTGGGCGGAGCTGGGGGTGTGGCTGCCCCCTCCACTCCTCCCACAGACTTGTTCACTCTGGCTGATCCCACAGCTGAAGGAGAAAGAAACGAGGACACAGCAGCCAGAGAGTGTCTTCATCTCCAGGCATGCTGTAAGTTACTGCACTGCTGCACATGTCACTACATAGAGTCCTAACCTGGCGCCGCGCCCCCCGGGCTGCTCAGTTTAAAATGCCCGGGCCTATTTTTTGTCCCAGTCCGGGCCTGCAGGGCAGTCAAATGTGACCCTACCAGTCAAATGTGAAAAAGTGTACATCAACAAAAAAGGAGATAGTGACACAACAAACACTCAAAAATAAATAAGTAAAGTGGGGAAGGAAGTGGAGAGGGGGAAGTGAAAAGTGCCTTTGTTTAAAACAATGGCCGGCCCTTCGGCCAGGAATAAAAAATTCCTCTGGTCCCAGCCAAAAGGCTCAGCCCTAGAGGCAGGTGCTGAAAAAAGTGTGATGGTGCAGTGACCTTGGTGCCATAACTCAAAGTGACTCGCGTCACAGTGAGGCTACAGCACCCCCTGGACTGCCACTCCAGGGTCACATACACCACGGGCTTCTTTCGAACCCGGCCCTCCAGCCAGACCAGTGCAGCCCCATCCCTGCCAGGAAAGTGTCAGAACTTAGAAAGTTTAGGGAGAGCCTTACCTACAACTGTGGACAAGCCGAAGCCAGATTCAACCCAGGAGGAAAAGGCTCCCACCTCGCCCCCACCATTCCCGCCTAATTACATTCAGGGAGTACTAACCGACCCCCCCCCCCCCCACTTCCAGGACAAAGGGGGTCAGTGCTTTTCCCAAAAGACTGACAAGGACAGGATCCACACTTGATCTTAGCCAGAAGGCTGAGAACAACCGGCCCTTCGGCCAGACCCAGTGCCTCTCCATCTCCATCAGGAGGTAACCCTTCCGGCTTTCTCTAAAGTAGACCTACTAACAGCCCTCAGTTCATCCAGCGGTCCGGTTTGGAATCTACCTGATACTAACCATCCAGATTACCATTTCACCAAGTGGATTTGCATAGCCACCACCACCCCTAACCTACCGTCACAGATCAGGGACAGTAGCACAGCGCCACCTCTTGGTAACTGATAAGAACAGATCCTACGCTTGGTCTTAGCCAAAAGGCCGATAGTAAGGCTGGGGAGGGATAGTCCTCCATTTAGGAAATGAGGTGGGCTCTATCTGATTTGCTGCAGCATCTAATGAACACTTTGAGAAGCTCACAGTGTGCAGTGAAATCAGAGTAAACAATTTCAGTTCAGGAGAGTAGCCTGTATGTGCAAGACTGAAGGGAAAGCTGGAGTTCAGCTTTTTATCCTTGTTATCGGTTCCAGCACACAGCAGCGCTAATAATCATGTCTGGAAGGGCTTTAAAACTTTGACTGGAGAATTTTCTTTAACAAAAGGCAGACTTAGCTCAGCAGGAGAGATGATCCCATTACAGAACATAGCAGCAGCAGGAGGTATTAAAAAGCTTATTTTATCATCACAACACTTAGCTTTGGCAGGGAAACACCAGACAAAAGAAAATGACTAAAAGCAGCATAAGAAAAAGCGACAGCTATATTCAAAAGCTGCATAAAAATGAAAAAATTTAAAATCCAAAGACGGACATAATGGGAGAACTAGAAATTGGTGATTTATTAAAAACTGCTACATATAAAATCAGATACTTTGTTTCATTTTCCCCAGATAATAAAACATGAAACCTGAATGAGTGCCATAGGCAAGTTCTAAACTTTTTATGGAGAACTATTTTTCATCTGGTTCTTACAAGCAACCAAGACCATACAGCGGTTTAACAGGAGAGGTTCCACTCAGAACAGGCATCGTCATGGTCGACCAAAGACGTTGAGTGCACGTGCTTAGCGACATATACAGAGGTTGTCTTTGGGAAAAAGACATATGAGTGCTGCCAGCATTGCTGCAGAGGTTGAAGGGGTGAGGGGTCAGCCTGTCAGTGCTCAGACCATACGCCACACACTGCATCAAATTGGTCTGCATGGCTGTCGTCCCAGAAGGAAGCTTCTTCTAAAGATGACGCACAAGAAAGCCCGCAAACAGTTTGCTGAAGACAAGCAGACTAAGGACATGGATTACTGGAACCATGTCCTGTGGTCTGAGGAGACCAAGATAAACTAATTTGGTTCAGATGGTGTCAGGCGTGTGTGGTGACAACCAGGTGAGGAGTACAAAGACAAGTGTGTCTTGCCTACAGTCAAGCATGGTGGTAGGAGTGTCATGGTCTGGGGCTGCATGAGTGCTGCCGGCATTGGGGAGCTACAGTTCCTTGAGGGAACCATGTGACCCCAAACACACCTCCAAGACGACCACTGCCTTGCTAAAGAAGCTGAGAGTAAAGGTGATGGACTGGCCAAGCATGTCTCCAGACCTAAACTATATTGAGCATCTGTGGGACATCCTCAAACGGAAGGTGGAGAAGCGCAAGGTCTCTGACATCCACCAGCTCCGTGATGATGTCATGGAGGAGGGGAAGAGGACTCCAGTGGTAACCTGTGAAGCTCTGGTGAACTCCATGCCCAAGAGGGTTAAGGCAGAGCTGGAAAATAATGGTAACCACACAAAATATTGACACTTTGGGCCCAATTTGGACATTTTCACTTAGGGGTGTACTCACTTTTGTTGCCAGCGGTTTCGACATTAATGGCTGTGTGTTGAGTTATTTTGAGGGGACAGTAAATTTACACTGTTATACAAGCTGTACACTCACTACTTTACATTGTAGCAAAGTGTCATTTCTTCAGTGTTGTTACATTAAAAGATAGAATAAAATATTTACAAAAATGTGAGGGGTGTACTCACTTTTGTGCTTTTGTGAGATACTGTATATATATATATATATATATATATATATATATATAGTATATACTGTATATTTTTGCCAAGAATCACAAACTCTATGGAAATATTCCATGTTATTATTAAAAATAGCTGAGAGAATTCCATTGATCATCATCAAGCTAAATGTTTAAAGGGGTTGCAAACCCTCCTGTTTTTTCACCTTAATGCATCCTATGCATTAAGGTGAAATAACATTTGACAATTACCGACCCCCCAGCCCCCCGTTTTACTTACCTGAGCCCTGGAATGTCCCACGCCGAGGACGCGCTGCATCTTTGCTCAGGGTTCTCGGCTCTTGATTGGATGGATTGATAGCAGTGCAGCCATTGGCTCCCACTGCTGTCAATCAAATCCAATGACGCCGTGGGCGGGGCCGACTCCTGCATTCGGTGACTATGGACGCTGAATGCTGGACACGGGAGCGCGCCCGCAAGGTAACCCCCTTGGGAGAGCACTTCCCAGGGGGGGTTATCTGATGCGGGGAGGAGCCGAGAGAGAGCCGCTGGTGGACCCCAGAAAACGGCGTTCGGGGCCACTCTGTGCAAAACGAGCTGCACAGTGGAGGTAAGTATGATATGTTTGTTATTTTTATTTTTTTAAATCGAACCTTTAGTATCACTTTAAGTCATTTCAAAATGAATAACCCAGCAATTGTAATTTTGGCCTCAAGACAGATATAAGACAGTAGCTTTCTGGAATGTCTAGGAATTTAGGCGGGGAGGTGGGACGATTGAGGAGAACTACAGAAGCAGATTCAGATAGGAATATGTTAATAAGGGAATTAACTGTGAATTTATGGCTTTTTTTTAGTGCGGGTACTGGTGCAGCTCACAGCCATAGAAAGCACATAACCTGATATGTGAGTGTGACGGAAATTGTATCCTAAAGGCAGCTCTCCTTTCAGCCCCAATATGCAAATGCCATGACAGCCACCGTTTACAGAGAGCGAGGATTCTGCAGATATAATTAAATTTAGGAAAAGGAAAGGAGGGGTTATCCTTGTTCAATTCTAAAAAACACACTGCGTTTTCTGATTAATATTCATACAAGCCATTTGCCACAGCTTGGCAACACCGGGAGACTTCCACATGCAAAACATCACTGGGAAATAATTTATTAAGGCGGACGTTGATAAATTGGTCTTCAGGTCCCAGAGAACAAGATCATTATTCCCCGCTTTGTCATAAACTGCTGCCGAGCAATTTATTTACATTACGGCTGGTGTAATATTCGGTCTCATTTTACTGGAGCTGTGAGAAGAAAGCTAAACACATAGCCAGCAGAGATATTTTTTTCAGGTCTGTAGGACGCTGCCTATCGATGCTCTATAACAGGGGTCTCCAAACTGCGGCTCTTTGCATGCCTTTATCCGGCCCTTGGGTCACTATTCCTCCCACTGACACCAACAATGGGTCACTATTTCTTCCACCGATACTAATGACCGGATACTACTGCTCCTCCTAATAGGGGCACTACTCCGCCTCTTTGACCACCAACCCTGAGGCCATATTTATTCTCACCGATGCCAGGCTGGTGACATTTCTGCCCCTGCTGGCCACACTCTACGGCCCTCCTAAAGTCTGAAGGACAATAAACTGGCCCTTTGTTCAAAAAGTTTGGAGACCCCTGCTCTATAAGATGAGCAGGTGTCCCACCAAGCTTACCACCGCAGTGTTAGAGGAACTATGCAGGTACATTACTTCATATAGTAAACTATAGTAGCAATTCCCAGTGAAAAATAAATAAATCACACAACCTATACGGGTAATGGCGGTGGTGATGTTGTGGTTTAGCAAAGGACAAATCAAGAAGCCGATGGGTAGGGGTGTATAACACACTTGCCATACAAAATGGCATTCTACAAGAAGGGTTGTATATATGCAAAGTTATGCTGGATGTATAGAAAAGCAAAGAAAAACTGAGCTACAGACAAGCAGCTAACTATATAGTTGAATTACATAGATGATAGGTGATCTGTACAGTTAAACCATACAGCCTGGTCCCGGACAAGCCCCCAACTCAACACACGCTACAGTCTGATCCCGGACAAGCCCCCAATGTAAAACCAGATAATGATATAACACCAGCACACTGACATGGTTACTCTTGTGTTTTGCCCTCTTATAAGCATGTTCACAATGTTAAGTTGACAGCACTGTGCAAAGACATAGAACGCTGATTTGCTAAAAGTGCTTCCTGGTTTAAACGGAAGTTATAGTATATACTCAGTAAATGCATGTTCTAAATTACTATATGTACGGGCAAAGCACAAGTTCATTTTATGTTTAAATTATTTTTATTGAAGTTTTTACAGAACAGATAACAAAGATCTCAGCATCTCATTGAGCATTGTACAGTATCCTTAGCGCATTATACATACAATATATGCAAGGAATCCCCCTCTTGTGTTTTCAAGGCCAATTATCATGTCCTGATGTAGACTGTACCTTATTTACTCTCATATTTATGGTGTATATACCACACCCTACTAAGATTCCTACACCGTACACTTTACATCTTTTTCTGTGGCCTTGTGCATGCTCTATATCATAGGCCTCAGAATACGTCCCGCCCGCTGGGAAACGCCAGCTCCCCAACCTTCTATTGGGGGAGTCTGGCTTTCCAGATCAGGGGGGGGGGAGGCACCATCCAGACCTCACTAGGTCGATGTCTTGCAGAGGGAGAAAAGGGGGTAGATCATAGAAGAGAGAAAAAAAAAAGGGGGGGCTCCAAGTCAGTGGAGGGTAGAGCTGGGAAGGGAAGTTAGGGAGGGGGGAGGGCTCCACGCTCTTTGACATGTCCTTCAAGAAGGGTTCTGGTTTGTGATCGTCCTGGGATCATTTGTTAGGTATCTGATCCATGGATCCCATACTGTGTTAAACAACTTCATCTTATCCTGTACAATTGCTGTTAATCTTTCATTTAACATATAAGAAAAAAAATGGCTGCACATCCAGGAATTCCGGTTGTCTTTTGTTGTTCAAAGTGATAACACTAAAGACACCAACACGACACCAACACGAGGTCACGTAGACGCGTTTCACACAAACATCTTGTGCTTAATCATTGGTAATGATTAAGCACAAGATGTTTGTGTGAAACGCCTCTACGTGACCTCGTGTTGGTGTCTTTGGTGTTATCACTTTGAACAATAAAGGCAATCGGAATTTCTGGATGTGCAGCCATTTTTTTTCTTACAAGTTTCCCACGGAGGCGGGCCGGGGCTGGCACTCTATGAGAAATTCCACCTCAAGTTATCATCATACACCTGGAGCAGCGGCTTTTTTTCTTTCATTTAACATAAGCCATGACATTTTGTGTTTAAGTTGGTTAAATGGTAGGGCTGCAGACCTCCAGTTTCTTGCTATTGTGATTTTAGCTGATATGAATATAAATGTAAGAAGCCTTCTATGGTGTTTTGAGGCTTCTGCTAACCTGCCACCGAGGAGTGCGTGTTTCACAAGTTCATTTTATAAGATAAATATTCATGCAACATCTAAGTCCAATCCCCACCCTAAACCCTTCCCATTCAATGTATACCCCCAGCACTTACATCAGATCAACTAGTGGCCGTGGCTAAACTGAGGCCTATGTCAGGCTGGGTGGTGATTCAATCTATTCAATGATCTGGCTGGCCCATTGCATTGCACCTTTTCTGGCTACAGCATACTTGACAGTCTATCTTCTTGTAAGATTGTAGGGTGACCTTCTGTTCTGAGGTCACTGGTGGAGCTCCAACTCTATTACATATGGAGAAAACTGGTGATGCCACCCTGAATAAAACTAACAAGGCTTCACTACTGCCATTAGTCTTATACTTCCTCAATAAAACTGTGAAAGGAGCAAAGGAGTTGTGAGGCAAAGGTCTGATATGCATATTACCTATAATCTATAATACAGTTCCGTCAAAACCATCTCCCTTAGGCTGTATCAAAAACTCACCTTCTTGCAATAACCACCTCTTTTCCTTCTCCTCTGAGCTGATGAAGGAGGTGGATATGTCAAAGTGATGCAACTTTTCCCTTACAAGTTATACAGGCTCCTCTCCTGTACTGAAATTGCTTACTCTGATTTCACTGAACACTGTGAGCTTTTCCCAATGTGCATTGGAAGCTGAAGCACGTCTATGAACTTAAAGTGGATGTAAACCCTCTCCTATACCCAGTGAAGTGAACAGTCTCAGATGATACACAGAGATTAACCACTTCCCACCCAGCCACTGCATATAAACGGCTGGGTGGGCGCTCTCTCCTTCTGAGTGGACGTTCAGGAACGTCCCTCAGAAGGAGGGGGATCGCGCGCGAGCCCGCGCAGTGGCGCGATCCCTATGCGCTCGTGTCACCCAGACATGGCGCATCTCAGATCGGCAGGAATGCTTTGCGATTGGCCCTCCTGATCACATGACGGCTGTGTCCGATCACAGCCGTCATGTGATGTAAACAGAGAGCCAGTTGCTAGGTGATCGGCTCTCCTCACACATTAGTTGTCTGTGAGGAGAGGAGAGCAGATCGCTGCAGCTGGCTTGGTGATGATCAGTAAGTATGAGCTGTATTTTACAACTTTTTACACACTGATCACCAGCCTAGTAACAGTGTAAAACACAATATCCCCAAAACACATGTCCCCACACAATGTCCCCAAAACACGTGTCCCCACACAATGACCCCAAAACACGTGTCCCCACACAATGACCCCAAAACACATGTCCCACACACATGTCCCCACACACATGTCCCCACATAGTAAAAACACATGTCCCCCACATATGTAACAGTAAAATCACATGTCCCAAAAATTATCTGCACACATATGTCCGTGATCACCTGCGCACATCTGTACATGATCATTTGCGTACACATGTCCATGATCACACGAACCAATTATTATACACTTAACGGGATTTTTTTTTACCAAAGACATGTAGCAGAAAACATTTTGGCTAAAATGTATGACAAAATTTGATTTTATTGGATTTCTTTTAAAATAGAATAAAGAAAATATTTTTATTTTTTTCAAATTTCCGATCTAGTCGTGAATAAATACCACCAAAAGAAAGCTCTATTTGTGCGAACAAAATGATAAAAATGTCATTTGGGTACAGCGTAGCATGACCGCGCAATTGTCATTGAAAATGCGAGAGCTCTGAAAGCTGAAAATTGGCCTGGGAAGGAAGGGGGTGAAAGTGCCTAGTATTGATGTGGTTAAACAAATCTCCCTACATAAGTTTTACCTGTATATCTGCTGTCTTCAGCTTTATATATTCTTTAGAAAGTTCAGATCGTGTTAGGAGGATTTTCTCTTCCCGTTCAGCACTGCAGTGATGCCTGGGCATACAGCCAAGACAGCTCATTGGAGGAAAGGCACACACCCCCTCTCCTCATCGGTAGAGACTTTCAGATCTGATCGTTAAATGGTTCAGCTTTCTGCTAATCTATTTATCGCAGTGGCTCTCAACCTGGGGGTCGAGACCCCCTCGGGGGTCAAATGACGATTTGCCAGGGGTCACCGAATCCTGGGCTGTTCCTGAAGCCCGCACCGCACTCCCAGCGGGCGCCCACTTAGCCTCTTAACAGCCGCCCACTCAGTTCACGACATGGCGTGGGGGGCAGAAACTAGAGGCCAGCTGACTGGTGAGGAATGTGAAGTGGGAGGGGCTGGAGGAGACCCTATTTCCTGATTTAGGCATAGGTGTCACTGCTGTGAGACACCACAAAGTCTGAGACACAGTGAGTAACACTACCTGTGATTATAGTTGCCATTAAAAGTCCCCACTACAGTTCTCAGTTCAGCAGATTACCTTGATCAAGAGCACCTAAGTTGGCTGATCAGAACTCCCCGCTAGCACTGCCACTCATCCCATCCCCTACCAGCACTGCTACTCACCCCAACTCCCCGCCAAGAAGTAAGAGAAGGAATAAAAATAGAGAATACATGGAAGGGAGAGGAAAAGAGGGGGAGGGACATAGAAAAAAGGGAGAGAAAGAATAAGAGAAAGAACAAGAAAGATGGCTAGAGAGTGGGATGGGGGGGGGGGGGAAATAATAAAAATACAAGAAATTAGGATAGAGAGAGAAAAGGGAAAGAAATGAGAACAAAGAGAAAGAGTGGTATATCCTAAAATGTACTATAAGGGGATTTAATACTGTACGAGTGGAAGGGACTCGGGGAGCACTAAATGTCCGTGGGTTAGGGGCACAAATTACTTGTCTTGGGTGCTGAAAACCCAAGCTACGAAAAAATAATTTTACTGTTAGGGGTCCCCACAACTTGGGAAATTTTATCAAGGGGTCACGGCACTAGAAGGTTGAGAACCACTGATTTATAGCATCCTCCCCAACACAAAACTCCGGCTGCTTTTATCTCCTGTGTCAGAGAACTTGTCAGACATTCTCATGCTGATAACAGAAGAACGGAGCAGGAGACAGCTACGGGGCATAGTGCTTTGAAGAGAGATAAGAAAACACTTCAGATATATGTGCCCAGCTCAAATTCCATGAATCGGGTTTACATCCACTTTAAGGCACACCATGTTATGCCTCGTTTCCACTGAGCGGATCGGTTTGGTACAGTTCGGTACAGTACGCTATTTTGGGTGTTTCCATTATGAAAGCGTGCCATAAAACCGAACCGTACCACACCATTCTGGGTCCTGCTTCAGATGTGGGGCCATAGAAAATGGAACGGTTCAGTTAGGGCGGAGCTACAATACATTCCACTGATTGGCGGACACGCAAGGCATTTTTTCTAAACTTTGAATGGCCCCTGATGGTCCGAATTGCAGTGGAAACGCTCACCAGAATAAACCAGACCATTCAAACTGTTCCAAACTGTACCGACCCGAACCGTTCCGCTCAGTGGATACAAGGCATTAGTGACGCTCCATCCAGTGGTCATAGATATTAGCCAGTCCTCCTGCAACACCTGCAAACCATATTTACAACTGCTGAAAAAAGCATATTGGAGATGTATTTGCAGTTTTGCAAGCATGCATATTTTTTTCCTAATATTTAGCAGAGATTGCATTAAAGATAAAAAAAAAAAAAAAAAAAAAAGCTCACAGGCAGCACTGTGGTGAAAGTATACAGCCCGTGGAATAACTACAAATTATGGGCCCCCCTAGCAAAATTCTTATGTGGCCCTCCGGCTAACTCTCTGTGTAGCAGCTGGCAGTGTCAACAGAGACAACGCGTGTCATTGATCTTATCATGAAGTATGCCTAAAATCAAGGGCAGCCAACAGGAGAGCTCTCAGCATAGTCAGTACACTACGAAGGACCAGTGCTTTGGATAAACAGTAAAGCTGCAGTAGCAATAATAATAATAACCATAATGATTTTTTATATTATAACAAAATGATTATTGCTCCAGCACACAATTACTATATGACCCTGTTATCAGATTCTTTAACCACTTGTCCACCGCCCACCGTCAATTGACGGCGGGCGGAGGACACTCTCGTTCTGACAGGACGTCATACGACGTCCTGCCTTTAAAACGAGCTAGGGGGCGCGCGCGCCCGCGCGCGCTGCGTTGCTAGGGACCCGATGCACGTGCCCGGCGGCCGCGATTGCCCGGGAACCGAGCAGGAAAGTGGATCTGTGTATGTAAACACACAGAGATTCACGTCCTGTGAGGGAGAGGGGACCGATGGTGTGTCCCTTGTACATAGGGACAACCATCGGTCACCTCCCCCAGTCAGTCCCCTCCCCCCACAGTTAGAACACATTGAGGGAACATATTTAACCCCTTCCCTGCCAGTCACATTTATACAGTAATCAATGCATTTTTATAGCAGGGATCGCTGTATAAATGTGAATGGTCCCAAAAATGTGTCAAAAGTGTCCGATGTGTCCGCCGCAATATCACAGTCACAATAAAAAACGCAGATCGCCGCCATTACTAATAAAAATAAAATAAAATAAAAAACGCTATAAATCTATCCCCTATTTTGTAGACGCTATAACTTTCGCGCAAACCAATCAATACGCGCTTATTGCGATTTTTTTTTTACCAAAAATATGTAGAAGAATACGTATCGGCCTAAACTGAGGAAAATTTTAATTGAAAAAAAAAAATGGATATTTATTATAGCAAAAAGTAAAAAATATTGTGTTTTTTTTCCAAACTGGACGCTCTTCTTTTGTTTATAGCGCAAAAAATAAAAACCGCAGAGGTGATCAAATACCACCAAAAGAAAGCTCTGTTTGTGGGAAAAAAAGGACGCAAATTTGGAAGCCACGTCGCACGACCGCGCAATTGTCATTCAAAGTGTGACAGCGCTGAAAGCTGAAAAATGGCCTGGGTAGGAAGGGGGTTTTCGTGCACAGTAGGGAGGTGGTTAAATTACAAACGTCAGCTGTCCTTTAAGTTTTTAGAAGAGATGAAACTCTGGGATCTGTGACTGTGTAAGGCACACACAAGTAAAGAAATCTCACTTCCATTTTTATTAATGTGTTCTGTTCTCCAGTAAACAAAGTACATGTTGTACTTTTTATGGTCTTCCTATGTGTCATCTAAGGCTAACTGTGAGCATTTTCCCAGATTTGTATTAATATGTTCTGTTCCACAGGGCATAACCTAGATGTAGTATTTTTTCTGATCTTCGTATGTGCCATCTAAGGCTAGCTGTGAGGTCAAACAGGGCACCCCTGGTCCCTCCAAGGCTGTCCAACAATGCAACTAGCAAGGAGTTGGCTGCTTTGACAGATGACACTTTTCTGTATCTCCAAGCACTTGTCTGCTTACCTGGAGCATTTGTGCTTACAAGCTCCCTCCCAAACCCTGCATTCTTTGAACAAGAAGAAAGTGTATTACAATGTGCTGTCTATGGCTAGCTGTGAGGTCAAACAGGGCTCCCCTGGTCCCTGCAAGGCTGTCCAACAATGCAACTAGCAAGGAGTTGGCTGCTTTGACAGATGACACTTTTCTGTATCTCCAAGCACTTGTCTGCTTACCTGGAGCATTTGTGCTTACAAGCTCCCTCCCAAACCCTGCATTCTTTGAACAAGAAGAAAGTGTATTACAATGTGCTGTCTATGGCTAGCTGTGAGGTCAAACAGGGCTCCCCTGGTCCCTGCAAGGCTGTCCAACAATGCAACTAGCAAGGAGTTGGCTGCTTTGACAGATGGCACTTTTCTGTATCTCCAAACACTTGTCTGCTTACCTGGAGCATTTTTGTTTCACGGGGGACAACCTATATTTAGTACTTTGTCCCACCCTGCTATGTGCTCCTCCCTCCACAGCCATCCAACAATGCAGCTAGCAAGGAGACAGCTGCTTTGACAGATGGCACCTTTGTCCGTCTCCAAGCACTTGGCCACTTGCCTGGAGCATTTGTACCTACAACCCCCCTCCGAACCCTGCATTCTTTGTGAGACACTTTTTTCTCTTTCAATGTGCTGTCTAGCTGCGAGGTCAGACAGGGCACCCTTGGTCCTTCCAGGGCTGTCCGACAACACAGCTAGCAAGGAGATGGCTACTTTGACAGATTGCACTTTTCTCTGTCTTCAAGCACTTGCTTGCTTATCTGAAGAATTTGTGCTTACAAGCTCCCTCCAAACCCTGCATTCTTTGTAATACACTTTCTTCTCATTCAATGTGCTGTCTATGGCTAGCTGTGAGGTCAGACAGGGCACCCCTTGTCCCTCCAAGGCTGTCCAACAATGCAACTAGCAACGAGTTGGCTGCTTGACAGATGACACTTTTCTGTATCTCCAAGCACTGCCTGCTTACTTGGAGCATTTCTGTTGAATCTTTTAATGTGTTCTGTTTCACAGGGGACAACCTACATGTAGTACTTTGTCTCATTCTGCTATGTGCCATCTAAGGCTAGTTGTAAGGTCAGGCAGAGCACCCTTCCTCCCTCCACAGCCATCCAACAATGCAGCTAGCAAGGAGACAGCTGCTTTGACAGATGGCACCTTTGTCCGTCTCCAAGCACTTGGCCACTTGCCTGGAGCATTTGTACCTACAATCCCCCTCCGAACCCTGCATTCTTTGTGAGACACTTTCTTCTCTTTCAATGTGCTGTCTAGCGGTGAGGTCAGACAGGGCGCCCTTGGTCCTTCCACGGCTGTCCGACAACGCAGCTAGCAAGGAGATGGCTGCTTTGACAGATTGCACTTTTCTTTGTTTCCAAGCACCTGGCTGGAGAATTTTAGCTGATACACCCCCTCCCCCTGGATTACGTGTGAGATGCTTTTCTTTGGCGAGTGCTTGGAGATGGAGAGCAGTGTCATCTGTCAAAGCAGCCATCCCCTTGCTAGCTGCATTGTCGGACAGACTCGGAGGGACCAGGAGTGCCCTCCCCGACCTCATAGCTAGCCTTAGATATCACATAGGACAAAAAGGGACATGTACTTTGTAGAACTGCAAACTTCAGCTGTCCTTTAAATTTCTATCAGAGGGAAAACTCTGGGATTTGTGACTGCTTTAGCTATACAGTAAACCCCCGCTCTATTGCGGTTCCGTTTTTTGCGGTCCTGGTATATCGCGCTATTTTAATTAGGACCTATTAATTCTGATATTGCGGTAATATTTCGCCATTATGTAGCGGTGAATCAAAGTGAGGCTGCGGTGGAACGCATGCCTCGCTCGTGGACCGCACCGAGCGTGGTGACGTTAGAGGGGGCGGTAACGCGATTCGGAGCATGTGCAGATGACAATATTTTTGTGTTTTACAATGCTCTTGCTCTCTCTCTTTTATGTGTTTCTATTGCTTAAAGACCTTTAAATGCTATTAAAACGTTAACAAAACATGCCTAGGGTGTATTTCTATTTTGCAGATTTTCACTTTTCGGGGGTGGGTCCGGAACGTAACCCCGGCGATGGAGGGGGGTTTACTGTCCACGGTTAAAAAAGTCATCTCACTTTAGTAATTTTATGAATGTGTTCTGATTCCTGGGGGTCAAAGTACATGTAGTATATTGTCATATCTTCCTATGTGCTATCTAAGGCTAGCTGTGAGGTCAAACAGGGCACCCCTGGTCCATGGCTGTCCGACAACGCAGCTAGTAAGGAGATGACTGCTTTGACAGATGGCACATTTCTCCATCTCCAAGCACTTGCCCGTTGCCTAGAGCATTTTCACTGATAATCTCCTTTACATGCCCTGCATTCCTTGTGAGACGCTTTTCTCATTCATAGGGCTTGGAGACAAAAAAAAGGGCCATCTCTCAAAGCAGCCATCTCCTTGCTAGCTGCGTTATCAGATGGCTGTGGAGGGAGGAGGGGTGCAATGTTGGACCTCACAGCTGGCCTTAGAACTGAGAAAGATTAGACAACATACCGTATATACTCGAGAATAAGCCGACCCGAATATAAGCCGAGACACCTAATTTTACCACAAAAAAAATGGGAAAACGGATTGACTCAAGTATAAGCCTAGGGTGTCCATGTGCATGCCTCACTGTGCCCATGCCTCACTGTGTCCATGACTAGACTGACGTTTAACATGGGAGTCTATGGAAGGGGTGCCCGGGTTTGAAAAATCGGTTCTCCCCGGCTGTATGTCCCCCAGACAAAAAAACTTTGCACCCTTGTAGAGGAGAAATGGGGCTACATGTGTGCCAAGGGGTCAAGGGGACCTACGAACGGCCGTTACCGGGTCCCCAAAGTCACCGGAGAAATGACCGTTTAACATAGGAGTCTATAGAAGGGGTGCCCGGATTTGAAAAATCGCTTCTCCCCAGCCGTAGGTCCCCCGGACAACAAACTTTGCACACTTGTAGAGGAAGAGTGGAGCTACAAGTGTGACAAGTTTGGGGTCCAGGGGACCTACGGTCGGCCGGTAACGGCTCCCCAAATTCTGGGAGATCAGGCGCAAAAAGGTGACTCGAGTATAAGCCGAGGGGGACATTTTCAGCACAAAAAAATGTGCTAAAAAACTTGACTTATACTCGAGTATATACGGTACTACTTGTACATTGTCCTCTGGGGAACAGAACACAATAAAGTGATACTAAAGTCTTGTTATTTTTAATTTTATTAAAAAAAAAAAAAAAACATGTTATACTTACCTGCTCTGTGTAGTTGGTTTTGCACAGAGCAGCCCGGATTCTCCTCTTCTCGGGTCCCTCCTCGGCGCTCCTGGCCCCTCCCTCCTGCTAAGTGCCCCCACAGCAAGCGGCCTGCTATGGGGACGCCCGAAACGAGCCGCTGCTCTGTGTGTCTATTTAGACATGAAGCCGTGGCTCAGCCCCCTTTCTCTCCTCAAGTGGCTCGCTGACTTTGACAGCAGGGGGAGCCAATAGCATCCGGTTGCTGTCTCAGCCAATGAGGAGGGAGAGTCCCGGACAGCCAAGACTCTTGTGCAGCTGGATCGAGATGGGGCTTAGGTACACTATATTACCAAAAGTATTGGGACACCTGCCTTTACACACACATGAATTTTAATGGCATCCCAGTCTTAGTCCATAGGGTTCAATATTGAGTTGGCCCACTCTTTGCAGCTATAACAGCTCCAACTCTTCTGGGAAGGCTGTCCACAAGGTTTAGGAGTGTGTATATGGGAATGTTTGACCATTTTTTCAGAAGCACATTTGTGAGGTCAGGCACTGATGTGGATGAGAAGGCTTGACTCGCAGTCTCTGCTCTAATTCATCTCAAAGGTGTTCTATCGGGTTGAGGTCAGGACTCTGTGCAGGCCTCAAGTTCCTCCACCCCAAACTTTCATATCCATGTCTTTATGGACCTTGCTTTGTACACTGGTGCGCAGTCATGTTGGAACAGGAAGGGGCCATCCCCAAACTGTTCCCACAAAGTTGGGAGCATGAAATTGTCCAAAATGTCTTGGTATGCTGACGCCTTAAGAGTTCCCTTCACTAGAACTAAGGGACCAAGCCCAACCCCTGGAAAACAACCCCACACCATAATCCCCCCTCCACCAAATTATTTGGACCAGTACACAAAGAAAGGTCCATAAAGACATGGATGAGCAAGGGTGGGGTGGAGGAACTTGACTGGCCTGTCCTGACCTCAACCCGATAGAACACCTTTGGGATGAATAAGAGCAGAGACTGTGAGCCAGGCCTTCTCGTCCAACATCAGCGCCTGACCTCACAAATGAGCTTCTGGAAGAATGGTCAAACATTCCCATAGACACTCCTAAACCTTGTGGACGTTGAAACTGTTATAGCTGCAAAGGGTGGGCCAACTCAATACTGAACCCTACGGACCAAGACTGGGAGGCCATTAAAGTTCATGTGCATGTAAAGGCAGGCGTTCCAATACTTTTGGTAATATGGTGTAAGTATTATGCCTCGTACATAGGACCAGTTTTCATGACGAGAAAACTGCCATTTTTTAGATTGGTCATGAAAACCGGTCGTGTGTATGCTCCATAGCAGTTTTCCCAACGAGAAAACTGCCCGCAAAAAAATTTGAACCTGCACTCTTTTTTCCCGTCGTATTTCCCGTCTGTCTTTTTCTCGTCGCAAAAACCGCTCGTGTGTATGCTTTTCCGAGGGGAAAAAAAACGCGCGTGTTCAGAATCAAGTGATGAGATGGGAGCGCTCGTTCTGGTAAAACTAGCGTTCGTAATGGAGATATCACATTCGTCACGCTGTAACGGACTGAAAAGCACGAGGCTGAAAATTGTGAATCGTCTCTCACCAAACTTTTACTAACACGAGATCGGCAAAAGTAGCCCAAAGGGCGGCGCCATTAGAATGGAACGTCCCCTTTATAGTGCCGTCGTACGCATTGGACGTCACCGCGCTTTGGTCAAGCGTATATTTTAGGCCTGAACGTGTGTATGCAAGTCAGGCTGGAGAGGAATGACGTCGGGAAAAACGTCGGTTTTTGGCATGTCAAGAAAACCGGTCGTGTGTACGAGGCATTAGGGGGCTGCTGCACATAGAAAGTTTTTGCATAGAACCACTTTAATAAAAACTGAAGTCGATTTATTTTTTAATTTCGGACTGTAGCAGAAGGTCAGAGAGCAATACATGTTCATTGCAAAGACAGATAAGCAGAAGGGGATCTGTGACTCGGGAAGATTCTGAGGTCTGACTTCAGCCCTTCTACACTGGAAACTTCACAGGTTAATGGGGCCCCCCTCCCACCTCAGGCTCCATAGCAGCCGCGTGGGCCACTATGGCTATTGCTACGCCATTGTCTTCAGCGGATGAATGTGTCTAGTCTGTCTAGAAGTAGAATGATGTCATAGTCCGGCTTCTGTTTCTGTTACAGTTCTCATGCTTTTTTTTCTTTTTTTGCTATACATAGCCCGCAAATGCAATAATAAAAAAAAAAAAGAACAGCCAATTAGAAATTCCTCTTCCTATTATTTATCTGCCAATGTTGCTTTGTTCAGCGGTGCTTTCTTTTAAATGACGCACCTAGTGGCCTGTGATGAATGCACGGCGGAATATTGAGCAGTAAACTTTCCCCCGAAACAAAGACGAGCCAACCTTTCCTTTGTATTTGGGCGGAGCAGCGAACGCGTATTTATTCAGATCCCCCTCCAGGAATGCAGACCAGAATGGGAGCACATTAGACCAGTAGGCCTGAAAAAGATGTACACGGCCACATTCCTGGGGAGGCTGGATTAAACCTCTCCGCCGCAGAATAGGCTAGAACAAATGTTTTCCTTTCAGAAACCTGTGGGTGTAAATTTGCTATTAGTCTCGCTTGGTGCTTCAGCCATGAGAATAGACTGCAGAGCGCTGCAGGGGGAGGATTCCTGCCTTGGTTTTCTTTGAAATTAAAGTATGGATAAATTCTATCATGTTAAGTCCATGTATGTTAAGTATTCCCCTTGCTGCTAATGTGTGCCGTAGAATGGGTGTACCGCCTTGTGCCCATTCTTTGCCCCCTGCTCCAGCTGCCCATGTTTGGCAAGGAGTGTGCATTGCACATGCACAACCAATTTCTTGTTTTGGAGCGTGAATGCGTCTGGTGAGGTGGGTGCAGTGCCGGTGCTACCACTAGGCAAACTAGGCAGCCGCCTAGGGCGCACTGCTGCCTAGAGCACCCAGCCACTGGTGTTCCTACTATCTTCTCTCTGCAGCAAGCAACTGAAGCCTCGTACACACGGCCGGTTTTCTCGTCAAGAAAAGACAAGAAAATTGCTGGCAGAGCTTTCTTGCCGAGAAAACCGGCCGTGTGTACGAGGCTTTCAGGTTTCTCGTCAAGAAAACTGGCCAGAATCTCGACGAGAAAAATAGAGAACCTGCTCTCTATTTTCTCGTCGAGATTCTCGTTGGCCTGTTTCCTGACGAGAAACCCGAGAGTGTGTACGCTTACCTGTCGCCGTGGAAACCCGCGCATGCTCGAAATGACTTTGACGCGTGCGCGGTAGCTTCCTAGGCATAGGTAGGGTGTAGCAAGATGGCGGCGGCAGCATCGAATGTGACGAGCGCACGCTCATCGTAGTCGATGACGTCACCGCGTTTGTTCCATTCAAAAGAACGGCGGTTCTTTTGAATCGAGCGTCTGTACACTCGGCCGGGGCAAGATTCTTGTCAACGTGTTTTCCTGACGAGATTCTCGGCCGTGTGTACGAGGCTTCAGTGTCAGCATCAGCAGGCAGCGGAGGACTGTGTCTGTGTCCTGGCTCCCGAATGAATGGAAGCAAGCAAATATTCATTAATGGGTGCTGGTAGGCTGCATTGATTGGCGCTGGTGAGGCTGCATTTGATGGGCGTTGGTAGGCTGAATTTAATGGGCACTTCAATAAAAAGGTTGGGTATACATGGGAAAGACAAAGGGGGTGGAGTCAGGGGTGGAGCCAGGGGGCGGCAAAATGAGGTTTGGCTTAGGGTGTCAAAAATCCTTGCACCAGCCCTGGGTGGGTGCCCCCACCCACTGCTGCGCCTGGGGCGGCTTCCCTTCTTGCCCACCCCTTCTCCTGGGCCTGCCTATGCTTTTCCTGGATATGCTCGCAAAAGTCTGACTCAAATCAGTCCTTGATGCTGCCCCGGCCCTCATGAATTGCTACAAAATAAACAATCACCCGAAAATAGTTTTCTCATAGAGTTCTCTATGTGTTATCCCTTTGGGGTGAACAATGTTAGAGGGGAGGTCCCAAAGGCGGGGACTTGTTTGCTTGAATAAATCCATGTGTCCATGTGATGCTATCAGAGTGCGGAGAGTTTCTGTTAGTTCATGTGTTGGAGCATGGAGGGCTCCCCTATTCCCCTGCACCCGGTGCAGAGACCAGAGCGGGAGCAACTAGGCTTGGAACAGAGTGCTGTGGATGGGGGTGGAGTGGAGACCGAGGAAATGCTTCCTTCTGCCTGCAGCAGAATGATGACATCATCTCAGCCTAGGCAAAGTCACCAGAGTGGAGCTCAAGGATGACTTTTTAATGATAAAAGGTGCCATAATGTGATAGTATGTAAGTTGCACATTATGGTAGACTTACCTGCCAAAATGCTCCCTCCGGTATTGCGACGTTCATGATCTTCCTTGTAGTTCCTTTGATGCTGCTGACATCTTTGCACAGTCTTCCTCTGGGTTCGGCATCTTTGGCTATCTTGATTGGCTGGGCTGGGTGACGTAACTCCCGTACATGTCTACGGGAGTACATCTGCGCTGATCTGATCTGAGGTCTGTAATGAGTTTATTATATTGTAGATGGACACAGAAGGGGGACAGAGTGACCAGGAAGGGGGGGGGACAAATTAAAGAAGATGGAGGAGTGATGGTGTGTGTGTGTGTGGGGGGGGCACTTTGGGAGGGGAAACCTCCCCCCCCAGCACATATATGACCCAAACCCCCAACTCCCTACAAGCACAAGTCCTCCCCTCTCTCAAAATGCCCCCCCAGCACAGCTGGAGTGAGGAATGGAGGCCTGTACTTAGTGGAGGGGGGGTCTGGACTGAGGGATGGGGGTCTATACTTAGTGGAGAGGGGGGGTCTGTTCTGAGGGAAGGGGTCTGTTCTTAGTGTAGAGGGAGGTCTGTACTGAGGGAGGGGGGTCTATACTTACTGTAGTGGAGGGGGGGTCTGGACTGAGGAAGGCGGGTGTACATTGAGGGAGGGGGGTCTGTACTTAGTGAAGGGGGGGTCTGGACTGAGGGACGGTGGGTCTATACTTAGCGGAGAGGGGGGTTTATACTTAGTGGGGAGGGGGGTTTATAATTAGTGGAGAGAGGGGTCTATACTTAGTGGAGAGGGGGGTCTGTACTGAGAGAGGGGGGTCTATACTGAGGGAGGAGGGTCTATATTGGGGAAGGGGGGTCTGTACTGAGGAAGGGGTCTGTACTTAGTGAAGGGGGGTCTGGACTGAGAGACGGGGGGTCTATACTTAGTGGAGAGGGGGGTTTATACTTAGTGGAGAGGGGGGTCTATACTTAGTGGAGAGTGGGGGTCTATACTTAGTGGAGAGGGGGGTCTATACTTAGTGGAGAGGGGGGTTTATACTTAGTGGAGAGGGGGGTTTATACTTAGTGGAGAGGGGGGTCTATACTTAGTGGAGAGGGGGGGTCTATACTTAGTGGAGAGGGGGGTCTATACTTAGTGGAGAGTGGGGGTCTATACTTAGTGGAGAGTGGGGGTTTATACTTAGTGGAGAGGGGGGTCTATACTGAGGGAGGAGGGTCTATATTGGGGGAGGAGGGACTGTACTGAGGAAGGGGTCTGTACTTAGTGGAGAGGGGGGAGTCTGGACTGATAGAGGGTGTCTATTCTTAGTGGAGAGGGGGGTCTGTACTGAGGGGGGACTATACTTAATGGAGGGGGGTTGACACCATGTTTTACCGCACCAGGTGACACCAATCCTAGTGACGCCACTGTGTATGCGTGAATCAGAGTACATTTAGAGGAGTATCATGGCTGGCAGGCTGGGCAGCAACTTTTATTGAAGGAGCAACCTATGTAGTCTCTTCTAATAAACAAAATCCTACCAGTTGGCAATGTATTTTTTTTAAGACTACAGTTCCACTTTAGGGAAGGTGACCACATTTTTCTGGGTCTGGGCCCCTGCGATTGGCTGGGAAGCCCCAATGAACGCAATGGCAGACTAATAGCTCCCACAGCTATATGCAGCCAATTGCATGTAATCACTCATCAGCTAGCCCTGAAGAAGGTGCTGTGTCCCCCAAAACGCGTAAACACATCGATCTGTTCTTCTGTTTGGGCAATGTGATGTCGTCCTGTGATGGAGCAAGAATATGTGTTGAGATGCACTTGATTCACATTATACTTGTGAGTATTTCAGTGTGTGTATTTTAAATAAAGTTTCTTTGGTAATGCACCAGGCATTTGCACTCTCTTGTTTGTGTTTACTGAATGCAGACTAATTGGGTCTCCCATGATGAATCGCAAATGGCCCCATTTGCAAGTGTGAATGAGGCCAATAACTATTTGTGCTGGAGCAGGCCAGGCATGCAAGGGGCTGGCAAAAAAGTGGACCTTCCATTTGCCATGGATGCCCGAGAGTGACAACAGTGAACAATGCCTGTGTAACAGGTGCCTCAAATGATCATTTGTAGTCACCATTAGGACAGTGCATGATGGGGTGAAAACAGAGAAGAGCAATTGGTGGACAGAGCATTGTCACCCAATAACAGGAAGTACCTAAACATTCATGGTAGGATCGCCACGTGTTTTTTAATTAAAACTCTAGATTTAAAGCGGAAGTAAACCCATCGATTTAACAGGTTTCAAAAAACAGTTACATTCCCGGCATGCCGGCAATGCTAACTGTCACATTGGTTGTGCTCTCAACCAAACTGTCAAACCATCCAATGGCTGGTGTCATAACTGATCACATGTGCAGCATCATGGCAGATGAAGATTAAACAGAGGCCAAGATGGCAGCTTCCTTGCCTGAAAATGATAGGAGGGTTTACTTCCACTTTAAAAAAATATTGAAAATGACGGTACTTTTAAAAGGACGTTAACACCCAGGTTGTCAAGAACCAACTGTAACAACCATGGCAGACCTCAGAGGATTTTGACCAGCAAGAGATGTATAGACCTGCCAAAACATTAAACTGTTCAAATGCCATATCCAGTAGTAGTTGGTCATGGTCACATTCAACTGGACTTGTTCTGTAATGTTGAAGACATCTCGTAGCTTCTCCAAGCCTCTTCAGCTCTGAATGTCTTTTTCTTTACCATTACTGAACAAGTCCAGTTGAATGAGACCAACTACTACTAGATATACCATGACCTGGACCAGTGATGGTCTACTTTGTTAATATGGGGGCCTTAGGTACAACCGCCGACATCTCCAAAGGACTCAATATAAAATCCAGTGAATATTCAGTCTCAAAGACAACATACACACAACAGGACATAATAAAAGACTATGGGATGATACAAGAGATGGTCAGAGACTGCAGACATGATACAAGGGTTGGTCAGAGACTGTGGACATAATACAAGAGATGGTTAGAGACTGCAACATGATACAAGGGTTGGTCAGAGACTGTGGACACAATACAAGAGATGGACATAAACTGTGGACATAATACAAGAGATGGTCAGAGACTGCAGACATGATACAAGAGATTGTTAGAGGCTGCTGACATGACACAAGAGATGGTTAGAGACTGTGGACATAATACAAGAGATGGTCAGAGGCTGCTGACATGATACAAAAGATGGACAGAAACTGTGGATATAATACAAGAGATGGTCAGAGACTGTGGACATGATACAGGAGATGGTCAGAGACAGGGGACATAATACAAGAGATGATCAGAGACTGCAGACATGATACAAGAGATGGTCAGAAACTGCAGACATGATACAAGAGATGATCAGAAACTGCAGACATGATACAAGAGATGGTCAGAGATGGAGAACATGCTGCAGGAGATGATCAGAGACTGCAGACATGATACAAGAGATGGTCAGAGATGGAGAACATGCTGCAGGAGATGATCAGAGACTGCGGACATTGTAAAAGAGATGGTCAGAGACTGCAGTCATGATACAAGAGATGATCAGTGACTGTGGACATAATACCAAAGATGGTCAGGGACTGCGGACATTGTACAAGAAATGATCAGAGACTGAGTTCATGCTGCAGGAGATGGTCAGAGACTGAGTTCATGCTGCAGGAGATGGTCAGAGACTGAGTTCATGCTGCAGGAGATGGTCAGAGACTGAGTTCATGCTGCAGGAGATGGTCAGAGACTGAGTTCATGCTGCAGGAGATGGTCAGAGACTGAGTTCATGCTACAGGAGATGGTCAGAGACTGAGTTCATGCTACAGGAGATGGTCAGAGACTGAGTTCATGCTGCAGGAGATGGTCAGAGACTGAGTTCATGCTGCAGGAGATGGTCAGAGACTGTGAACGTGCTATAGGAATTGTTGGAGATTGGGGACATCCTTCAGGAGACGGTCATAGACTGGAAATATATTACACGAGACTGCTAGAAATCACTGCTATAACAGGGCAATAGGGAAACACCCATTAGTGCCTGCAGAGTCCTTAAGGGCCGTACAGAAAGTGCCAAAGAGGCACACTTGTCTCCCAGGCCATGGGTTGGGCACCAGAGACCTAGAGAAATGAGAACCTTCACAAAGACGTTGCTCAAACCCCAGTTTTGGGTGGAATGGACCTTTAAATATTTTGCTCCAGATAACATTCTGGCTGATGTATCATTTCAACAAATGATCTGCCATCTCACACAGCTGTAAACAACATGCAGCAGTCACGTCAGATTCAGCTTAATAAGCACCTTGCACCACTGGAAAGACAGGAGCTGTAAAAACAGAATCTCGTTCCCCAGCATGAGTCACCTCCAGTACTATGCCGCAATTTCACACTTTTTCCACCAGCATGCATCTGCTGTAATTTTAGGTTTCCTACAATGTACCTTCATTCTTCTACTGCTAACAGAAGTCATTTAAAAGATTTACTAGCTGCAGTGTTCCCGTTCATTCAACAGGCTGGAATTCGGGACTCCTAATGTTTGACAATACTGTGAGGATTGGTGCTATGAAGTATATAACGCACAGCACAGTGTTGTACCATACTGCACAATGTTCAGAATGGGTTAGTCCGGTGTCTGTCACACCCAGCACAAAGAGTGGATTGGTTCAGTGAATATAACATATGGCACAGATTTCAGAGTAGAAGGGGTGTCGAGTATGTAGCATGTGGCAAAATATTCAGAATGAGGAAGTCCAGTGTATGTCACAGCCAGCACAGTACACAGAGTGGATCGGGTCAGAGAATATAAAGTAAAGCATAGCCTTTAGAGTGGAAAGGGTATTCAGTATGCAGCATGTGGCAGAACATTGAGAATGGGAACAGTTTGGTGTATGTCACAGCTAGTACAGTATACAGAGTGAATTGGTTCAGAGAATAGAACATACAGCACAGCCTTCACAGTGAAAGGGGTGTTGAAAATTTACAACACATCACACCGTGTTATGGAGAAGTCAATGGGCTCCCTACACACCAAAACATCCCAATGTGCCACAACACATTACAGTGAAATCAATGGGCTTCTCACACATAAAAACTTTACAACATGCCACAACGCATTATGGTGAAATCTATGGGTCTATGATGCACCAAAAATGTTCTAAACATCCCAATGCATTATGGTGGAATCGACAGACCTCTGACATACCAAAATGACCCAATGCAGCACTACAGATTATGGTGGAATCAATGGGTCTCTGATGCACCAAAACATCCTAACACACCACTGCGCATTACGGTGAAATCAATGGACTTCCAACTCACCAAAACATCCCAATGCACCACAAAGCATTAGGGTGAAATCAATGGGATTACAACATACCAAAACTCTGCAACACGCCATAACACATCATTGTGGAATCAATGGGCTTCTGACATACCGAAAACACCCCAACACACCACTACAGATTATGATGGAATTAATGGGCTTCTGACATACCAAAAACACCCCAACACACCACTACAGATTATGATGGAATCAATGGGATTCTGACATACCAAAACACCACAACACACTACTACAGATGATGGAATCAATGGGATTCCGACATACCAAAACACCCCAACACACCACTACAGATTATGATGGAATCAATGGGATTCCGACATACCAAAACACCCCAACACACCACTACAGATTATGATGGAATCAATGGGATTCTGACATACCAAAACACCCCAACACACTACTACAGATTATAATGGAATCAATGGGATTCTGACATACCAAAACACCCCAACACACTACTACAGATTATGATGGAATCAATGGGATTCCGACATACCAAAACACCCTAACACATTACTACAGATTATGATGGAATCAATGAGCTTCCGACATACCAAAACACCCCAACACACCACTACAGATTATGATGGAATCAATGGGATTCCGACATACCAAAACACCCCAACACACCACTACAGATTATGATGGAATCAATGGGATTCTGACATACCAAAACACCACAACACACTACTACAGATGATGGAATCAATGGGATTCCGACATACCAAAACACCCCAACACACCACTACAGATTATGATGGAATCAATGGGATTCCGACATACCAAAACACCCCAACACACCACTACAGATTATGATGGAATCAATGGGATTCTGACATACCAAAACACCCCAACACACTACTACAGATTATAATGGAATCAATGGGATTCTGACATACCAAAACACCCCAACACACTACTACAGATTATGATGGAATCAATGGGATTCCGACATACCAAAACACCCTAACACATTACTACAGATTATGATGGAATCAATGAGCTTCCGACATACCAAAACACCCCAACACACCACTACAGATTATGATGGAATCAATGGGATTCCGACATACCAAAACACCCCAACACACCACTACAGATTATGATGGAATCAATGGGATTCTGACATACCAAAACACCCCAACACACTACTACAGATTATGATGGAATTAATGGGCTTCTGACATACCAAAAACACCCAGACACACCACTACAGATTATGATGGAATCAATGGGATTCCGACATACCAAAACACCCCAACACACTACTACAGATTATGATGGAATCAATGGTATTCTAACATACCAAAACACCCCAACACACTACTACAGATTATGATGGAATCAATGGGATTCCAACATACCAAAACACCCCAACACACCACTACAGATTATGATGGAATCAATGAGCTTCCGACATACCAAAACACCCCAACACACCACTACAGATTATGATGGAATCAATGGGATTCCGACATACCAAAACACCCCAACACACCACTACAGATTATGATGGAATTAATGGGATTCCGACATACCAAAACACCCCAACACACCACTACAGATTATGATGGAATCAATGAGCTTCCGACATACCAAAACACCCCAACACACCACTACAGATTATGATGGAATCAATGGGCTTCTGACATACCAAAACACCCCAACACACCACTACAGATTATGATGGAATCAATGGGCTTCTGACATACCAAAACAACCCAACACACCACTACAGATTATGATGGAAGCAATGGGCTTCAGAAGTACCAAAATTTGCAATATACCACAGCGCATTATAGAGAACTCAATGGAGTTCTGACATAAAAACTTTGCAACAAGCCAAAGCGCATTATGATGAAATTAATGAGATCCCGACATACCAAAATTTCCCAATGAACCACAAAGCATTATGGGGAAATCAATGGGTCTCTGATGTACCAAATTGTCCTAACACACCACAGTGCATTACGGCCAAATCAATGGGCTTTCAACGCACCAAAATGTCCCAATGCACCATGGTGAAATCAATAGGCTTTTGATATACCAAAATGTCCCAGCACACCACAATGCATGATAGGGAAATCGATAGACTTCCGAAGAACATAGATGTAAATCGGCCCGTAATGATGTTCTTTTTTATTTTTATACATGTGAAAATCAATTTACTGTAAATACTCCTATCACTGAGGTTGCTTTACTAAAGCCTTATAGACTTAACTTGGCAAAGGAAATTTACACTTATCAAGAGAATTTTCCATTGGTTTAGTGGATGATTCCGACTTCCATCATCCAATCATGCGTAGGCAAATATGCTATTTTTAAATTGTCCTTGCATGTGATTGGCTATTCTTTGTAAAGTGAATTTTCACCACATTAATAAGCTAAGCGAATCTTCCCTTGCAGAGTGAACACGTTCTACTCCTTAGTGCAACCTTTCTCAACCTTTTGATGACTGAGGAGCCCTTAAAATAACTTTCCAGTCTCAGGGAACCCCTGCTAAAAATGACTATATCTACAACTCATGATACATTAATGTGATGGTCAGTGGGAAGAATGTTCCTAAAGCTCCACACACGAGCCGAATGTTGGGACATGCATGCTGGAAAATCAGCAGCCCACCGACTCCTGATCAGCGCTCTCAGCCAATGGCAGATATCGCTGATCGGAATATTCTGGCGGGGGGGGGGACACAACAGCTTAGCGGGGGAGATTGCTGTACTAACTTTGAATGGTTAGTACAGTGGCTCCGACCGGAGCTGTCAGTTTTTTTTTTTCGTTCAACCCTCTGAACTTGTAGTGTGTACCAGGCATTACACTTGTGGTCATCGGGAAAAAAATTACCCCCTTACAGATATCTAAAAAAAACAATGGTCTCAGTGGGAACTTATCTGAGAGGCATGTAGCGGGGTGTTGCTTTAAGAACCCAGAGACTACCATACCCAGAGTGCAGCGGGACACCCAGGGTGCATTGCCCCACGCAATGACTGCTGGGGTGGGCTATTTAACTGAAGGGGGGCCGTAGATCGGTCTCTTTGGACATCGCCGCCCAGCAAGTGGACCTCTGTGCTGAGTCTGTTGTTCCTGACAGAGCCTGAAGTTTAGGCCTTGTGTTTCCAAAAAGCCTTCCGTTTCCACTGAGGAGCCTGAGGGACGTCGCATCCTGCTACCCATCTTCTACTTCCAGGAGGACCGAAGACCCTGGTGTCGTGGAACCTGTGTACCAAGACACAGCTACGGAAGATACGGACGTGGACTGGTCCGTTTGGGTGAGAGAGCACCTGCTCAGGGATTAGTACAGGATCTCTAGGCCCAGTGGTTGTTGTTCGGGACCCACCATTTAGAGTTTTCATCTGCACGCCGGAGGGACAGTGCATTGAGTAGCATTAGTGACTTTATTTTATTCATCAAGTTTACAAGTACCTATTCCTGTTGATTACAATTTGTCTCCAAAAGTGCACCACCATTTGCTAGCGAAGATCCATCTCCACGGAACCTACACATAGAACAGTCAGGCCTGACTTCTAAGTTTAGACATTGCTGGGCGCCATCTTGCCCACGAGGGAGGGGAGCTGCAAGCGGGATCCGTTAGTTGTATGTGTACAGAATTGTATATCTGTTTATTTGCTGAATACCTTTTATTGCAGGGCTCTGCATATGCTAATGTATACAGTTTATCTGCTTAAACATTTCGTTCAGTAAAAGTATCAGGATTAAGCAGACAAGTTGTTGGTGTGATTACTTTGCCGAGGAAACGGTTAGTGTCAGTTATACAATATCACTGTGTGCCTTTGTTGCCGGATTGTGTGACCTAAAGTTACAGGTCTTACAATCCTATCATCTCCTACTAGCTGTGCCAAGGGAGAGTAGAGCCAATTACTGGTGGTTGACAGCGGTGTATCACAGGCCCCAAAAATCATACCAGCGGCTCTCTTAGCTGGGGTTATCGCTACAGGCAGAAATTGCTCAAGAAACCCCTACCAACCTCTGAGGAATACTTGTTGAGAAACCTTTCCTAAAGCCTCGTACACACGACCGAGTTTCTCGTCGAAAAACGACAAGAAACTTTCTGGCAGAGCTTTCTTGCCGAGTAACTCGGTCGTGTGTACGCGGCTATCAGGTTTCTCGTCAAGAAAACCGACAAGAATCTCGACGAGAAAAATAGAGAACCTGCTCTCTTTTTTCTCGTTGAGATTCTTGTCAGCATGTTTCTCGACGACAAAAATGTGTATGTGTACACTTATCTGTCCTCCGGGAAGCCCGCGCATACTCGAAATGACTTTGACGCATGCGCGGTAGCTTCCTAGGCATAAGTAGGGTGTAGCAAGATGGTGGCGACGGCATCGAATGTGACGAGCGCACGCTCGTCGTAGTCGATGACGTCACCGCGTTCGCTCCATTCAAAGAACCGCGGGTTCTTTGAAAGGAGCGTGTGTACACTCGGCCGGGACAAGTTTCTTGTCCAAGAATCTCGTCAAGAAAAACGACGTGTTTTTTCCTGACGAGATTCTCGGCCGTGTGTACGAGGCTTTAGTAAATCAACCCCACTATATTTTAACATTATTACTGTTTAATAAAGGTATTTTCACTTTGTTTCTATGTAAAGTTAAAACTTTCTGTTTGCTTTATATAGCGTCCCTCATACCTCTCTGCAGGTCTACCAGACAGGGTCTGTCTTATTGAACACCACGGATTCTCAGCAGTTTCTCATTATGTGAAACACCACAATGTTCCTGGCAGTAAGGGGCCATGTATTCTAGGCTGTAGTTTTCATGAAGGGGCAGATAGAAATTTTGGGCTCAAAATAATTACTTATTTATGAATGCTGCCAAGTACCATACTGGTTCTGAGAGTGGATCAACCCAAGAGGACTTCCAACTTATATGGTTGGCAGGGGTGTAATTACATAATTCATCCAATAAAATCCAATAATAGAAGAATGAATTGCAAAGTCCTCTATACTAAATTATAATTTGTTTTAATAAAGAAGAAAATCTAGCAGACGATGAATATGTGACCCTACAAATTGAAACACAAGACTCCACTTGGAAAACTGTATGTGGACCAACATTACCCAAAGGGCTTGTTTCCACTGCGGCGGGGTTTAAAGCGGAGGTCCACCCAAAAGTGTAACTTCCATTTTAAGCATTCCTCGCCCCATTACATGCCACATTTGGCATTCCTTCCTCTTCTCGGCCACCTAGGCGACTCCACCTCCCGCCCTAGGCAGCCCCTCCCTGCCAGCAATCTTCTGGGACACGTCACAGATCCCAGAAGATTGCCTGTCCAAAAGCAGAGCGCAGCGCGGTGCGTGCCTGGCCGTAACCTGTCACGGCCGGGTGCCCACAGTTGCTATGACAGCGCCCAGCGGAGAGGAGAGGGAGAGGAGCGAGGCTCCGTGCGCCCGCATCGCTGGACCGCGGGACAGGTAAGTGTCTGTTTATTAAAAGTCAGCAGCTACACTTTTTGTAGCTGCTGACTTTTAATAAACTAAAAACCGGGTGGAACTCCACTTTAAAGTGGTTGTAAACTCCCATACATTATTTGTACCTATAGGTAAGCCTATAATAGTGCACCGTTTAGGAGATATTTACTGTATATGCAGCCAATGACGTCATAGGCGCATGCGCTCTGAAGGAAACGGCCACCTGTGCCGTTCCTTCAGAGTCCCCTGCCGTAAACGGCGGCTCCACCGCGCAAGCACGGGAGTGGCATCACGCGGCTCCGGCCTATCACACAGCCGGACCTGGAAGGATGATGGGTGAAGATGGATGTGGCCTCCAGTGGTGACAACGCATCGGTGGAGGGCTTTGTTTTCAGGTAAGTTTCACATAATGTGCTAGTATGCGATGCATACTAGCACATTATGGCTTACTAGCACATTATGCGATGCATACTAGCACATTATGGCTTACTAGCACATTATGCGATGCATACTAGCACATTATGGCTTTACTTTGCAGGTTCAGACAAGTAGTTAAGAGCGGCAACACATTTATAAATGGCACTGGTAGACAAGTGGTTGCGAGTGGCAATGTGTTCATAAGCGGCACTGGTAGACAAGTGGTTAAGAGCGGCAACACATTTGTAAACGGCACTGGAAGACAAGTTTTTTTTTTTGGTTGAAAGGGTATACTTTATTTTGCATAATAAAATATACAAAAAACAAATACTTCATTGGGGTACATTCTGCCCTGTACTGCGGCTCAGCGCATAAATACACTACATACCAATACAGTTACAAGTATACAAATAAATACATTCACCCTGAGGTATGACGCCTTACGTGTTGTGCAGAGTAATAATACCACGAAACTTCACGTCATGCATGACGCCGATTGCCCCGAATGCATTTACTTAAGGCATGTTACTAGAATACATATGACTTGAACAAGACATTGTTTCAAACATAATACATTTCAACAAGCAACGGGTGTGATGGGGGGTAGAGAAGAGGGATAGGGAAGGGGAAAGAGATCACAGGCCCGAAGCTTTCTTGAAAGTACAAAGACAAACAAGGGGGGGTGGGGAGAAGGGGAAATCTTCAGACTTCCTCTTCCTCCTTAAAGCGGAGTTCCACCCAAAAATGGAACTTCCAAGCTTTTCGGAACCCTCCCCCCCTCCGGTGTCACATTTGGCACCTTTCAGGGGGGAGGGGGGGCAGATACCTGTCTAAGATATTGTCAGGTATTTGCACCCACTTCTGTGCAAAGACTCCCGTGGGAGTCACGCCACTTCCCGTCACCCCTCGCTGCCTCCTGGGAAACACACTGGTCCTAGGTGAGTGCAGGGACCAGTGAGGGCGCGCCGCGCTACTCGCGCATGCGCAGTAGGGAACCGGGCAGTGAAGCCGCAATGCTTCACTTCCTGATTCCCTCACCGAGGATGACGGCGCGGGCAGCCGAGAGACGAGCGATTGCTCGCCCTCGGCTGGCGACATTGCGGGCGCACTGGACAGGTAAGTGTCCATTTTTTAAAAGTCAGCAGCTGCAGTATTTGTAGCTGCTGGCTTTTAAAAAAAAAAATTGGGTGGACCTCCGCTTTAAAGTCTATCAAGTTATAGTCTCTGAGCAGACTGTGAACCAGACTGCGACAGTCCTCAATGGACATCCTCTCCCGCTGGTGGATGAGGCGCTTTCTGGAGCACCATAAAGTGTCCTTAAAGCAACACAGCACCCGTCAGGTGCTGTCAGTGTCCTCTTCAGAATAAGTGCCACAAAAGAGTCCGTTCAATACACCGAAGTGTGTGATGGCAGTCTGTGGCACAAAGTCCTTAAGTTCTGGTTCCAAGGCCCTCAACAGGCCCTGTGCAAAGGGGCACTCCCAGAAAACGTGCAAAGCCGTTTCCTCCTGGATGATGCAAAATGGGCAGTGCCTGTATGCCTGTATCTGCACAGGTTTCTGTCATGCATAAATGTCCTAAGTGGCAACCCCCCTTGGATTGCCATCCATGCCATATCTTTGTGACTGTTGGTGAGTCTCTTTGAAGAAACATTCATCCAGACCACTTTGCAAGTGGCTGAAGGTAGGCCTGGAACAGTCTCAACAATGTCCATGGCTCTAATCAACTTGTAGATAGTCTTTGGCTTCCACAAGTCGGGCTTGACTCCATGCAGCCCCTGCTCCTTGTCCCAGTTGTAGGGGATGGAACTGTCCCATTTGTCCCATCCAAGGGACCTCCAAAGAGGCATGAGGAAAAAAACGGGACATGGAGTTACCACCAAAGTCCAAAGTTCTGTCCACCAAAGTCCTGCGGATGCAGTTACAAGGCACTGGTAGACAAGTGGTTAAGAGCAGCAACACTTTTGTAAACGGCACTGGTAGACAAGTGGTTGCGAGTGGTTACATGTTTATACACGGCACTGGTAAACAACTGGTTGAGAGTGGCAACACGAGACAATCTTCCAACTTCCCTACCCAAGGATGGTCCCATGTGTTCAAAAACTGCTCACTTATGCATTGTAAACACAATCGTTTTTTCCGATGAAAAAAGTCTGATGGACTTTTTTCATCTGAAAAAACGATCACGTGTGGGCCCCATCTGACTTTTTTCCATCGGTGTAAAAAAATAGAACATGTTTTAAATTTTTCCGATGGAAAAAAAAAACCGATCGTCTGTGTGGAACTCCAACAGAGAAAAAACCCACGCATGCTCAGAATCAAGTCGACACATGCTCAGAGGCATTGAACTTAATTTTTCTCGGCTCGTCGGAGTGTTTTACGTCACAGCGTTTTGGACGGTCGGAATTTTGCCTGATGGTGTGTATGCAAGACTGATGGAAGTCAGCTTCATCGGAATTACGACGGATTCCATCGGATTTTATTCCACCGGAAATCCGATCGTGTGTACAGGGCATAACACTTAAAAAAATGCAAGGTGGTGAATGCAATTGCAATTTCAAAGTGGTTGAGAGCATTGAATAGCCAAGGCCAGTGGAGTCAACTTCTAACAATAAAGAGCGAAGGCTCTTGGGAAAAAGTATAAAATGAAGGCCGCCTGCATCTATTTACCTTTTGGTTTACAGGGGCCACAGCTACTTGGCACACGGGAGAAAATAAATTGCGCGGTTACCGATTAGTCATCTTGCCACCAGATTCTGACGGATCATTAACAAGACGACACGGGGGTTGCAATTAGCAAATGTGTAAGTTAATGGATTGCATAACCTGCCACTCCTTAGGTAATTTTTCTTTCTGACAAGGCACAGAAAGCCTTTAACATACTAAATAACCTTTTATTAAAAAGCTTTTTACATCTTAACCACTTCCTGCCCGGGCCAATAGCAAGATGACGGCCGAGCGGTGGTTCAGTTATCCTGACTGGACATCACATGACATACAGCAGGATAACAGCCGCCGCACGCCCTTGGGGGTACGCATCGCGGCGATCGGTGGTGCGGTGTGTCAGTCTCACACCGCTGCACCGATCTTGGTAAAGAGCCTCCGACGGAGGCTCTTTACCACGCGATCAGCCACGTCCAATCACGGCTGATCACAATGTAAACAGGAAGAGCCGTTGATCGGCTTTTCCTCACTCACGTCTGACAGACACGAGTAGAGGAGAGCCGATCAGCTGCTCTCCTGACAGGGGGGTCTGTGCTGATTGTTTATCAGCGCAGCCCCGCCTCAGGTTTCCCGCCCAGGACCACCAGGATTCCGCCGGGACCACCAGGGATGGCCACCACACTGGACCACCAGGTATGCCCCCTAGACCACCAGGGAAATGCCAATCTGTGCCAAGGCAGCTGCCAATCAATGCCCAGGCAGCTACCAATCAGTGCCCATCCACAATGCCTGCCAGTGCCACCAGGGATGCCTATCAGTGCCATCTATCAGTGCCGCATATCACTGCCCATCAGTGCCACGTATCAGTGCCCATCAGTGCCGCCTATCAGTGCCCAGCAGTGACACCTATCAGTGCCACCCATGAGTGCCCATCATTGCAGCCTTTCAGTGCTCATCAGTGTCGCCTATCAGTGCCCATCAGTGCCCACGAGTGCCACCCATGAGTGCCCATCAGTGTCGCCTATCACTGCCCATCAGTGCTGCATATCAGTGCCACCCATTAGTGCCCATCAGTGTCGCATATCAGTGCCCATTATCAGTGCCTGTCAGTGCCACCTCATTGGTGCCATCTCATCGGTGCTGCCTTATCAGTGCCCGTCAGTGCCCATCAGTGAAGGAGAAAACGTACTTATTTACAAAATTTTAAAACAGAAACTAAAGAAAACCTTATTTTTTTTGTCAAAATTTTCGGTCTTTTTTTATTTGTTTAGCAAATAATAAAAACCGCAGAGTTGATCAAATACCACCAAAAGAAAGCTCTATTTGTGGGAACAAAATGATAAAAATTCTGTTTGGGTACAGTGTAGCATGACCGCGCAATTGTCATTCAAACAGCGACAGCGCAGAAAGCTGAAAATTGGCCTGGGCAGGAAGGGGGTGTAAGTGCCCGGTTATGAAGTGGTTAAAGTGGGAAAACCCATCGAGTTACCAGTTTCAAAAACAGTCATATTTCCGGCATGTGCCAGGAATTTAACTGTCTCGTTGGTTGTGCTCTCAACCAAACTGTCAAACCATCGAATTGCTGGTGTCATAACTGATCACATGTGCAGCATCATAGCAGTTAAAGATTAAACAGAGGCCAAGATGGCAGCTTCCTTGGCTGAAAATGATAGGAGGCTTTCCTCGACTTGAAAGAGATGATCCAGTTATAAAACAAACCACTGCCTACCTTTTATAGGTCAACTCCATCCACACCTTTTTTTCTAATAGAGTGGGGGAGGGTCCCTGCACTCACCCTCATTGCCTGTGTAGTCACCAGACAGGAACCAAGCAGAATTTTTGTACTGGGGACACAGTACAGGAAGACAAAAAGTAAGGAGACACGTAACCCAAGAAATACATTATTATTACTACAAGAAGCGTTGGAAGGGTTTCCAAATGTGAGGTTATTGAAGCTGACCTACAGCCTTCTCTTCAGTCTTGCACAGTTGTAAAGGATCCTCTCCTGGACTGAAATAGCTTACACTGATTCCACCGCACACTCTAAGCTTCTCACAATGTGCATTAGAAGCTGCGGCAAGTCAGATAGAGCCCGCCTCATTCCTGGCTGGAGGACACCCAGCATCATCTTGACATTTCATCCCCAGTCTGGCTGTCTTTGGCCCACCCCTTTCATTCATTGGATTTCAGTTCTTTAAATCAAGGAGGTACAGCATCACATTGGGGGGTACTGTATGCAAATGAAGCCTGCCAAGAAATGCCCACTCCTCCAGACTGACATCCACCTGACACCAGACTGACATTAATATTTGCATAACTCCTCCCAAGAGCCAGCCCACTGCTTGCAGCAGGACCGAGGGCTCTTGAGAGGAGTACTGGGGCATCCTGCCAGCCCCTCCCACCAGCCATGATCTGCCTGCATTGCATAACATCACTGTGATTAAAATATTTTTTTTATGAGATCGTTTTGCAATAAGGAACACTCTGTAAGTACATTATATGAACTTTGCGCTCTGTAATTTGAGATGCCATTTTGCATGCTCTAATACAAGGGTCTCAAACTGGCGGCCCTCCAGCTGTTGCGAAACTACAAGTCCCATGAGGTATTCCAAGGCTGACAGTTACAAGCATGACTCCCACAGGCAAGGGCATGATGGGACTTGTAGTTCCGCAACAGCTGGAGGGCCACCAGTTTGAGACCTCTGCTCTAATATATTGTGGTTTCTACTATAGATCACATCATAACTACTTGCAGAGCTATCCCTGAAGAGAAGGAGCCTTTTGACTTTGAAACGCGTTGAAACCTATAGGTAATCTCTGCTTGTATAATCAAAATAAGCATACAGTATATACATTGTATTTTGTGATTCTATACCAGGACTATGCAATTAGTGGACCTCCAGCTGTTGCAGAACTACAATCCCATGAGGCATAGCAAGACTGACAGCCACAAGCATGACACCCAGAAGCAGAGGCATGATGGGACTTGTAGTTTTGCAACAGCTGGAGGTCCGCTAATTGCAATGCATATCCCTGTTCTATATCCTACTGTATTGTGTGAACTTTTAATGTTATGTGTATACCACATTCTATTGAACCAAAATATAATTTATGAATTTTAAGATAAATACTGTACTTTTTGAGCCTTTAAAACCCACTCAATGGGGGAATTTAACACTTGATAGGATTGTAATATAGGGATGTTGGCCAGTACTGCAGAATAACTTATGTGTTTAAAATAAGGTTTATAATGAAAACATACATTTTTTAATTTAACCACTTGCCGCCTGCCATATAGTAAAATGACGGCGGTGGGGGGGGGGGGGCACTCTCTATCTGAGAAAACATCAAAGGATGGCTCCCCAGACGCACTGCTTTCGTGTGCCTGCGGGAGCGCACAGCGCGGCGATTGTGCCCGCGCCCTGTTCCTAGGAAATGGTGCGACCCCGATCTCAGTAAAGAGCCGATGATGCGCCTCTTTACCCATGTAATTGGCTTTGTCCAATCACAGCTGATCATATGTAAACAGGAAAGTGTCGTTTATCGTCTCCCTTTGGTTCACACTGTGTGTGGCAAGGAGAGCCGATCAGCGGCATCTCTTCGCAGGGGAGGCCTGTACAGCTAATCAGGGCACTGATCATCAGTGCCCTGATTACAGTACAACCCCAGCAGTGCCCATCAGTGACACCAATCAGTGCCCATTAGTGATGCCAGTCAGTGCTGCCTTTCAGTGCTCATCAGTGCTGCCTATCTGTGCTGCCCATCATTGCCACCTATCAGTGCCCATTAGTGCCACCTATCAGTGCCCATCAATGAGGCATATTAGTGCCTCATCGGTGCCACCTAATCAGTGCCCTTCAGTGCCGCCTCCTCAGTGCAGCCTATCAGTGCCCATTAGTGCCACCTCATCAGCGCACATCAGTGAAAATTTACCTTTTCTACAAAATTTACTGACAAAAAATATAGAAAAAAAATCATTTTTTTCTTCCAAATTTTTGGTCTTTTTTCATTTTTTAAGCGAAACCAAATAAAAGCTTTATTTATGTGAAAAAAATATATAAAAATGTCATATGGGTACAGTGTTGCATGGCCGCGCAATTGTCATTTAAAGTGTGACAGCGCTGAAAATTGGCCTGGGCAGGAAGGGGGTGAAAGAGCCCAGTAGGCAAGTGGTTAAACTTTTCATAAGCACATTCGTGATCGGGAAAGGTGGAACCAGGAAAGGCAAAATATAAGCAGATTAAACTTCATCTTCAAAGGGCTGTGCCCCACTGGGAATACTTTATTTCATGATCCGTCCTAAGGAAGTCCAATCAGGACGTAACGCGTCAGATGAGAGTGTCCATTACATCATCACGCTAGCTGGAGCTGCACGGAAAGCCAAATCTGTCGAGGCAGGCTACACTGAATAGCGGCTGATCTGAGATACATGTAAACTGAAGGCTGTGTATTAATAGTTACACTTGCGAGTGTTTTCATTCAATTGGGTTTTAAATAAATATACATGGAGAGCACTATGTATTGCTTTATTTTCTCTGCACGAGTGGCACCGTTAATATATGTTGAGGAGTGATAAAGTCGTGCAGGAAAGAGAGAAGTGAAGTTATTTCTAAGGCGGTTTAAGCGCTGATGACCTCCACTGTCCATTGTCTAAAGTGAGGGTACTACCAAAAGCATGCGGTGCAGAAAGAGAAGGGCTCCGTAGAGGAAAAGTGTTTTACATTTGCACAAGAGGATTGACAATTGCTGAATATATGAGGACTTTATTATTGTTTGCACGCCTGGACTTTACTTTATTAGCTTTTGAATTGCGTTATTTCGGCACACAAGAGTTTTGTTACTAAAAATTCACATTGCAGATTTTTCAGTACATGGTTTTTTAAATATGGTTTATTTAAAGGTGGAATTTGAGATATATATAAATATATATATATATATATATATATATATATATATATATATATATATATATACAGTATATGTGTTTATTTTCACACATTGTGTGGTTTTATAGAAATCACTATATAAGGATTTTGGGATTGCATGCATTATTTTTGTTGTAGTAAAGGGAGCACTATAATTGTTTATTCACTGATATTTTATTATACTATAATGATATAAATTATTGTATATTATAAATTATATGCGAAGTGCATACTATTTTTCCATAGGAACCAAATTGAGAATTAATTTTAAAACAAAATAGAGTGACCCTGCATATTTAATCTGTAAATAAATCTCTGCAGCATTGCAACATGTTCTTTTTTGAAAATAATCATGTTGTTTTTCTTCTTACTTCACAATCTCCTAAGGGAAAGATTAATTTTAGTTCTGTACAGATGTTATGCTACATTAAAGCATGTGCAAGTCATCTACTTACCGTGTAAACATATATACTTTTTATTCTTTATTTTTTTAATTTTAGAGACTGCACAAAAATCCGCTAATATTAAAGTAAGGATAGATTTGATTTTATTACCAATTCTTTATTTTCTTTTTTCTATTGTTACATAAAGCTGACCTCTACTTAGATTTTAGTTAATGCTGAGCTTCAGGTAGATACAAAAGGAAATACATTCATCTCTTTATTAATACATACAAGTTTCTTTTTTATGATTATATTCCAGCAGTCTAAGTACCCAGGTTTGAATTTATATTAGCCTTTTATAGTCAAAATAGAGAGTTATGCCGCGTACACACGATCGGACCTTTTTCCGACCAAACTCCCATCGGAATTCCGACGGAATTTCATCGGAAAAAAAATAGAACAGGTTCTATTTTAAAATTCCAATGGAATTCATCGATGGGGCCCACACACGGTCGGAATTTCCAATGAAAAAACTCAGACGGACTCTGTCTGACTTTTTTCATGGGAAATTCCTATCGTGTGTACAAGGCATTACATAGTTAGATTGAAAAAAGACACAAGTCCGTCTAGTTCAACCAATAGAAAAAAACAGCTATTAAATAGAAAACCTCCATATACACAACCCTACACTTAGTTTATCCAGGGGAAGGCAAAAAAAAAAAAAACAATAAAGCATGATCTAATTTGCTCCAGCGGGGGTAAAACAATTTCTTCCTGATCCCCTAGGGAGTTAATCAGATATTCCCTGAATTAGTAATCCCTGGTGCCATTACTTAAAAATGTTAATAAACACAGCAGAGCTCAGATTTATCAACATTTTTCGTGTCCATCTTTGCCCCGAAAACAGCACCAATTCACCTACTGTAGGTACGATTGCACACAACTGTTGCCATTGTTGTGTAAGATATTTTTTTATATTAAACTGCTTCAGTGACCTCAACTTGTTAATGGAGCAAGGCTTTTCCTCACCCAGGTTCAATCCTTTTACGCAGCTGATTCTTTGTGTTTTTGCTTGATGCGAATTCCATTTAAATCAATAAAATCACAGCTCACTGCATGCCCCGGAAGACGTCCTTTTCAATGAAACGTGTAAGGTGGAGCCTCTTCCTGACATCATTGCGCAGCAGAAGTGACCCGGAAATCATTGCTGTTTGCCGGCTTTTGTGGTGCTTGAATCCGCAGGTTTGTTTCATTACATGTGAGTGCAATTTTTTTAAATAATAAAAGGTGCCAGAAGCTTTTTCACACTACGTGGAGCATTTGTGTGCTGATCTCTCCCCTTAGTTTGTTCGGCTGACGACTGGAAGTGGGGATTGAAAAAAACGCAGATGTCTGATGGTTTATGGAGGATGGATGCCTTTTGATGCCTAATTATGTGGATCATGCTATTTATGACTCTTTAACTAGGGGGTCATAATAATCTGGTAAGCCTCCATCTTACCACTATCTCGGTGTTGGCTGGATACTATTGGCACCTTTCCTGGAGGAGAAGAAAAATGTTTAATTTCACACTACAAAGGACTTTTACTTATCTAACCTTAGGTTCACATCTGTGCGAGTGGTGCCACTGCAGGTGGTGCCAAATAACAGCAGCTGCAACCACCCAGACATGCGGAACCTGCGGACGGGTGCCATTAATCCTAATGCCACGCCGCCTGCACTGGAAATCGCACCCATACTGGGAACCTCAGTTCCCGTGCAGGCTGCAATTCCAAAAATAGTGCAGGGACTGCTTTCCTTTGTGTTGCGGCGCATGGTAGCCCATTCAAATGGGCTCTTGTGCCTGCGCAAACTGCTGCCCGCACAGGTGTGAACCAAGAGTTTTTTTTACTTATATTGACCTGTGACTCCTAGTGTGTGCACGAACGTATAAGACTGATGGGCACAATTATTTGTTTGCATACGTTTTGAGATATTTCCATGTGTATGTATGTGTATATATATATATATATATATATATATATATATTGTTTAACCCCTTTCTGACCAGCCGCCGCAGTTATACTGCCGCAGGATGGCTCCCCTGGGCGAGGTATCGTAGCTGTACGTTGGCTCTTTAAGACGCTCTAGCATGCGCGCGCGCCTGCAGCGTGTCCCCGGAGCCAATGCACGTGCTCGGCAGGCGGGATGACCCGCTCGTGACAGAGCGAGAACCGGGATCTGTGTGTGTAAACACACAAATCCCGGTTCTGTCAGGGGAGAGGAGACAGATCGTGTGTTCCTACCAAGAACAACAATCTGTCTCCTCTTCTAGTAAGCCACATTCCCCCCACAGTTAGAACACATCTAGGGAACACACTTAACCCCTTGATCGCCCCTAGTGTTAATCCCTTTCCTGCCAGTGACATTTATACAGTAATCAGTGGCTTTTTTTTTTAGCTCTGATCGCTGTATAGATGTCAATGGTCCCAAAAAAGTGTCAAAAGTGTCCGATCTGTGGGCCGCAATGTCCCAGTCCCGATAAAAATCACAGATCGCCGCCATTACTAGTAAAAAAAAAAAATTATAATAAAAATGCCATTAATCTATCCCCTATTTTGTAGACGCTAAACCAATCAATATACGCTTATTGCGATTTTTTTTTACCAAAAATATGTAGAAGAATACATATCGGCCTAAACTGAGGAAGAAATTCGTTTTTTTTTTTTATTATTTGGGGGATATTTATTATAGCAAAAAGTAAAAAAATAATGTTTTGTTTTTTTTCAAAATTGTCGCTCTTTGTTTATAGTGCAAAAAAACGAAAAAAACAAAAACGCATTGGTAATCAAATACCACCAAAAGAAAGCTCTATTTGTGGGAAAAAAGGACGTCAATTTTGTTTTTTGTACAACGTCGTACGACCGCGCAATTGTCAGTTAAAACAACACAGTGCCGTATCGCAAAAAAAAAAATGCAGAGGTGATCAAATACCACCAAAAGAAAGCTCTATTTGTGGGAAAAAAAGGACGTCAATTTTGTTTTTTGTACAATGTCGCACGACATCGCAATTGTCAGTTAAAACAACACAGTGGCGTTTTGCAAAAAATGGTCCGGTCATTAAGGGGCCAAATCTTCGGGGCTGAAGTGGTTAATGATTAGAAATATTTTACTCGGCGCAACACAATAAATTTCCAATACATTAAGACATGTCAACGTGCGTCACGACACCCGTCAGCGCGTTATCTGGAAAACGCCTCATCACGCATATCAATGCCTACTATGATGCAAGTTGACATTCAATACAAAGTGCATTGCAATGCACACAAAAAATGTGTGTGTTGACATTTTGATGCGTCTTCATTGATTTTTATAGAAAACGCATCAGGGGGAAATAAGCATAGGTTTGAATCCAGACAATAATTTTATTTTCACCTACATTTTACCTGGTTGATCATTAGCGCCTGTCTGGAATAATTGTTTAGTCGTATATTTGGCTGCAAAATCCTTGACTTTGTGCAAATGGAGGGATTGATGCTGATTTGAATGCAAAAGGAAGACACACAAAGTATTGATTTTTTTTTTTTTCTGTTAATGCATGTAGGTTGTTAATTGATAAAAATGAGAGAGAGAGAGAGAACAAGCAGGTATGGTATCTACCCACATATATGGGAGTAGTGCCTGATGCCTATCAGCCAAGTATGTAGATAGAGGATCTGGGTCATAGGCACTCACAAGAAGGACTTGACACGAGAAAAAGAAATTAGCTGAACAATTTATTGCTTGTCTGATGTTTCACTGGAGTGCAGGTCACTTTTCTCATTAATGCCTATTGTGAGAACCAGCTTCAAATGGTAGAGCATTAAAGAGGTTGTAAAGGCTAAAGGATTTTCACGTTATTCTCTGGATTAAAGGAGAAGTACAGCCAAAGTTTGTTTGGCTGTACTCCTTCTATGGATCACAGGAGTGCAGTTCCTTCTGCACTCCTGTGACCCGTTTTCAGCAGACACAGAGCCGGTCCAGGCTGGGGCAACAAGATCACGACAATAAAGTCGGGACCCACCCACAACAATGGACCGACACCCGGCTCAGGCTTGAGAGAGAGCTCCCGCCCCCTCCACAGCCCAGCAGAGCAGACAGCAGCGACTGATAGTTACCAGCTTTCTGTTCACGGAGCTTGGCGGTATTTGATGGCTCGGTTCCCAGTCTTAGAGCCAGCAGGGGACAGATGCAGCATTGGTCCAATGCTACATCCTTTTAAACAGTGGTGGCTGGTGGTATATTTTTTATCACACAATCCACCCCCCCCCGTCACAGTCGGTCAGTCTCAGGCACACCCCCCACCCCCCGGTCAGTCGGTCCCAAGCCCCACACTGCACTCCTGTGATCCACAATGAACTTTGGCTGTACCTCTCCATTAAATTATAACTATAGGCAAACATTTTTTTTTTTTTTTTATTTGGATGGAGTAAGGGAGGGTATAACTCCTGTCAGATTTTTTTTTACGCCATCGGTGGCCCATTTCAGAGATTTCTCCTCACTTCCTGTCCCAAAGCCAAAAGGAAGTGAGAGGAAATTCCTGCAAATTACAGGGAATTCCTTGGGGACCCCCCCCCCTTCCATGTACCAGAACTAGTGTCCCCATTGGAAGATTTACCCTATATACACTTTCTGGGGACAACCCAAAATGTGGGATTTTTTTTTAACTTTAAATGTAAACAGGACAAATAGAGAGGGGGGGGGGGGAGGGGCACAGACAGCAATAAAAACAAGTTCTAATCCCTCTCCACTCTATCCACTAAAATAAAAGTTTTGCCTTTAGTTAGACTTTAAAGTAGTTCTAAAGTCCTTATGCATTAGGGTAAAAAACACCCCACTACCTGTCCTACCCCACTCCATCTCTAAACACTTACCTGACTCCATGTCCCCACCCCAGTGCTGTCTCCCGCTCTCAATGGGAGTATGTGCATGGGTATCCTCCTTAGAAACCCGGCTTGCTACCTGTTGCACCTGGAGGAGGGAGGAGCCAAAAGTTCCGAAAGGGAACTGCCAGAAGAGGAGGTAAGTGACCTTTCTGTGCAATATTGTTTCGCAGAGCAGGTAAGTATTACCACTTATTTTTTAATTACAATTTTAAAGTGGACCTTCATCCTTTTTAGGCTGGGTTCACATCTATGCGAATTGGATGCGGTTTTCCACACATCGAATTCGCATTGCAGGAGATTGTGAGCGGCTCTCAATGGAGCCGGTCACACATGTCTGCAGCGGCTCCGGGGCGAATTGCACAGGAGTCCTGTGTGTCTTTTGGTCTGTCACGACACTACCTGCCTGGAGTTTGCATGTTCTCCCTGTGCCTGTGTGGGTTTCCTCCAGTTTCCTCCTACACTCCAAAGACATGCCGGTAGGTTAATTGGCTTCTGTCCAAAATTGGACCTAGTATGTGGGTGTGAGTTGGGGGCCTTGGATTGTGGGCTCCCTGAGGGTAGGGACCGATGTGAGTGTGCGATGTATGTGTGGAGAGCTGCGTAGGTTAGCTATATGGGTACCTTAAATAAAAAAATAATAATATAATGAGACACAATGTACAGGGATAGGGAGAATTGTAGACACGCACCCACACTCACTCAGGTTGAACTGGATGGACTGGTGTCTTTATTCAACCTTACTAACTATGTAACAGTCTGGCCCTCCTAAAATCTGAAGGACAGTAAACTGGCCCTTTGGTTAGAAAGTTTGGAGACCCCTGCTCTAGTGTTAACCCAGTCTTAATGTTTCTCTCAAATGACAAACAAAACCCCCCCACCCAACATAAAAAATATAGTATTTTTTTTTTCCTAAAGTTCAGGTATGTCATTCTTGCCTAGATGAGGATGCTGTGCCCAGACCCTACACATGTGCAGAAACACAGGGATTTGTTGCGGCATCTCTGCACAGGGTACCAGTCTTGCGAATTGCCTCCTTGGATTCCTATGTTATTCATGTCAAGGGGCAGCTCACAGGATCTCGTGCATGCACAGAAATGGGGTGGGAATCTCTGCCAGCTTACTGGCAAAACTTGCACATGTCTCAAATGCATTGCGAGGTCCGGCGCATGCACAGACATGCCACAGGGGTGTGCCAGGTCCTGTAGACCCAGCAAAGATCCCTATGGTGTGTGCTCATGTGCCTGATATGAATTCAAGATGGCGGCGCTGGAGAGGAGCAGTGTAGAGAGAACTTACCCTACAAGCAAGACAATGCTGGACTGGGTGGACTAGTACAGTGCCTTGCAAAAGTATTCACCCCCCTTGGCTTTTTACCTATTTTGTTACATTACAGTCTTTAGTTCAACGTTTTTTTAATCTGAATTATTTGTGATGGATCAGAACACAATAGTCTAAGTTGGTGAAGTAAAATAAGAAAAATATATACCTAAAACTATTTTTCAGAAATAAAAAACTGATAATTGGCATGTGCGTATGTATTCACCCCCTTTGTTATGAAGCCCATAAAAAGCTCCGGCGCAACCAATTACCTTCAGAAGTCACATAATTAGTGAAATGATGTCCACCTGTGTGCAATCTAAGTGTCACATGATCTGTCATTACATATACACACCTTTTTAAAGGCCCCAGAGGCTGAAACACCTAAGCAAGAGGCACCACTAACCAAACACTGCCCTGAAGACCAAGGAACTCTCCAAACAAGTAAGGGACAATGTTGTTGAGAAGTACAAGTCAGGGTGAGGTTATAAAAATTATCCACATCTTTGATGATCCCTAGGAGCACCATCAAATCTATCATAACCAAATGGAAAGAACATGGCACAACAGCAAACCTGCCAAGAGACGGGTACACCAAAAACAGACCGGGCAAGGAGAGCATTAATCAGAGAGGCAGCACAGAGACCTAAGGTAACCCTGGAGGAGCTGCAGAGTTCCACAGCAGAGACTGGAGTATCTGTACATAGGAGGACAATAAGCCGTACGCTCCATAGAGTTGGGCTTTATGGCAGAGTGGCCAGAAGAAAGCCATTACTTTCAGCAAAAAACAAAATGGCAAGTTTTGAGTTTGCGAAAAGGCATGTGGGAGACTCCCAAAATGTATGGAGGAAGGTGCTCTGGTCTGATGAGACAAAAATTTTACTTTTTGGCCATTAAAGAAAACGCTATGTCTGGCGCAAACCCAACACATCACATCACCCAAAGAACACCATCCCCACAGTGAAACATGGTGGTGGCAGCATCATGCTGTGGAGATGTTTTTCAGCAGTCGGGACTGGGAAACTGGTCAGAGTTGAGGGAAAGATGGATGGTGCTAAATACAGGGATATTCTTGAGCAAAACCAGTACCACTCTGTGTGTGATTTGAGGCTAGAACGGAGGTTCACCTTCCAGCAGGACAATGACCCCAAACACACTGCTAAAGCAAGACTTGAGTGGTTTAAGGGGAAACATGTAAATGTGTTGGAATGGCCTAGTCAAAGCCCAGACCTCAATCCAATAGAAAATCTGTGGTCAGACTTAAAGATTGCTGTTCACAAGCGCAAACCATCCAACTTGAAGGAGCTCGAGCAGTTTTACAAGGAGGAATGGGCAAAAATCCCAGTGGTAAGATGTGGCAAGCTCATAGAGACTTATCCAAAGCGACTTGGAGCTGTGATAGCCGCAAAAGGTGGCTCTACAAAGTATTGACTTTAGGGGGGTGAATAGTTATGCACATTGACTTTTTCTGTTAATTTGTTGTTTGCTTCACAATAAAAAAAAAAAAACATCTTTAAAGTTGTGGGCACGTTCTGTAAATGAAATGATGCAAATTCTCAAACAATCCATGTTAATTCCAGGTTGCGAGGCAGAAAAACACGAAAAATGTCAAGGGGGGTGAATACTTTTGCAAGGCACTGTAAGTCTGTCTTTTCTTTCTTTTTATACAGGGACAGGATTTACGATTTAAAAATGTCCTTTTTGATTGTAAGGGTGGATTTCCTGTTTAACTTCTGACAGCGAAAGTCGTGTCAGTCTCATGGCGGAAGTATATAAATCACAGAAGCGGCTGAACAGAATGTTAAATTGGCAGATCCCACCATTCACATAGTTATATTTTAGCTATTTGCTCGGGGTTCAGCTCTAACAATCCCCTTTCATGTCAAACATTCTCCCTTCCTACGTCCTTGTCTGCTTCTGTTTTCTAGACGCTCAAACTAAACACGTACCGCGCCGTGTCATCGCCGCCCACAATGAGCGGCTTTACTACAGAAACTGCAATCTCAGCAGTAAAATGTCATCTCTCACATCTGACAAGTGATTCCACTTGAACATATCTTCCATCAGAGATGTATTGTATGGCATGTGAAGAAATAACATTGACGGTTCTCATCCCAATATCAGACAATGGGACGTGTTCACTGAATACAATCCATCACCAAACGGCAAGTATTATGCATGCCCTATTTAGCCCGGCACTCTGCTGTTTAAGGCAGGAAACCGGCCCCATGAATATTTAAAGTAGAACTCTGTTCTGAGTGTAGCGCCTTCCCCTCTTCTCTCTCAGTGCGACTCGCACTGTCTCTTGTCTAGGGGTATCTGATGGGGGGAGAGAGAGAGAGCGAGTGGGCCACGCCTAGCTTCCACCACGTGGGAATACCTGTGGTATCAGCAATGTCTTGTTTACCTTCGGGTCTGTGCTGTGCACCCGGATCCTCCCTCCAAGAGTCACCGTGAACTTTGTCCGCCAGGAAGTGAGCCTCACACCATTAAAGTCCAACACTCCTTTATTAGAACACACCATACAGGGACTTCCCTGACAGAAAAGGAGGTGTGAGTGTGAATAGGCCCAGACACAAATTCGGTTCTCCACTCTCCTCCTTGAGAGTGGGCTATGGTCTCCGCACGAGGTGAAGGGGATCCTTCTGGACGGTCTCCGACAAGAGACTCACCCGTCACCGGCAGTCTGCTGCACCGGGTCTTCGAGTGAGGAGCTCTCCCCGGTCCATTGCGTCTTACTCAGATTCAGGCCTCCATCCCCGAAGTGCCTTAGGACCCTTCCCTCGCGGAACTCAGTGTTGGGTACTGAGCTCCGGACCTTCTTGTAAGTACCTCACCCCAGGACTGAAGGTGCCTGAGGTGGAACACGATCTCCGTTGGTCCCCTAGGCCGAGGCCTCCTAGGGGACGAGCACGAACTCACGTCCGCAAGCTGAAGGTGCTTGGGACGAAGACCCCGTGACCAAGATGGCCGGCCCCCTTTATACCCTCCCCCAGCAAGCACGGTGGGTTCCCCGCCCCACCATACCGCTGCCAAGAGAGGACAAAAAGGGCCCCGGCACACAGTGATATTCGTCCCTCCAGTCACAGTGACAGCGCCACCTCATGGACCGCAGGGAGCATAGCACTGATGTCACAGCCAGATTCAAAAAATGCACCCGGGAAAGTAAGTACCCGCTACACATTCCCCCCTGTCTTTTGACACTGGACCCCAGTGTCTGGAGTGAATCACGCCCTCAACGGCTGACATAATCCAATCCAGAAACCAACTAACAATTTGAAAAACCTCAAAAAAAAATTTAGGAAACTATCCTAATGGAGAAGTTGTGTCTGGGCCCTGCAACAAAAGAGGAGTGAAAGACAACCTTTAAAACATTATACTTTTCCCTCCCATCCGTACTAAGAACCACCTCAGGTTCCACAATCTTGCCGGGACGCTCTCCTGCAGAGGGAAGAGAAAAGAAACAATAAAACCCTGACACAGGTGTATGTGTGAGAGAAAAAGAAACTCCTCCTGAGAGAAATATCTTTTCCTCTAGTGTGAGTGTGTACAATGTGTAACGTTGCACAAGACTGCCACCTGGTGACAGCCTCGCGGTAACTGCACCCGTTGAACCATCTTCTCTTTTTCCTGCTGCTTGACTCCGGGCCCTATCTACCCCAAAGTCTGCAACTTCTCACCGGAGAGGAAAGAACAACAACTGGAACAGTTCTTCCTCGGAATGACACAAGCACCCCTCTTGCGGGGCAAAAGCACTGATGATGGCACCAATAAGAAAGTCAAACAGCAAAGTTCAGGGGGTGCAAAGTCCTTTCAAAAAGCAAACAAATGGAGTCTTTTTCTCCTCAGAGGTAGAAGCGGGGATGCGGCAGAACGATAGGTTTTAGATGCCGATCCATGGTCTCCAAATGGTACTCCACATCCTCACCTTCTTTACGTCGAATCAACACCTTGTCCGCATGGATGTGTCTTCCCCTCATCCACTCTGCCTTGCAGTCTTTGAACCGCTGAGATGTCTTTGGAGAGCATGTCAAATACCTGCGGGCGTGTGGGACCTTAAGGTGGGTCCACACAAAGTCATTATACCAGCGCTCTCGGTACACCTCCACTTCGTAGAGTAACTCCTTGGGGAGGTACGGATATTCCCACCCGTAATCAGCAGCAACTTTCTGGCAGAAGAGTCTCTGAAGCCTTGACAGCGGAGGCATTGTGGCTTTGTCCACTTCGCCGGGTAGAACTATAGAGTCCGGATGGCGAGGGGCCTTGACCACTTCTGGTTGAGGCATAGGTGCCCGTAGTATCAACTTCTGCTCCCCAGTACCTGATGCAGGTGGCACCAGAGATGTAGATGTGGGCTGGGGACGGGACCCTTGTTCAGACGCTGGTGCCTCCACCCGGGGTGTACTCTCCCCCGTGGACATGGGTGAATCTCGAGGCCTTCGGAATGAAGCTAGCGGTACTTTGTCCCAGCCCTTCTCTGCAAACAGTTCGTCAATGGCAGTGTCATCTCCCATATCAGAGAGCGACTCCAGATCCGAAGTATCACACTCCTCCGCGGGTATGTAGCCCGTTGTAGAGATGGAGCTAACACCTCCCGCAGGCGTACTGGGCCATGCCTTCCCGGCACCTCCGCCCATGCACCAAGTCTCTTTGCCCGGCTCACCTCGGCCTTTCCTTGAAGCGGGACGTCCGGAACACTCGTCAACGGATCCGTCTAAGCCTTGCGTAAGCTGGCGAGATGGTCCGCCACCACCGCTGGTCGGGGCCACCACGCTGGTTCTCTTCTTCGGTGGCAGACGCTGTGAGACAGTGGTGACCGAGTCAGCATCCTCGGATTTCTCCCGTTGAGTTTTAACGACCACCTCCTCGGTCGCTGCAGTGTGCGCTGGGATGGCTTTTACAGCAGTAATTCCTCCTCTGCGAGTAGTGTTACCTGAAGCCCGGCCTGGGTAGATGGTTCTCGGCCTGTCTACTACCAGATCCACCTCGAACAGGAACTCCCCACAGGCATCACATTGTCCGAAGGGCTTCAGGTGGCACACTAGTCCCGAGCACCCGGGACAAATTACACCCAGGGCCTCTACGTCCATGCACGAATACAGGGCGAATCGACCCCTTGGCTTCAGCCGGATCCCGGTATCCGTTATCGGAGCAGCAGCAGTCATCGTGGTAGTAGCAGGGTGAACTGGGATCCATGAAGTATGTCCAAACATAGTGACTTGTTGCTGGTCCATCGCACACTGCAGAGTTTTCGCGCCAAAGTCCCACGTGTAGCCCTCTCACGTATTGGACTCCTCCCCTTTGCTCCAGTTCGCGGGCCTTTTTTTTTCCTTTCTTTGGTTGAGCCACGCCCACGAACTAAGCGGCGGGGGTTGTGTCTGTTTGCGCAGTGCAATTAGAAGCCCCCACGTGTAGTACCTCACACGGCTGGGCCTCCCCCCGTTCACCGCTCTTCCTGCGCAGGCCTTTCCCTTGTCTAGGGTCAATTCCACGACTTCGAGCAGGGCTGCACTTTGGCCTATTCAGTTAACTCATCCAGCAGACTTGTTCAGTACTGTGATGCACAACACAATCCCGGACGAGCCCCCACGTGTAGCGCCTTCACCTCTTCTCTCTCCGTGCGACTCGCACTGTCTCTTGTCTAGTGGTATCTGATGGGGGGAGAGAGAGAGAGTGGGTGGGCCACGCCTAGCTTCCATCACGTGGGAATACCTGTGGTATCAGCAATGTCTTGTTTACCTTCGGGTCTGTGCTGTGCACCCAGATCCTCCCTCCAAGAGTCACCGTGAACTTTGTCTGCCAGGAAGTGAGCCTCACACCATTAAAGTCCAACACTCCTTTATTAGAACACACCATACAGGGACTTCCTTGATAGATAGGACAGAAAAGGAGGTGTGAGTGTGAATAGGCCCAGACACAAATTCGGTCCTCCACTCTCCTCCTTGAGAGTGGGCTATGGTCTCCGCACGAGGTGAAGGGGATCCTTCTGGACGGTCTCCGACAAGAGACTCACCCGTCACCGGCAGTCTGCTGCACCGGGTCTTCGAGTGAGGAGCTCTCCCCGGTCCATTACGTCTTACTCAGATTCAGGCCTCCATCCCCGAAGTGCCTTAGGACCCTTCCCTCGCGGAACTCAGTGTTGGGTACTGAGCTCCGGACCTTCTTGTAAGTACCTCACCCCAGGACTGAAGGTGCCTGAGGTGGAACACGATCTCCGTTGGTCCCCTAGGCCGAGGCCTCCTAGGGGACGAGCACGAACTCACGTCCGCAAGCTGAAGGTGCTTGGGACGAAGACCCCGTGACCAAGATGGCCGGCCCCCTTTATACCCTCCCCCAGCAAGCACGGCGGGTTCCCCGCCCCACCATACCGCTGCCGAGAGAGGACAAAAAGGGCCCCGGCACAGTGACAGCGCCACCTCATGGACCGCAGGGAGCATAGCACTGATGTCACAGCCAGATTCAAAAAATGCACCCGGGAAAGTAAGTACCCGCTACACGAGCTATTGCTGTGAAATAAGGCACTGCTGAAACCCCATAGGTGGAGCTAAGAGCTCCTTCACACCGGGTGCGTTGATCAACACAAAGACGCAGAGAAAACAATTGTTCTTTACGTGCCCTGTTCAAACCATTCAGGTTCATTCCATAAAAACGCAGCATGCAACGCAACGTGGCGCCACCACGCACCTTAGGGCAAAGTAGCGCACCATTGTGCAAAGAGTTGAATGAAGTATCATTTTATGACATTTCAATAAGGATAACTTGGTGTCCCTTTAGCTTGGTCTTTACATTCAGGGGGCGGGAAGGACTGTCCGATCACGTCGCCGTTGTGATTGGCTGTCACTGTTGTCACATGATCAGGAGACCGCTCTCAGCACATAAACCTCGGCTGCCCATGGGGGCAAGTGTGTGGCCAGTGAGCGTCAAAGCCCACCATCTTTGCTGGCGCACATATGTGTTACAAGGTTGGAAAAGAGGATGTAAACCTTCTCCTATACCCAATGAAGTGAACAGCCTCAGATGATACACAGAGACATAGGTGTGCACAGCCTATTGCATTAGGGTGTGCATCCCAAAGATCAAACACATAGTATCGATCATTCACAATGAAAGGGAAGGGGCCAGTAAGTCACATATTTACCGGCTCCTTCCCCCACTCATCCTAAAACATCCCGCAGCAACAGCTGGAGGGAGAGGAGAGTAGGGAAGCCGGAAGCGCTGGGGGGGAATGAGGGGGGAGCCAGAGCAGTAGTGGGAATCTGTGCGGTACAGGGTGATTAGGGTGTGCCTGGGCACACCTGGCACACCCTGTGTGCACGCCTATGCACAGAGATAAAACAAATCTCCCTACATAAGTTTTACTTGTATATCTGCTCTCTTCCCTTTTCTATATCTACATTCTTTAGAAAGTGCAGATCCTGTTAGAAATCATTCTTCCTCTTCCAGCTGTGGATGGGGGAGTCTGGGCTTACACTGTGTTAGAGCTGATTGGAGGAAAGGCACCCCCCCCCTCTTCCCCACATAGGCAGAGGAACGAAGGAACATGCAGAGCTGTAGCCTGAATAGACATGCTCTCTGCTTATCTACCTCTAAGCCCCCACCCCGAGACTAATTTTTAGCTGTTGTTATCTCCTGTTTCTGAGAACTTGTCAGAAGTGACTCTGCTGATAACAGAGGAACAGAGCAACAGAAACGGCACTTGGAGCTTTGGAGAGAGACAAGTAAACACTGCAGATATACGTGCTTAGGTCAAATTTCATGAATGGGGTTTACAACCACTTTAAATAAAGTAATGTTAGTGCAATGGGCTGTACCTCCAGATGACCTTAAAGTGAATAACTCAACACCAAGTTCACTATATGGACCACTTATACTTATACCAAATACTGTACATGTTGATCATATCCCCCTTTAATCTCCTCTTCTCAAGAGAAAATAAATTCAGTTCCTCTAATCTTTTCTCATAGCTGAGCTCCTCCATGCCTCTTATCTTTTTGGTTGCCCTTCTCTGCACTTTCTCCAGTTTCCTGATATCCTTTATGACAGGGATATGCAATTAGCGGACCTCCAGCTGTTGCAAAACTACAAGTCCCATCATGCCTCTGCCTCTGGGTGTCATGCTTGAGTCTTGCTATGCCTCATGGGACTTGTAGTTCTGCAACAGCTGGAGGTCCGCTAATTGCATATTTCTGCTTTATGAGAACTGGTGCCCAAAACTGAACTGCATATTCCAGATGAGGTCTTACTAATGATTTGTACAGGGGCAAAATGATATCTCTCTCTCTGGAGACCATACCTCTCTTAATACAAGAAAGGACTTTACTCACTTTGTAAGCCGCAGCTTGGCATTGCATGTTATTATTGAGCTTATGAACTACCAAAACCCCCAGATCCTTCTCCACTACGGATCCCCCCAGTTGTACTCCCCCTAGTATAGATGCATGCGTATTCTTAGCCCCCAAGTGCATAACTTCACATTTATCTACATTAAAAGAGAGAAGTATAGTTTTTTATTTTTTTTATTTTATTAATACTTAACTAGTTGGATGCAGCATCGGTCTGATGCTGCGTCCGACCCCTCCACACTGAGAACTGAGCGATCAAACACCGCCAACTTTTAGTCACCGGCTCTCTGCTCTGCCCCTTCCTGGCTCACTGGAGCGATAGGCTGTGAAGGGGGTGGGAGCATCCGGCTCAGGCTCTCAGCAGCCCGCTGAGAGGGGTGTCGATCTATGCATGGGCAGATCCTGACCATATGGTCGCAATCCTTCCCGAGCCTTGGACCGGCTCTGTGACGTCAGCCAAAAAACGGGTCACAGGAGTGCAAAACAATCTGCACTCCTATGATCCAAACAATCTTTGGCTGTACGTCTCCTTTTAACCTCATCTACCACAAAGTCGCCCAAATAAACAGAGCATTGAGGTCGGCTTGTAAGTTGGAGACATCCTGTAAGGAAGTTATTCCACTGCATAGTTTAGTGTCATCTGCAAAGACAGAAATTGTACTTATAATCGCAGACCCAATATCATTTACACAGATGTTAAAAACCGTGTCTGAAATGCGCACAAATTTGCATTTGATCTTGAAAATATGTAACAATCGCAAAAAATAAAATAAAAAAAATAATGCATCCGTGATCTAAATGCTCCATCATTTTACCCCTTGTATCTTGTATGTGAAGCCATTTGGCTGTCCCTCGGCCACAATCACAAGGAGGTATAAAGTCAATGAGTCGCCGCAATGCTTAAAGTCAGCAAAAGCTAATACAGGGGTGGGGGGGAGGGGACGACTGAAGGCTGCCGTGGAAGCGGAGTGACAAATGATGTTGTCAAAATAAATATTGACTCCATTAATATTTCGTAGCTGCGATGAATTTTTTAAAGACAGGTGCGCGGGCAACATTGTACACATTTTTCAGATCACTTATTATCAAACCAACCTGTCCAGGTAAAGTGTGTCACATGAACGCATATTATGTGCGCTAGCGCGTTGCGGTGCCTTTAATTTTGGATGGCACCCCAACAAGCCAGGGCGATGCAGATCCAACGTACAGGGGATGCAATGTATTGTGAACAATGGTGCACGTCTGTTTTTGTTTTTTTTTGGGATGTTTTGGTGCACTGCCATCTCATGCATGTTACCATGCAACAAAAAAAAAATCACGGGTTTACGCCTGTGTATTATGCCATGAGCATAGCAGGAACATGCGGGTTTCTCCCACCCAAAAAACGATCTGCGTTTTCCAATGCTTGGGGGTGCCATTAGGAAATAATAGCACCCTCGCACATCTGCTTAAAGAGTAGCGCGTTTTGCCTGTGGGTGTGGGAACGCATACGATTTACACTCACCCTCACCTGCACTAGTGTGTACCTACACTAAATCCTGTATAATAAAAATTATAGTGTGTACCCACACTAAATCCTGTATAATAAAAATTATAGTGTGTACCCACACTAAATCCTGTACAGTGGATATAAAAAGTCTACACACCCCTGTTAAAATGTCAGGTTTCTGTGATGTCCAAAAAATGAGATTTAATGTGACCTTTAATGTGACCTATAAATTGTACAACTCAATCGAAAAACAAACTGAAATCTTTTAGGGAGGGGAAGTAAAAATAAAAATAAAAAATGATGTGGTTGCCTAAGGCCGGTTTCACACTGGGGTGGTGGGGGAGGTGGCGGTATAGCGCCCCTATTTTTAGCGGCGCTATACTGTCGGGATTGCAGAGGTATTCGGCCGCTAGCGGTGCGGTTTTAACCCCCGCTAGCAGCCGGAAAAGGGTTAATACCACCCGCAAACCGCGGCTGTATTACCGCGGTATCCCATTCATTTCAATGGGAAGGAGCGGTAAACACACCGCTCCAAAGATGCGGCTAGCAGGACTTTTTTTTAAGTCCTGTTAGCGCACCGCTCCAGTGTGAAAGCCCTCGGGGCTTTCACATTGGAGAGACAGGAGCCGCTGTTTAGGCTCGGTTTGCAGGCTCTATTTTTAGCAAAATAGCGCCTGCAATCCGCCCCAGTGTGAAAGGGGCCTTAGTGTGCATAACTGGGGATGTAGCTGTGTTCAGAATTAAGCAATCACATTCAAACTCATGTTAAATAGGAGTCAGTACACACCTGCCATCATTTAAAATGCCTCTGATTAACCCCAAATAAAGTTCAGCTGTTCTAGTAGGTCTTTCCTGACATTTTCTTAGTCGCATCCTACAGCAAAAGCCATGGTCCACAAAGAGCTTCCAAAGCATCAAAGGGATCTCATTGTTAAAAGGGATCAGTCAGATGAAGGGTACAAAAGAATTTCCAAGGCATTAGATATACCATGGAACAGTGAAGACGGTCAACATCAAGTGGAGAAAATATGTCACAACAGTGACATTACCAAGAACTGGACGTCCCTCCAAAATTGATGAAAAGACGAGACGAAAACTGGTCAGGGAGGCTGCCAAGAGGCCTACAGCAACATTAATGGAGCTGCAGGAATATCTGGCAAGTGCTGACTGTGTGGTACATGTGACAACAATCTCCCGTATTCTTCATATGCCTGGGCTATGGAGCAGAGTGACAAGACGGAAGACTTTTCTTACAAAGAAAAACATCCAAGCCCGGCTAAATTTTGCAAAAATACATCTGAAGTCCTCCAAAAGCATGTGGGAAAATGTGTTACGGTCTGATGAAACCAAGGTTGAACCTTTTGGCCATAATTCCAAAAGATATGGTTGGCGCAAAAACAATACTGCACATCACCAAAAGAACACCATACCCACTGTGAAGCATGGTGGTGGCAGCATCATGCTTTTGGCGCTTTTCTTCAGCTGGAACAGGGGCCTTAGTCAAGGTAGAGGGAATTATGAACAGTTCCAAATACCAGTCAATATTGGCACAGAACCTTCAGGCTTCTGCTAGAAAGCTGAACATGAAGAGGAACTTCATCTTTCAGCATTAGAACGACCCAAAGCATACATCCAAATCCCCAAAGTATGGCTTCACCAGAAGAAGATTCAAGTTTTGGAATGGCCCAGCCAGAGCCCAGACCTGAATCCGATTGAAAATCTGTGGGGTGATCTGAAGAGTACTGTGCACAGGAGATGTCCTCGCAATCTGACAGATTTGGAGTGTTTTTGCAAAAAAGAGTGGGCAAATATTGCCAAGTCAAGATGTGCCATACTGATAGACTCATATCCAAAAACACTGAGTGCTGTAATGAAATCAAAAGGTGCTTCAACAAAGTATTAGTAACAAAAAGAAGCTGCGCTAATGGTGAATAAATGAGTGTTGACCCCAAATATATGAATATGTCAATGAAAAAAAATATAATAGAAATATAAATGTGATAAATGAACAAAACAAACCAAATAAATAATAAAAAGACCCCTTTTGGCTAATCAAAAGAGTTTATAACTTGGGTTGTCCCGATACCACTCTTTTAAGACCGAGTACAAGTACAGATCCTTTTTTTTAAGTACTCGCCGATACCCATTACCGATACTTTTTTTTAATCTCATGTGACAGTGGCACATGTGTCAGTATTTTTTTTACAATTTGTTTTTTTTTAACAATATGTTTTGTTTTTTTTTCCAATAATTTTTTGTGTTTTTTACAATGCTTTCTTTTTTTTTAAGGGGGGGGGGGGAGGGAATAGACAGTGTCAGTGTGTTTTTTATTTTATTTTGTATTTTTTACAATCATTTTTTTATTATTTATTGCAATTCTTTTTTTTTTTCTATCAGCCCTGGTGGGGGGCTTTGGTGAGATATCAGGGGTCTTAACAGACCCCTGACATCTCCTATTCGAGACAGGGAAAGGGACTAGGGACACAGATTCCACAGTTCCTTTTCTGGGGAATGAATGCAGAGAAGACAGCGGCTCCTCTCCATTCGTAAACGGAAACATTGTAAACACAGTTTACGATGTTTCAGTTATGTGAATGTACAGAGTCAATGATCACTGACTCTGTACTTTCGGAAAAGGAGCCGGATTTACTCCTACCTACGCTCTCCATCCTGACAGATCGAGGGGGTGGGGTAGGAGAATGGAGGGGGACAGCAGCATAGAGGGGGACACGGAGGGGGACAGCAGCATGAAGGGGGACACGGAGGGGGACAGCAGCATGGAGGGGGACACGGAGGGGGACAGCAGCATGGAGGGGGACACGGAGGGGGACAGCAGCATGGAGGGGGACAGCAGCATGAAGGGGGACATGGAGGGGGACAGCAGCATGGAGAAGGACACAGAGGAGAACGAAGGGTGACAGCAACATGAAGGGGGACACGGAGGGGGACAGCAGCAGAACGGAGGGGGCTGGAGGAGGATGCGGGGACAGTCAGCTGTGATCGTGTGTGGGAGAGTTAAAAGCACCGAGCACCGAGCACCGAAGCGGAGAAACGGCTGTCAGACTTTGAAATCTATACAGGGTGATCAGTGCTTGTAACTCCCCCAAGCACCGATAACCGCTGACTGTCCAGGTATCGGGTGAAGCATCGGAGCATTTGCACGAGTACAAGTACTCAGGCAAATGCTCGGTATCGGGACAACCCTAGTTATAACTAAAATACCTTGTAATGGGTCCAGAAAGAACCATCAATGTGTTAACAAGTGAAAATAAACATGTAACGGTATAATAAACAAAAAATGGTGAAAAAAGTCTCTTTCATGGGATATTCAAAGGAAGTGAATACTGCAACACCATGTGACAAGTCTTCAAAGTACACGGGACACTGTGACTCCGCCACCACATAGAATGAAGGCTTACCAGATACTTGAAATATAACAGCCTGTCACCCAGCCTGGGCTATAGGGATCCTCCACTCACAAGCCTGACGTTCCTAAGGCTAAAGCCCTGTACACACGGCCGGGAATCCCGTCAGGAAAAAAACGTCGGTTTTCCTGACGGGATTCCTGGCAAGCTTTCCTTGCTCGGCGAGTGTACACACAGCCATTCAAAAGAACCGCCGCTCTTTTGAATGGCAAGAACGCGGTGACGTCATCGATTACCATGAGCATGCGCCACATTCGATGCCGTCGCTGCCATCTTGCTACCGCGCATGCGTCGAAGTCTCATCGAGGAACAGGTAAGCATACACACTCACGGGTTTCTCGGCAGGAAACACTCTGCTGAGAATCCCGACGAGAAAATAGAGAGCAGGTTCTCTATTTTTCTCATCGGGATTCCCGGCAGTTTTCTCGCTGCGAAACCATACACACGGCTGGTTTTCTCGGCAAAAAGCTCTTCCAGCAGCTTTCTTGCCGAGAAAACCGGCCGTGTGTACGAGGCTCAACGTCTGGATCCACTTATCTTTCCAGTGTGCCAAAAGCCAGGTAGCAGATTAGGTATTGGAACAACAAAGACGATAAAATTAGGCTCAAAATGGAAACATTCGTTTGTCCAGCACCCTCCACGAGTGTTCGGACGTCACCGCTGCTCCGTGCCTAGCCTGACATACGTTTCGTCCAATGGGACTTCTTCTGTGAGGCAGTGCCTTACAGAAATATTTAAAGTACCTGGTAAGCCTTCATTCTGTGTGGTGGCGAGGTCACAGTGTCCCGTGTACTTTGAAGACTTGTCACATGGTGTTTCAGTATTCACTTCCTTTAAATATACCATGAAAGAGACTTTTTTCACCATTTTTTGTTTATTTTTTGTTTATTATACCATTATATGTTTATTTTCACTTGTTAACACATTGATGGTTCTTTCTGGACCCAATACAGGGTGTTTTAGTTATAACCTCTTTTGATTAGCCAAAAGGGGTCTTTTTGTTATTTATTTGTTTTGTACATTTATCACATTTATATTTATATTATATATTTTTTCATTGATATATTCATATATTTGTGGTCAACACTCATTCATTCACCATTAGCGCAGCTTCTTTTTGTTATTAATTTTGTTAGTGTGTATATCACTTTTAGTTGCAGCTTGTCACATTTAGGTTAAGTAGCGCAGTCTTTTTCTTTAACAACAAAGTATTAGTGTAAGGGTGTGCACACTTATGCAACCATATTATTTTATTATTTTATTTTTACTTTCCTCCACCTAAAAAGATTTCAGTTTGTTTTTCAACTGAGTTGTACATTTTATAGGTCACATTAAAGGTGGAAAAGGTTCTGAAATTATTTATCTTTGTCTCATTTTTTTTTACATCACAGAAACCTGATGTTTTAACAGGGGCTTGTAGACTTTTTATATCCACTGTATAGTAAAAAAAAATAGTGTGTTGAAGTATTGAACCAAGAGACAGCCCAGCACCTAGCATTTTTTAAAAGGTAACCACACTAACCATACCCCCCAATATTTCTCTTGGTATGAGTTTCCCTTAGAAATGGCATTTCTTGATTGGTAATTGAATCTGGGTTTTTATCGTGGACTTTTTATGATTCATTCTGCCATGAAATATATGCATCATTCAGTGCTTTCCTATAACCACTAATGGTTTAATCAGCTGTATAATGGAGCGACAGTAAGAGCGCGTATTATGTTTTATCAGAGAGAGCACAATGCATCAAGAATTTCATTCAGCTGAGTGTTCAATCTCATTCACAAAATTGGAAGGGAATTACTAGTCACTGCAAGGAGCGATGATGGCTTTTCGACAAATGTTTTTCAATGCTACTAGCATTATATGTTTTCTAAGGTAAACTTCCCTGGGTGGTGCATTCATAAAAAATATCCATAGCTGTACTGCCATCGAAACGGCATATTATTTGTTGTGTGTGAATGGGGTAAAATTGAATGTTCTCATGCTAAATTCTCTGCAGATCAAATGATGTGTGGGGGGGGGGGGGGATACTGCATTACAGCCACTAGATGGTGCTGATTGTCATAGTCAATAAGTTTGCTCCATAGCTCCATCTACAGCACAGAACTAATTTGCATGCAAACCAAAGAAGCAAAGGTCCGACTACGGGCAGAAACACCCATATGAATTAGCACCTCATCCCATAATGTATGTATACAAAACATGAGAAAATGGAAGGGGGACTTTAACGGTGCGTATCATATACTAATGAGAAACTCGTACAAGGTAATAATAAAATTTACCAATTTTTTTTATATGGTTCAGCGTTAAGAACAATCGATAATTGTCGTGACAATCACAATAATAGCACAATGGTAGCTGGATGGTCAAGAATACTGAGGGTACATAGCTGGTTTAATTTAATGAGCGTTTACACATATGGATCCCGACATGTTTCGCCTGATCGCTTCATCAGGGGACATACGGGTAGATTAGAGTAGTTGCACGGTACTAAACACAAATAAATAAACAAATTAGATTGAATTAACAAACATACACAAAAATGCATTTATTATAAAAAATAGTGAGAGTAGTGTGCATATAATCAACGCATCCGCCTCCACATAGGCAATGACACCTACCCAGCTGGGGAAACCCTGCAAGAATGACCACCGTCCAGCAGGGGGCACAACAACGCCCAAAGATTTCCCACCTTTGGGCGTTGTTGTGCCCCCTGCTGGACGGTGGTCATTCTTGGAGGCTTTCCCCAGCTGGGTAGGTGTCATTGCCTATGTGGAGGCGGATGCGTTGATTATATGCACACTACTCTCACTATTGTTGTAATAAATGCATTTTTGTATATGTTTGTTAATTCAATCTAATTTGTTTATTTATCTGTGTTTAGTACCGTGCAACTACGCTAATCTACCCGTATGTCCCCTGATGAAGCGATCAAGCGAAACACTTTTGAATGGCAAGAACGCGGTGACGTCAAAGACTACGACGAGCCATATAAATAAAATTGTATGCTACCGCGCATGCGTTGAAGTGTTATCGAGCATGCACGGTTTATTTCCCCTTCAGGTAAGCATACAGACGACCGGTTTTCTCGGCAGGAAACACTCTCCCGGGAATTCCGAAGGGAAAATAGAGAGCAGGTTCTCTATTTTTCCCAAACAGTTTTCCTGTTGGGAAATCTGCTAGGGAGCATACACACGGCCGGGATTCCCAGCCAAAAGCTCTCCTGGCAGTTTTCCTGCCGGGAAAACCGGTCGTGTGTACGAGGCTTCACACTAATGCATTTATACCAATTATCAAGCTGGATTGTATTATTTTATTAACAGATGAAAACAGTATAAATAGCATTTACCTCCCCCTTTATTATAAGGGAGTATTATAATATAATGTATTTAAAAATCATCTTTTTTTGCCATTTTGTAGCTTACAGACAATATGTGGAAGGCATCTACTCCTGAGGAAGTGAAGATAATGTTCACAAAATGTGTTGAGTTTTAGGCCTCATGCCCACGGACGTTTTTACAGCTGCGTTTTTTACAGCTTAAAAACGCCTGTCCATGTTATTGTAAATATTATTTTTATTTTTTTTTGAAAAAAAAAAAAAAAAAAAATCGGAGCTAAAAACGCGACCGCGCGTTAGTGCGCATTTTTGCGCGTTTTTTGACGCTCGCGTTTTTTTCTGCCTAATTCTGACGCTGAGGAACGCACTGGCCCTGGGTTTTTTTTACAGCTTACAAACGCCTATGCTCTTTACAGCTCAAAAACGCCTAGGTGGGCATGAAGCTATAGACTAACATGGACAGGCGTTTTTAAGCTGTAAAAAACGCTCAAAAACGCGGCTGAAAAACCGCCCGTGGGCATGAGGCCTTAGGATGCATTTTCCCTTTTTTATTGGATGTGTTCTTTGAAATAATCTATGGAACGATTATTTTAAGAAATGTATACTTTGTTGATGCTTGTTAGATATAAGAACCAACTTGTTATTTTTTTTTAATGTATTAACAACTTCATGTGTTGTTGAATAAATCGCTAATGCATAACCCAGCTATATGTCATGCCTCATTTAAAGCGGAGGTTCACTCTAAATTTGAACTTTACATTAACAATCTCCTTGCATAATTTACATACACATATCACCAACCTTTTTTTTTTTCTTCGGCTCTAATCAAAGTGAATCAGCTGTACGATTTGGCACTTCCGTCTTTTCCTCCCGCGGGAGTAGGCGTGTATTTAAGTTTCCCCGGCCGCGCTGTGTGTCATGGGAGGTCTGCGCAATGTCTCCTGGGAGCAATCTGTCATGCTTCCCAGGAGATGCGGTCCAGCGAAATCTCTCGAGATTTCACTCTTCACGTGACTCATCTACCCGGTCACGTGACGAGGGCGGACATTACCTGCACAGCTGATTGGCCGGAGAGGGTTCTGAGCCGTCGCTGCTGTTTATTTTGTTGTGAATGCCATCACAACGGGGCGTGTACTTTTAATGACGCCGCCCGTTGTGATGGCAACCAGGAAATGTTGACAGCGCTGCTCGTGCGTGAGATAGAGCGGTGAATGCCGAGAGGCGCGCATTCACCGCTACCCGGAAGTCCGTGCTTGTGGGCTTCAGGATGAACCAACCATTTGAACCAACAAGGTAAATCACCATAGGTTTCACCTATACTTTTAGCACTTTGTTCATTTTTTCCTTTCGGTTCCTTTACTATCAAACCCAGGATATATTTTTATTTTCTTTCATCCACTTTCATACTTGGTGGTTGCTCAGTTCTTCCCTTCATTTGACCTGGTGTATGGGCTTTTCACACTTCTCAACAATATTATACATTCAATATATACTAATGATCTCAATCCACAGAAGTGTTGGCTCACTGTCATCTACATTTGCACATTGGCCTTGGGGAATCCACAGTGCTCCCTGCTTTTCCACGTGTCTCTACCTCAGCTCCCATGCCAGACATCTTTAAACAGCTCTGATCCTCTGTTCGCAGTTGACGTGAGTATCTATAGGGATGTCCATCTTGTCCCTTACACGCATTATTTATTCCTACTATCCAGTTACAATATTATACCATATAGTTATGTCTCTTTATAGATCACCATTGCATTCGCCCCTGAAGAGTTGGTATACCCCAAAGAAACGCGTCAGGCTTACATAGATGCATGATGTCCATACAGATGATTTTATGTCTTTTATATTGTTTCACTCCAAGTTTTTACAATACCATCCAGCCCCTTCAGTGTATCATGTTGTACAGGACTTGTTTTTACGCTATGATATGCCAAGCACCATGGCGTCAATATGTATATGTGGTTATTAGCATGCTCTGCGTTTATGTGATTTTGTGTATGCATTTTTATGTCATTCATTATGCTGTACATGATCTCACAAGGCATATTAAAATTATTTTTTGCTAAGACTGCTTTTTGGTATACATCTCTCATTTAAAGTCCCTAACAAACTCCCCCCTTTTTTGTCGGAACCCATATAAGCAATACTGTGTTTTATATCCCACATGCTTACTCTACATAGTGATTGGCCTCATTTAAAGTCCCCCTGACCAAACTCTCTCCTTTACTGAACACCTTTTGGATGAATTGTAAGATCGGCCACATGGCAGATGTTCTCATCCAACATCAGTAGCCGACCTCACAAATGACCATAGTTTTGGAATGGCATGTCCAGCAAACTCATATAGGTTTGGTATGAGGAACTGGAAAGGTCTGTACAGAGCTTTGTCCTCAACCCTACTGAACACCTTTGGAATGAATTGGAACACTGGCTACAAGCCAGATCTTCTCATCCAGCATCAATACCTGACCTCACAAATGTTCTTTTGCCTGAATAGGCCCAAATTCCCAGACACACTCCAAAATCTCATAGAAAGCCTTCCCAGAAGAGTGGAGCATGTTATAGAGACAAGAGGAGGAGGAGAGGAAGAGAATCAACTTCACAATAATCCCCATTTGGATTGAGATAGTCAACAAACTCGTATTGGTGAGATGATCAGCTGCCGGACGGTGGGCAAAAGAAAAGTGTTCATAATGTTGGGGTGATTTTAAAGAGAATCTGTCACTGTACACAAGCACACCACAACCACTTATACCGTCACTATACTTCCTCTTCATCCATGAAAACACTACCCAGTATAAGCTCCATATTGGATGGCATCATGTTTACACAAAGTGAATGATGGGGTTTTTCGCCTTCCTCTGGATCAGCTGTGGGTATAGAATCGGGTATATGGGATTGTATGATTATATATATTGTGAGGGGGTTAGCTCGGCAGCGGGTGTGTGTGACCCCCGGGATGGGCTCCCCACACAAAACAGGCCCAGCAAACGGAGGTTGTGGTTTTCAAAATCAAAAAGGTGCGGTTTATTTTCTATTTACAGTGACAAAACACAGCAAAGCAAAAGAAACATAAACAAAATAAATCCTGGTCAACTTGACCTCTGACTAAACATACAGGTTTCCTAACTAACAACTGGGATCAGCCTGGTGCTGTCCTAGTCCCTAAGTCCCTGGTTTTAAATGTCCAAGCAAATAGCCACACAGGCTTTGTCTCACCGCACAGGGGTTCACTCTCCCTAGACAGTCCACACAGGTCTGGTTACAGGCATGAGCAAACACCTAATGAATCTGGGAGTTCTTATAGAGGCCTAAATGAGCTGACAAGCTTCAGCTGGTCTCATCAACTCCCTGTCTGCACGACGCCCCACACTCTCCCTAGAGGTATGAGTCATCCATGAGCCCACTAGCCTCAGCTGGGCTTATACAACTCTCCACCTAGTTGTATAAGTCGGCGTAAAGCCTGAATCTGGGCGAAATATATCTACCCCCCTGGATGCAACCAGGTGACTTTACCTTCCTGCTGTCACATACCCCCCCCTCTTGTTTTAACCTCGGGGTTGGAACACCAGCAATCAGGCATTCATGTACTCGAGACAAAGCATCCACATTCCCCATTTGAACGCCAGGGCGATGCTTTACTGTGAAGTTGAATTCCTGGAGGGCCAGGAACCACCTATTCACTCTTCTATTTGTTTCCTTGTTTTGAGCCATCCATTTTAACGGAGCGTGATCCGTAACCATGTCAAAGTGCCTACCTAGCAGGTAGTACCGAAGGGAATCTAGAGCCCACTTCACCGCTAAACACTCCTTTTCAACGGTGGCGTAATTTACCTCATGGGACTTCAACTTCCTGCTGAGGTAAATGACTGGGTGCTCTTCCCCGTTCCAGACCTGGGACAATACTGCTCCTAACCCCACATCTGACGCATCACTTTGTACGACAAAGTCTTTAGAGAAGTCGGGTGAGTACAACACTGGCTGGCTACATAAGGTTTGTTTCAAGAATTGGAATGCTGCCTCAGCCTCGGGGGTCCATTTAATCATGACCGACCCTTTCCCCTTCGTCAGGTTGGTTAGGGGCACAGCCTTAGAAGCAAAGTGGGGAATGAATCGCCGATAATACCCAGCGATTCCCAGAAAGGCTTGTACCTGCTTCTTGCTGTTGGGACGTGGCCAACTCTGGATGGCCTCGACTTTGTTGAGTTGGGGTTTTATTACTCCCCTCCCAATGGTGTACCCAAGATATTTGGCCTCCTCCTGCCCAATGGTACACTTCTTGGGGTTAGCCGTAAACCCCGCTTCCCGAACAGAGTCCAGGACTGCTTGCACTTTTGGCAGATGTGAGGCCCAATCTGTGCTATGGACAATTACGTCATCCAGGTAAGCCGCAGTATACTTCCGATGGGGCCTCAGCATCTGGTCCATTTTCCGCTGGAATGTGGCCGGCGCATTCTGTAACCCGAACGGCATTCTTTTATATTGGAACGCCCCGTCTGGGGTTACAAATGCGGTTTTCTCTTTGGCCGACTTGGCCAGGGGGATTTGCCAATACCCTTTTGTGAGGTCAAGAGTCGTCATGTATCGGGCTGTTCCCAGCCGGTCGATCAACTCATCTATACGTGGCATGGGGTAGGTGTCAAATTTTGTAACTTTGTTCAACTGACGAAAATCGTTACAAAATCGCCAGCTCCCATCCGGTTTAGGCACCAACACAATGGGACTAGACCAATCACTTTGGGACTCCTCTATCACCCCTAAGTTCAGCATTTTCTGTACTTCCTCCCGTATTGCCTCCCGTCGGGCCTCTGGGATCCGATAGGGTTTTAACTTCACCCTTTCACCGGGCGGGGTAATGATGTCATGCTCTACCCCAGATGTTTGTCCCGGCAGCTCAGAGAACACCTCCTTGTTGCGAAGCACAAACTCCTTAACCTCCTGTTGTTGGGGTTGTGACAAGGTGGCTGCTATTCCAACCTCAGGAATCACGCAACCAGTTTGAGCTGGTGACCAAGTGTCTGCGACTAGGGACTCTCTATCCCTCCAGGCTTTCAACAGATTAACGTGATAGATCTGTTCGGGCTTTCGCCTTCCTGGTTGTCTGACCTTGTAATTCACTTCGCTCACTTTTTCCATTATCTCATAGGGGCCTTGCCATTTGGCAAGGAATTTACTTTCAACCGTAGGGACAAGTACCAGTATCCTATCCCCCGGGGAAAAGGTACGGGTCTTGGCTCCACGGTTGTACACTCTCTGCTGTGCTAACTGCGCTTGGGCCAAATGTTCCTTCACGATGGGCATTACCTGTGCAATTCGGTCTTGCATCAGGGCGACATGCTCAATCACACTCCTGTGGGGAGAACTCTCACTTTCCCAAGTTTCCTTGGCAATATCCAACAGCCCTCTTGGGTGTCTCCCATACAGTAACTCAAAGGGGGAGAATCCCGTAGAGGATTGGGGCACCTCCCTAATAGCAAACATCAGATAAGGAAGTAGACAGTCCCAATCCTTTCCATCTCTATCCACCACTTTCTTCAACATTTGTTTTAGGGTTTTGTTGAATCTTTCAACCAGCCCATCGGTTTGGGGGTGATACACAGATGTACGTAATTGCGTCACTTTGAACAATTTACACAGCTCCTTCATAACCCGGGACATAAAGGGTGTACCTTGGTCCGTAAGCAGTTCTTTACAAATACCCACCCGGCTAAACACAAGAGATAGCTCTTTGGCTATGGTTTTGGCCGAGGTATTTCGGAGAGGGATCGCTTCTGGATAACGGGTGGCATAGTCCATTATAACTAATATGTACTGGTGGCCCCTAGCGGACTTGATTATAGGCCCTACCAAATCCATGGCGATCCTCTCAAACGGGACCTCAATGATGGGTAGAGGGACCAGCGGGCTACGGAAATGTGGCATCGGGGCCGACCTCTGACACACAGGGCAGGAGGAACAATAATTTTCTATGTCCTTCATCACCCCCGGCCAATAGAATCTCTGTAATACCCTCTCTCGGGTTTTCTCTGTCCCCAGATGACCTCCAAGAATGTGCCCATGGGCCAACTCCAACACCAACTTCCTGTAAGGTTTGGGCACCACAAGCTGCTCAACGGTTTCTTCTGCCCTTTTTGCCACCCGATACAGTAGGTCCTTCTCTACGCTGAAGTATGGGTAAGTGCAGGTATTATCTGGGTTCACTAACTCGCCATCTATTTTCACTACGTTTTCCCGTGCCTTTATTAGGGCGGGGTCTTTCAACTGTTCTGTGGCAAAGTTTTCCCTGTGAACCTCAAGATCAGAAAACTCCACAGACGGTAGGTTTTCGTCTGAGGAGGTGGGCTCCTCTCCAGTTTCTTGAGTCTCCCCTGCCAATACTGATAAGGGAAATTCCGGAGAGTCCTCACCACTCTCAGGGGAGTTCTGGCTATCACATTCCTGGTACATAGGGGCACCAGTGGGGGGCTCAGGATCATCCCACAGTTCCCAGAACTTCGGAAAATCCCTTCCCACAATGGCGTCATGCGGTAACTGAGATACTAAGCCCACTGGATGAGAGAGGGTACCTTTGGGGGTCTCGAAACACACTGTAGTCACTGGATACTCTCGGGTGTCCCCATGCACACAAATAACAGCTACCTTGCTATTCCCAAAGACCTCTGTTTTAACTAACTCAGCCTTTATCAGGGTCACAAGGCTACCTGAATCCAGCAATACCACAACATTTCTACCATTAACACACATTTTGCATAAATGTTTCTCAGTTCCTCGAATGGCAGTGCATGCGACTGTCGCACACAGCGACTGATGTCTGCCCGTCAGAAAGTCACACTGCATGGGTTCCTCCACAACCGGGCAATTGGCTGCAATATGTCCCGCTTGCCGGCAGCGGTAGCAAACGATCCTTCTTGCCGCCTCTTGAGCCGCTGATTTCCCAGGCTGTTCTCGCCAAACTTGGGGTAGAGCTCCCACCCTCTCACTCTCTCCACCCTCACCTCTTGGAATCCTCTTATCCGCCCCTGGGGATGGTCTGGTCTTAGGGTGGAAAGTCCGAGTGTCTCTGGAAGAGGCCGTCAGGTTCTCTGTAGCCAAGTATTTCTCCACACGATCCACAAGACCATCGGCCGTCTCTGGGTCTCCATGGCTTACCCACTTTTGGATGGCAGTAGGAAGAGCTCTCAAAAACCGATCCATTACAACACGTTCCACAATCTTTGGTGCGGACAAAGTCTCTGGCTGTAGCCACTTTCTGCTCAGGTGAATGAGATCATACATTTGAGACCTGGGGGGTTTTCCAAGCTGGAAAGTCCAGTTATGCACACGCTGAGCCCGGACAGCCTGGGTGACACCCAGCCTTGCCAAAATTTCAGCTTTTAGCATCACATAGTCTTTTGCTTGGTTAGGCTCTAGGTCATAGTAAGCTTTCTGCGATTCACCAGTTAACAGAGGAGCCACCAGTCCAGCCCACTGCTCCTCAGGCCACTTTTCTCTTTCAGCGGTCCTTTCAAATGTGGTCAAAAATACCTCTGGATCATCCTCTCCAGTCATTTTTGTCAATAAACGACTCACCCCAAAGGACGCGGTATTAGTGGGACGGCTTTCCTCACTGGTCTGCGGACGTTGCTGCATTACTGCTTCCATTTGTTGTAGTCTCTGCTCTTGCTTCTGTAACAGGTCTATGAAGCGGGCCTCAGATTGCTGCTGGGCTTGTTGCTGAGCTTCCAGACTCTGTTGGTGAGCTTGCTGCTGGGCTGCAAGGCTCTGTTGATGAGCTTGCTGCTGGGCTGCAAGGCTCCTTTGCAAACCTGCATTTGTCTGCTGTTGATTGGCATTTGCTAGAGCCAGCTGTTTCAGTATCTCCTCCATGCTGGCTTAAAAAAAACTGCCACTGGTTCTCCACCAACTGTGAGGGGGTAAGCTCGGCAGCGGGTGTGTGTGACCCCCGGGATGGGCTCCCCACACAAAACAGGCCCAGCAAACGGAGGTTGTGGTTTTCAAAATCAAAAAGGTGCGGTTTATTTTCTATTTACAGTGACAAAACACAGCAAAGCAAAAGAAACATAAACAAAATAAATCCTGGTCAACTTGACCTCTGACTAAACATACAGGTTTCCTAACTAACAACTGGGATCAGCCTAGTGCTGTCCTAGTCCCTAAGTCCCTGGTTTTAAATGTCCAAGCAAATAGCCACACAGGCTTTGTCTCACCGCACAGGGGTTCACTCTCCCTAGACAGTCCACACAGGTCTGGTTCCAGGCATGAGCAAACACCTAATGAAGCTGGGAGTTCTTATAGAGGCCTAAATGAGCTGACAAGCTTCAGCTGGTCTCATCAACTCCCTGTCTGCACGACACCCCACACTCTCCCTAGAGGTATGAGTCATCCATGAGCCCACTAGCCTCAGCTGGGCTTATACAACTCTCCACCTAGTTGTATAAGTCGGCGTAAAGCCTGAATCTGGGCGAAATATATCTACCCCCCTGGATGCAACCAGGTGACTTTACCTTCCTGCTGTCACAATATATATATATATTTTTTTTATGGTTGAACTGGATGGTCTTTTTTCAACCTGACCAAGTGTCGGTTCACACTACCGCGACTTGGGATCCGACTTGTGTCGCCCCAAGTCACGTGACATGAGAAATTACATGTTAGTCAATGACAGCCGTCTTAATGTACACTACTGAAGTCGCTCCGACTTCAGAAAAGGTTCCTGTACTACTTCAGGGCGACTTGTACCCATTGATTTCAATGGAAGTTGCCTCCAAGTCGGATCCCCTGTCTTAACTGAAGCAACTTTCCAGGAAGTGAAAATAGTTTTCCAGGCAAAACCCCTCCCTCCCCCAGAGTAGATTATTATGTGATTGGCCACTGGCAAAGTTGCCTGTCCTGGAGGGGACTTGAAGTCACGCTGTAAGTCTCTCTAAGTAGCGCTAAAGTCGCGCTCAAGTCGTCTCCAAGTTGCCTTGTAAAGTTGCACTGGAAGTCGTGTTGCCCCAGTGTGAACCGGCACTAAAGCGGAGGTTCACCCAAAAGTGAACCTCCGCTTTTTGGAACCCTCCCCCCCTCCGGTGTCACATTTGGCACCTTTCAGGGGGGAGGGGGTGCAGATACCTGTATAAAACAGGTATTTGCACCACTTCCGGATATAGACTCCCGCGGGAGTCCCGCCCCTTCGTGTCACCCCCCCTCCCCCGTTGTGTTCTGGGAAACACTCGGCTCACAGAACACAGCGGAGACCAGTGAGGACGGTGCAGCACGACTCGCGCATGCGCAGTAGGGAACCAGGCAGTGAAGCCGCAGCGCTTCACTTCCCGATTCCCTCACCGAGGATGGCGGCGAGGGAAGCCGAGAGCTGAGCAGTAGCTTGGCTTCGGCTGCTGACGTCGCGGGCGACCTGGACAGGTAAGTGTCCATTTTTTAAAAGTCAGCAGCTGCAGTATTTGTAGCTGCTGGCTTTTAAAAAAAAAATAATTCCGGTGAACCTCCGCTTAACTATGTATGTAACTACTATGTATGATCTTCTCCCTTCCCCCACGACAGTGGTTGAGCCGCACAGGCCCAAGCAACCTGGTAGGAAGGGAAGAAGGTCATATTCTTCACCCAGCCCAGAAGTACCGGTATTTCTCCGAGAACAGTGAGGCATGGGAGCATCTTATCAAGAGGATTCCTTTTTAATGAGCTAGCCAACAATTCATTTAAAACTGAACTCTTCCCCTGTACTGAAATTGCGTTCCCTGATTTGACTGTACACTGTGAGCTTCTCACAGCGTGCATTAAAATCCCAGAAAAAGCCTTATTACTAGTGTGGACGAGCCCTAAGGGTCGGTGTCAATGGGCTTTAGGCTTGTGTTGATGGCATCAGGTTGATAAGCTTCTGAGATCTTTCAGAATTCACTGACAGGTGTAGGTTTTGTATTACCCAAGACTTGTACAGGAATGCTAAACCCGCTAGAAGTGAACAAATGCCGGCGACACAAGAACCTATAACATTATAACCTTCACAGATCGCATTTCCAATTCTCACACCTGATCTGGTAACTCACACTGGCTATTCAGTATAATTAAGAACAGGGCCATTTGTATTGTTAGCCATTTCAGGCCAGTAAAGAGCAGATTCTACTATGCTTCAATGGGGGTCACTGGTCTTCTATACTAAGGGTCCATTCACACGATCCAAATATCGTACAACGGATCGTACGACTTTTTCCGCTTAATATTCGCAAGTAAAAAAAAATAGGTTATTAAAGTCCCGAAAAGTCTCGTACGACAGAAAAAATTAATGGGAAGTGATGTCATGTGTTGTAATGTATTTGTATTGTATTTTCAGATGACAACTATACTGACTAAACGAAAATCGTACGATCTGGTATCGTACGAGGAAAATTTTCGTGCTTGTCCGGTCTAATAATATCGGATGAACTGTCGTGATCGGCTCTCGAAAGTAGTGTACACACGGTCTGAAAATCGCACGATTCTTCCTCGGACGATCGTTTTCGTCCGATATTCGGATCGTGTGTACTGGCCATAAGGGTCCATTCACACCAGATGCGCTGGCAAAAACAAAAAAAAAGCAGAAAAGGCCCTACTTGCAACAAATATTAATGCACCGCAACACTGATACATGCAGGTGTCAAAACAGTCCAATAAAGTTTCCATTACAAATAAAGAGACATTGTAAAAAGTATAGTAGTGCAATTTAAAGCGGATGTAAAGGGTGAAGTTGTTTTACCTTCATGCATTCTATGTGAGGTCAGCGGCCTACGATGCACTGGTGGATGATGTCACGGGGGGACGGTGCCACCAGATGACATTGCCAGATGGCCCCGCCTTTTAGCCATTTAAGAACTGTCAGATGGCGGAGCAGGCAAACAGGCGTCCGGCGGTGCCGGTGGTGCAGCAGGCATCTTATTGATGATGGATCTACATCGGGGGACATTGTTTTTTATTTTTTAATAAAGGAATTGTCAACAACTGGTGTAGTGTCTTTATTCATTTTTTACACTTTTTTGGTGAATGGGTAGGATACTCATTCACATGCGCGGGGTCTGGGGGCCCCTTGTTAAAGGGGGCTTCTAGATTCCAATAAGCTCCCCCACAACCACCAGCCAGGGTTGTGGGGAAGAGGCCCTTGTCCCCCATCAACATGGGAAAAAGGTGCTTTGGGGTAGGGGGGCGCCAAACCACCCCCCCATGTTGAGGGCATGTGGCCTGGTATGGTTCGGGGGGAGCGCTCGCTCGTCACTTCTCTTTCCTGACCTGCTGGGCTGCATGCTCGGATAAGGGTCTGGTATGTTTTTTGGGGGGGGGGACCCCAGGCCACTTTTTTTTTTTTTTGGCGTGGTATGAATGGGGGGGAACCCTACGCCATTTTTATGCCTATGTTTTTATTGTGGGCAATGCTGGTTTTTACATGCAGCTGTCAGCGGAGAAGACTATGGGGGGGGGGGGGGGGGCGCTCGCTCATCACCTCTCTTTCCTGACCTGCTGGGCTGCATGCTCGGATAAGGGTCTGGTATGGTTTTTTTTTGGAGGGGCCCCCAGGCCACTTATTTATTTTTTATTTTGGCTTGGTATAGATGGGGGGGGGGGACCCTACGACATTTTTATGCCTATATTGTTATTGTGGGCAATGCTTGTCTTTACATGCAGCTGTCAGCGAGGAAGACTATGGGTGGCGCTCGCTCATCACCTCTCTTTCCTGACCTGCAGGGCTGCATGCTCGGATAAGGGTCTGGTATGTTTTTTTGGGGGGGGACCCCACGTCACTATGTTTTTTATTTTATTTTGGCGTGGTATAAATGGGGGGGGGGGACCCTGCACCGTTTTTATGCCTATTTTTTTTATTGTGGGCAATGCTTGTCTTTACATGCAGCTGTCAGCGGGGAAGCCTGCTGACAGCTGGTGACTCATCATTTGTTACATAGGAGACGAGGTTGAAAAAAACACAAGTCCATCAAGTCCAACCTATGTGTGTGATTATATGTCAGTATTACATTGTATATCCCTGTATGTTGCGGTCATTCAGGTGCTTATCTAATATTTTTTTTTAAACTATCGATGCTCCCCGCTGAGACCACCGCCTGTGGAAGGGAATTCCACATCCTTGCCGCTCCTACATTATAGAACCCTCTACGTAGTTTAAGGTTAAACCTCTTTTCTTCTAATTTTAATGAGTGGCCACGTGTCTTGTTAAACTCCCCTCCGAAAAAAAGTTTTATCCCTATTGTGGGGTCACCAGTACGGTATTTGTAAATTGAAATCATATCCCCTCTCAAGTCTCTTCTCCAGAGAGAATAAGTTCAGTGCTCGCAACCTTTCCTCGTAACTAATGTCCTCCAGACCCTTTATTATCTATGTTGCCCTTCTTTGTACTCGCTCCATTTCCAGCACATCCTTCCTGAGGACTGGTGCCCAGAACTGGACAGCATACTCCAGGTGCGGCCGGACCAGAGTCTTGTAGAGTGGGAGAATTGTCGTTTTATTTCTGGAGTTAATTCCCTTTTTAATGCATGCCAGTACAGTAAAACCTTGGTTTGAGAGTAACTTGGTTTGAGAGCGTTGTGCAAGACAAGCAACATTTTTTAATACATTTTGACATGATATACAAGCGATGTCTTGATATACAAGTAGTGTCATGTCATAACTGAGCGTAAAAGAGAAGAGAGGCACCTCTAAGTGTAGCAATATGGTTACATGTATTGAAGGTACAGCATTTAGCAACATATTGCTACACTTAGAGGCGCCTCTCTTCTCTTTTATACTCTGTAGCTTCTGCTGGATCTTGTTTCTAATCCCCTTGTGGAGGCTTCCATTTGTGGATGGACATTTTATGGTTACACAACCTGGTCACATTGCTATAATCTTTTTATATGGACTATAAACTGAAGGATTTATGAATAAATGGTTGTGGAACGAATCATTTGAGTTTCCATTATTTTTAATGGAGAAATTCGCTTTGATATACAAGTGCTTTGGATTACAAGTATGTTTCTGGAACAAATTATGCTCGCAATCCAAGGTTTTACTGTATTCTGTTTGCTTTGATAGCAGCAGGTTGGCATTGCATGCCATTACTGAGCCTATCATCTACTAGGATTGTTAAGGAGCGGCATCCAGGCCGCTCCTTAACAATCAGCTACACACAGTTTGTTAAAGAGGGATTCCACCCGCGTTTTATTTATTTTTTAAAAGTCAGCAGCTACAAACGCTGTCTTGAATAACAGAAAACAAAAACTCCTGCGCACAAGTGGAATACCAGACAGTCTGTAAGTGGAATTATAAAGGTCACTTGGCCTTGCTGCCTTCACGGATGGGGGTATCCTAGTGGTAAATGACAAAGAGAAAAAAGAAAGGCGCACCAGCCTCGTGCATTATCCTTGGGTGGATTTATTTTAAAAAATGATAAAAGAAACCTACTTACAAACATACGTGAAAGACACACGTTAAAAGGGTCCACAATCGCAGCAATGCGTCCGAACCGAACCCACTCCAAAAAGTCACAGAGGGATTGACAGGGGTCACTGCCGGCTTACGCATTTCGAAGACAAGTCTTCTTCCTCAGAGCACTGTAGCTGCAGACTTTTAATAAGGACACTTACCTGTCCTACTCGCCCGCGATGTCAGCCCCCCCCGAAGCCGATCCCTCGATCCTGGCAGCTCCCGGCGCCCCCATCCTCAGTAAGGGAAACAGGCAGTGAAGCCATGCGGCTTCACTGCCCGTTTCCTACTGCGCATGCGCGAGCCACGCGCACTTTGTGAATGGGTCGGCTGCTCTCTGGGATACACACAGTTCCCAGAAGGCAGCGCGCCCCATTCACCAGAAGACACCGAGTGTAGGACAAGGAAGAAGATCCACCGTGGAGGATGAAGAGGCAGATTAGGGACTTCCGCATAGCAACCGCTATTTCTGGCAAGTAAAAAAATTTACATATTTTTTCTATTATTTTTAGGATTTTAGGTAAAAAAAAAAATTCAGGGTGGAACTCCACTTTAACCACTTCCCGCCCGGTCAATAGGGAATTGACGTCCGGGAAGTGGTTCTGTTATCCTGACTGGACGTCCATTGACATCCAGCAGGATAACATGCTGGCGCGTGCCCGCATCTCCGATTGTGATAAGAAGCCTCTGTCAGAGGCTTCTTACCACGTGATCAGCTGTGACCAATCACAGCTGATCATCGCGTGAACCAGGAAGTGCCGGTAAACGGCATTTCTCGGTTCACGCTGACAGGGAGAGACGATCGGCGGCTCTCCCTGTCAGAGGGGGGGGGGGGGGGTCTGTGCTGATAATCAGCACATTGAATGTAAAAATGACATGCCCAGCAGTGCCCCATATAAAATACTCTGCAAGTGCCAATCCCTGCCCACCACAGTGCCAATCACTGCCCAGCAGAAACAACTGTCAGTGCCTCATCATCAGTGCTGCCCATCAGTGCCACCTGTCAGTGCCAATCAGTACCGCCTATGAGTGCCAATCAGTGCCCATCACAGCCGCCTGTCAGTGCCGCCTGTCAGTGCCCATCAGTGCCGCCTATTGGTGCCGCATATCAGTGCCCATCAATTCTACATATCAGTACCTCCTCATCAGTGCCAATTTATCAGTTCCAACTCATCAGTGCCCATCAGTGCCGCCTCATCAGTGCCGCCTCATCAGTGCCCGTCAGTGAAGGGGAAAACAACATTTTATGACAGAAACTAAAAAAAATATATGTTTTTTACAATTTTGGTCTTTTTTTAGTAAAGAATAAAAACCGCAGAGGTGATCAAATACCACCAAATGAAAGCTCTATTTGTGGGAAGAAAATGATAAAGATTTCGTTTGGGTGCAGTGTAGTATGACCGCGCAATTGTCATTCAAAGTGTGACAGCGCTGAAAGCTGAATATTGTCCTGGGCAGGAAGGTGCGTAAGTGCCCGGTATTGAAGTGGTTAAAGAGAAAACCAAACAAACCGCAAAATGCATATCCAAAAAACGCACCTGAAAACCGCATCAACTGCAACCGCATAGATGTGAATCTAGGGTAAAGAGGAGTCTTCTTGATCAGATGCTCCCATGCCTCACTGTTCTCGGAGAAATACCCGGAACTTCTGGGTTTGGTGAAGAAAATTACCTTCTCTCCTTCCTACCAAGTGGGCCTTTGCGGCTCAACCACCGTCATGGGGGATGGGAGAAGATCATTCTCTTTGGTAAAATTGCAATATATTACATTTTAGGTTTTGGGTTTCATATCCTTCCAAGATGTATTTGAGATGAAGGATGTATCTAAATGAGAGCGAACACAAGCAAGCAACATGCATCACATTTTATTTTAATACTCCGAGCTGCTGAAGTCAATTTACGATTTGAAGGTCCAATTTGTGAACCATTAATATAACGGAGGACAATTTCCATGTAATATGAATGTATGATGATTGAAGACGCAAGGACTGAGTGATGTCAGCTAAACCGTTCATTGACAACTCTCAGAGAAAATCTCTTGGCCATTAATCCTACATTTACCAGAAGAGCCGCACTCTATAATTATGTCACCGATAATCTTTATGTGTGCTTAGCATGTCATTTGCCAGTACAAATCTTTTAATCATATCCACCGTTTTACGATACGTGGAGTGTTTAGACATCAAATCTCCACGTGCACCACTGGAAGTAAAACTTCAAGCGTATGTTAATCTCATTAAAGCCTCAAAAATTGTCTTAAGCCAAGGCTGGGTACCATTCTGGGGAATCGGTAGTCACCGCACGGTCAGCCGCTTGCAAGGCATGCTGGGACTCGCAGTTCTTACAGCCTCCCTACAGCCCAACACTATTCTTACATTGCCCCCCCCCCCACCGCCAACCTGACAGTTTACTATGCTTCAGGTATTCATTCAGAAAAGGAAGAGGCTGGTAAACATGACATAATTACAGGACCCTCCCCCCACTCTCCATTCTGAAGGATCCTATTGTGTGCTTGCAGCTTCTGGCGACAAGGAGAGGAGGGAAGCCACCAACACTTGGGGGGGGGGGGGCACCCACAGGGGGGCCTGGGCAGCAAGAGGAAGGGAAACATATGGTGCACAGAGATAGTAATCTGTGTGGTGGAAGGGGAAATTACTGGAACCAATCCCCCTGTATGGTTCTCTCTGCAGCAGCTGAAAGCCAGCAGGAGGGAGAAGAGAAGAAGCTGGCTTTCAGCTGCTGCAAAGAGAGCCATACAGGAAATCGGTTCCAGTAATCCACCCCCCCCCCCCCGCACACACAGGGCGCTGATCACCCTCCCTGCTAAAATACGATTCACCCTGCTGTCTGGGCCCCCCCACTGGCCCGGGCCACGTATAGGTGGACCGGTGGTGCCCCCTTGTCCAAAAACGTTTTTTTCAGTCCACTCCGGTCCCGTGATTGTGCAGCTCCATATCCCCTGTGTCAGTGAGTGGCAGCTGCAGGGAAGAGGAAGGAGCGCCGACAACGCCTGGACTATGGGTGCCTATGGGTGATATCATGGCTAACAAAATTGTAAGTATACAGTTCGGTCACATGACCCTGCAGCTCCAGCTCCCCTGTGTCAGTGAGTGGCGGCTGCAGGGAAGAGGAAGGAGCGCCGACACCGCCTGGACTATGGGAGCCTATGGGTGACATCACGGTAACAAAAATGTAAGTATACAGTTCGGTCACATGACCCTGCAGCTCCAGCTCCCCTGTGTCAGTGAGTGGCGGCTGCAGGGAAGAGGAAGGAGCACCGCCACCGCCTGGACTATGGGAGCCTATGGGTGACATCACGGTAACAAAAATGTAAGTATACAGGACTCCCCTGTGTCATGGAACACTCAACAACAGCTGGGGATTCTGACAGCAGTGACGTCACCCATAGGCTCCAATGACCCTTTTTTTACACAGGGTATGCAGGATCGTATGGGAGAGGGGGGGGGGGGAATTTTTAGGAATTAGTGTTATATAAAACAATTAGGGTTGAATTCCACTTTAAGAGCCTATTAACACTTAAGCATAGCCTAGGCATTTTTCTTTTTTTCCATTTTTGCACCTTAAGTGCCATACAGGAGCTTCATTGGGACAGGATCATGCTATTTTGGCTACTTTATCACGCAACCTTTGTTTTGTTATGAGAGCTCCAAAAAAAAAAAAAAAAACAGAACCGCTAAAACTCAGATGAAATGCATATATGAGAGCTGTATTATGTGCCAAAGGATTTGTATTTCTGTCCATCCAGTCCTGAGAATTACACAGCTCTGCCACACAGCACAGTTCTGCCTGGCAGGGCACAAGACCGGATTTTTCTCTGCTGCAGTGACACTTGCCCTTCCCCCAACCTGTTACGTAATTAGTCTGGTTGAAAAAAAAACGTGTATAGATATAAAGATGACTATAAATACTATTTTTACCCCTTTTCTATACAAGTGATCACATACCCTCTCTTCTCAGCTGCATAAGAGCTGAGGGAGGAGAAACAGCAGCACACAAGTCTTCCCAGTAAATGGCTGTGCAGGTGGGGGTGTCAGGACAAGTGTGATCCTTGGAGACAAGGCTAAGTTCCCAGCATAGCTAGAGAACTGACCACGCTGTGCTCTCATGCCTAGTGTGGTCAGTTTTTGTTGGGAAAGCAGAGGGACTGGAGCAGGATCGCCATGTATTTCACATAAAGGAAGCAATACAAAGAGAACAGGATACTTTCTCATACAAGTACATAGTACATATTGGCACATATCAGGAATATGATATTTTGGGTTGACATATTCTTTAAAGGGATTGTAAACCTTCGTGTTTTTTCAACTTAATGCATCCTATGCATTGAGGTGAAAAAACTTCTGGCAGTCACCGCCCCCCCCCCCCCCGTTTTACTTACCTGAGCCCTGGAATTCACACGGCGGAGACGCGATGTCCCTCTCTCCACGGGGTCCCGCCTCTTGACTGGATAGATTGATAGCAGCGCAGCCATTGGCTCCCGCTGCTGTCAATCAAATTCAATGGCGCGGGCGCTGGGGGGCTGGGTCCGACACTCATGTCTATAGATGCAAATGCTGGACTCAGAAGCGCGCCCGCAAGGTAACCCCCACCCAGGAGGGTGCTTCTCCTAGGGGGGTTATCTGATGCGGGGGAGGAGCCGCCGAAGGACCCCAGAAGAGGAGGATCGAGGCTACTTTGTGCAAAACGAACTGCACAGTGGAGGTAAGTATGACATGTTTGTTATTAAAAAAAAAAAAAAAAAAAAACACCAAAGCTTTACAATCACTTTAATTGTACTTTAAATTGACGTATATTGGGAAATGTTTACCGGTGGTGAGTGATAGTAACCAGTAGAGGGAGCCAAAAGAACCATTATTTTAATTGTTCTGAGCTGAACATTCAGAACCAGAAGCCGTGGACAGCTCCCATTCCTCTCGGAGGCACAGTGCATATTTCATAGCAATAGGTCTTCTCGTTGCCTTTTGAGCACTCTAAAGCTGGATACACACTATACAATTTTCTATAGATTTACCAAAACCATATAATAGGAGGTCAAACCTAAACCCTTCTAATGTGTATGCAATCAGGGAGGCCCTCGCACTACATAGTTGAAGGTAAATCTAAAGGAAATCAAACAACAAAAGTTGTATAGTGTGTATCCAGCTTAAGGGAACATTATGGGATGCACAATATGTCTTAAAATGCTCTTTCCTTTGACTATATTTGATCTAAGTTTCCATTTAGAGTGCAAGCTCTCCCGGGCAGGACCCCTCTAACCTGTATTGACTGTCTCTCTTTATTTTATAAAGCACTGAGCAAACTGTTGGCACTATAAATCCTTGTATATTTTTATTATTATTCATAATAATAAAATAAAAAAGACCCCCGTAGTATAGCTACCGGGGGAAAGGGGTTACTCTGGGGACCTATACCTGTAATAATAATAATACAATGCCTATATACTGTATATACTCGAGTATAAGCCGAGTTTTTCAGCACATTTTTTTGTGCTGAAAATGCCCCCCTCGGCTTATACTCAAGTCTGTGTCCATATTCAAATTTGTGCGCCTGATTCCGGCCATCCGTAGGTCCCCGGGACTCCAATCTTAGCACACATATAGCTCCACTCTTCCTCTACAAGTGTGCAAAGTTTGTTGTCCGTGGGACCTACGTCCGGGGAGCACCGATTTTTCAAACCCGGGCACCACTTCCATAGACTCCAATGTTAAACGGTAATTTCTCTGGTGATTTTGGGGACCCGGTACTGGCCGGCCTTAGGTCCCCTGGACCCCACACTTGGCACACATGTAGCCCCACTCTTCCTCTACAAGTGTGCAAAGTTTGTTGTCCGAGAGAACTACGGCTGGGGAGCACCGATTTTTCAAAGCCGGGCACCCCTTCTATAGACTCCCATGTTAAACGTCAGTCTAGTCACACAGCGTCGGAGATCAGGTAGGGAGATTGGGCACAGTGAGGCATGGGCACAGTGACAGTGAGGCATGGACACAGTGACAGTGAGGCATGGGCACGGTGAGGCATGGGCACAGTGAGGCATGGGCATGGACACAGTGAGGCAAAGTGAGGCATGCAGATGGACACTCTAGGCTTATACTCGAGTCAATACGTTTTTCCAGTTTTTTGTGGAAAAATTAGGTGCCTCAGCTTATATTCGGGTCGGCTTATACTCGAGTATATACGGTAATGGATATCACTGGCCATTAACCTTATAGTGCTTCCGTGTCACCTAACTGTTTGAAGGACACAACCTTCTGTACAATGAGTGACCATGCTCCTACACTCAAAGAAAGCAGACAACCCGATCTCACAGGAGGACGACCTTGTAATGAACTTTGAGCTTCCAAATTGGTACAAGAAAGAAGAAAAAAAACTTCATGTGTAGAACCAATTTTCCTGTTTGGACTGAAATTGAAGCATGAAATCAATAACATGTAATTGAAAATATATTTATTGTGATTTCTTCAATATCTCGAAAACAATTACAGAAAATAGAAGATAATACCATAACCTAAACCAGTCATTGGCACCCTGTAGAGAAAGATTTTTTCCCTAATGCCTTGTACACACGATCGGATTTCCGATGGAAAAAAATCCGATGGACTTGTTTCATCAGGAATTTCGATCGTGTGTGGGACCCATCTGACTTTTTTTCCCATCGGAGTAAAAAAAATAAAACATGTTTTAAATTTTTCCGATGAAAAAAAAAAAATCCGATCGTCTGTGTGGAATTCCATCGGAGAAAAATCCACGCATGCTCAGAATCAAGTCGACGCATGCTCGGAAGCATTGAACTTCATTTTTCTCGGCTCGTCGTAGTGTTTTACGTCACCACATTTTGGACGGTCGGAATTTACCGTATATACTCGAGTATAAGCCGAGTTTTTCAGCACATTTTTTTGTGCTGAAAATGCCCCCTCGGCTTATACTCGAGTCACCTTTTTGTGCCTGATCTCCCAGACTTTGGGGACCCGGTACCGGCCGTCCCTAGGTCCCCTGGACCCCAATCTTGGCACACATGTAGCCCCACTCCTCCTCTACAAGTGTGCAAAGTTTGTTGTCCGGGGGACCTACGGCCGGGGAGCACAGATTTTTCAAAGCCAGGCACCCCTTCTGTAGACTCCCATGTTAAATGTCAGTCTAGGCATGGACACAGTGAGGCATGGGCACAGTGAGGCAAAGTGAAGCACAGTGAGGCATGCAGATGGACACCCTAGGCTTATACTCGAGTCAATAAGTTTTCCCAGTTTTTTGTGGTAAAATTAGGTGGCTCGGCTTATATTCGGGTCGGCTTATACTCGAGTATATACCGTAGTCTGACAGTGTGAATGCAAGACTGATGGAAGTCAGCTTCATCGTAATTCCGACGGAAAATTCCATCGGATTATATTCCATCGGAAATCCGATCGTGTGTACAAGGCATTAGGGTCCTCATCTATTGCCTGGGGTAAAAATACATTTATATTTATGTTGAGACTATTCAAAAAAAAAAAAAGGAAGAAAAAGATCTAATTTGTCCAGTTTTCTATGCTGATACTTTGATTCATTGACAGTTTATAAACAATGAAGAGCTTGTTCCTTTTACTTGGATCTCATACATTTCCCAGCCCATTGACAGTCTTACGACTAACACTATTCCTGGTCACTCGGTCTACACTCTAATATATGATTCTTGCTACTGATGCTCTAATGAGTTGATTTTTTTAGACACTGGGTAGGCTAAAGCTGGTTTAGCATCATGGAAGATGGCATCTGTATGTTCTAACGAGAACTTTTTATGCCTTAGATTCAAATTTCAGAAAGAATTGTGTTGGCTAGATCAAAAAAAAAACACAGATCAAGTGCCCTTTATATTAAGCTGTGTTGGATTAAATACACACTTCAATGTTTAGCAAGACAACTGATGACACTGGGAAGTCACCTCTCCTCCCTTGTCTGAAGGATTCTCATCACAGAGTGTTAAGGGGGGAAAGTGAAGGAGGACCGGAGAAAATAGTAATTGAATTTTGCACATGGGAGACACAGAGGAACAGTGCAATCTCTGATGGATCTGGCATTGACCTAGTGAAGGACAAGACCCTTCAACAATGCTTTATGTTCCTGGACTTTGGAGGAATTTTTCCTTATCTCTTCCAGACAATGGTCTACAGATATCCTCTACGTGCCTGGATCTATGAAACACACAATGACTTCGTACTATGTTCATTGGGTAGACACCCTCTGATTGAACTATATAAACACCCCATTTGTTGGCTGGTCTCGGAAAAGGAAGTAATGAGAAAGGATAAATGTCTCTACACAATAACTGGTATTGCCTTAGGATTAGCACCTACCAGGGAATGTCTACACAATGTATAAACATGCAAACCTGAGCAAACACAAGCATGCATGTTCATGCACAAATAGCTGACCAGGCAAATCTTCTTACTGCCATTTCAGTTCAACTGATTGGGCAGATCGTCCTATGGCCATTTTAGTACAACTGATTAGGCAGATCGTCCTATGGCCATTTCAGTTCAACTGATTGGGCAGATCTTCCTACTGCCATTTCAGTTCAACTAATTGGGCAGATCTTCCTACTGCCATTTCAGTTCAACTAATTGGGCAGATCTTCCTACTGCCATTTCAGTTCAACTAATTGGGCAGATCTTCCTACTGCCATTTCAGTTCAACTGATTGGGCAGATCTTCCTACTGCCATTTCAATTTAACTGATTGGGCAGATCTTCCTACTGCCATTTCAGTTCAACTAATTGGGCAGATCTTCCTACTGCCATTTCAGTTCAACTGGTTGGGCAGATCTTCCTACTGCCATTTCAGTTCAACTGATTGGGCAGATCTTCCTACTGCCATTTCAGTTCAACTGATTGGGCAGATCGTCCTACTGCCATTTCAATTTAACTGATTGGGCAGATCATCCTACAGCCATTTCAGTTCAACTGATTGGGCAGATCTTCCTACAGCCATTTCAGTTCAACTAATTGGGCAGATGTTTCCATTTGCCTAAAGGGGGTAGAAACCAAAAATATCCATGCACCCAGCAGGCAACATACCTGATTTATGGAAGCCACTGCGAGCCTGGGAATTACCAACTGCATCACAATTTGTAGAAGGGAAGTTACCAATCCAGCCAAGATAGCCCAGGTAAGTGATAATGGAAGCATGCTGTAGGTAGCAAAAAGTGTAAAGAGAACGTAGCCAATACCGTCCCCTAGAAGACCATATCCTAGACCAGCTGCCAGGATTTGGGTCGCCATGGCCAACCACGTCACGACTCCACTGAACTGCAGATATGTGTAAGATGTGGTGTCCTTCCTGACAACTACTAAGGCACAGATCACCACCTCAATACCAGTGAAAAAGCCCAACAAGATGCCTTTGATCGGGTCCATGGGCGCAGAAGCCAACGTGAGATGAAGGATGAGTAAGGTAAGTTTGGTCAGCACATCCAAGATGTTCATCACCACTTCCGACTTGCGACGTTGACCTAGAAAATAGCGCTGATAGAGCCTTTCTAAGTCTCTAGACTTAAACGAGTTCCTTAGTGTCGGAAAGATGACCCCCCTATAGGTGTAGCCCCAGTTCAAAAAGAAATCAGAATTGCTGGGAGCGCAGTCTAAGTGAAGGAAGCCTAGGTCACTACTGGTCCTCTCGGGAAAGACTTTGGTGCCCCCGTTGTTGTGCTTGTCCCCAACAGTTACCTTTCCAAACTGTCTGGTGGCATTGTTGGCGTAGGAATCCTCAGAAGAGAGGGTTTTAGCGCTACTTTGTTCGTTAATAAACCTTTGTTCAGTGATATGCCTCACTGCAGTCTGCCAAAGCAATCTCTTGGGTCTGGTGTTGCTGTTAATGGTCGGAGTCTTGTTGATGGTGTACAGTTCCTCGCTAGCACTGGAGCACCTCACCTCCGACAGTTCCATGGTCGATCTGTACAGCTCGTGTTGTCTTCGTCTTTGAATTTTACTGAGAAACATCTGTGGTCATTTTATTAGCCAATCTCATTGGCTGCTTTAAAAAACAAAAACAAAAAAAGACTGGCTAGGTGCTCTTTTGGCAAACAGCAATCAGTAGAACGGGTGACCTCCCGTCTTGACGTCCGTGATCCCGACTCGACATCTTACGGATGAGATCTCGCTGTCCAGACATATTCGGAGACCGTGATCCGAAAACTTATTCCGACGTCCAGACATATTCGAAGACCGCGGTCCGAAATCTTATTCCGACGTCCAGGGATGGACTTCCAAAGCCACATCAGGTCTTCCGAAGGACAATCTCGGAATCCAGCAGGAACGCCAACCTCTCATAGTCCATAAAACGAGGGCATGGCAAAGGTAGGCATGCATCTAGTAGAGGATGGACAGGACAAAGGCTGTCTAATAGCAATTCATGGGGCTAATGACTACTTCGACCTTGCATTTTATCTACAGCCCCAAAAAGCCGAGAAGGTCTTGGCTAAGGCGATGAGGAAGGAGCAGGTGATGGGTGGAGAAGGTGTGAGTGGGGGGATCGGCCGATATTGGAGCATGCCAGTGCTGGGGGGAAGTCAGGACAGGGCAGGATTAGGGTCGGTGCTCTATGTACAAAGCTGCGATCCATAGAGCGATGGGGTGACTTCCATCCTTCCCAGGTATGACCCGAACTTCTCCCCGTACAGGAATAAGGATACCACCGCCGCCGCTGACCTCCTCCAGGGGGGACCTCAGCCTGGACATCGGAACTTCACCCCTTCATGGAGCTAAACCCGACCGAGAGAGAGAGAGGGGGAGGGAGGGAGAGCTCATCGTCCCCGGAGCGGAGCGGGCTGGGAGGTGCGGAGCGGACGGTGCGGGCTGTACGGAGCGGACGGTGAGAGCATTAGAGCCCCGTACAGAGGGGATTACACGAGTAAAGACCTGGCGGGGGGGAGGCGGGGACTGCATGTCAGCTGACACCCGCTGACGTCACACCTCCTGTCTCTTACCTTCCCCGGTCCACATAGACAATGCACGGGGCGCCCGGTGTGTGTGTGTGCTGGGTGCGGGCACCGGGGGGCGGGCATGGACCGCTGCTGTCTGTGTGTGTCACACCATGCATGGGCACTATATAGAGTGTGTATATGTCACCATGGATGGGCACTATATAGTGTGTGTATATGTCACCATAGATGGGCACTATATAGAGTGTGTATATCATGTCACCATGGATGGGCACTGGGTGTGTGATATCATAGTTTGGGCACAGTGTGTGTATGACACCATAGATGGGCACTGTATAGAGTTTGTATATGTCACTATGGATGGGCACTATATAGAGTGTGTATATGTCACCATAGATGGGCACTATATAGAGTGTGTATATGTCACCATAGATGGGCACTATATAGAGTGTGTATATGTCACCATGCATGGGCACTATATAGAGTGTGTATATGTCACCATAGATGGGCACTATATAGAGTGTGTATATGTCACCATAGATGGGCACTATATAGAGTGTGTATATGTCACCATGGATGGGCACTATATAGAGTGTGTATATGTCACCATAGATGGGCACTATATAGAGTGTGTATATGTCACCATAGATGGGCACTATATAGATGGGCACTATATAGAGTGTGTATATGTCACCATAGATGGGCACTATATAGAGTGTGTATATGTCACCATGGATGGGCACTATATAGAGTGTGTATATGTCACCATGGATGGGCACTATATAGAGTGTGTATATGTCACCATAGATGGGCACTATATAGAGTGTGTATATGTAACCATAGATGGGCACTATATAGAGTGTGTATATGTCACCATGGATGGGCACTATATAGAGTGTGTATATGTCACCATAGATGGGCACTATATAGAGTGTGTATATGTCACCATGGATGGGCACTATATAGAGTGTGTATATGTCACCATGGATGGGCACTATATAGAGTGTGTATATGTCACCATGGATGGGCACTATATAGTGTGTGTATATGTCACCATAGATGGGCACTATATAGAGTGTGTATATGTCACCATGGATGGGCACTATATAGAGTGTGTATATGTCACCATAGATGGGCACTATATAGAGTGTGTATATGTCACCATGGATGGGCACTATATAGAGTGTGTATATGTCACCATGGATGGGCACTATATAGAGTGTGTATATGTCACCATGCATGGGCACTATATAGAGTGTGTATAGGTCACCATGGATGGGCACTATATAGAGTGTGTATATGTCACCATGGATGGGCACTATATAGAGTGTGTATATGTCACCATGGATGGGCACTATATAGAGTGTGTATATGTCACCATAGATGGGCACTGGGTGTGTGATATCATAGATTGGGCACAGTGTGTGTATGACACCATAGATGGGCACTGTATAGAGTTTGTATATGACACTATGGATGGGCACTGTGTATGTGACACATGAATGGGCACTATACTGTATAGAGTTTGTATATGACATGGATGGGCACTGTATGTGTGATATCATAGATTAGCACTGTATGTGTGATATAGATTGGCACTGTGTGTGTAACACATGGATAGGCACTGTGGGTGTATGACACCATAGATTAGCACTGTGTGTGTGACACCATGCATGGGCACTATATAGAGTGTGTATATGACACCATGGATGGGTACTGTATGTGTGACACCTTGGATGGGCACTGTGTATATGACAACCTGGAGGGGCACTGTATACAGGAGATAAAATAAGTATTAAACACGTCACCATTTTCTAGGTAAATCTATTTCTAAAGGTGTTATTGACATGAAATTTTCACCACATGTTGGTAACAGGCCCTGCTATTCATACATATAAAGACACCAAAACATATACGTTCAAAAATTAACTACTTCCCGCCCAAGGTACGTAATAGGATGTCCTTGACGTTGTGGGGGTATATCTGAATGATGGGTGCAGCAGCTACAGGCATCATTCAGATATCGTCTTTTTCAGTCTGTGATTCCCTACACCATAAGAACAATCATAGCGGCTGTTCCGCCGCTTGATCGTTCTTACGGGTGGCGGGGAGGGGACGTCCCCCCTCCCGCCGCCCTCCGGTGCTTCTATGCGGTGAGTCGGGGAACGGATCCGGATGTTTACCATAGAGATTTTCGGTGGACCAGGAGTCTCTATAATCGTTCGGAGGCCGGGCGGGACGTTTCTGCATTCAAAAAATCGTTATTTTCTAGTGGTGAGATGTGGGGTCTTATTGACCCCAGATCTCACTGTTAGGCCCCTTTCACATTGGCAGCTGTTCTGCCGCAGTTAAAAGCATGTTTCTTTCTTTTGAAATTCAAGACCCCAGGCACAGCGATCAACTGCATTTGTGCACTGCGTTTACGTGCGTTTACATGCGGCTGCGTTTGGCCATTATTGTCATCCCCATAGCAACCATTTTTATTTTTATGTGCTTCCTGTTGTTTTTTTCTTTTGTTCACGCTGCTATCCGCAGCTGACACAGTGCACTGCGATTACCTGCAGTTATGTGCAGATAGCTGCGCTACATCGCACCTGGATGCATTCAATTCTATTTTTCTATTCGCACCGAACCGCATGTAACGAAATCGCAGCTAAACGATGTGTGTGAATGGGGCCATAGGAAAGCATTGTGTGCTTTTAGCTGCGGTAGAAAACTAGAAAATCCGCAGCTAAAAGCACCATTCTATCCGTCCGTGTGAAAGGGGCCTAAAGAGGACCTGTCATACTTATTCCTATTACAAGGGATGTTTACATTTCTTGTAATAGGAATAAAAGTGATCAAATATATATTTCTTTTTAAGTGTCAAATTAAAAAGTTAAAAGTAGAATTAACAATAAAAAAAAATGTTTAAAGCGCTTGCACGCAGAAGCGAACGCATACGTAAGTCCCGCCCACATATGAAAACGGTGTTGAGACCACACATGTGAGGTATCCCCGTGAACTTTGGAGCGAGAACAATAATTTTAGCCCTAGACCTCCTCTGTAACTCAAAACTTGTAACCAGTAAAAATGTTAAAGCGCCGCCCATTAGGATTTGTAAGTTCCGAAGTTTGGCGCCATTCCACGAGCGTGTGCAATTTTGAAGCGTGACATGTTAGGTATCTTTTTACTCGGCGTAACAGCATCTTTCACATTATACAAAAAAATTGGGCTACCTTTACTGTTTTAAAAAAAAAAAAAAAAAAAAAGCATGAAACAGTTTTTTTTTTCCAAAAAAAAAAGGGTTTGAAAATTGCTGCGCAAATACCGTGCAAGATAAAAAGTTGCAACAACTGCCATTGTATTCTCTAGGATCTCTGCTAAAAAAACATATATAATGTTTGGGGGTTCTATGTAATTTTCTATCAAAAAAATGATGATTTTTACATGTAGGAGTGAAGTGCCAGAATTGGCCTGGGTGGAAAGTGGTTGTAAAGTTAGATAGTTTTTTTGCTAGTTCACACCAGACGCAGTTCCGTTCAGTTCCGTGCGTTTTTTTGTTCTGCACAAAATACTTGCACAGTGTTTTCCATGTATTCCAATGGCTCTAGTTCACACCATGCAGTCAGTTTCCGCACTGGACACTGACTGCATGATGTGAACTAGAGCCACATCATGAAAAAACCTGTGTGCAGCAGCCCCCCCCCCCATAATACTTACCTGAGCCCCATCTCTATCCAGCGATGTTGCAGGAGAGTGTCGGCTGCCCGGGACTCTCCCTCCTCATTGGCTGAGATGGCAGTGTGGCGCCACTGGCTCCTGCTGCTGTCAAAGTCAGTGAGCCAATGAGGAGTGAGGGGGTGGGGCCTAACCAACAGCACCGTGTCTGAATGGCAGCGGCTCGGCTTGGGTGCCCCCATAGCACGCTGCAGGAGAGAGGGGCTGTTTGCTGTGCCACCTGTGCTCCTTCATCCAGAGTGGATGCACTCTAATACTGGAGGTGTGTTACTGGCCAGATCACTAGATGAAAACAGAGGGGAAAAAGACAAAAAAAAAAGAAAACAAATGTAGCCACCACATTTAACCACTTCCTTACCCACCCATAGTAATATGACGTCCACAGATGGGATCTCCCATTCTGGGTGGACGTCATATGACGTCCTGGGCTTTGTGGGGGGATATCTGAATGATGCCTGCAGCTAAAGGCATCATTCAGATATCCTTCTATTCTGCCGGCGATTCTGCGCACCATAAGAATGATCATAGCGGCGGTTCCACCGCTTGATCGTTCTTATAGGCGGCGGGATGGGACACCCCCCCCCCCCACCGCCATCCGGTGCATCTCCATGCTCTCCCGTGCGATCGGGGGCCCGGAGAAAGGAATCGTCCGGCGCCGGAGGTGAACCATAGAGATGACTGGTGACCAGTTGGTCACCGGTCATCTCTATGACCGTCGGAGGCCCAGGCGCGATGTGATGACGTCACGCCCGGGTCCTTAGAAGTAAACAAAGCCGCCATTGCGGCTAGTAAGCATGAGATCTGTGAAAAAATTTTTCACGATCTCATGCTTTCCAGCCTGGAGGAGAGATATGGGGTCTTATTGACCCCGCATCTCTCCATAAAGAGGACCTGCTGTCACTAACAATTCCTATTACAAGGAATGTTTACATTCCTTGTAATAGGAATAAAAGTGATCAAAAAAAAATGTAAAAAAGTGTAAAAATAAATAAAATTAAGTAAAAAGAAAAAAAAATTTTTCTTTTTTTTTTAAACGCCCCTGTCTCCGGTAGCTCGCGATCAGAAGCGAACGCACACATAAGACCCGCCCACATATGTTAATGCCATTCAAACCACATATGTGAGGTATCGCCGCGTGCGTTAATGCGCGTGCAACAATTCTAGCACTAGACCTCTCTGTAACTCTAACCTGGTAACCTGTAAAAATGTTCAAAGCGTCGCCTATGGAGATTTTTAAGTACCAAAGTTTGGCGCCATTCCATGAGTGTGCGCAATTTTAAAGCGTGACATGTTAGGTATCTATTTACTCAGGGTAACATAATCTTTCATATTTTACAAAAAAAATGGGATAACTTTACTGTTTTGTTATTTTTTAAATCATCAAACCATTTTTTTCTTTAAAAAAAGGCGTTTGAAAAATTATTGCGCAAATACTGTGCAAGAAAAAAAGTAGCAATGACCGTCATTTTATTCCCTGTCTGCTAAAAAAAACATATGTAATGTTTGGGGGTTCTGAGTAATTTTCTAGCAAAAGAATGATGATTTGTACATGTAGTGTCAGAATAGGCCCGGTATTTAGGTGGTAAAAAAAGCCCGGTGTTGAAGTGGTTAATGATTGGTAAGCTGCAATTTATGAAATTTTTGGTTTTAGGTTTAATACCGCTTTAACGTGTCTCCGGTCCCGTGGGGGAGCAACCGGTGCATGACACCTTGACCTGCATCTATGTGTGGCCCTGACGGAGAATTTACTCTTCGCCACTTGAGTGATTGTTTATTGTCGGTGGAATGTCTACACTTGGGGTCAGTATCATCAGCTGCCAAGCCTTTTAACTGTGTTATGATAGGCATACTTGTCTGCTATGTATAAATCATAGTTTAATCCTAATATGTACATAGACATTTTGTTCTTATTTCTGATGACATATATTCTATTATCATAGATTGAAAGCGGAGTTCCACCCTAAAAAAAAAAAAAAAATAGCCAGATGGGCTCAAAAAAAATTTGAAAATAAAAAAATTATTTTATACTTACCAGAAATACCTGTTACTAGGCAGATCGTCCTAATCTGCCTCTTCCGCAGTGAGGTTCTGTCTTCTCCTCCTTGCAATGCCTCCTGGGAAATGAAGGCGCGCTGCCTTCTGGGACACACAGGACGGGGTGCCCATTCACAAAGAGCATGCGCAGTAGGAAACGTGAGGATGGCGGCGGCGGGACCCGGTCCGAGGGACGGATCAGCCTCGGGCGGCCGACATTGCGGGCAACCTGGACAGGTAAGTGTGCTTATTAAAAGTCAGCAGCTACGGTGTTTGTAGCTGCTGACTTTTATTTTATTTATTTTTTTACCGCCGGACCCCCTCTTTAAGTCACAGCTTTGGAAGTATCAAGCCTGTATAGTCCCTGAAGAAGATCTACACTGTCTATTTTTGAAACGCGTTGGGCGCTCTGTCGGTTGACAGCTCGCGGGCTTCCTTTGCAGCTGGCTTTATATCTGCCCCCAATTTTCGTGTTTGTTTTTATCATCGCCAATTCTTGTCTTTCATGTTATATGACATTTATACATTTCAATAAATTTGTTAATTTTATATAGATCACTGCCTGTGGTCCATTTAAAATCCCAACTTGAGGAACTCTTTCTTTACCATTGTAAGCACCCCTGTCAGTGGTAAGTGGTTTGTCTCAACACTCTTAACATATACACTATATTACCAAAAGTATTGGGACGCCTACCTTTACACACACATGAACTTTAATGGCATCCCAGTCTTAGTCCGTAGGGTTCATTATTGAGTTGGCCCCCCCTTTGCAGCTATAACAGCTTCAACTCTTCTGGGAAGGCTGTCCACAAGGTTTAGGAGTGTGTCTATGGGAATGTTTCACCATTCTTCCAGAAGCGCATTTGTGAGGTCAGACATTGATGTGGATATATAGATAGATATTTCTTTACATACCCAGAGCACAGAACATAATAAGCATCACACATGTGCATTGCATAGGTAATACCTTTGGTATATGAGCACATATAAAGAATGCCAAGGGCACAAGTCATACTTGGATTTAGATAAGAAAAGTGGCAATATACTGTATATATGTATGCCACAGCTGCTCATACATTGCATGCAGTGCTCAATGCATAGCTGAAGGTTATTACATGCCAATTCCACATGCATACCTGCCTTTGCACAGCTTGCAAAACACACAACAATCTACATAATAACCAAAACCTCTCACCATTACCATCCATTGATATTTATATTAAATAGCACCAACTGTGTGTTTTAATATATAAAAAATATATTTCAATATTGGACAGAGACATAGGAGGTAGAGATCCCTGCCCTGCGATACAGAGACTCATTTTCACCTGGATTTAAAAATGCACATATTTTATGCTTTTCCATTGTGGGCTATATTGAGCTACCTTTTTTTTTTTTTATAGTTTCCAAGGATACCTTAGGTCAGAAGTTTACAAGCAGGAAATATTTCATAGTTCCCTCTATTTAAAACAACACAGGATAGCCAACATTTATGGACACTTTTGAACTCTGGTACGACTGCTGCATGTAAACTACAGCATGCCGTATATTTAAAAGCACACTGAGTAGTGGTATGTTTGTATATATATATCAGTGGCGGTGCGTCCATAGTAGGCGCAGGAGCGCCGCCCCCTCTGGCTCCTGCGCCCGTCACTCACAACAACAATACATAAGTTCATGCATTGTATTGTCGCCGCCGCTGCCGCCCACTATTCAGATGGCCGGCCCCCTGTTGAGCCCTAGCCATCTGAATAACAGCGGCTGGTTGGTGTTCGGAAGTGCCTATCAGAGCCAGCGGCACTGATAGGCTTCCCGATTACAGCCTGAGGGCTGTAATCGGCTTCCAAATAGTTAACCAGGGGACGCACAGGGGGTGCGTTCCCTGGTTAACACTGACAGGCGTTTCAGCCAATCAGGTTCACTGGGTCTGGTTACCGGTAACCTGATTGGCTGAAGTGATATCGAGGGCGGGAGAAGACATCGAGGACGGAAGAAGGACGACGCTGACCCGAGGAAGGTAAGTGCAGGGCTGGGGAGAAACTGGCTGCATTTGGGGACAAACTGGCTGCATTTGGGGGGAAACTGGCTGCATTTGGGGACACACTGGCTGTATTTGGGGGGAAACTGGCTGCATTTGGGGACAAACTGGCTGCATTTGGGGGGAAACTGGCTGCATTTGGGGACACACTGGCTGTATTTGGGGGGAAACTGGCTGTATTTGGGGGAACCTGGCAGTATTTGGGAACAGACTGGCTGCATTTGGGGACAAACTGGCTGTATTTGGGGACAAACTGGCTGCATTTGGGGGGAAACTGGCTGCATTTGAGGGGGCAAACTGGTGGCGTTTGAGCACAGTGGCTGCGTTTAATGGGCACAGTGGTGGCAATTGATGATTTTTTTTTTTCAGTTTGTTTGCGCCCCCCAAAAATTTTGAGCACCAGTCGCCACTGATTATATATATGTAGCGGGGTCCTAAATTTAGGGGAAGTGTTTGGGTGGTAGTTATGCTCAAACACCCCAATTGTCAGGATTCTATCAACCATTTTTGGCCGCAGGGAGAGTATCGGTGTATAGTTCCCTGTGGCCTGCAGGTGGCGCTGCCATGGTAGGCCAGGGTTGAACTGCTGATACAGTGCTGTGCCTTGTGTGTCCCCTCTCAGCAGCCATACAGTGGGTGTGGTAGGCCTGCTGTGGATGCTGGGAGAGGATATAAAATGGGCAGACGCTGCCTGTTCGGGGTTCGTTCTGTCGTGGTCAGGGGTCCTACCCTGGGGAGTGTGTTCCTGTCCGCCCTGGGCACCTTTGGCCCAGGGGCGGAGGTCGGTGAATCAGTTCCAGGCACCTTTAGCCCTGGGACTGCAGCAAAGGCCTTGGGCCCAGCACCTTCGGCTGGGGCCCGTCAAGGATCGAGGAATCCCAGGGTGCCGCCTTGCGAGGGGACCCGTATCTTAGACGAGGAGGCCGGGGGAGGACCGTTCCGAGAGACTGGTGAGAAGTCACGGTGAAGGAAGGGGCCCGGTAACTCTCTGGAGGGATGTCTTCTCCTTACAAAGAGGTCAAGCTTTGAAACACCAAGTTCACCAGGTCTGTGGCAGAGACTGTGGGCTAAGTTGGAGTACCATTTGGCTGCTACTCCCTACCTAGGGAGACTATCCATCTGGGCTGAGTCTGTTTGAGAAGCCGAGCAGCGAAGTGATTACGTTTGTGCCAGGACCTCTCCCACACCTTATGCTGTCCTGTCTTCTTGCTCCAACCTTTACTTATCAGAGACTGTTATTTACGAGAAATAAACTCTACGTTGGAGTTGCAGCTGGTGTAGACATTCAAGTCACTGGGGGAACAAGGACCTATCTCTGTCAATTATATAGGTGAGAACCATTCTCTGGAGGACTCTAGTTTTCTGGCTGTGGAGACCCACCAACAACACCGCTCGACCTCTTTACACAGGAGGGTACGGGCTTGTGGCGTGGTGTGCCCTCTCTACCTGCGAGGAGCCAAAGGCAGGTGAAGGGGGTGAGTGCGCTATATATATATATATATATATATATATATATATATACACATACACACACACACACACAGTTGTGCTCCAAAGTTTGCATACCCTGGTAGAAATTGTGAAAATATCCCGACCGCCTCACGCAGATATACTGCGGCAGAATGGATCTCCTGGGCGAAATCCCGTGTATATATATGGCTTCGCCCAGGAGAGCCACCAGAGGGCGCGCGCGGCCGCTGCACGGCGGGGAACAAATCCACACAAATCCCCGTGCTATCAGAGGAGAGAAGACAGATTGTGTGTTTCTACAAAGTAGAAAACACACAATCTGTGGTTAAGGATTTTTGTCCCAAAAATGTGTCAAAAGTGTCCGACCTGTCTGCCGCAACATTGCAATACCGCCAAAAAAATAAAAAAATCACCGCCATTACTAGTAAAAAAAAACATTTAAATGCCTAAATCTTTCCCATAGTTTGTAGACGCTATAACTTTTGCGCAAAACAATCAATATGCTTATTGCGATTTTTTTTTTTACCAAACATATGTAGAAGAATACGTATCGGCCTAAACTGCCTAAACTGCAGAAATGTATTTTATTTTATTTTTTTAAATTGGGATATTTACTATAGCAAAAAGTAAAAGCGATTGTCAGGAATCGGATGTGATCAGAACTATGTGGACTGCAACAGAGGAAACCGCAAACAGAAATAGGTGAAGTAAATAGTTTATTTAAGATAAATAAATATAAATGTGAAAACACCACCAGTACAAAAGTGAACAACCAAACAGTGACAATAACCAACCAGCATAAGGCCCCTTTCACACTGACACGTTTTTCAGGCGGTTTAGCGCTAATAATAGCGCTGCTATACCGCCTGAAAAAATCGTGCCCTGCAGTCTTCAGTGTGAAAGCCCAAAGGCTTTCACGCTGAAGCGGTGCGCTAGCAGGACCGCTTCAAAAGTCCTGCTAGCCTCATCTTTACAGCGGTGAAGGAGCGGTGTGTTCACCACTCCTTTACCGCGGCTGCCCATTGAAAGCAAAGGGAAACCACGGTAATACCGCCCAAAATGCGGCTCTGCAGAGGCGCATTGCGGCCGGTACTAACCCTTTTTCGGCCGCTAGCGGAGGTTAAATTCACCCCGCTAGCGGCCGCATACCGCGGTAAAAACGAAGGTATAGCGGCGCTAAAAATAGCGCCGCTATACCCACAGCGCACCTTCCCGCCCCAGTGTGAAAGGGGCCTAAGTAGTAAAGGGGGAACCAGAATCGTAGTCAAGCCAGGCCAGAATCATTAACGGGAGATCAGCAGATGGGGGGCCAGGAGTGGACAGACAGAGACAAGCAGAGGGCAATCAGGCTGCAGAGCAAGGATCCAGGGATAAGGAACAGAAACAACAGGGTCAGGGTAGACAGGCTGCAGGTCAGAGCACGAGGATGATACCAGAGCAGTGTGTGTGTGCACTTGCCGAGTATTTATACTATACCTGCTAACAGGCTCAGGTGACCCCTGATTGCAGGAAGTAACGTCTGCACCACACTGCCAGGATCCATCCGCTGGTGGACGCCAGTACTGCGGCCCAAGGATGACATAACACCAGCAGAGAGAAGTTCCCCTGACAGTTCAAAACTGCCAGGAGACACCTGCTGGTGGACCTCAGTACTGCACGCCAGATGATAGATATTACCAGCGGATGGAACCTTTCCTTACAGCGATTATGCTTTTTTCAAAATTGTTGCTCTTTTTTTTTTTTATAGCACAAAAAATAGAAACCTTATGCCGCGTACACACGATCATTTTTCACGTCGTGAAAAATGTCATTTTTTGTTTTCAACAAGAAAAACGACCGTGTGTGGTCTTTTTGTCATTTTTCACGACGTGAAAAACGGCATTAAAAACGGCGAGAAAAATTAGAACATGTTCTAATTTTTCTCGTCGTTTTTCCTGACATTTCTTCCGCGGCAGTGTTTCCCATAGGGAAACACTGCCGCGGAGCCCATAGACGATCGTTTTTCTTGTCATTTTAAAAAATGACGAGAAAAATGACCGTGTGTGGGGAACAAGCTGTTCCCTCGTTTAAAATGTCATTATTCACGGCGGTTTTTTTTCACCGCCGTGAATAATGATCGTGTGTACGCGGCATTAGAGGTGATCAAATACCACCAAAATAAAGCTTGATTTGTGAGAAAAAAGGACGTCAATTTCGGACATCGCACGACCGCGCAATTGTCAATTAAAGCGACGAAGTGTCGTGACGCAAAAAAATGGCCCGGTCATTGGGCAGCCAAATCTTCTGAAATGGTTAAGGATAGCAATCACATGAAGCCATTTATTATCACATAGTTTTTTGGATCCTTTTTAAATCATAATGATAACAGAAATCACCCAAATGGCCCTGATAAAAAGTTTACATACCCTGGAATGTTTGGCCTTGGTACAGACACAGAAGGTGGCAAACACAGGTTAAAATGGCAATTAAAGGTTAATTTCCCACATTTGTGACTTTTTAAATCACAATTAGTGTCTGTGTATAAATAGTCAATGAGTTTGTTAGCTCTCACTTGTATGCACTAAGCAAGCTAGACACTGAGCCATGAAGAGGTAGAAAAGAACAGTCAAAAGACCTGCGTAACAAGGTGGGGAAGATGGCCCCCACCCAGCTCCATACCATTGCAGAGCGGAAACAACGTCAAAACGTAACTTCCGCCCATAGCTCTTAGGCCCCTTTCACACGGACGGATAGAATGGTGCTTTTAGCTGCGGATTTTCTAGTTTTCTACCGCAGCTAAAAGCACACAATGCTTTCCTATGGCCCCATTCACACACAGCGTTTAGCTGCGATTTCGTTACATGCGGTTCGGTGCGAATAGAAAAAATAGAATTGAATGCGTCCAGGTGCGATGTAGCGCAGCTATCTGCACATAACTGCAGGTAATCGCAGTGCACTGTGTCAGCTGCGGATAGCAGCGTGAACAAAAGAAAAAAACAACAGGAAGCACATCAAAATAAAAAATGGTTGCTATGGGGATGACAATAATGGCCAAACGCAGCTAAACGCAGCCGCATGTAAACGCAGCTAAAAGCAGTGTACAAATGCAGCTGATCGCTGTGCCTGGGGTCTTGAATTTCAAAAGAAAGAAACATGCTTTTAACTGCGGCAGAACAGCCGCCCGTGTGAAAGGGGTCTCAAAGGGCAATTTTTATTTAAACATTTTTTTTTTTTTTTATTGCATTTTAGTGTATATATGAGCTCTGAGGTCTTTTTGACCCCAGATCTTATATTTAAGAGGACCTGTCATGCTTTTTTTTCTATTACAAGGGATGTTTACATTCCTTGTAAAGGGAATAAAAGTGACACATTTTTTTTTTTTTTTAAAGAACAGTGTAAAAATAGAAAATAAAAAGTAAAATAAATAAGAATTTTTTTTTTTTTTTTAAGGCGCCACGCCGAGCTTGACTGCAGAAGCAAATGCATATGTGGGTAGTGCCCCCATATGAAAACAGTGTTCGAATCACACATGTGAGGTATCGCTGCGATCGTTACAGCGAGAGCAATAATTCTAGCCTGTGAATACTTATGTAAATGTGATTTTTTTCGCTTTTTATTTTTAATACATTTGAAGATTTCAAACAAAATTTCTTTTACGTTTTCATTATGTGGTATTGTTTGTAGAAATTTGAGGGAAGAAAATTATTTTATCCCATTTTGGAATAAGGCTGTAACATAAGAAAATGTGGAAAAAGTGAAGCGCTGTGAATATTTTCCGGATGCACTGTATCACTATATATATATATATATATATATATATATATATATATATATATGTATATACACACATTTATCGGCGTATAACACGCACTTTTTTCCCCTAAAAATCAGGGGAAAAACGTGGGTGCGTGTAATACGCCGATACTCCGTCAAATTCCCCTGCTGAAACGAGCGAGAGGAGCGAGCGGAGCCGAAGCCAAAGTACACTCGGCTTTACTCGGCTCCTCTCGCAGTCCCGCCCATCTCTGACTGCGCCGCTGACATAGAGAAAGCCGAGTGTACTTCGGCTAGTCTCGCCTCCTCTCGCAGTCCTGCCCCTGACTGTGAGCAGAGCCGAGTCTAGCCGAAGTACACTCGGCTTTCTCTGTCAGCGGCGCAGTCAGTGGAGATGGGCGGGACTGCGAGAGGAGCCGAGTCTAGCCGAAGTACACTCGGCCCCGCTCGCTCCTCTCCACAGAAATCGGCGCCAATTTAAAAAAACGCAGAGACTGACAAGATTGCAAAGGCACTGGGCAAGGCTGCAGATGGACAGATGGACACTGGGAAAGGCTGCAGATGGACAGATGGACACTGGGCAAGGCTGCAGATGGACAGATGGACACTGGGCAAGGCTGCAGATGGACACTGGGCAAGGCTGCATGCTGCATTTAAATGTAAGTTTTTTTTCCTTGAATTTCCCTCCTAAAAGTTTTTTTCCTTAAAATTCCCTCCTAAACGTGGGGTGCGTGTTATGCGCCGGCGCATGTTATACGCCGATAAATACGGTATATAATGTGACAGTAGGAGATGCTGTCACTGTAAAATTGGTAGTTTGGGGGACACAGGGTGGTGGCTTGGTGCAAGACTGCAGAGCATGGATGTGGACCGGAGAAAACTGCTTTCACAGCTTTCTCCAGGTTTTGGTATTCCGGCATGGGGCTCTGTAGTGTCTTGGGTGGGACGGGATCTCCAACCCTGTGTCCTGGTTTTGTGGAGGACCAGCAGGGTGTGTGCTCAGGTGACCACACTTCTTTATAATGAGGGTATGGAAATACCTCATGGCTCTCCCAGTTTGAGATTGCTACACACCAAGAGAGACAGGAGGTCGCCAGGAGGCAGCCAGAACATGTGTGTCTGCAATAGGCAGTAAACGGCCTGGAGACTAAGGCCAGAGCAGAGCTGTGGGCACTAAAGTAAAGCCGTCCACATTAAAGAATCCTGTGGTCTGGGTGACCAGCATAAAGAGCAGAAGTACTGCTAAAGAGAGAGCCAGGTGGGCTAGCATTTTTTGTTGTTGTGTGTATTCGCTGGAGAAGAACCCCTGCGTGGGAAACCTTTATGTTACGCAGAGGCGTTGCTAGGGGGGTGACCCGGGTGACACCCGCTAGAGGGGTGACACCCTTCCGACGGTGAGAAAAAAAAATTATTTTTTTTTTTTTACTTTTTTTTTTTTTTTTTTACAGCTGACACTTTAATTCAGCAACTTCACCCCGCTGGGCTGGAACAACACTTCCAGCGCCGCCGCGCCTGGTGTGTGTGTGTCCTCCGGTTCCTTATTCTTCTTCCTCCTCCCTCCCTACCCTACAGAGCGTCAGCCTGTCACATCATCACACTGCACTGTGATGATGTGACGTCACACACAACTTTCTCCGGCTGCACGCTGTGAGGGTCGCTGCCCAGCCCTCCTCCTCTCCAGTCAAGACTCCAGAACAGGTGGGGGGGGGGGGGGTCTCCACCGCCGGCCCGACTCCCGAGCACAAGCACAAGATGAGGTAGGTGTGTGTGTGTGTGGGGAGCGGTTGCCATTGTAAGAGGCAGAGCTACTAGCTAGTGTGGGAGGAGGACTCAGTCTGTCTGGCGCCCTGACCTGTATTGTATGATAATGAAGGGGGGGGGGGGTGCAAGGTGGCCTGCTGCGACACAGCTATAGATTATATATAGATATTATGTAATATAGCTGGTCCATCCGCCCCTCCCCCCACCAGTCCAGCTAACTCAACTACTGTGCCTATTATATGTAATATAATATATCTATATCCAGCATCACCCCCCCCCCCCCCGCCCATTATCAGACAGACAACACTGACTATATAATTTATATTAGCTGACTGAGACACCCCCACCCTGAGCTGGTCTGATGATGATAATGGGGGGGGGGGGGGGGTGATGCTGGACACAGATATATTATATTACATATAATAGGCACAGTAGTTGAGTTAGCTGGACTGGTGGGGGGAGGGGCGGATGGACCAGCTATATTACATAATATCTATATATAATCTATAGCTTTGTCTAGCAGCAGCAGACCACCTTGCACCCCATGATGGAGTCCTAACCTGGCACCATACCACCCCAGCCTGCCCTATGCCACCCCAGCCTGCCCTATGCCACCCCAGCCTGCCCTATACCACCCCAGCCTGCCCTATGCCACCGCACCCTGCCCTATGCCACCGCAACCTGCCCTATGTCACCCCAGCCTGCCCTATGCCACTGCAACCTGCTGTATGCCACGCAAACTGCTCTATACCACCCCACCCTGCCCTATGCCACCGCACCCTGCCCTATGCCACCCCAGCCTTCTCTATACCACCGTACCCTGCCCTATGCCACCCCAGCTTTCCCTATACCACCACAACCTGCTCTATGCCATCACACCCTGCCCTATATAACCCCAACCTGCCCAATGCCACCCAGCCTGCCATATACCACCCCAACCTGCTCTATACCACCCCAACCTGCTCTATACCACCCCAACCTGCCCTATGCCACTGCAACCTGCTCTATGCCATCACACCCTGCCCTATATAACCCCAACCTGCCCAATGCCACCCAGCCTGCCATATACCACCCCAACCTGCTCTATACCACCCCAGCCTTCCCTATACAACCCCAACCTGCCCTATGCCACCCCAGACTGCACTATACCACTGCAACCTGCCCTATATTACCCCAACCTGCCCTATATCGCTCCAGCCAGCCCAATACCACCCTATACTTTAATTTACAGGGGTCATTTGGGGGTGCGCCTCGTGACTGTGCGCTGCCTGGAGGGCGCTGGGCAGGATAGACAGGAGGGGGGGTGACACCATGTTTTGCCGCACCAGGTGACACCAACCCTAGTGACGCCACTGATGTTACGGACTTTAATTTGCCTTTTTAATAAAAATTGGCTACCATGCCGTAAAATATAGTTCCTGACTGGCTTGAATCACTGACAAATGCATCTACCACCAGAGCTAATGGTCCCCCATGTTACAATATATATATAAGTAGCACACAGATCCGTTACCCTGCCTACCTCCACTTGCAGCGTGGGACACACCATGCCACATGCCCAGTATCCTCCATTTTGTAGAGGTTGAGCGGTGTTAACAGTTTTGGGTTCTGCAGCGAGTTACCTCTTTCCACTGGTTCTCGTCCCTAGAGAGTGTAGGGAAAAGTCTATTTTTCTCTTGAGGAAAGCCAATGTCCAGACAATGTTAAACCCAATAAAAGAGTTTATTTTTTTTCTTTGCTTGCAACTCGATAGGAAAGTTAGAGAGAGAGAGATGAACAGGAATACAGGTTCAGGCACGCGGCACTTAAAGGGGTTGTAAAAGTTTGTTTTTTATTTTCTAAATAGGTTCCTTTAAGCTAGTGCATTGTTGGTTCACTTACCTTTTCCTTCGATTTCCCTTCTAAATGTTTTTTTTCTTTGTCTGAATTTCTCACTTCTTGTTTCTACTCAGTAAACTTCACACCATCATCCGAGTGGTGTTTAGTCAGCCTGAACAGCTTACTGAACAGCTTACTGAGGAGAAACAGGAAGTGACAAATTCAGACAAAGAAAACAAAGAAAAAAAACATTTAGAAGGGAAATTGAAGGAAAAGGTAAGTGAACCAACAATGCACTAGCTTAAACGAACCTTTACAACCCCTTTAATTACTTCTCGTCGCCACTCAGGCCTGAGTGGGTTTTGCTTACCCGGATAGTTCCCTCTCACGGTTCTAGCAGCCGGAGTGAAGCACGGAACATTCACTTGAGATTTGTTTCTCTTAGAGACACGTTCAGGAGATCCTCTGCCACAGGATCTTTTAGCTCCTAAGTCGCAAACTTCTCAGCGCTTGTAACTTTAGAGACCATAGGTGCCAATGGGACACATTACAAGAGCTTTTGGTGGATCACGGAATCCTTCCCTCTGACAGGTAACCAGGCCTTTCCCGAGACAGTGACATCCTTCACCGATCCCCTTAGAAAGGTCCTCCCCTGGTTGCCTCTCCTTCATAGCGTGTCACCCTCTCACGGGCACCCTGGGATTCCGCTGTTTGGTTGTAGGCCTCAGTGGGACCCAACACGTTCGCATGCACCCCTGGCCATGAGGGCCACCGAAAGTGGGGTACGTGCCGAGGACAAAGACACCGCGCCAATGGCGTCTGCCACTTAAGTACCCTCTCCCAGCATGCACAGCAGGCAGACCACGCCCACTGCACAGCTGCCGTGAGAGGACACCCAATAACTCCGCAACGGCACCTGCGGTTCGACCCGAGACCTGGGCAACAGCGCCACCTACAGGTCAAAGGTAACTATATGACCAGGCAACATCACAGCAGAGCAGAGTCCAATTTAAAGGAATCAAACAGCCTGAGCCAAACTAATGCTCAGGCTACCCCCTAAATTTCAGGCATAGCTACCCCAAATATGGGGGGCCCGCTACATACACCCCCTCTTGAATAAGCCACTGTCCCAGTGGCTAGAATAAATCAGAGGACTCCCTCAATCCTGAGTGGGTTTCGATTTATTCCAACTATATACAGCATTTTTGAAATGGTGCCTGAACCAAGTAATTTGGGAATAGAGGCCGGGAAAAGAAGAAGAAAAAAAAAAAAACAGGTAGTAATATACAGTTGACATCCCATTCTCAATGTCACATTTTAAATAAACACACAACATACCATGTATTACAATCCCACCCCTTCCTAAACTATCTACCCCACCCATTCTCCGGTGGAGTTGACAACAGATCACACCTGCAGGGGAAAGAGAGAGAAAGGAAATAAAACAACATATATCACAACAGACATCCTATTTCCTAAATAATTAGAAGTGAGCCATCTCTCCGGAAAGAAATGACTACCTTCTACAAGTATATTTTGCTAAGCCTAGCATTGCCTTATATATATATATATATATATATATATATATATATTATATTTTTTATAAAATAAAAATATAGAAGTTCAGCAGACCGCTGCCATCTAGTGGCTATGCAAGGTCATCACATTTACTAACATGTGCGTGAGAATGATAGTACCCCTACTCATTCACCAAAATAAGTGTCCAAAATAAATAAAAACATAGAGACAGTTTTTGACAATTCCTTTATAAAAAAAAATCCAGCGTCAATCATGATGAACACTGCCGCCAACCCGAAAAAAAAAAAAAAAAATTCCGCACCCAATGAATTCTCCCACCATCTGAAAGTTCTTAAAGCGAAGCTCCGCCCTAAAGTGGAACTTCCGCTCGTCGGAACCCTCCCCCCCCTCCGGTGTCACAATTGACACCTTTCAGGGGGGTGAAGATACCTGTCTAAGACAGATATTTTCACCCACTTCCGGGAGTCCTCTCTGCGGGAAATCTGCGGGAAGTGATGTACTTACCCGTTGTGTTCTGGGAGACACTCCCAGAACACACGGGGACCAGTCAGAGCGGCGCAGCGCAACTCGCGCATGCGCCGTAGGGAACCAGGCAGTGAAGCCGCAAGGCTTCACTGCCTGGTTCGCTCACCGAGGATGGCGGTGGGGGCAGCAGAGTGACGAGCGATCGCTCGTCCTCTGCTGCGGACGTCGCTGGACTCCAGGACAGGTAAGTGTCCTAATATTAAAAGTCAGCAGCTGCTGTAGCTGTAGCTGCTGGCATTTAATATTTTATTTTCGGCGAAGCTCCGCTTTAAATAACTAAGGGTTGGTGGATTTACTTTGGGGGACATTGTTTTTGTTTTTCTTTAATAAAAGAATTGTCAAAAACTGTCTCTGTGTTTTTATTTATATTTGACACACTTTTTGGTGAATGAGTGGGGGTACAATGTACCTCTACTCATTCACATAGGAAGGGCTGGGATCTGGGGGCTCCCTTGTTACCCCACACTTTTTTTTGGTCTCTCAATTCGTGTTCAAAACTGATGACATGTGCTATTCAGAAAGGTTCCCATAGAAGGCCTATGCACAGGACTCTTTTTAACCACTTACGGACCGCCCACCGTAGTTATACGTCGCTACTTTGAAGAGGAATACCGTTGTTATGGTAGCAGCTAGCTAACATAACCCCGCTATCCTCTTCAAGAGCGGGCGGTCCGTTTTCAGATAAAAGTGGTCTTTTCGCCATGAGATCACTTTTATCGGCAGCGATTGGGTCCTGTCCCTGGGCTGACATGGAGATGAGTGAGGGGAAGATGGCCCCCACCCGTCTCTATATCATTGCAGGGCGGAAACGACGTCAAAACGTCACTTCCACCCATAGCTCTTAAAGGGACATTTTTTTTTTTTTTTTTTTTAATTACATTTTTTTTTTTGTTATTGCAATTTAGTGTAAATATGAGATCTGAGGTCTTTTTCTTGTCAAAAGATTTTATTTAATAATAGTCATAACAAATATGGTAATGAATATGTGATGACAGATGGAGTGAAGCTCGTTATTACATGAGTAAGTGAGATGGGAGGTCTTTTTGACCCCAGATCTCATATTTAAGAGGACCTGTCATGCTTTATTCTCTGTGACAGCAGGAAGGTAAAGTCACCTGGTTGCATCCAGGGGGGTAGATATATTTCGCCCAGATTCAGGCTTTACGCCGACTTATACAACTAGGTGGAGAGTTGTATAAGGCTAGTGGGCTCATGGATGACTCATACCTCCTAGGGAGAGTGTGGGGCGTCGTACAGACAGGGAGTTGATGAGACCAGCTGAAGCTTGTCAGCTCATTTAGGCCTCTATAAGAACTCCCAGCTTCATTAGATGTTAGCTCATGCCTGGAACCAGACCTGTGTGGACTGTCTAGGGAGAGTGAACCCCTGTGCGGTGAGACAAAGCCTGTGTGGCTATTTGCTTGGACATTTAAAACCAGGGACTTAGGGACTAGGACAGCACTAGGCTGATCCCAGTTGTTAGTTAGGAAACCTGTATGTTTAGTCAGAGGTCAAGTTGACCAGGATTTATTTTGTTTATGTTTCTTTTGCTTTGCTGTGTTTTGTCACTGTAAATAGAAAATAAACCGCACCTTTTTGATTTTGAAAACCACAACCACCGTTTGCTGGGCCTGTTTTTGTGTGGGGAGCCCATCTCGGGGGTCACACACACCCGCTGCCGAGCTAACCCCCTCACAGTTGGTGGAGAATGCGGGCAGTTTTTTTTTAAGCCAGCATGGAGGAGATACTGAAGCAGCTGGCTCTAGCAAATGCCAATCAACAGCAGACAAATGCAGGTTTGCAAAAGAGCCTTGCAGCTCAACAACAGAACTTCGCAGCCCAGCAGCAAGCTCATCAACAGAGCCTTGCAGCCCAGCAGCAAGCTCATCAACAGAGCCTTGCAGCCCAGCAGCAGACAAACGCAACTTTGCAACAGAGTCTGGAGGCTCAGCAACAAGCCCAGCAGCAATCTGAGGCCCGCTTCATAGACCTGTTACAGAAGCAAGAGCAGAGACTACAACAACAGATGGAAGCAGCAATGCAGCAACGTCCGCAGACCAGTGAGGAAAGCCGTCCCACTAATACCGCGTCCTTTGGGGTGAGTCGTTTATTGACAAAAATGACTGGAGAGGATGATCCAGAGGTATTTTTGACCACATTTGAAAGGACCGCTGAAAGAGAAAAGTGGCCTGAGGAGCAGTGGGCTGGACTGGTGGCTCCTCTGTTAACTGGTGAATCGCAGAAAGCTTACTATGACCTAGAGCCTAACCAAGCAAAAGACTATGCGATGCTAAAAGCTGAAATATTGGCAAGGCTGGGTGTCACCCAGGCTGTCCGGGCTCAGCGTGTGCATAACTGGACTTTCCAGCTTGGAAAACCCCCCAGGTCTCAAATGTATGATCTCATTCACCTGAGCAGAAAGTGGCTACAGCCAGAGACTTTGTCCGCACCAAAGATTGTGGAACGTGTTGTAATGGATCGGTTTTTGAGAGCTCTTCCTACTGCCATCCAAAAGTGGGTAAGCCATGGAGACCCAGAGACGGCCGATGGTCTTGTGGATCGTGTGGAGAAATACTTGGCTACAGAGAACCTGACGGCCTCTTCCAGAGACACTCGGACTTTCCACCCTAAGACCAGACCATCCCCAGGGGCGGATAAGAGGATTCCAAGGGGTGAGGGTGGAGAGAGTGAGAGGGTGGGAGCTCTACCCCAAGTTTGGCGAGAACAGCCTGGGAAATCAGCGGCTCAAGAGGCCGCAAGAAGGATCGTTTGCTACCGCTGCCGGCAAGCGGGACATATTGCAGCCAATTGCCCGGTTGTAGAGGAACCCATGCAGTGTGACTTTCTGACGGGCAGACGTCAGTCGCTGTGTGCGACAGTCGCATGCACTGCCATTCGAGGAACTGAGAAACATTTATGCAAAATGTGTGTTAATGGTAGAAATGTTGTGGTATTGCTGGATTCAGGTAGCCTTGTGACCCTGATAAAGGCTGAGTTAGTTAAAACAGAGGTCTCTGGGAATAGCAAGGTAGCTGTTATTTGTGTGCATGGGGACACCCGAGAGTATCCAGTGACTACAGTGTGTTTCGAGACCCCCAAAGGTACCCTCTCTCATCCAGTGGGCTTAGTATCTCAGTTACCGCATGACGCCATTGTGGGAAGGGATTTTCTGAAGTTCTGGGAACTGTGGGATGATCCTGAGCCCCCCACTGGTGCCTCTATGTACCAGGAATGTGATAGCCAAAACTCCCCTGAGAGTGGTGAGGACTCTCCAGAATTTCCCTTATCAGTATTGGCAGGGGAGACTCAAGAAACTGGAGAGGAGCCCACCTCCTCAGACGAAAACCTACCGTCTGTGGAGTTTTCTGATCTTGAGGTTCACAGGGAAAACTTTGCCACAGAACAGTTGAAAGACCCCGCCCTAATAAAGGCACGGGAAAACGTAGTGAAAATAGATGGCGAGTTAGTGAACCCAGATAATACCTGCACTTACCCATACTTCAGCGTAGAGAAGGACCTACTGTATCGGGTGGCAAAAAGGGCAGAAGAAACCGTTGAGCAGCTTGTGGTGCCCAAACCTTACAGGAAGTTGGTGTTGGAGTTGGCCCATGGGCACATTCTTGGAGGTCATCTGGGGACAGAGAAAACCCGAGAGAGGGTATTACAGAGATTCTATTGGCCGGGGGTGATGAAGGACATAGAAAATTATTGTTCCTCCTGCCCTGTGTGTCAGAGGTCGGCCCCGATGCCACATTTCCGTAGCCCGCTGGTCCCTCTACCCATCATTGAGGTCCCGTTTGAGAGGATCGCCATGGATTTGGTAGGTCCTATAATCAAGTCCGCTAGGGGGCACCAGTACATATTAGTTATAATGGACTATGCCACCCGTTATCCAGAAGCGATCCCTCTCCGAAATACCTCCAGCCAAAACCATAGCCAAAGAGCTATCTCTTGTGTTTAGCCGGGTGGGTATTTGTAAAGAACTGCTTTCGGACCAAGGTACACCCTTTATGTCCCGGGTTATGAAGGAGCTGTGTAAATTGTTCAAAGTGACGCAATTACGTACATCTGTGTATCACCCCCAAACCGATGGGCTGGTTGAAAGGTTCAACAAAACCCTAAAACAAATGTTGAAGAAAGTGGTGGATAGAGATGGAAAGGATTGGGACTGTCTACTTCCTTATCTGATGTTTGCTATTAGGGAGGTGCCCCAATCCTCTACGGGATTCTCCCCCTTTGAGTTACTGTATGGGAGACACCCAAGAGGGCTGTTGGATATTGCCAAGGAAACTTGGGAAAGTGAGAGTTCTCCCCACAGGAGTGTGATTGAGCATGTCGCCCTGATGCAAGACCGAATTGCACAGGTAATGCCCATCGTGAAGGAACATTTGGCCCAAGCGCAGTTAGCACAGCAGAGAGTGTACAACCGTGGAGCCAAGACCCGTACCTTTTCCCAGGGGGATAGGATACTGGTACTTGTCCCTACGGTTGAAAGTAAATTCCTTGCCAAATGGCAAGGCCCCTACGAGATAATGGAAAAAGTGAGCGAAGTGAATTACAAGGTCAGACAACCAGGAAGGCGAAAGCCCGAACAGATCTATCACGTTAATCTGTTGAAAGCCTGGAGGGATAGAGAGTCCCTAGTCGCAGACACTTGGTCACCAGCTCAAACTGGTTGCGTGATTCCGGAGGTTGGAATAGCAGCCACCTTGTCACAACCCCAACAACAGGAGGTTAAGGAGTTTGTGCTTCGCAACAAGGAGGTATTCTCTGAGCTGCCGGGACAAACATCTGGGGTAGAGCATGACATCATTACCCCGCCCGGTGAAAGGGTGAAGTTAAAACCCTATCGGATCCCAGAGGCCCGACGGGAGGCAATAGGGGAGGAAGTACAGAAAATGCTGAACTTAGGGGTGATAGAGGAGTCCCAAAGTGATTGGTCTAGTCCCATTGTGTTGGTGCCTAAACCGGATGGGAGCTGGCGATTTTGTAACGATTTTCGACAGTTGAACAAAGTTACAAAATTTGACACCTACCCCATGCCACGTATAGATGAGTTGATCGACCGGCTGGGAACAGCCCGATACATGACGACTCTTGACCTCACAAAAGGGTATTGGCAAATCCCCCTGGCCAAGTCGGCCAAAGAGAAAACCGCATTTGTAACCCCAGACGGGGCGTTCCAATATAAAAGAATGCCGTTCGGGTTACAGAATGCGCCGGCCACATTCCAGCGGAAAATGGACCAGATGCTGAGGCCCCATCGGAAGTATGCTGCGGCTTACCTGGATGACATAATTGTCCATAGCACAGATTGGGCCTCACATCTGCCAAAAGTGCAAGCAGTCCTGGACTCTGTTCGGGAAGCGGGGTTTACGGCTAACCCCAAGAAGTGTACCATTGGGCAGGAGGAGGCCAAATATCTTGGGTACACCATTGGGAGGGGAGTAATAAAACCCCAACTCAACAAAGTCGAGGCCATCCAGAGTTGGCCACGTCCCAACAGCAAGAAGCAGGTACGAGCCTTTCTGGGAATCGCTGGGTATTATCGGCGATTCATTCCCCACTTTGCTTCTAAGGCTGTGCCCCTAACCAACCTGACGAAGGGGAAAGGGTCGGTCATGATTAAATGGACCCCCGAGGCTGAGGCAGCATTCCAATTCTTGAAACAAGCCATATGTAGCCAGCCAGTGTTGTACTCACCCGACTTCTCTAAAGACTTTGTCGTACAAAGTGATGCGTCAGATGTGGGGTTAGGAGCAGTATTGTCCCAGGTCTGGAACGGGGAAGAGCACCCAGTCATTTACCTCAGCAGGAAGTTGAAGTCCCATGAGGTAAATTACGCCACCGTTGAAAAGGAGTGTTTAGCGGTGAAGTGGGCTCTAGATTCCCTTCGGTACTACCTGCTAGGTAGGCACTTTTGACATGGTTACGGATCACGCTCCGTTAAAGTGGATGGCTCAAAACAAAGAAACAAATAGAAGAGTGAATAGGTGGTTCCTGGCCCTCCAGGAATTCAACTTCACAGTAAAGCATCGCCCTGGCGTTCAAATGGGGAATGTGGATGCTTTGTCTCGAGTACATGAATGCCTGATTGCTGGTGTTCCAACCCCGAGGTTAAAACAAGAGGGGGGGGTATGTGACAGCAGGAAGGTAAAGTCACCTGGTTGCATCCAGGGGGGTAGATATATTTCGCCCAGACTCAGGCTTTACGCCGACTTATACAACTAGGTGGAGAGTTGTATAAGGCTAGTGGGCTCATGGATGACTCATACCTCTAGGGAGAGTGTGGGGCGTCGTACAGACAGGGAGTTGATGAGACCAGCTGAAGCTTGTCAGCTCATTTAGGCCTCTATAAGAACTCCCAGCTTCATTAGATGTTAGCTCATGCCTGGAACCAGACCTGTGTGGACTGTCTAGGGAGAGTGAACCCCTGTGCGGTGAGACAAAGCCTGTGTGGCTATTTGCTTGGACATTTAAAACCAGGGACTTAGGGACTAGGACAGCACTAGGCTGATCCCAGTTGTTAGTTAGGAAACCTGTATGTTTAGTCAGAGGTCAAGTTGACCAGGATTTATTTTGTTTATGTTTCTTTTGCTTTGCTGTGTTTTGTCACTGTAAATAGAAAATAAACCGCACCTTTTTGATTTTGAAAACCACAACCACCGTTTGCTGGGCCTGTTTTTGTGTGGGGAGCCCATCTCGGGGGTCACACACACCCGCTGCCGAGCTAACCCCCTCACATCTCCTACAAGGGATGTTTACATTCCTTGTAATAGGAATAAGTGACCCAATTTTTTTTTTTAAAAGAACAGTGTAAAAATGTAAAATAAAAGGTCAAATAAGAACAAATAAATTCCTTTTTTAAACGTGCCTCATCCCGCCGAGCTCGCGTGCAGAAGCGAACACATACTTGAGCAGCGCCCGCATATAAAAACGGTGTTTAAACTACACATCTGAGGTATCGTCGTGATTGTTAGAGCGAGAGCAATAATTCTAGCCCTAGACCTCCTCTGTAACTCAAAACATGCAACCTGTAGAATTTTTTAAACGTCGCCTATGGAGATTTTTACAGGTAAAATTTTGTTGCCATTCCACGAGCGGGCGCAACTTTGAAGCGTGACATGTTGGGTATCAGTTTACTTGGCGTAACATTATCTTTCACAATATAAAAAAAAATTGGACTAACTTTCTTTTTGTCTTATTTTTTAATTCAAAATGATTTTTTTCCCCAAAAAGTGCACTTGCAAGACTGCTTGCGCAAATACGGTGTGACAGAAAGTATTGCAACGACCGCCATTTTTTTCTCTATGGTTTTAGAAAAAAAAATATATAATGTTTGGGGGTTCTAAGTCATTTTCTATCATTTAAATTACCTAATATATAGCTATTTAATTTATTTAGATTATTTATTTTTATATTTATTTTAGAATATCATTTTTATTGGTTCATTTTCTATCATTTTAATTATTTGCTTCAGACTACAGCATGCAATATGTTTCAAAACACAGAAATAGTATATACTGTATATTCCCTTTACAAATATTATACGCATAGTTATAACATCACTAAGGATTCCCTAAAGTACTCTGGGTCAGGTTTTCAGCTCCTTTTATCGGATAGAAACCTGATAGAAAGGGATGAGTCACAGTTGTGATGAGTCATTAGATCTGATTCACTTAAAGCAAACCTTACGCTAAAATTCAAGGCTTGTTCATGTCCTGATCCCTCGCTGTCAAAATGCTGCATTAGGGCTCCTTCACACCAGCAGCCATGGTAAGTATGAAGGGAGCAATGCCGATGTGTCATAAATGATGGATTGCACTGATTTGTTTTTTTTTTTCAATTCTTTTTTCATTTTTTTTTTTTTTTTATCCTTTTGAAATGGCCCAAAGTGAAATTTCATGCATCTTTATTCAATGCAGCAGGTTGCGATGTGGTGTACTGCGGTGGTTCTCAACCTCAGTCCTCAAGCACCCCCAACAGGCCGTAGGGTTGCCACCTCATCCCTTTAACCTCAATACGGCACTGCGTTGCTTTAACTGACAATTGCGCGGTCGTACGACTTTGTACCCAAACAAAATGTATGTCCTTTTTTTCCCCAAAATTTAGCTTTCTTTTGGTGGTATTTGATCACCTCTGCGTTTTTTTTTTTTTTTTTTTTTTGCGCTATAGAAGAATACACATTGGCCTAAACTGATGAAGAAATTATGTCTTTTTGGGAAATTTATTATAGCAAAAAGTAGGGATGCACCGATGCCACTTTTTTGACACTGAGTACGAGGTACCGATACTTGACATCATGTACTCGCCGATACCAATTACCGATACATATCGCCTAGGAACAGGGCCGGTGCTAGACTATTTTGTGCCCTAGGTGAGAACAGCTACTTACGCCCCCCCCCCCCCAAAAAAAATCTAAATTAATTCAATAATTTTAGTACCAGAACTGGCCCAGGTGGACAGGAGAGGGGGTGCAGCCTGGTGGAAGGATGGAGCCAGGTGGACAGGAGGGGGGGGGGGTGCAGTCAGGTGGACAGGAGAGGGGGTGCAGCCAGGTGGACAGGAGAGGGGAGGTGCAGCCAGGTGGACAGGATCTGCCTGCTCCTTCTCCCTGCCCAGCCACTCTGCAGCCAGCCAAATGGAGCCGCCTCCCGCTACACTCCGCACCAGCCACCACCCGTTAGTGGGGGAACCGATCCTCTGGAGGGGACCCAGCAGCTGTGGCTGTGCCCCTAGGTGGCAGTGCGCCCTAGGCGGCTGCCTAGTTCGCCTAGTGGGAGCTCCGGCCCTGCCTAGGAAGAGGTGTGGTTTGTGGGTAGCGGTAGTTGAGGGTGGGATGAAATAGGGATTGTGGGGTGGGAGAGTTGGGATGGAAAAGGCTGTGATCGCTGGGGGGAAGAGGATGGGGATAGGAGGGTTATTGGGAAATATGGGGGAAGGGCAGTGGTGTATTTAGGTTTTGTGCTGCCCTAGGCCTGACTAAACTCGTGAACTCCCTAATTTAAATATTTCCCATCCCTTCCTGTCAAGGCCACACCCCCTCCTGTTTAAGACCTGCCCTGCCCGTGCAGCCCTATCAGTGCAGACTACAAACAGAGTCTAATGGGACCTGGAGGGGGGTCTCTCTCTAACAGTGTCCATTAGAAAGTCTTTTAGAGTGAGACCCCCCCCTCCAGGACCCCTTAGAGACTTCAAAGGAGTCTAATGGAACCTGGGGGGTCTCTCTAACAGGGGCCCTTTCAGTGCCCATTAGAGAGTCTGTTAGAAAGAGTCCCCTCCAGGCCCCATTAGAGACTGAAAAGGAGTATAATGGGACCTGGAGGGGGGCCCCTTTCCAACAGAGTGTACAGTGAACACCTTCATTCACTCTGGTCCTCATGGGACCCCGTCCTTGTACCACGACTCTCACCCCTGCCTCAACCTCTCACAAAGTAGAAATAAAATTGGCACTGTGTTGTGCTCCTCTTACCTTAACTATGGGTACTGTAGCTGTGGCTGGCTCCCGTGTCCTCTGTGGCTGGCTCCTGTGGGTGGCTGGCTGGCACCCTGGCCCTGCTGTGGGATGGGTCAATCACCTTGGCTGGCTGGCTCCTGTGTGTGGCTGGCTGGTTTCCTGGTGTGGGTGGGTCACCATGGGTGGCTGGCTGGCACCCTGCTGCGGGTGGCTGGCCTGGCTCCCTGCTGTCGGTCAGTGGGTGGGTGGCTGGCATGGTGCACCCTGCTGTGAGTGGCTGGCTGGCCTCGCTCCATGCTTTAAGTCAGTTGGTGGGTGGCACGGTGCACTCTGCTGCGGGTGGCTGGCCTGGCTCCTTACTGTGAGTGGGTGGCTGGCACGGTGCACCCTGCTGTGGCTGACAGAGAGGGGGGCTGACAGAGAGAGGGGAGGGGGGCTGATAGGGGGGTGGGCTGCTGACAGAGGGGGGGCAGACAGAGAGAGGTGGGCTGACTGACAGAGGGGGGCTGACAGAAAGAGGGGGATGGGGGGCTGACATAGGGGGCTGACAGAAAGAGGGGGAGGGGTGCTGACAGAGGGGGAGGGGGGGCTGATAGAGAGAGGTGGGCTGATCGAGAGAGGTGGGCTGACTGACAGAGGGGGAGAGTGGGGCTGATAGAGAGAGGTGGGCTGACTGACAGGGGGGAACTAATAGAGGTGGGCTGACTGACAGAGGGGGAGGGGGGCGCTGACAGAGTGATCAGAGGGAGACCTCAGGAGGAGACAGACAGCGCGCCAGACAGAGAGGCAGGACTCACACGTGCTGCTGTTCCGGGAACACCACGATCATTCACAGACCAGCCCCGCCTCCACAAGTGACAAGCTGCGATTGGCCCCGGGGAGGAGGAGGTGGTCCGCTCCCGATCGACGTCGGCTCCGGTATCGGCCTCCGGTATCGGAGCATTTTTGCGAGTACCGATACTCGCAAAGACGCCTAGTATCGGCACCGATACCGATACCAGAATCGGTATTGGTGAATCCCTAGCAAAAAGTAAAAAATATTGTTTTTTATTTTTCAAAATTGTCATTCTCTTTTTGAAAAAAACAAAACAATATTTTTTACTTTTTGCTATAATAAATACCCCAAAAAATAAATAATTTCTTCATCAGTTTAGGCCGATATAAAGAAAAAAAAATCGCAATAAGCATATATTGATTGGTTTGCACAAAAGTTATAGTGTCCACAAAATAGGGAATAGAGTTATGGCATTTTTTTTTTGTATTAGTAATGACGTTGATCAGTGATTTTTAGCGGGACTGCGACATTGCGGCAGACAGATCGGACACTTTTGACACTTCTTTGGGACCATTGGCATTTATACAGCGATCAATGCACTGATTACTGTATAAATGTCACTGGCAGGGAAGGGGTTAACACTAGGGGGCGATCAAGGGGTTAAATGTGTAAATGTGTCTCTAACTGTGGGGGGGGGTGGACTGACTAGAGGAGGATAGGGATGAGCTTCGAGTTCGAGTCGAACTCATGTTCGACTCGAACATTGCCTGTTCGCCCGTTCGCCGAACAGCGAACAAATTGGGGTGTTCGCGGCAAATTCGAAAAATCTATGGGAGAAATCTAAAGTGCTAATTATAAAGGCTTATATGCAAGTTATTGTCCTAAAAAGTGTTTGGGGACCGGGGTCCTGCCCCAGGGGACATGTATCAATGCAAAAAAAAGTTTTAAAAACGGCCGTTTTTTTCGGGAGCAGTGATTTTAATAATGCTTAAAATGAAAAAATAAAAGTGAAATATTCCTTTAAAATTCGTACCTGGGGGGTGTGTATGATATGCATGTAAAGTGGCGCATGTTTCCCGTGCTTAGAACTGTCCCTGCAAAAAATGTCATTTTTGAAAGAAAAAAAGTCATTTAAAACTCACTCGCGGCTATTAATGAATTGTCGGCTCCCGGCAATACATACAAAAGTCATTGATAAAAAAAAAAAAAAAGCGTGGGGGTTCCCCAGAATTCAATTACCAGGCCCTTCAGGTCTGGAATGGATATTAAGGGGAACCCCGCCGCAAATTTAAAAAAAAATTGACGTGGGGTTCCCCCAAATATCCATTCCAGGCCCTTCAGATCTGGCATGGATTTTAAGGGGAACTCCACCCCAAATTTTAAAAAAAATGGCGTGGAGTCCCACTAAAAATCCATACCAGACCCCTTATCCGAGCACGCAACCTGGCCGGCCGCAGGGGAAGAGGGGGGGACGAGAGAGCGCCCCCCCTCCCTCCTGAACCGTACCAAGCCACATGCCCTCAACATGGGGAGGATGTCCCCATGTTGATGGGGACAAGGGCCTCATCCCCACAACCCTTGCCCGGTGGTTGTGGGGGTCTGCGGGCGGGCGGCTTATCGGAATCTGGAAGACCCCTTTAACAAAGGGGACCCCCAGATCCCGCCCCCCCCTATGTGAATTGGTAAGGGGTACATTGTACCCCTACCATTTCACGAAGAAAGCGTAAAAAATGTTTAAAAAAAACACCTTGAAAAAGTCCTTTTATTTAAAAAAAAAAAAACATTCCAGCGGTGAAATCCAGTGTCCCGCGGCGATCCCGATGTCCAGCGCTGTCCTTCATTGGTTGTGCCTGAGCGGACCTGATGGGGAGCTCCCTCTCAGTATTTTAAATGTATAGACCCACCCCTTCTAAAGTTCCCCATCAGGTCCGCTCAGCGGACCAGATGCGGAACATGAGAAGGGGCGGGTCTATACATGTATTACCAAAGTGAGAGCAGTTCCCCATCAGGTCCGCCCCCTCGGTATGTCGGACCCGCCTACGTCATTGGCTTGAGCGGGGAACTTCCTTCACTGTGTAATTTAAATTTACATAGTGAAGGAAGTTCCCCGCTCAGGCCAATGACGTAGGCGGGTCCGACATACTGAGGGGGCGGACCTGATGGGGAACTGCTCTCACTTTGGTAATACATGTATAGACCCGCCCCTTCTCATGTTCCGCATCTGGTCCGCTGAGCGGGCCTGATGGGGAACTTTAGAAGGGGCGGGTCTATACATTTAAAATACTGAGAGGGAGTTCCCCATCAGGTCCGCTCAGGCACAACCAATGAAGGACAGCGCTGGACATCGGGATCGCCGCGGGACACTGGATTTCACCGCTGGAATGTTTTTTTTTTTAAATAAAGGTCTTCTTCAAGGTGTTTGTGTGGTTTTTTTTTAAACATTTTTTTACGCTTTCTTCGTGAAATGGTAGGGGTACAATGTACCCCTTACCAATTCACATAGGGGGGGGGGGGCGGGATCTGGGGGTCCCCTTTGTTAAAGGGGTCTTCCAGATTCCGATAAGCCCCCCGCCCGCAGACCCCCACATCCACCGGGCAAGGGTTGTGGGGATGAGGCCCTTGTCCCCATCAACATGGGGACATCCTCCCCATGTTGAGGGCATGTGGCCTGGTACGGTTCAGGAGGGAGGGGGGGCCGCTCTCGTCCCCCCCCTTTCCCCTGCGGCCGGCCAGGTTGCGTGCTCGGATAAGGGGTCTGGTATGGATTTTTAGGGGGACTCCACGCCATTTTTTTTTTATTTGGGGTGGAGTTCCCCTTAAAATCCATGCCAGATCTGAAGGGCCTGGTAATTGAATTCTGGGGAACCCCCACGCTTTTTTTTATCAATGACTTTTGTATGTATTGCCGGGAGCCGACAATTCATTAATAGCCGCGAGTGAGTTTTAAATGACTTTTTTTCTTTCAAAAATGACATTTTTTGCAGGGACAGTTCTAAGCACGGGAAACATGCGCCACTTCACATGCATATCATACACACCCCCCAGGAACGAAATTTAAAGGAATATTTCACTTTTATTTTTTCATTTTAAGCATTATTAAAATCACTGCTCCCGAAAAAACGGCCGTTTTTAAAACTTTTTTTTGCATTGATACATGTCCCCTGGGGCAGGACCCGGGTCCCCAAACACTTTTTAGGACAATAACTTGCATATTAGCCTTTATAATTAACACTTTAGATTTTGAACGTTCAAGTCCATTGTATTTAATAGGGTTCTAAAGTTCACACGAACATTTTGTCTGTTCGCAGGTTCTGGTGCGAACCGAACAGGGGGGTGTTCGGCTCATCCCTGGAGGAGGAGACAGATCGCTGTTCCTATTCACTAGAAACAGACAATCTCTCTGAACTCCCCTGTCAGAACAGGGATCTGTTTGCATTGAAAGATCCCTGTTCTGCCTCTCTGTGGAGCGATTGCTGTTAGCCGGCGGACATTGCGGCCGTCAGCCACTCGCATCGGCTCCCCTTCCGCACCATGGGCACGCGTGCCCACTGTAGCTGTCAAAGGGACTGCCATACAGCTACGGCAATTTGCGGGAACGAGCCAACCTGCCACCATATAATGACAGCAGCTGGTCGGCAAGTGGTTAAAACCAAACACATAATAATTACACAGGTTCTGTGGCTGATTAAGGTGGTAAAAAAAACTCAATTGGTGCCTTATCTGCATTAAATTAGCCTCAGAACATGTGTAATTCATATGTGTTCGGATTTAAAGGGATGAGGTGGCAACTTTAAACAGGCCATGTTTTGGGAATTTCTCTTAGATAAAATAGCTGTCCAAAATACCAAGCCATTGACTCTGATTTAAAGCACCTGTGCAAGATAAAAGAAAACCTGCAAACATGGCCTGTTGGGTGTACTTGAGGACTGAGGTTGAGAGCCACTGGTGTACTACACAATACCTTGCTATGATAAAAATTTGTGTCTGTCCTACTGCCAGCGCACACCACTGGTGTGAACTGAACCCACAAGACTAGGCAACTTGTCTATATCCGTAAACAGAAATGTTCTGCGCTCAATAAATGCAAAAAAATACCAACGTGCAAATTATCGGGAGCCGGCGGCGGATCCTCCTCGATCAGGGGAAATTTGAGCCTTTTCCCCTTACTGGACTGTGTGCGAGAGGATCTACGCTTCATCCAGGTGTCAGCAGGGGGTAAATCAGGGGGTTGACACCCGTGGGAAAGGAATCTTGTCAGAAATCCAGCGGAGCTCGTGGAGAAAGCGGCCGCTCACGTCGCCATCTTAAACACGCCCCTATATTTTATTTATTTTACTTATCTTTTATTTTTTTACAAAAATTTGTGTTTTTTTTTTTTTTACACTTTTTTTTTGTACTAATGTAGCACTTACCCCCATTTAAGGGACTGGCTGGTTTTGTTGGGTCTGCAAACTACCTCCAAGGCTTCCGTTGTCAGGGTGTGAGAAAAGTCTTTAGAAAGGCCAATGTCCACACAATGTAAAACCCAACAGTCAGGCTTTATTTTACTTTGCTGAAGTGGAAAACTTTAGAGGAAAGTAGGAAACGAGAGAAACACAGGGGAAGGTTCAGGCACGCAACACTAAAGTCACAATCGTCGCCACTCAAGCCTGAGTGGGTATTGCTCACCCGGATAATCCCGTTTAGTGGTCCTAGCAGCTGGGATGAAGCATGAATCTATCTTTCTAGGGATACGATCAGGAATCCTCTGCCACAGGATTGTTAAAAGTCCCGAACCTCCCAGCCAAGCAATAGTGAAGAACCTTTAAGCCGGATTGGCGTATTGCAGGGCTTGTAATGATGGATCCCTCCTTAGGTAAGCTCGAGGCCTCCTCCCGAGACAGCAGCACCGTCGCTAGTCTCCTCCGGGGCAGATCCTCCCCTGGTCTCCTTCCCTAAGCGTGGCTTCCCTCAAGTGGGTAGCTGAGGATCCTCTTGAAAAGTATAGGCCTCAGCCAGCAGAGCTGGGCCTATCATGCAGCGATGTAGCCTCGGGCTAAAGGTGCCTGGGGCCAGAACACACACATCCATGAGGGCCACAAGGCGCACACGGACGGGTGGGCTCTCAGGGCGGAACCCCAGAAAAGGACCCCAATTAATGGCGTCTGCCCCTTATGTACCCTCTCCCAGCATGCACAGTGGGTAGACCACGCCCACTGCACGGCTGCCGAGAAAGGACACCCAAGGTGTTGTGATACCCCCTGTAGTTCAACCTATGCCGGTGATGACAGTGCCACCTACAGGCAGACAGGGAACACTACTGCCAGGCAGTATCACACCCAGAGCAGAAGCAAATCCAGAACAATCAATTGGTCTGAGCCCAATTACTGGCTCAGACTACCCTTAAATGTACACATAGCGCCCCCAAATATTGGGGGGGGGGTGGCGCTACACACACCCCCTCCTAGAAAAAGACACTGTCCCCAGTGGCTGGGGAAATCAAAATAAAATCCTTCAACCCTGAAGGCTGTTGATTTACACACAAAAAACTGGTACCTGAACCAAAATATTTTGGGAAAGGAGAAAGAAAAGAAGAGAGAAAACACACAAATGACATTACAATCTCCAAACATGTAAAAAAAAATAAAAAATACACTCCACCCATTACTGACTATCTATCCCACCCCATTCTCCGGTGGTCTTGATAGTAGCTTCTGGTACCTGCAAGAAATCACAAACAATACACATGGGAACAGTAAACATCCTAACCACTTCTCACATCCTATCCTACAAAAGATGCTGACTGTTTCCCCGAGAGGAAGCAGTTTCCTTCTATAAAGTTTTCTTAATGCTAAGCCTAGTATAAAAAGGTGTTCTAATTCTAAGTGCCATATTATCACTACAGTCTCTTCATTCCTGCAGACCACTGCCAACTAGTGTTAGCAGAGTCTCAACATCCTTTAATGGCTACGCAGGGGTTTGCAACAAAACACACTGAGCATCCCACTGTTGATCACAGCGTTTCCTCACCATAACATTACTAACTATCTAACCCAAAGTTTGCTCAGAGGGAGAACTGTCCTTTTTCCGGAGAGAATAAAAAAACAAAAAAAACAAACTCTCCGTCTTTTCCTCCTTAGGAGCAGACATCCTCTTTTAGCAGAGGGCAAAGTCAATTTGATCCAAGATTCGGTTCACCCGTGAAGGGACAGAATACAAAAGCAAAAAAAAATCAAGCTCCTGTCTTTTAAATATTTTTTAAAGGTAAAAACTTGGATCCGGGAGGGTAACTGCTTTCCACTGCTTGTCCAAAGTTGTTACAAAATAAGTCACATCATCTCTTCCCGGGCAGCAAATTACCACTCGGTCAGCGTGGATGTGCCGACCATAGTTCCAGTCCCCGCGGCAACACTTGAACCGATCTATCATGGCAGCTGAGTGGGCAAAGTTCCTGTACAGCTTGGGCACTTTAAGGTAGTCCCAGATAGCTTCGCCGTACCACTGCTCATGACAGGCCTCAATTTCAAATTATAGTTCTTTGGGTACATAGGGGTACTCCAAGCCGTACTCAACAATCACTCTTTTTATAAGGATCCGCTGCAGGCGAGCAAGTTTAGGCAGAGTTGCAGGGTCTCCTGCTCCAGGCATTACATACGAATCCGGGACTTCCGGACTAAAGCCGTAACAGGCTCCGGTGAGAGTCTTTTATTTGTCACAGCGATAGCCTTCTCTGCCAAAGCAGGGACTTCCACCCGGGGTGTGGTTTCCCCAGAGCTCATGGGCGATCCCTCTCGAAGGCTGCGGATTGAGACAACATTTTTCCTCTTGTCCCATCCCTTTGCTAGGAAGATCTCGTCTATCTCCACATCACCCCCAACATCGGATGACGAGTCAATATCCGAGGAATCTACCTCTTCAGCAGGCAGGTAATTGCTGGCATTTACAGACACTTTTTCCCCAGCCTCCTTACCGTCCCCTGACGTGAACTTCTCGGGCATCTCCTTGCTTTTAAAGTCGGTTCCGGCAGGCGCTGGGGCAGGCTTCGACCGCGGCCGCGGGAGGCCTTGACATATCCCACCTTCTGTTTTGTCTGGCGGGATATGAACTTCGGTAGTGGCGGAGGCAGCGTCCGCTGCGGTGTCCACCGATGGCTCTGCAGCGGCAGAGGCATCCTCTTCGGTCACCTCCTTGGCAGCCAATGCGATGCGCTTGGTTACGGCTGTAGGGGCATAGGCGCTTTCCTCTGAAGTAACGATGCCTGTAACACAATTTACCGGGTAGGCCCAGGGCGATTCGGTGGGCTGGTCCACTTCAAACAAGAATTCCCCACAGGACAAACATCGTCCGAAAGGCCGCAGCTGCACAGCCAGTCCACCGCATCCAGGACAGAGCATGCCCAGGGCCTCCACATCTCGGCAGGTGTATAAAGCGAAGCGGCCCCGGGGCTTGAGCCGGATCCCTGTATCCGTGAGTGGGGCTGTAAGTGGAGCAATGTCCATGGTAGTTGGCGTTGGGAACATCCGGGGTCCCGATAAAGTTGAGGTCAATGGGAACGCAGACATGTTGCTCCTCTCACTTGATCCAATCTCTCTCTGTTCCTTGGCGCCAATGCACCCACGTGTAACACGCAGGTGGCGGGAACTCCTCCCCCTTTTTTTCTTCCTGCACGTAACTTGCGGGTTTTTCTTCCTTCGGATCCGCCCATGAACTACGCAGTTAGAAAAACACAGTTCTGTGCGCCTTAACCCCTTCTTTCGTTCCAAAAGAAAACCACAGTTCAATTTCCTCAATGGCCAACTTCTCCAAACATATAGAGAATAATTCAATTGCGAGAGGTAGCCGCAAATCCCGGACTCGAGCCCGCACGTGGGGCACTTACCCCCATTTAAGGTACCGGCTGGTTTTGTTGGGTCTGCAAACTACCTCCAAGGCTTCCGTTGTCAGGGTGTGAGAAAAGTCTTTAGAAAGGCCAATGTCCACACAATGTAAAACCCAACAGTCAGGCTTTATTTTACTTTGCTGAAGTTGAAAACTTTAGAGGAAAGTAGGAAACGAGAGAAACACAGGGAAAGGTTCAGGCACGCAACACTAAAGTCACAATCGTCACCACTCAAGCCTGAGTGTGTATTGCTCACCCGGTTAGTCCTGTTTAGTGGTCCTAGCAGCCGGGATTAAGCACGAATTTATCTTTCTAGGGATACGATCAGGAATCCTCTGCCACAGGATTGTTAAAAGTCCCGAACCTCCCAGCCAAGCAATAGTGTGAAGAACCTTTAAGCCTCATTGGCGTATTGCAGGGCTTGTAATGATGGATCCCTCCTTAGGTAAGCTCGAGGCCTCCTCCCGAGACAGCAGCACCGTCGCTAGTCTCCTCTGGGGCAGATCCTCCCCTGGTCTCCTTCCCTAAGCGGGGCTTCCCTCAAGTGGGTAGCTGAGGATCCTCTTGAAAAGTATAGGCCTCAGCCAGCAGAGCTGGGCCTATCATGCAGCGATGTAGCCTCGGACTAAAGGTGCCCAGGGCCAGAACACACACACGCACCCCATGCCATGAGGGCCATGAGGGACACACTGACGAGTGGGCTCCCAGGGCAGAACCTCAGAAAAGGACCCCAATTAATGGCATCTGCCCCTTATGTACCCTCTCCCAGCATGCACCGCGTGTAGACCACGCCCACTGCACAGCTGCCGAGAAAGGACACCCAAGGTGTTGTGATACCCCCTGTAGTTCAGCCTATGCCGGTGATGACAGTGCCACCTACAGGCAGACAGGGAACACTACTGCCAGGCAGTATCACACCCAGAGCAGAAGCAAATCCAGAACAATCAATTGGTCTGAGCCCAATTACTGGCTCAGACTACCCTTAAATTTACACATAGCGCCCCCAAATATTGGGGGGGCGCTACACTATATTGCTACCACAAGGGATGAACAACATCCCTTGTGATAGCATTAGCCAGGACAGGTGCTCTTCATGGCGAGATTTGGGGTCCCCAGATCTCTCCTCTGGCCTCCCTTGTAGCCGGTCAGACACAGATCGTTCTGATTGGCTACTTACCTGGCCGTTGATGGCCAGGTAAACAAAGGGTCGGAACCGCAAGTGACAAACTGAGTGAGTCCATCTGTGTGTAATTTAATCTCAGTATAAATACAGCTGTTCTGTGTAGCCCTCAGAGGTTTGTTAGAGAACCTTAGTGAACAAACAGCATCATGAAGGCCAAGGAACACAACAGGGATAGGGTCAGGGATAAAGTTTTCGAGAAGTTTAAAGCAAGGTTAGGTTATAAAAATATCCCAAGCTTTAAACATCTCACGGAGCACTGTTCAATCCATCATCTGAAAATGGAAAGAGTATGGCACAACTGCAAACCTACCAAGACATGGCCATTCATCTAAACTGACAGGCCGGGCAAGGAGAGCATTAATCAGAGAAGCAGCCAAGAGGCCCATGGGAACTCTGGAGGAGCTGCAGAGATCCACAGCTCAAGTGGGAGAATCTGTCCACAGGACAACTATTAGTCGTGCACTCCACAAATCTGGCCTTTATGGAAGAGTGGCAAGAAGAAAGCCTTTGTTGAAAGAAATTCATAAGAAGTCCCGTTTGCAGTTTGCGAGAAGCCATGTGGGGGACACAGCAAACATGTGCAAGAAGGTGCTCTGGTCACATGAGGCCAAAATGTAACCTTTTTGCCTAAAAGCAAAACACTATGTGTGGCTGAAAACTAACACTGCACATCACCCTGAACACACCATCCCCACCGTGAAACATGGTGGTGGCAGCATCATGTTGTGGGAAAGCTTTTCTTCATCAGGGACAGGGAAGCTGGTCAGAGCTGATGGGAAGATGGATTGAGCAAAATACAGGGCAATCTTAGAAGAAAACCTGTTATGCCGCGTACACATGATCAAACATTCCGACAACAAAACCGTGGATTTTTTTTTTTTAACAGATGTTCGCTCAAATTTGTCTTGCATACACACGGTCACACAAATGTTGTTGGAAATTTCGAACGTCAAGAACGTGGTGACGTACAAGACGTACGACGAGCCGAGATCAATGAAGTTTAATAGGCAGTTCGGCTCTTCTGCTTGATTCTGAGCATGCATGTTTTTTTTGTGCGTCGGAATTGCATACAGACGATTGGAATTTCCGAGAACAACTTTTGTTGTCGGAAAATTTGAGAACCAGCTCTAAAATTTTTGTTGTCGGAAATTCCGACAGCAAATGTCCGATGGAGCCTACACACGGTCAGTTTTTCCGACAAAAAGCTCACATCGAACATTTCTTGTCAGAATTTCCGATCGTGTGTACGCGGCATTAGAGTCTGGAAAGACTTGAGACTGGGGCAGAGGTTCACCTTCCAGCAGGACAACGACCCTAAACATACAGCCAGAGCTACAATGGAATGGTTTATAAAAGCATATTCATGTATTAGAATGGTCCAGTCAAAGTCCAGACCTAAATCCAATTGAGAATCTGTGGCAAGACTTGAAAATTGATGTTCACAGACACTCTCCATCCACTATGATAAAGCCTGAGCTATTTTGCAAAGAAAAATGGGCAAAAATTTCACTTTCTAGATGTGCAAAGCTGGTAGAGACATCCCCAAAAAGACTTGCAGCTGTAATTGCAGCGAAAGGCGGTTCTACAAAGTATTGTCTCAGGGGGGCTGAATACAAATGTACCCCACACTTTTCACATAGTTATTTGTAAATAATTTTTAAAACCATTTATCATTTTCCTTCCACATCACAATTGTGTCACTTTGTGTTGGTCATAAAATTCCCCCCCCCCCTCATAACAGAAGTTCCCCATACCAACTGTCACTTTTTGAAATCAGCATGGCCGCATCATTTATTAACACAGCTCTGTGTGTGAATGAAATACAAGCCCCGGCATTCCGTTGGGACTGTTGGCTTGTAGTTCTCAATAAACTACCATGAGCGATGTGGAGCACCCTGGTAGTTCTTTAATTCTTCCTGTCAGTGTATTTGCTTGCCCGTACGGGCACACAGATACACTGAAAGATCAGCAGGAGACCTGCATGGCACCAGCGATCTTCTGATTGCTGGTGCAATGCTTTACAGGCTCCAAAGAAAGAAAGAAAGAAAGAAATGGACATTTTATTACCTGCAAAATAATGTGCATTTATTTTTTATTTATTTTTTAAAGTGAACCTATCCTTTAAAGCTAGCCCTGTTTTCTTTTTGAATATTTGTATGAAATTTCAGAAAAATCATTTGTCAGAGCACACAATAACTCCACCATTGATTTGATATATTTTGACCATAATCACTTAAATATTTAGTTGGATGGCCATGTCAGTTTTTCCAAAGCAGTTGTGATGTTTGGAGTTATAGCAAAGCAAAGGCAAAGTAAGCAGAGGACATAAAAGTGCAGGATATGGAGCAAAGAGTGAACAATCATGATTCATTTTCCCACATAGACCTTCTGTGCAAATTAAGGGAAATTAAATCACATCACAGGAAGCACCCTCATGGCTAACAGAGGACAGAATTAGAATTAGACTTGCGAAAGTTAACAATAATAAATCACTGAGACCGGATGGTTGCAGCCGAGGGTACTTAGGGAACTCGGTCAAGTAATTGCCAGACCTTTGTTCCTAATTTTAACTGACAGTTTACTGACTGGAATGGTACCGGAAATGGAGCGAGTGCAAAGAATGGCAACAAAGCTAATAAGTGTCTGAAGGATATTAGTTATGAAGAAAGGTTACGAGCACTGAACTAGTTCTCTCTGGAGAAGAGACGCTTAAGAGGGGATATGATTTCAATTTACAAATACCGTACTGGTGACCTCACAATAGGGATAAAACTTTTTTGCGGAAGGGAGTTTAACAAGACACGTGGCCACTCATTAAAATTAGAAGAAAAGAGATTTAACCATAAACTACGTAGAGGGTTCTTTACTGTAAGAGCGGCAAGGATGTGGAATTACCTTCCACAGGCGGTGGTCTCAGCGGGGGGCATCAATAGTTTCCCCAAAAAAAACTGAGAGAGAGAGAGAGAAACACCAAAAACTGATCTCTAGCTATAAAATAAACAAATTAATGCAGCAAATGTATTTTTAAAATGCAATCACTGTAAGGACCTAAATCTAAACTGGCATCAGCCTCTTACAATCACATGTACAGAAAGGCTGGAGTGGGATAAAAAGAAGCAGCACAAGAAGCCAATCAGTTCATGTGCTGATGAAGAGCATGTTCATCACAGTGCCACTTCTCCTTTCACTGTCCAGTCACAGGCTGAAGGCAGGTCCATGATAGCCAGGGCTCAGAGGAAATGGATTGAATAAGCCTGGCCATTTGACTAAGGACATCTAGTGGTGAAAAATAAGTACTTCAGAGGGGCAGCTTTGGGTTGAAGCTGATTAATGAGGCAAAAACTGCTTTTTATCTTTTATTGGGTGATTTTTATTTTTGTATTATTTGTGTCTGGAGTTCTGCTTTCAAGTTTATTGTTAAAGTACAGACACACTTCAGAGCTGAAACTACTTGATGCATTAGAATGGTGAATGTTTGTGAAGTGCAATGCTATAAATGGGCTCGGTATACAGAAAAGAAATGTATAAATAAGTGTTTTTATGTCACCCATGGGTCAGATTTCCCTGTGATTCCAGCTACATTTTGTAATATGATACAGAAAAACTCACTTAGTCCCGTGATTTTGTGTTATATGTAGAATGCTGGAGAGATACTTGTTATTGGGGGGAGGGGTCATGTTTAAGTAGAGAAAAAAGAGAGTTAAATCTGAACTCCAAGATAAGCAAATATTATCTAAAATCCATTCATCATGTGAATTCTTCTTGAATCTTGGTGTGCTTTGTGTATTTCTTCCAGATCTGTGCAGTAATCCAGTGTCACACTTTACTTCCTGTAATAAAGACCGTTCTCTCTTCTTTTGCAGGGTGACTGGTCTTGTCTCCGCCCCCCTTCTGCAGGCAGCCTGTAGTGGGAGGAGCTGTTGGGCCCCTCCCACAACTTTGCTCTCAAACAAAACTGACAGGGGTTATATCACCCCCGAAATCTCTCTGCACTGCAATGGCATCCATTGTGTCACAGCCTCATTCATCTGTATGGGGCATGGTGGCAGGTGGTATCGCCTGCTGAACATGATATGCCCTGTTTTTTTGCAGCAAAGCACAGCTGCCCAGCCGTGGTAATGTGTATGGGGGTTCCCAGTACCTATTGCCTTGGCAGCTGAGAAGAATTCAAATAAAACAGTTTTTTTGGCATGTGAAATAGGCCTAAAAAAGCCCCAGTGCAGAAACTTTGTCCGATGGTGCCAGTAATTAACCATAGACTTACTGTAATAACAAGGCTGCCCTTTCTTTTCCCTCCCAATGTCCTGATTTTGGGCACTGACTGAGACCCTCTGGACACTCTCTACCTAAGTTGCCACCTTTGCTTTGCCGTTCCATCATGTGCCATTCATGCTCTGAACTGTGCCCTGAGAGATTGTTGTCGGCTTTTACAGCACTGTAAAAAAGTATTCCTTCCTGATTTTTTATTTGTTTGCATATTTCTCACACTTAAATGATTCAGATCATTAAACTAATTTTAATATTACACAAAGATAACCCGAGTAAATCCAAGATGCAGTTTTTTAAATATTATTTAATTTATTAGGGGAAAAAAGCTGTTCAAACCTGCCTGGCCCTATGTGAAAAAGTAATTGCCCCCTCCCATGCTGAATCTTGAAAGAACTGTGATTAACCACAATTTTTTGAAAAGCGGAGTTAAATTTCAGTTGCCACACCCAGGCCTGATTACTGCCAGACCTGTTGAATCAAGAAATCATATAAATAGAAGCTGTCTGACAAAGTGAAGCACACTAACAGATCACAGAGAGCCACACATCATGCCACAATAAAAAAAAAAAAAAATGAAGAACAAATTAGAAACAAAGTAATGTACATGTATCGGTCTAGGAAGGGTTTCAATGCCATTTCTAAGGCTTTGGAACTCCAGTGAACCACAGGGAGAGCCATTATCCACAAATGAAGATAACCTGGAACAGTGGTGAACCTTCCCAGGAGTGGCCGGCCTACAAAAATTACTCCAAGAGCACAACGAGGACTCATCCAGGAGGTCATAAAAGAACCCAGAACAACATCTAAAGAACTGCAGGCCTCACTTGCCTCAGGTAAGATCAGTGTTCATGATTCAACAATAAGAAAGAAACTGGGCAAAAATGGTATCCATGGGAGAGTTCCAAGGCCAAAGCCACTGCTGACCAAAAAGAACACAAAGGCTCATCTCACATTTACCAAAAAACATCTGGATTATCCTCAAGACTTTTAGGCAAATATTCTGTGGACTGATGAGACAAAAATGTAACTTTTTGGAAGGTGTGCGTCCCGTTACATCTGGCATAAAACTAATACAGCATTTCATAATGTCAGGGTCACCTGTGGCCAGGTGACAGATGCACACCGTAGGGGGACAGGAGTGCACCGCGGGGTAGTGAACCCTATGGCTGGCTTCTGCGGATAGGAAACTGGGTGGTTGTGGAAAGCGGGACCAGAGGAGCACAACCGGGATCCTAACGGAAGCGAGAGCCAAGATTCCCCAGAGCGCGGAGTCTAAGACCCAGCTGGTCTTCTCCAGGGCCTCTAGTGGTGAGGATGTTACGCTGCAGGCTGGGACCAGGTCGCGGCCCCTGGAGTTTCCTAGCTCACGCCCCGTAGGATAAGGGGAAAAGAGGGGAAGCAGCAGCACACGATAGAGAGAACCGAATAACAAGCTGAAGGTCAGGGGCCACAAGCAGACAAGGATAACGAAGAAAGAGCCGAAGGTCAAGGGTCACGAGCAGACAGGGATAGTCGGGGACAAGCCAATAACGTAACAGAGAGACAGACGTAGCACACGGCAGGCAGGAACCCAAACACACAATGCCTAACAAACACGTTGATCAGCAAAGCAGGCTTGCAGTGCACAGGTTAATATAGTGTTCTGTGATAGGGCCTGGGGTGGAGTCAGGCTGGGAGGAGATTATAAAGGAAGCCAGGTGAAGGAGGTCTGGTCTCTAGATGAACACATGAGGAGGAAGGTAAGATGGCAGACAGACATTAATGCATATCCATGACACATAACAAGAACATCATAGCAACAGTCAGACATGGTGGTGGTGGCGTGATGGTCTGGGGCTGCTTTGCAGCTTCAGGATCTGGACGACTTACCATAATTGTGTAAAAGGACAAGCGCGCAACCACTGACATTGATTAAATAAAAATGATAAATATATTACTAATAACACACTATGTGAAAAAAACCACAAGAGAATATATACTGAATCTCAATAGTGAAAAAAACCACAAGAGAATATATACTGAATCTCAATAGTGAAGGTGAAATTGTTCTCCAAAGGCAAATATTAGTTTAAAAATTAAAATTATAAAGGTGAGATTGAAAAAAATGTCCACAACACATTTAAATTCCAAAGGTGAAATCCACTTGCTTCATATGGATAAGGGATATCCAAAGGGAGCCTTACTCTATAGATGTTCAGTGATAACAGATAATCTTAAAGCCGCTTACCAGATGGACGGGACCTCAGATCATAGAGGTCACAAAGGCGTGTGCATCAGCCTGCCGGCAGCGATGGTATTCACCTGTTCCTTTATCCCAGGTGGCCTGTCCTCACTCCACCAGGTAATCAGATGTCTTGACACACAGTATCCAAAACGAAAAAGGTGGGCGGGAATAGAATCGCTCCAGCTTCCAAGTGTACTCCTAAGAGCTTGTTCAACTCAGCAAGGAAGGATTAAAAAAAGGACTTCATGGTGCAGTATTTTCAAAAAATTCTAAGGATTTATTGTAAAAACACACAGCAAAAAAGCCAAAATCAAAAAGTCCACATCCAATCCACAAATAGTAAAATAGGCAAAATGGGCAAGGAAACAGCAACGTAACAAGGGTAAAAAAGGTTTCTAATGTTTCCGTATGCTAGTCAGAGAGCAAACATAGACTGCATCAATACATCAATATCCAATACGTGATGACGTTAGGAATCTTGGCTCCACCCGACGCGTTTCCCCAAAAATGGCATCAACTGGGAACGGAGGCTAATTACCAGCGTCATCACTTCACGTATATATACTCATAGGGCAGCCGTGACACCGGAAGTAACATTTAGAGATATATCTCTGGGGTCACCAAAAAAAATTGGTATTTTGCATATTCGATTATACCAAAAAAGATCTTTTAACATATCCTCAGCTCAATAGAAATAAATGGGAAACATATTATAAACACATAAATACATAAAAAAATATATATATATATATATATATATATATGTCAGAACGAATACTAATTATACCTCTAACATCAAAAAATATGCATATAAATGTAATTAATTAATGTAGAAATATGGATGCGGATAAAAAGAAGTGTATATTATATATTACCTCAGAAAAAAATTGTATATAATATGTAAAAATATATAACAATTTAGCAATTAAAAAATGTCCTAAAAATTTATTAAAATTTATTCTAAAAATTTATAAAAAGGTATTCAGTCAGATCTTCAGTAGAGCACATCAGAATGGGAATTAATGCTATTTATTGTCAATAAAGCAGTTAATATCCCATTCGACGTTTAAACCCAGGGGATTATAACATTGGAGGTCATGTATCCATCTGGTTTCACGTCGGGACACATGTCTTTTCAAGTTATCACCCCTCCAATGGGCAGTATATTTTTCTATAGCCACTACTTTTACCAAGGAGGTGTTTCTATTATGGTGTGTACGAAAATGTTTAGATACACTGTGTCCCACAAATCCTCGTTTAATATTCCCAAGATGTTCTCCTATTCTCACATTTAGGGCTCTTGTTGTTCTGCCAATGTATTGTAAATTGCAAGGGCAGGTTAGGAGATAAATAACTCCCACCGTCCCACAGGTAATAAAATCTTTTATCTTATATACTTTTGACGTCACCTGAGAGGTAAAGGAGGTGGTTCTAACAGTCTGAGATGTTTTGCACACCTTACACCTCTTACAAGGAAAAAATCCCTTCATGTCCCCAAACATACTAATCCTGGGAGGTATATCAATAGCACTAGGTGCCAGTTTATCCTTGAGGTTTAAAGTTCTCCTATAAACAATATTGGGTTTAGTAGGTATAACTGGTCCCAGGACCCTATCCCCCTTAAGGATATTCCAATGTTTCCTCATAACCTTATTAACCCACCAATGGTGGGAGGAGAAATTCGTAATGAAAGCCCATTCAAAACCCCTATTATCTTCTATATCCCTAACTTTGGGTTTCAACAGTATTTCTCTCTCCATGTTATTAACTTTGACAATATCCTTTTCCAAAGCATTACGGTCATATCCTTTATCAATGAAGCGATTTTTTATAATATCTGTTTGTATCTTGAAGTCTTCCGTACGAGAACAATTCCTCCTTATCCTCTGGAACTGGCTCTTGGGTATTGTTTTCAACCAACTGGGATGATGACAACTACCCATTGGTATATACCCATTTTTATCGGTAGATTTGAAAAAAGTTTTAGTAATTAGTCTCCCTTCTTCTTTCATAATTACCAGATCCAGGAAATTTACAGAGAAGATATTTGCTTCATAGGTGAACCTAATGCCCCATTGGTTGGTGTTAACCATTTCCATAAACGATTTTAGGGATTCGGGGTCCCCTTTCCAAAGGAAAAAGGCGTCATCAATATATCTTCGCCAGTATAGTAAGTGGGGGCATCTCCATGAGAAAATATGATCATTTTCCCACAGGGCCATGAAAAGGTTGGCGAGGCTGGGAGCAAATTTAGCTCCCATCGCCACGCCCGTTCGTTGCAGAAAATATTGTCCATCATAGTAAAAATAATTATGCTCCATCGCAAACTTAAGGAGTTTCAAAACAAATTCTATTGTAGGCTTTTCTAGTGATTTTTCTTTATTCAAGAAGTACCTAGCTGCTTGAAACCCTAGTATGTGGGGAATATTGGTGTACAAAGAAGAGACGTCTGCCGTGACAAGTAATACATCATCTTCAATATGAAGTGCAGACATCTCATTCATCAGCTGCATGGAGTCCTTCAAGAAAGCGGGGGTTTTAGTAACCACCGGCTGTAGAAAAAAATCCACATACTTTCCTATTCTGGACGTGAGGGACCCAATACCACTCACAATTGGTCTACCGGGTGGTTGAGTTAGATCTTTGTGTATTTTGGGTAAGTAGTAGACAATCTGCATTTTAGGTGCCAGTGGTATTAGGAATTCCTTTTCATTTTTATTTAGAATACCCTTTCTGAAGCCATCCTGTACCAACCCATCCAACTGTTTCTTATACTCTAGAGTGGGGTCACGTTTCAGAATAGTATATGTATCTCTATCTGACAGTAAACGATTCATCTCGTCCAGATAGTCCTGCTTTTTAAGGAGCACAATGCCCCCCCTTTATCCGCGGGACGTATGATTAATTCTTTTTTCTGACATAAATATTCAATTCCTTCCTGAATATCTTTTTGGTTTTCATTCTTAAAATGTGCTTTACGAAGATCTTGTAAAACCATTTCTTTAAAAACAGAGATACTAGCAGCAGGTTTTCCAGGGGGGTTAAAAAGGGATGCATTTCTGAGGCCCGTTCCCTTAGACTTCCCTGTATTGCTGTTATCAGATTTACTTTGAGGAACAAAGTTCCTTATTATAGGATCAGAGAGGAAATATCTTTTAATACTCAACTTCCTCGTGTATTTTTGTAAATCAATGAACGTTTGGAATTTATTAAGTCCTTGTCTGGGTGCAAATTTTAAACCTTTGTTAAGAGTCCTTTGTTCTGTTTCTGTCAGCATTATCCCACTCAGATTAAAAATTCCTTCATTATTTATCTCCTCTTTTTTCTTGGAGTTCTGTTTTCCTCTGCATCCTCTCTTAGTCTTACTTTTCTGTTCTGTCCTTTCCCTAAAAAACTATCCGATTTGTTCCTGAGAGGGGCTGGATTACTCGATTCCTCATGTGATCTTTGATAATCCTCTCGTGGAAATCCTTGCCTATTTTTTGCATATTCTCCCTCATACTCATTTTCGGAGTCCTGTAGCAAACTATAGCGATTATCCACCCTCACATCATACTTCCAGGGGACTGTAGGTGAACCGTATGGTCCTTCATACTGTTCATTCCAATGGGGTCTTCTTTGCATAGGATCCTCATATCTCCCCATGTAGTCCATTTGCGATGATCTGCCTGGGGGATAGAATTGTTGATTCCCATAATTTTGAGGGGTGTGAGGAGGTCTATTTCCTCTATTATAATAACCATGTTGTTGCTTCCCCGGATTTTTCGGATAGTTATTAGCTGAGGGATATTGGGTCCTAGGGGGATAGTTATTTTTCTGGGGGACATTCACCCCTTTTTTCTTTGGTTGTTGTATAGGTCGTCCCCCACTTCCCTTCAATTGACCCATATCACGATACTGTGGAGTCTGCGGGTCTGGCCTCACTCTATTGTCATCTGAGAGAGGGTGAGGTTGAACTCCACTTATGGCGTCCATATTTTCAACCCCTGTGTTCTCCATACTAGTAACATTAATATCCTTATATAATTCCTGCCATTTAAAGACGTTATGGGTTTTATAATCTTCCACGTCTCTTAAGTATTTCTTTCTCTTTTTTACCCGTTGTTCTTCCTCCTCCTCTATCATAATGTCTCTTAATTCTTTGGTGTACACCTGAATTGAAGGGAAGTGGGGGACGACCTATACAACAACCAAAGAAAAAAGGGGCGAATGTCCCCCAGAAAAATAACTATCCCCCTAGGACCCAATATCCCTCAGCTAATAACTATCCGAAAAATCCGGGGAAGCAACAACATGGTTATTATAATAGAGGAAATAGACCTCCTCACACCCCTCAAAATTATGGGAATCAACAATTCTATCCCCCAGGCAGATCATCGCAAATGGACTACATGGGGAGATATGAGGATCCTATGCAAAGAAGACCCCATTGGAATAAAAAGTATGAAGGACCATACGGTTCACCTACAGTCCCCTGGAAGTATGATGTGAGGGTGGATAATCGCTACAGTACAGGGAAGTCTAAGGGAACGGGCCTCAGAAATGCATCCTTTTTTTGTAAATTCTTTATTTAAGAGAAAAGGACATGCGGATACACAAAGAGCACACTGATGCGTATCAAAAAAACAGCAAACATTCCCCCCCACCTCATGAGTAGATATTACAGTAGAGATATAGAGCCCGTTGTCAGAGGGGGGGATCACAACAAGTGTCAGGCTTACAGGAGCTCTCCACCCCCCGCATGGCCGTATTTTTGTGGCAAAAGCCGATTTAGATAAAAATAGAAACGTCAAGCCCGTGAGAAACAGGCTTGCACAGGCCAACACTCTAGTGTTGGTAATACAGAAAAAGCAGGGAAAGTAAGAGAAAAGAAAGCAAGGAGTGCAAGAATACAAGAGGGGGAGGGGAGGGATGGGAAGGAAAAAAAAACACCCGGGGGGTGGGGAACAGGGTGCCTCCAGCCACAGCCACCCCGCCTGGGGAGCAGTCAAATTCGATCCTCTCAGGTGGATCGAGCCATTAAGAGCCCGCATTCCTCCGAGAAGTAAAATTCGTGCCAGAAGTACCATGTTTTGGAAAATTTCTCACTTAGGCCTCTTTCCGTTGCTACCAAGTCCTCCATGTCATGGACATCCTTCACTCTGCCCAGCCAGCCCGCCACCGATGGGGGCTGAGTCTGCTTCCAATTCAGCGGGATGCATCCCTTTGCCGCATTGATCAGAAGCGGCAAAATGGACTTTCTATAGCCCTTAGTTGGGATATTGTGGTGGTGCAGAAGGAAGAGCTCAGGCGACAACGGCAACTCTCTGTCCGTAAACTTTTGGACGATGCGGTGTACCTCAGACCAAAATGATTGTAAGATGCGGCATGACCAAAAGACGTGGAGGAGCGTACCAACCTCCTCCCCGCACCTCCAGCACATATCCGTGCTCTGAGGGAACATCTTGTGTATCTTTTCCGGAGTGTAGTACCAATGCATCCCTTTTTAACCCCCCTGGAAAACCTGCTGCTAGTATCTCTGTTTTTAAAGAAATGGTTTTACAAGATCTTCGTAAAGCACATTTTAAGAATGAAAACCAAAAAGATATTCAGGAAGGAATTGAATCTTTATGTCAGAAAAAAGAATTAATCATACGTCCCGCGGATAAAGGGGGGGGCATTGTGCTCCTTAAAAAGCAGGACTATCTGGACGAGATGAATCGTTTACTGTCAGATAGAGATACATATACTATTCTGAAACGTGACCCCACTCTAGGGTATAAGAAACAGTTGGATGGGTTGGTACAGGATGGCTTCAGAAAGGGTATTCTAAATGAAAATGAAAAGGAATTCCTGATACCACTGGCACCTAAAATGCCGATTGTCTACTACTTACCCAAAATACACAAAGATCTAACTCAACCACCCGGTAGACCAATTGTGAGTGGTATTGAGTCCCTCACATCCAGAATAGGAAAGTATGTGGATTTTTTTTCTACAGCCGGTGGTTACTAAAACCCCCGCTTTCTTGAAGGACTCAATGCAGCTGATGAATGAGATGTCTGCACTTCATATTGAAGATGATGTATTACTTGTCACGGCAGACGTCTCTTCTTTGTACACCAATATTCCCCACATACTAAGGTTTCAAGCAGCTAGGTACTTCTTGAATAAAGAAAAATCACTAGAAAAGCCTACAATAGAATTTGTTTTGAAACTCCTTAAGTTTGCGATGGAGCATAACTATTTTTACTATGATGGACAATATTTTCTGCAACGAACGGGCGTGGCGATGGGAGCTAAATTTGCTCCCAGCCTCGCCAACCTTTTCATGGCCCTGTGGGAAAATGATCATATTTTCTCATGGAGATGCCCCCACTTACTATACTGGCGAAGATATATTGATGACGCCTTTTTCCTTTGGAAAGGGGACCCCGAATCCCTAAAATCGTTTATGGAAATGGTTAACACCAACCAATGGGGCATTAGGTTCACCTATGAAGCAAATATCTCCTCTGTAAATTTCCTGGATCTGGTAATTATGAAAGAAGAAGGGAGACTAATTACTAAAACTTTTTTCAAATCTACCGATAAAAATGGGTATATACCAATGGGTAGTTGTCATCATCCCAGTTGGTTGAAAGCAATACCCAAGAGCCAGTTCCAGAGGATAAGGAGGAATTGTTCTCGTACGGAAGACTTCAAGATACAAACAGATATTATAAAAAATCGCTTCATTGATAAAGGATATGACCGTAATGCTTTGGAAAAGGATATTGTCAAAGTTAATAACATGGAGAGAGAAATACTGTTGAAACCCAAAGTTAGGGATATAGAAGATAATAGGGGTTTTGAATGGGCTTTCATTACGAATTTCTCCTCCCACCATATCTCCTAACCTGCCCTTGCAATTTACAATACGTTGGCAGAACAACAAGAGCCCTAAATGTGAGAATAGGAGAACATCTTGGGAATATTAGACGAGGATTTGTGGGACACAGTGTATCTAAACATTTTCGTACACACCATAATAGAAACACCTCCTTGGTAAAAGTAGTGGCTATAGAAAAATATACTGCCCATTGGAGGGGTGATAACTTGAAAAGACATGTGTCCCGACGTGAAACCAGATGGATACATGACCTCCAATGTTATAATCCCCTGGGTTTAAACGTCGAATGGGATATTAACTGCTTTATTGACAATAAATAGCATTAATTCCCATTCTGATGTGCTCTACTGAAGATCTGACTGAATACCTTTTTATTAATTTTTAGAATAAATTTTAATTAATTTTTATGACATTTTTTAATTGCTAAATTGTTATATATTTTTACATATTATATACAATTTTTTTTCTGAGGTAATATATAATATACACCTCTTTTTATCCGCATCCATATTTCTACATTAATTAATTACATTTATATGCATTTTTTTTATGTTAGAAGTATAATTAGTATTCGTTCTGACATATATATATATATATATATATATATATATATATATATATATATTTTTTTTTAATGTATTTATGTGTTTATAATATGTTTCCCATTTATTTCTATTGAGCTGAGGATATGTTAAAAGATCTTTTTTGGTATAATCTAATATGCAAAATACCAATTTTTATCCTTTTTTTTGGTGACCCCAGAGATATATCTCTAAATGTTACTTCCGGTGTCACGGCTGCCCTATGAGTATATATACGTGAAGTGATGACGCTGGTAATTAGCCTCCGTTCCCAGTTGATGCCATTTTTGGGGAAACGCGTCGGGTGGAGCCAAGATTCCTAACCTCATCACGTATTGGATATTGATGTATTGATGCAGTCTATGTTTGCTCTCTGACTAGCATACGGAAACATTAGAAACCTTTTTTACCCTTGTTACGTTGCTGTTTCCTTGCCTATTTTGCCTATTTTACTATTTGTGGATTGGATGTGGACTTTTTGATTTTGGCTTTTTTGCTGTGTGTTTTTACAATAAATCCTTTGAATTTTTTGAAAATACTGCACCATGAAGTCCTTTTTTTTAATCCTTCCTTGCTGAGTTGAACAAGCTCTTAGGAGTACACTTGGAAGCTGGAGCGATTCTATTCCCGCCCACCTTTTTCGTTTTGGATACTGTGTGTCAAGACATCTGATTACCTGGTGGAGTGAGGACAGGCCACCTGGGATAAAGGAACAGGTGAATACCATCGCTGCCGGCAGGCTGATGCACACGCCTTTGTGACCTCTATGATCTGAGGTCCCGTCCATCTGGTAAGCGGCTTTAAGATTATCTGTTATCACTGAACATCTATAGAGTAAGGCTCCCTTTGGATATCCCTTATCCATATGAAGCAAGTGGATTTCACCTTTGGAATTTAAATGTGTTGTGGACATTTTTTTCAATCTCACCTTTATAATTGTAATTTTTAAATTAATATTTGCCTTTGGAGAACAATTTCACCTTCACTATTGAGATTCAGTATATATTCTCTTGTGGTTTTTTTTCACATAGTGTGTTATTAGTAATATATTTATCATTTTTTATTTAACCACTTAACGACCGCCCACCGCCGATTTACGTCGGCAGAATGGCACGGACAGGCAGAATCACGTAGATCTACGTGATCGCCTTTGTGCAGTTGGGGGGTCCATCCGGACCCCCTTCACTGCAGTGAGCGGCCGTTAAGTGTTCGGGAGCGATCAGGCATGAGGGGGCGGCCGCTCGATTCCGCCCCCCCCTCGCGATCGCTCCCGGCCAATGAAAATGCTTCCTCCGCCATGTGATGTAAACAAGGCTGGAGGAAGTGATGTCATCTCCCTCGCCGCGGTCTTTTCGTTCCCGGCGCCGAGCAGAGAAGAAGCAGGTTATTGCTCCAACAGTCCACTGACACGTAGGTACACATAGGCACACAAATCACCCCCCAGTCACCCCCAGATCACCCCCCAGGTCACCCCAAAGCCCCCAATCACAGTGTCACTGATTGCAGTGATCATTTATTTTACTGATCACTGCATTTAGTGTCATCTGTGATTGTAAAAAGTTGCAGGGCAGTTAGGATTAGGCCCCTTTAGGTCCAGGGTAGCCCCCTAACCCCCCCTAATAAAGGTTTAACCCCTTGATCACCCCCCAGGTAACCCTTTCACCCCCTAACTTCAGCGTCACTAAGCGATTGTTTTTCCGATCGCTGTATTCGTGTCGCTGGTGTTTTAGATAGGCAGTTATTTTTTTTTAGGTTCGCCGCAGGTTTTTATTAGTGTCAGGTACCCCCATATATTATTTTAACCCCCTGATTGCCCCTAGAGTTAACCCTTTCACCAGTGATCGCCGTATAAGCGTCACTGGTGTCACTGGTTAGCCAGTAAGTTATTTAGTTATTTAGGTTACCCGTCAGGTTTTTATATAGTGTCAGGTACCCCCATATTTAACCTAATAAAGGTTTTAACCCCCTGATTGCCCCTAGTTAACCCTTTCACCAGTGATCACCATATAAAGGTTACGGGTGACGCTGGTTGATTAGTTTGCTTTTTATAGCATCAGGGCACCCGCCGTATATAACCCAATAAAGGTTTAACCCCCCTGATCGCCCGGCGGGTGAGATCAATTAGGTTTTAGCGCCAGAGAGGGTCTGCGTCGCCCCAGGCAGTGTTAGGTTAGTGACAGTAACGCTAACACCCACGCGCAAAGCATACACCCCCCTTAGTGGTATAGTATCTGATCAGATCTGATCAGATCTATACTAGCATCCCCAGCGGTTTAGGGTTCCCAAAAACGCAGTGTTAGCGGGATCAGCCCAGATACCTGCTAGTGCCTGCGTTTAGCCCCTCCGCCCAGCCCAGCCCAGCCCACCCAAGTGCAGTATCGATCGATCACTGTCACTTACCAAACACAACACATATAACTGCAGCGTTCGCAGTGTTTGGTTTTTGGGGCCCTGTACGCGGCTAGGCTCCCAAAAAGTCCCACACATGTGGTATCCCCGTACTCAGGAAAAGCAGCAGAATGTATTTTGGGGTGCAATTCCACATATAACCATGGCATGTGTGAGCAATATATCATTTAGTGACAACTTTTTGTACATTTTTTTTTTTTCTTTTTGTCATTATTCAATCATTTGGGACAAAAAAAAAATATATTCAATGGGGTCAACATGCCTCTCAGCAAATAGCTTGGGGTGTCTACTTTCCAAAATGGGGTCATTTGGGGGGGTTTTGTGCCATCTTGGCATTTTATGGCCTTCAAAACTGTGATAGGTAGTGAGGAGTGAAATCAAAAATTTATGCCCTTAGAAACCTTGAAGGCGGTGCTTGGTTTTTGGGGTCCCGTACGCGGCTAGGCTCCCAAAAAGTCCCACACATGTGGTATCCCCGTACTCAGGAGAAGCAGCAGAATGTATTTTGGGGTGTAATTTCACATATGCCCATGGCATGTGTGAGCAATATATCATTTAGTGACAACTTTGTGCAAAAAAAAAAAAGTTTGTCATATTCCCGCAACTTGTGGCAAAATATAAAATATTCCATGGACTGAACATGCCTCTCAGTAAATAGCTTGGGGTGTCTACTTTCCAAAATGGGGTAATTTGGGGGGGTTTTGTGCTATTTTGGCATTTTATGGCCTTCGAAACTGTGATAGGTAGTGAGGAGTGAAATCAAAAATTTGCGCCCTTAGAAATCCTGAAGGCGGTGCTTGGTTTCCGGGGTCCCGTACGTGGCTAGGCTCCTAAAAAGTCCCACACATGTGGTATCCCCGTACTCAGGAGAAGCAGCAGAATGTATTTTGGGGTGCAATTCCACATATAACCATGGCATGTGTGAGCAATATATCATTTAGTGACAACTTTTTGTAATTTTTTTTTTTTTTTTTTGTCATTATTCAATCACTTGGGACAAAAAAATAAATATTCAATGGGCTCAACATGCCTCTCAGCAATTTCCTTGGGGTGTCTACTTTCCAAAATGGGGTCATTTGGGGGGGTTTTGTACTGCCCTGCCATTTTAGCACCTCAAGAAATGAGATAGGCAGTCATAAATTTAAAGCTGTGTAAATTTCAGAAAATGTACCCTAGTTTGTAAACGCTATAACTTTTGCACAAACCAATAAATATACGCTTATTGACATTTTTTTTTACTAAAGACATGTGGCTGAATACATTTTGGCCTAAATGTATGACTAAAATTGAGTTTATTCGATTTTTCTTATAACAAAAAGTAGAAAATATCATTTTTTTTTCAAAATTTTCGGTCTTTTTCTGTTTATATCGCAAAAAATAAAAATCGCAGAGGCAATCAAATACCATTAAAAGAAAGCTCTATTTGTGGGAAGAAAAGGACGCAAATTTCATTTGGGTACAACATTGCATGTCCGCACAATTTACAGTTAAAGCAGCGCAGTGCCGAATCCCAAAAACAGGCCTGGTCCTAATGGCCCGAAATGGTCCGGGGCTTAAGTGGTTAATCAATGTCAGTGGTTGCGCGCTTGTCCTTTTACACATGTCTTTTGAGTTTTAGTATTTTTAACTTTTTACTTGCAGCAGCACACATTTTTTGGATCATTTATTTATTCACCATTTTTTAAAATATACTTTCGGTTTAGCGCAGGTTTTTCCAAACTATATATAGACTTACCATAATTGATGGAGCCATGAATTCTGAGCTCTACCAGAAAATCCTGAAGGAGAATGTCCGGCCATCAGTTTGTGACCTCAAGCTCAAGTGCACTTGGGTTATGCAGCAGGAAAATGATCCGAAACACAACAGTAAGTCCACCTCCAAATGGTTGAAATGAAGCAAAATTTAGGTTTGGAGTGGCTTAGTCAAAGCCTGGACTTAAATCCAATTGAGATGCTGTATCATGACCTTACACAGGCTGTTCATGCTGGAAAACCCTCCAATGTGGCTGAATTAAGACATTTCTGCAAAGAAGAGTGGGCCAAAATTCCTCCACAGCGATGTGAAAGACTCATTTCCAGTTATCGCAAACGCTTGATTGCAGTTGTTGCCGCCAAGGGTGGTACAACCAGTTATTAGGTTTAGGGGGAAATTACTTTTTCACATAAAGCCAGGCAGGTTTGGACAGCTTTTTTGCCCTAATAAATGAAACCATCATTTAAAAACTCCATTTTGTATTTACTTGGGTTATCTTTGTGTAATGATAAAATTTGTATGATGATCTGAGTCACTTAAGTGTGACAAATGTGCAAAAAATAAATAAAAAATTAGAAAGGGGGCAAATAGTTTTCCACACAACTGTATATCCCCTTTTGTTGTATATTGTTTAATACTGTAACTTTGTAAGTTTTTGATAGCACTCTCATTATACATGGTATTATGTATTGATTATATATTATGACTTCATTTCTTTTTGCATTTCTGCAACCATTCTCTATTGCACCCCACAAACCCCTGAGGAAGCCTATACTGCGAAACGCGTTGGGGCAACATCCCCTCTTCCCCTTGCGGAATGCATGATACCATATGATGTGATGTAATACATACATATCGATTGCATGGTTTGATATATGTTATATGAGGGGAGGTGCTATTCTCATGGAGGAAATAAATATGGCTTGCTGACTCTATGTTTTTAAAGGGGTTTGATACCCCAAACATTTTAATGATTTTGTAATAATCTAATTTTTCAAAGAACAAACATTTATTATGTTGGTGAGTTATTCTGGCAGAAGAATTCAACACCTTGAAAATCCCAAACTTTCTATTTAAATATTTTTGTAACCATAGATTTAAAGTTGGCCTATTTCAGTGATAGGGGTATGATCATTGTAATTATTTGGTAAGTTACTGCAAAAGCTGTAAGCACTGTGGGAGTCCACCCTTTAGAAAGAAGTATGTGGGCACCTTGGTGGAGGAGGAGGCCAAAATGTTCCCCAAATCTTTAAAGCGGACCTTCAGTAATTTTTTCAACTTTCTATCTACTAAATCTTCTGCCCCTGTTGTTTTAAGTTTGGATAGTAAAACATTTTTTTTTTTTCAGTAAAAACCCTTTTTCAGCCCACTCCACTCCCTGTTTCTTGTCTGGTCATTAGCCTAGGCGTATGACATCATGCACAGATCTCACTCACTCTCGTGAGAGTTTACCAGTAAGAGAGGGGGGATGAGTCATAAGAGTGCCAATGAGAGGTGCAGAGCTGAAGGTGTGTGTCTGTGTAAATCCAGGAAGTGAACAGGCAGCAGCTTCAGCTGCCCACATTCAAAATGGATGCAACCAGACTCAGTGGAGGGAGATTTCTGCAGCATATTTGGTAAGTACAGAATCAAAGTATATATAAAATAATATGCAAAGTGGTTGGAGGGAAGCTTCAGAATGGCAAAGAAGTTTTTTTTTTACAAATTATGTGAGCAGATTGCAGTTCCTAATTTCAAGTCTGATGAGACATTTTAAACAATCTAATCACCGTTTAATACAACCACATCCAAATTAAATGCGTACAATGGACTTTATGTAAATCCAACACTGTTAGATTTCTGTGTTTGAGAACATCCTTCCAGTAAAATGCACCTTCTGTAGGGATGGATGGTAACAAGTAAAATGCATGTAATGTGACTTTAACTGCTTCACTGTCTTTGCACTGCACAAAAAACACAGAGGTGTACCCTGAGGGAACAGGAAGACAATCATTGGAAGATGTGGACCTCTTTTATAGAGACCAGACTACTCCACTAGCCTCTCAGTCCTAACCTGTCCTTTATGCAGATTTCTGATTACCATGTCTTATGAATGGAATTATCATAGAGGAAGAAAATAAAAATACAGCCCCCCCCCCCCCTTATCCTGTCCTATTCACACCCCTCCCCTTCCGTTCACTTACCTTATACTTCCTCCCCTCTTGCCCCTCCCCTCCTTTCTTCTGGTTCTCATCTTCTTTTACTACTACTACTTTTTGTGTATACACACCACCATTTGTATACTGTAGAGCCTTTTGCCACGTACCCACGATCGGAAATTCGTGTGTATGCTCCTTTGGACTTTTCCTGTTGGAATTTCCGCCAGCAAAAATTTGAGAGCTGGTTCTCAAATTTTCTGACAGAAAAAATTCTGATCGGAAATTCCGATCGTCTGTAGCAATTTCGATGCGCAAATTTCCGACGCATGCTCGGAAACAATTTGACGCATGCTCGGAAGTATTGAACTTCATTTTCTCGGCACGTCGTAGTGTTTTACGTCACCGCGTTCTTGACGGACGAAAGTCCTGAGAACTTTTGTGTGACCGTGTGTATGCAAGCCAAGCTTGAGCGGAAATCCGTTGGAAAAACCATCCAAGGTTTTTCCGACAGAAAATCCGATCGTGTGTATGGGGCATAACTCTTATTAAATATAAAATAAAACACCTTAGAATTCGACATCCACTGCTAATAATTGATAACTTTCTGACCCTATGTTTAGTGCTATGACCTATTCTCTCTTTATATCTGAGTATTTTTCACTGCTGGTTATATTATATATACCTACTTGTGTTGTCTGTCTGTTATTCTGGACAATGTTTTTCAGTGCTGATGTGAACATATCCTTCTTTGTTTGTATTGCTGAATACCTTAACCACTAAATAAAGATTAAAAAGAAAAAACCCCACAGAGGTGTAAATAAAGCAAACCACTGGATGGAGGCAAACCAATGCATGGATAAAGCAAGAAAAACAGAACCTGCTCTAATGACACAATTTTACCCAATGATACCCAATGATGATGGTCGAGAAACAATCCATAGAGCCAGGAATTACATGTGTAGCATGGGGCAAAAAATTATAGAATCCAACGAGTCCATAGATTATAGATGAAAACAAATGTCAATTGCCACTTACATGCAGGAAATAGAGAATCCACATTGGCTTGACAAAGAGGCAATGCCTTGACACGGTTGTGCCTTCCAGCAGAGTCCCCAGTTCAAGTGATCCGGTTGGCGAGACGTCACTTCCAGTGACATCATTCCTAGTCTGCCATGACTGGTGATTAGGGATGAGCTTCGTGTTCGAGTCGAACATACGTTCGACTCGAACATTGGCTGTTCGATCGTTCGACGAAGATCGAACGATTTGGGCCGTTCGCGCCAAATTCGAGTGACGCGAACGGCCCACAATGCACTACGCCATCGCAGTGTCATCCAGGCGCTGTGATTGGCCAAGCATGCACTGTGACCCCGCATGCTTGGCCAATCACAGCGCCGGCAGCGAGGAGAGCAATGATTGGCCACAGGCAGGATGCCTGTGGCCAATTATTGCTGAGGGTGTTTAGTACACGCCCCACACTATAAAAGGCCGCCAGCACGGCGGCCTAGTGTAGTGTGTTCCGGAGCAGGGATAGAGTAGCATAGGCAGGGACAGTGACTGTTATTTCTTTCTTGCTTAACCTGGATTCCTTTAGTTTAGGGAAAGAGAAGGATAGGTAGGGAGAGTGTCAGTGTGTTTTGTGCTTCTGCTATAGTGTGCTTAAAAAAAAACATTTATTCTAGGGACAGAAAACTCTAGGTAGGGACAGTGTCAGTTTCTTTCACTCTGCAAGTCCTTGTTTCCAGGGACCTGGAAGGACAGTGAGTGAATTGTCCTTTTGCTATATTGTGATTAAAAAAAACATTTATTCTAGGGACAGAAAACTCTAGGTAGGGACAGTGTCAGTTTCTTTCACTCTGCAAGTCCTTGTTTCCAGGGACCTGGAAGGACAGTGAGTGAATTGTCCTTTTGCTATATTGTGATTAAAAAAAACATTTATTCTAGGGACAGAAAACTCTAGGTAGGGACAGTGTCAGTTTCTTTCACTCTGCAAGTCCTTGTTTCCAGGGACCTGGAAGGACAGTGAGTGAATTGTCCTTTTGCTATATTGTGATTAAAAAAAACATTTATTCTAGGGACAGAAAACTCTAGGTAGGGACAGTGTCAGTTTCTTTCACTCTGCAAGTCCTTGTTTCCAGGGACCTGGAAGGACAGTGAGTGAATTGTCCTTTTGCTATATTGTGATTAAAAAAAACATTTTTTTCTAGGGACAGAAAACTGTAGGTAGGGAGAGTATTTTTTTTCTTTCACTCTGCAAGTCCTTGTTTCCAGGGACCTGTAAGGACAGTGAGTTAATTGTCCTTGTGCTATATTGTGCTGAAAAAAACATTTATTCCAGGGACAGAAAACTCTAGGTAGGGACAGTGTCAGTTTCTTTCACTCTGCAAGTCCTTGTTTCCAGGGACCTGGAAGGACAGTGAGTGAATTGTCCTTTTGCTATATTGTGATTAAAAAAAACATTTTTTTCTAGGGACAGAAAACTGTAGGTAGGGAGAGTGTTTTTTTTCTTTCACTCTGCAAGTCCTTGTTTCCAGGGACCTGTAAGGACAGTGAGTTAATTTTCCTTGTGCTATATTGTGATTAAAAAAAACATTTATTCTAGGGACAGAAAACTCTAGGTAGGGACAGTGTCAGTTTCTTTCACTCTGCAAGTCCTTGTTTCCAGGGACCTGGAAGGACAGTGAGTGAATTGTCCTTTTGCTATATTGTGATTAAAAAAAACATTTATTCTAGGGACAGAAAACTCTAGGTAGGGACAGTGTCAGTTTCTTTCACTCTGCAAGTCCTTGTTTCCAGGGACCTGGAAGGACAGTGAGTGAATTGTCCTTTTGCTATATTGTGATTAAAAAAAACATTTTTTTCTAGGGACAGAAAACTGTAGGTAGGGAGAGTATTTTTTTTCTTTCACTCTGCAAGTCCTTGTTTCCAGGGACCTGTAAGGACAGTGAGTTAATTGTCCTTGTGCTATATTGTGCTGAAAAAAACATTTATTCCAGGGACAGAAAACTCTAGGTAGGGACAGTGTCAGTTTCTTTCACTCTGCAAGTCCTTGTTTCCAGGGACCTGGAAGGACAGTGAGTGAATTGTCCTTTTGCTATATTGTGATTAAAAAAAACATTTTTTTCTAGGGACAGAAAACTGTAGGTAGGGAGAGTATTTTTTTTCTTTCACTCTGCAAGTCCTTGTTTCCAGGGACCTGTAAGGACAGTGAGTTAATTTTCCTTGTGCTATATTGTGATTAAAAAAAACATTTATTCTAGGGACAGAAAACTCTAGGTAGGGACAGTGTCAGTTTCTTTCACTCTGCAAGTCCTTGTTTCCAGGGACCTGGAAGGACAGTGAGTGAATTGTCCTTTTGCTATATTGTGATTAAAAAAAACATTTTTTTCTAGGGACAGAAAACTGTAGGTAGGGAGAGTATTTTTTTTCTTTCACTCTGCAAGTCCTTGTTTCCAGGGACCTGTAAGGACAGTGAGTTAATTGTCCTTGTGCTATATTGTGCTGAAAAAAACATTTATTCCAGGGACAGAAAACTCTAGGTAGGGACAGTGTCAGTTTCTTTCACTCTGCAAGTCCTTGTTTCCAGGGACCTGGAAGGACAGTGAGTGAATTGTCCTTTTGCTATATTGTGATAAAAAAAAACATTTTTTTCTAGGGACAGAAAACTGTAGGTAGGGAGAGTGTTTTTTTTCTTTCACTCTGCAAGTCCTTGTTTCCAGGGACCTGTAAGGACAGTGAGTTAATTTTCCTTGTGCTATATTGTGATTAAAAAAAACATTTATTCTAGGGACAGAAAACTCTAGGTAGGGACAGTGTCAGTTTCTTTCACTCTGCAAGTCCTTGTTTCCAGGGACCTGGAAGGACAGTGAGTGAATTGTCCTTTTGCTATATTGTGATTAAAAAAAACATTTTTTTCTAGGGACAGAAAACTGTAGGTAGGGAGAGTGTTTTTTTTCTTTCACTCTGCAAGTCCTTGTTTCCAGGGACCTGTAAGGACAGTGAGTTAATTTTCCTTGTGCTATATTGTGATTAAAAAAAACATTTATTCTAGGGACAGAAAACTCTAGGTAGGGACAGTGTCAGTTTCTTTCACTCTGCAAGTCCTTGTTTCCAGGGACCTGGAAGGACAGTGAGTGAATTGTCCTTTTGCTATATTGTGATTAAAAAAAACATTTATTCTAGGGACAGAAAACTCTAGGTAGGGACAGTGTCAGTTTCTTTCACTCTGCAAGTCCTTGTTTCCAGGGACCTGGAAGGACAGTGAGTGAATTGTCCTTTTGCTATATTGTGATTAAAAAAAACATTTTTTTCTAGGGACAGAAAACTGTAGGTAGGGAGAGTATTTTTTTTCTTTCACTCTGCAAGTCCTTGTTTCCAGGGACCTGTAAGGACAGTGAGTTAATTGTCCTTGTGCTATATTGTGCTGAAAAAAACATTTATTCCAGGGACAGAAAACTCTAGGTAGGGACAGTGTCAGTTTCTTTCACTCTGCAAGTCCTTGTTTCCAGGGACCTGGAAGGACAGTGAGTGAATTGTCCTTTTGCTATATTGTGATTAAAAAAAACATTTTTTTCTAGGGACAGAAAACTGTAGGTAGGGAGAGTATTTTTTTTCTTTCACTCTGCAAGTCCTTGTTTCCAGGGACCTGTAAGGACAGTGAGTTAATTTTCCTTGTGCTATATTGTGATTAAAAAAAACATTTATTCTAGGGACAGAAAACTCTAGGTAGGGACAGTGTCAGTTTCTTTCACTCTGCAAGTCCTTGTTTCCAGGGACCTGGAAGGACAGTGAGTGAATTGTCCTTTTGCTATATTGTGATTAAAAAAAACATTTTTTTCTAGGGACAGAAAACTGTAGGTAGGGAGAGTATTTTTTTTCTTTCACTCTGCAAGTCCTTGTTTCCAGGGACCTGTAAGGACAGTGAGTTAATTGTCCTTGTGCTATATTGTGCTGAAAAAAACATTTATTCCAGGGACAGAAAACTCTAGGTAGGGACAGTGTCAGTTTCTTTCACTCTGCAAGTCCTTGTTTCCAGGGACCTGGAAGGACAGTGAGTGAATTGTCCTTTTGCTATATTGTGATAAAAAAAAACATTTTTTTCTAGGGACAGAAAACTGTAGGTAGGGAGAGTGTTTTTTTTCTTTCACTCTGCAAGTCCTTGTTTCCAGGGACCTGTAAGGACAGTGAGTTAATTTTCCTTGTGCTATATTGTGATTAAAAAAAACATTTATTCTAGGGACAGAAAACTCTAGGTAGGGACAGTGTCAGTTTCTTTCACTCTGCAAGTCCTTGTTTCCAGGGACCTGGAAGGACAGTGAGTGAATTGTCCTTTTGCTATATTGTGCTGAAAAAAACATTTATTCCAGGGACAGAAAACTCTAGGTAGGGACAGTGTCAGTTTCTTTCACTCTGCAAGTCCTTGTTTCCAGGGACCTGGAAGGACAGTGAGTGAATTGTCCTTTTGCTATATTGTGATTAAAAAAAACATTTTTTTCTAGGGACAGAAAACTGTAGGTAGGGAGAGTGTTTTTTTTCTTTCACTCTGCAAGTCCTTGTTTCCAGGGACCTGTAAGGACAGTGAGTTAATTTTCCTTGTGCTATATTGTGATTAAAAAAAACATTTTTTCTAGGGACAGAAAACTGTAGGTAGGGAGAGTGTTTTTTTTCTTTCACTCTGCAAGTCCTTGTTTCCAGGGACAGAGAAGGACACCTGAAGGTAGCCCTTATTGCTTTTTTCCCATCTCCCTGCAGGCCATCTATTAGAATGTCTGGAAGGCAAACAAGGAGAGGCAGACAGTCAGGAGGCAATAAAAGAGGGCAAGCAGGCTCTGTGTCTGGGGGCAACAGTGCTGGTCGTGGACGCGGTGCATTGTCATCAGCACATGGCCATGGGACACGCTTGTCCTTCTTTTCGGCAGCTGGACATGTTGAGCCACATCATGCCGAAGACTTGGTAGAGTGGATGACCAAGCCCTCCTCCTCCTCCTCATCCTCTCTCACCCAGGCTCAGGGTACTGGAAAAGCAGCTGCCAAAGCGTCGTCTTCCCTGGTATCAATGTCAGACAAATCATCAGTCACTCCTTCCCTAGACCCACCATGTCCTCCTCCTGAGGAGTCCCCCGAACTGTTTCAGCACAGTGTTGGGTACATGCTCCAGGAGGATGCCCAGCGTTTCGAAGGGTCTGATGATGAAACCCAGCTAGAGGAAGGCAGTAGCGTGAGAGCAGACAGAGGGGATGCTCAAGAAGGACACCAATCTGGCAGTCATGTTCCAGCAGCTGCAGCATACTGCCAGATTGGCTCCAGTGATGAGGAGGGAGGGGATGATGAGGTCAATGACTCCACGTGGGTGCCTAATAGGAGAGAGGAGGAGGAGGAGGATGAGGAGGAGGCACATCTCCAACGAGGCAGGATGCCCTTTGGTGGCCAGCGTAAGGGCAGTACACCGACGGAATCACACCGCAGAGCTCCGCCTGTGCAGGGCGCTGCCTCTGCCCGTCATTCAAAAAGTTCTTTGGTGTGGGCCTTTTTTGAGGCTAGTGCATCAGATCGCACAGCTGCTGTTTGCAACATATGTCTCAAGCGTATATCGCGTGGCCAAAACATCAGCCGCTTGGGTACCACATGCCTGACCAGACATATGTTGACCTGCCATGCAGCTCGTTGGCAAGCCTACCTCAAAGACCCACACCAAAGAACAAAGCGGACCTCTCCTTGCACCGCATCAGCTGGGATCTCCAACCCCACTATAACTTCAGTCCTCTCTGAAACATGCACTGAGAGGAATGAAGGTGTAGAATTAGGTGTGTCACAGCCAAGTACTTGCGCCCACTCTGCTAGCAGTACACCGACGTCCGATTCTAGCAGGCAAATTTCCCTGCCCCAGCTGCTGGACCGTCGAAAGAAGTTCACTCCCAGCCATCCACATGCCCAGCGGTTGAATGCTAGCTTGGCTAAATTGCTAGCGCTTCAACTGCTGCCTTTTCAGTTGGTAGACTCGGCCCCCTTCCGTGAGTTTGTGCAATGTGCGGTTCCTCAGTGGCAGGTTCCCAAACGCCACTTTTTCTCACGGAAGGCTATTCCGGCTCTCTACCGGCATGTGGAAGGCAATGTCTTGGCCTCGCTGGACAGGGCGGTCAGCGGTAAGGTGCATATTACCGCTGACTCATGGTCCAGCAGGCATGGACAGGGACGTTACCTTTCTTTCACGGCCCATTGGGTCACTCTTTTGGCAGCTGGGAAGGATTCAGGACAAGGTGCAGTAGTGTTGGAGGTTGTCCCACCGCCACGCCTCCAAAATGCTACTACTGGTTGTGACACACCTCTCTCCTCCACCCCCTCCTCTTCTTCTTCCTCCATGGCCTCTTCCTGTGGTTTGTCCTATGAACCAGCGGTGCTCCGTAGCCGTTCACGGGGCTACGCAAGTACGCAGGCAAAAAGATGCCATGCCGTGCTTGCGCTGGTGTGTTTGGGGGACAGAAGCCACACTGGGGCAGAGGTCCTGTCTGCTCTGCAGGGCCAGGCCGAGAGGTGGTTGACGCCACGCCAGCTTAAGCCAGGAATGGTGGTTTGCGACAATGGCACCAACCTCCTCTCCGCCCTCCGACAGGGACAACTGACCCATGTGCCCTGTGTGGCTCACGTCCTTAACCTGGTGGTGCAGCGGTTCTTGGGCAGGTACCCGGGCTTACAGGATGTCCTGAGGCAGGCCAGGAAAGTCTGTGTGCATTTCCGCAGATCTTATAATGCCAGTGCTCGCCTGGCTGAGCTGCAAAAGGAGTTGAACCTGCCCAAGAACCGCCTTATATGTGACATGCCCACCAGGTGGAACTCAACGTTGGCCATGCTGCAGCGGCTGCACACGCAGCAGAGGGCCATCAATGAGTACCTGTGCGACTACGGCACCAGGACAGGGTCAGGGGAGCTTGGTTTTTTTTCTCCACGCCAGTGGGGCATGATCAGGGATGCATGCACTGTCCTGGCACCATTTGAGGAGGCCACGAGGATGGTGAGCAGTGACAGTGCATGCATCAGTGACACTGTACCTCTTGTCCACCTGTTGGAGCACACGCTGCGTGGAATAATGGACAGGGCACTTGAGGCAGAACAGAGGCAGGAAGAGGAGGACTTCCTTGCCTCTCAAGGCCCCCTTTACCCAGACAGTGTTCCTTCTGTCCCACCCATCGCACAGGAAGAGGAGGAGGAGGAGGAGGAGGAGGAGGATTGTGTCAGCATGGAGGTGGAGGCTGGCACTCAGCATCATCAGCAGCAGTCTTTTAGGGATGATTTACAGTCCCAAGAAACCAGTGGACTTGTACGTGGCTGGGAGGAGGTGGCTGCGGATCATGTCGTCCTTAGTGACCCAGAGGACTCCGGAGCGAATGCCTCAGCAAACCTACGCTGCATGGCCTCCCTGATCCTGCAAAGTCTGCGGAAGGATCCTCGTATTCTTCGGATCAAGGAGAGGGACCATTACTGGCTGGCCACTCTCCTTGATCCACGGTACAAGGGTAAGGTTGCGGACCTTATGTTACCGTCGCAGAGGGAGCAGAGGATGAGACAACTCCGGGAGGCCTTGCAGAAAGGTCTGTGCAACGCGTTCCCAGAGACTGGGAGGTTGCAAACTCCTGGTCCTGGACAACGAGTTGCTGAGGCTTCGGCCAGTCAAAGAAGGAGCGGTGGGGAAGGTGGCCGTCTGACCGATGCGTTCAGACAATTCTTTAGTCCGCAGCCCCAAAGTATGATTGGTTCCAGCAACCATCGCCAGCGTCTGATAAACATGGTGCAGGAATATCTAGGGGCAAGGTCAGACTTGGACACCTTCCCCACCGAAAATCCTCTGGCTTACTGGGTCTTGAGGATGGATCACTGGCCAGAGCTTGCACAGTATGCAATTGAGCTACTGGCCTGTCCTGCATCCAGCGTTCTTTCGGAACGCACATTCAGTGCTGCTGGAGGATTTGTCACGGATCACAGGGTGCGCCTGTCCACCGACTCGGTTGATCGACTGACTTTCATCAAGATGAACCAGTCTTGGATCACCACCAGCTACCACACACCTGATGCTGATATAACAGACTAATTGATTTTAAAATGTCACATCCCTTCAAGACTGATGCTGATGCTGAGTGCCTGTGCTGTTATGTTGACTGCCTATCCTCCTCCTCCGAGTCCTCAATGATACGATTGATGATGATAGCTTGGAAGATCATTTTTGTTTATGGGTGCCGCCACCAGTGCCTAACGCCCAATTTTTCAGCCCCTGTTTAACAGGGGCGTGTAATTACAATTTTTGAAGCAATACTTTGCAACAGGGCTCATTGCTGTGCTCCAAGTACAGTATCTGTGAGGAGTTGCAGTGTTGTGCCACCAGTGCCTAAGGCCCAATTTTTCAGCCCCTGTTTAACAGGGGCGTGTCATTACAATTTTTGAAGCAATACTTTGCAACAGGGCTCATTGCTGTGCTCCAAGTACAGTATCTGTGAGGGGTTGCAGTGTTGTGCCACCAGTGCCTAAGGCCCAATTTTTCAGCCCCTGTTCAACAGGGGCATGTAATTACAATTCTTGATCTAATAATTCACAGCAGGGCCCATTGCTGCACCCACCAAGAGTAACTGTCAGGGCTTACAGTGTTGTGGCACCAGCACCACCATCAAAGGCCCAATTTTTACTACCACTGTTCAACAATTATATGTAATTAAAATTCCTGATATAATAGTTGACAGCAGGGCGTTCCAGCACCAACCAAGAGTAACTGTGAGTGCTTACAGTGTTGTGCCAACACCAACAACTAAGGGGCCTATTTCTGCAGAGTATATACGGCAGGTCCCTACTTTCAAACATCCAACTTACAAACGACTCCTACTTGCAAACGCAAGAAGACAACAGGAAGTGAGAGGAAATCTACCACTAGGAAGGAAAATTCTCTCCTGTAAGAATAAATATGGGAGAAAGGTGTCTCCTCTGTACTGATGCTTTATCAGCAATCCTTGTTTCAAGAAAAACACCACATTTCAAAAACAGTTGTCATTGGGACGGAAAGTGAGGTGAAATGTTCTGAACAGGGGCACAGACAGCAAAACAAATGTTACAGGGGTGATAACCCTTACCTATGTTTTCCAAAAAGTTTAAAAATAGATTTTTGGGCTGGAGCTACACTTCAACAATGTACCTGTTCAAAATTACAAACAGATTCTACATAAGAACAAACCTACAGTCCCTGTCTTGTATGCACCGCCTGTATACGGCTGTTCAGAGTATATAGGGCCTTTTTTATTTTATGTGCGGGGTTCCCCTTAATATCCATACAAGACCCAAAGGGGCTGGTAATGGGCTGGGGTAGGGGGGGGGGGTCATGGGGTAGCTATGCCATTTTTCTTAAAGAATTTCATCCATATTACCGGGACCAGACATTACATTAAAGCCGCAAGCAGTTTTAAATGGCTTTTTTTTCCTTTAGAAGTGTCATTTTGTGCAGGGACAGTTCTAAACACGGGAAACACGTGGCACTTCACAGGCATACTTTAGACACCCCCCAGGTACGATATTTAAAGGAATATTTGACTTTTTTTTTTTCACTTTATGCATCATTAAAATGACTGCTCCCGAAAAACGACCGTTTTTAAAACTTCTTTTTGCATTGATACATGTCCCCTGGTGCAGAACCCGGGTTCCCAAACCCTTTTTAGGACAATAACATGCATAATAGTTGTTATAATTAGCACTTTAGAATTCGAACGTTCGCATCCATTGTATTTAATAGGGTTCTAATGTTCGTTCGAACTTCCGGTCCGTTCGCGGGTTCTGGTGCGAACCGAACCCGGGGGTGTTCGGCTCATCACTACTGGTGATGCCCAGTGGCTCTTCCTGGATACGGATATACCCAGCACATTACCATCCACATCTCTCCTCCCAGCTGGTATATCCATCTTCCAGTCCTTTGCTTTCCTGGTGGCCACAGGTGGAACAGATGATATTTCTCTACACCAGAACCTGGTCACATGTGGGGCTGTGGTTTTGCTCTATTTCTTGGGTGTAAGTGGCCCATTTTTTCCAATAAAGAGGACTTATTTCATTGACATTTGTTCTCAGCTCTAATCTATGGACTCATTGGATTCTATAATTCTGTTTGGTTGGACCTTACGCCTTATCTGATTGGTTGCTTCATCCAATAACAATTAGCTGGTTACCCATTGTTTTTTTTAGTGACCTGCAACATATACCATACATCCACACTGTGTGTGGCCAGGTTTTTGCATACTTCTACACAGCTGAGTAGAGTACACTTCTTTTGTGCAGAGATTTAAATGTAGTTTAAACACTTTTCTTGTTCATACATCACGGGACACAGAGCAGCATAGTCATTACTATGTGGGTTATATAGAATTACCTTCAGGTGCTGGCACTGGCAACTTCCAAAACAGGAAGTACCCTCCCCTATATAAGCCCCTCCCATCCGGGAGTACCTCAGTTTTTTGCCAGTGTCTAAGGTGTTGGCCAAGGTTAACATGTATTCATCTGGGCTTGTGTACAGGTTCTCTGGGCCTTAGCAAGCTATTCCGGATCCGACCAAAAAAGCTTCATAGCTAAACGGTCGGTACCCGGGCCTTGCAGAGAAGAGCAGGGTTTTGCCTGTAATGCCTCTCTTAGGAGGGCTGGACCCTGGGATCCAGAGCTCTGGTCATACCCAAAACCAAGAGGCTATCTGTGCAGGGTGCTATACAGGTCCAGGGGAGTGGAATCCTTGGGAACCCGGTCCCTGAAGGTCTAGTACAATGCCTGCCGTGAGAGGTGAAGTTTGGGCTTCTGTGGACCAAACAAAGTCCTGCGGCGGGGAAAAGGTAAGTGGGGGCCCCTCAGGAACTTGGTTCTATTGAGGGGACCCCCAAGCCTAATATGTCTTTCTGCCTGTTACCTAAAGGGTATTCCCGCTAATAGCTGTATATGCCTAAGAAATCCTAGAAATGTTTTTTCATAAGGGAAGTTTTAAAAAAACTGTAAACCTGGAAATGTTTTTCATAAAGGAGGTTTTAAAAAAAAAAAAAGACAAAAGTGCGGTACCTGTGTTTGTCCACTAGAGGCCGCTGTGGAATGTCTTTTTTCTTGGGACTATTCCTTCCATGGTGAAAGTCCAGGCAGATGAGTGAGCTCTCTATCAGGGAAGCTGCATTCCTCTGTCATGCTGCCAAGTAGTTTCCTTCCATCCCCGAGTCCTGGTAAAACAGGGACCCTGGCTCCTCTCCCTACATGGCGCCAAGAGCGCACACGTGCACGCGCGCACACATGCTTTCTTTTTATAAGGTTTAGCTTCAAAAAAGGGGGCGGAGCCTGGCGGATGACGCGCTCTGTGCGCCCAGCGCTTCTGCGCATGCGCGGGCGTCCCAGCAAGATAAAAGGACTCAGTCCACGCTGCTTGCTATGGACACAGAGCATGAAAAGGAGCTGGTAGCATGGTATAGGGGCTTACAGCGGGCGGTTGATACAGGCATCCCCAGAAAGACGCATTAGTAGACACCCACTGATGTACATAGCAGCAAATTGCATTAGACTATTTCAGTAAGGGGTGTATTGCGGCTGGAATACCTCAGCTTTGAACTAAGGAATATGCCGCCTAAAAAACTCAGAGATATACCTCTCAGGAAGTGTAGGGGGTCTCCATCGGGCTCTGAGGATCTGGAGCAGTCATCTGCACCCTCCTCCCCTGAGAAATCAGAGGTTAATACCCATAAGGAACCCCCGGGAGTGCCAGGTACTGCGGCTGTCCTCAGTCCACCTGCTCCTGCATATATAACAGAGGAGGTTTTTTCCTCAACTCTGGAGGGATTGGAGCAGAGATTGGCTGCATTGATCGCTTCTTCTCTACAGGAAAGAAAGCGCGCCAGATCTCCATCACCTCCATTAGAGTGCCTGTTGGCAGAGCAACAGTCCCAGGAAGGGACCGACCTACCTGAAGGGGATCAGGAGGAGGTTAGCTCTGTTTTTGAGGAATCGACAGTAGATGAACCATTTTCAGCATCACAGACTGAAAGATTGTGGGTCCAGACCCTAACTGACATGGTTCGATCTGCATTTAAAATGCCTCTTGTTGAACCATCAACTACTGCTGTCTCCTCATTGGGGTCGCTAAAAGCTCCCCAGGTTAATTGCTCCTTTCCAATACATCCATTATTGGAAGGACTTATATACCAGGACTGGGAACATCCTGATAAACTATTTGTTCCGCCTAAAAGGTTTCCGGTGATCTATCCCATGGAGGAAAAGTTCACCCAGAGATGGAATGTTCCTACGGTGGATGCAGCCATCTCTTCTGTGAACAAATCACTGACATGTCCAGTAGATAATGTTCAAATGTTCAAAGATCCAGTGGATAAAAAATTGGAATCTTTATTAAAATCTGCTTTTTCCACAGCAGGGGCTGTTACACAGCCAGCAGTGGCAGCTATTGGGGTCTGCCAAGCTTTAAAGGATCAAATGAAAATGGTCCTGAGGGATTTGCCAGACCAACAGGCCCAGGCTCTGGCTGATCTGCCTAGAGCATTATGCTTTGCGGTTGACGCCATCAAGGATTCTATCCATCAGGCCTCCCGCCTCACGCTGTCTTTGGTACATATGCGTAGGCTTCTGTGGCTTAAAAACTGGTCTGCTGAAGCTCCCTGTAAGAAGCTCTTAGTTAGCTTCCCATTTCATGGGGAACGCCTTTTTGGCGAAGACCTGGATAAGTATATCCAGAAGATTTCCAGTGGTAAAAGTACTCTCTTACCGAGTAAGAAGAGGTCTAGGGGTCCATCTTTTAAGAGGACTACCTCTCCTATCCCTGCGACGTCTGCTACTAAGCAGTTCCGACGGCCTCCTCGGTCAAACTCAGGAGGTAAAAATCAGGGACAGCCACAGGGTAATAAAAAGCCCTGGATCCGAAGAGGTACTAAACCAGCCTCCAAGTCAAGCCTATGAAGGGCTGCCCCCACTCAAACGGGTGGGGGGAAGACTTCAGTTGTTCGCAGAGACCTGGCGGGAGACGATCAAAGACAGATGGGTGCTCTCCGCAGTAACTCTGGGATACAAGTTGGAGTTAAAAGAGTCTCCTCCGTCCCATTTTATGTGGTCAGGCATGCCAAGAGACCCTCTGAAAAGACGGTCTCTCCTATTGGCGTTAGAACAACTATTGCTCCAAGGAGTAATTATGGAGGTTCCTATGGAAGAGTGGGGGTTGGGTTTCTACTCAAACCTTTTCACAGTCCCGAAGCCAAACGGGGACATAAGACCCATATTGGACCTAAAGAGTCTAAACAAATTTCTAAACGTCCGGTCTTTCCGGATGGAGTCGATCCGATCGGTCACCGCTGCCCTACAAGGGGAGGAATGGTTAGCCTCGATCGACATCAAAGATGCTTACTTGCATGTTCCCATCTTTCCAGGTCATCAAAAATTCCTACGCTTTGCAGTAGAAGGGCGCCATTTTCAGTTCAGAGCCTTACCATTCGGTCTGGCCACAGCACCACGAGTGTTCACAAAAATTCTGGCCCCACTGTTGGCCAATCTAAGAACACGGGGTGTAACAATAATGGCATACCTAGACGACCTGTTGTTGATGGACCACTCAGTTGCCAAGCTAGAAGTGGTAATTATCGATACAATCAAGTATCTAGAATCTCACGGTTGGGTCATCAACCTGGACAAGTCAGCCCTACAGCCAGTGAAAAACCTGGTATATCTAGGGCTACGGCTGGATTCAGACCAGAGGAAGATTTTCTTACCTCTAGACAAGGTATCCTCTTTGAGGGGCTTGGTCCGTCTGCTTTGTGCAAAAAGACAGCCGTCCATACGCATGTGCATGAGGCTGCTAGGAAAGATGGTAGCATCATTCGAAGCTGTGCCATACGCCCAATTCCACTCAAGGAATTTACAAAGGGCCATATTGTCAGCCTGGAACGGAAAAGTTCAGGCTCTAGACTTCCCGATGGCTTTGTCCCCTTCCGTTCGGAAGAGTCTCTGCTGGTGGTTGATCCCCCAGAATCTCCAGAAGGGAAAACCCTTCAGCCCGATATCTTGGAAGGTGGTCACTACAGATGCCAGCCTTACAGGCTGGGGGGCAGTACTGGAGCAATGGTCTCTCCAGGGCAGATGGTCAAATGTAGTAAAAACCCTGCCCATCAATCATCAATCTCTTAGAGATACGAGCAGCCCGGTACGCCCTAGTAGCCTGGACATCCAGACTCCAAGGGTCCCCTGTCAGAATTCAATCAGACAATGCCACAGCAGTGGCATATATCAATCATCAGGGAGGCACCAGGAGTCGTGCAGCCCAGAGGGAAGTAAGTCACATCCTGGAATGGGCAGAAAAGCATGTCCCATGTATATCAGCTGTCTTCATTCCAGGGGTGGAGAATTGGAAGGCGGACTTTCTGAGTCGCCAACAGTTATGCCCAGGGGAATGGTCCCTTCATCCCGAGGTCTTCCGAGCAATATGTCAGCGGTGGGGAACACCGGATGTAGATCTGCTAGCATCCAGATTCAACGCAAAGGTGGACAGGTTTGTCTCCCGGACAAGGGATCCCCTCGCTTGCGGCTCGGATGCTCTGGTGTTCCCTTGGGATCAGTTCAGACTGATATATGCATTCCCTCCGCTACAATTGTTGCCTCGACTCCTTCGCAGAGTCAGGTTGGAGAAGAAGCCGGTGATCCTGGTGGCTCCAGCGTGGCCCCGAAGGGCCTGGTACGCGGAGATCATCAAAATGTCTGTGGGGAGTCCTTGGACCCTTCCACGTCGTCCGGACCTGCTTTCGCAAGGACCGATATACCACCCTTCCTTACTAACTCTAAGTTTAACGGCCTGGCTATTGAGTCCCACATCCTAAAGAAGAGAGGTCTCTCTAACTCTGTGGTATCAACTATAATCAATGCCAGGAAGCCTGTATCCAGGCAGATCTACTATAGAGTTTGGAAGGCGTACATCACTTGGTGCGAGGCCAGAAAATGGCATCCACGTAAGTACGTTATAGGCAGAATTCTGGACTTCCTGCAGTGGGCTGTAGACAGGAAGTTTGCCTTAAGTACTATCAAGGGCCAGGTTTCGGCCTTGTCAATACTATTTCAAAGGCCCCTGGCTATGCATTCACTTGTCAAATCCTTTATGCAAGGTGTGACTCGTATTATTCCACCGATTAAGGCTCCCATATGCCCATGGGATCTAAATTTGGTTCTGTCGGTTCTGCAGAAGCAGCCATTTGAACCTTTGCGGCACATTTCCTTGGTTCTACTCACCAGGAAATTGATATTTTTAGTAGCCATATGCTCGGCTAGAAGAGTGTCGGAATTAGCCGCCATGTCCTGTAAAGAGCCATATCTGGTTATCCATAAGGACAGAGTAGTATTACGTCCTCACCCAGCCTTTCTTCCTAAGGTGGTGTCGAGGTTTCACTTGAACCAGGATGTGGTTCTTCCTTCTTTTTTCCCCAAACCAAGCTCGGTAGAGGAAAAGTTATTGCATTCTTTGGATGTAGTAAGAGCAGTTAAAGCTTATCTAAAAGCCACTGCTCAGATTCGTAGAACGGATTCTCTGTTTGTTCTGCCGGAAGGCCCCAGAAAGGGTCAGGCAGCATCAAAATCTACTTTAGCCAAGTGGATTCGACAGGTCATAATACAAGCCTATGGCTTGAAAAGTAGACCGCCTCCGTTCAAAGTTAGGGCGCACTCCACGAGAGCAGTTGGAACTTCATGGGCAGTGCATCACCAGGCCTCCCTGGCGCAAATTTGTAAGGCCGCAACATGGTCTTCAGTACACACGTTTTACTAGGTTCTACCAGGTGGACGTGAGAAGTCAGGAGGATGTCGCCTTTGGGCGCAGTGTGTTGCAGGCCGCAAAAGATCCTCATGCCTGATGGCGCCCAGCTTATGTATGGTGTATCCCCCCCTCATGTGGCATTGCTTTGGGACGTCCCACATAGTAATGACTATGCTGCTCTGTGTCCCGTGATGTATGAACAAGAAAGTAGGATTTTTAAAACAGCTTACCTGTAAAATCCTTTTCTTGGAGTACATCACGGGACACAGAGCTCCCACCCCTCTTTTGGGGACACGTATTGCTTTGCTACAAAACTGAGGTACTCCCGGATGGGAGGGGCTTATATAGGGGAGGGTACTTCCTGTTTTGGAAGTTGCCAGTGCCAGCACCTGAAGGTAATTCTATATAACCCACATAGTAATGACTATGCTGCTCTGTGTCCCGTGATGTACTCCAAGAAAAGGATTTTACAGGTAAGCTGTTTTAAAAATCCTACTTTTTGGGCTCTGCTTAGGAAAGCCTACAGGCTAAAAAAGGTTTTGGGGTCCTGCTCATAAAAGTTTCAAATCGGCAAAGAAAAAGACTGGAGGATCCGCTCATGAAGGCCTACAGTCTACAAGGAAGGTAGGTAACAAGGGGTAATCAAAAAAGTTTACAGTTTAATGGGAAAAGGCTTTGGAACTCCCACAAATGAAATCTTACAGTGTAAGGAAAAAGGGTTGGAGCAGCTCTTATGGAAGCCTACAGTCTACAAGGTAAAGATTTGGGGCCCCTCTCATGAAAGTTTACAGTCTACAAAGAAAAAGATTGAGGGACATTCATGTTCATGAAGTTCATAGTCTAAAAGGGATTTTTTTTTTTTACATATCCTGCTCCTGAAAGCCTCCAGTCGGCGAGGAAAGTGATTGGGGGCACTACTGAAGAAGACTTAAGCCCTGTACACACGATCGGATTTCCTATGGACTCTAATCCGATGGATTTTTCCATCGGAAATCCGATGAAGCTGACTTCCATCAGTCTTGCCTACACACCATCAGTCAAAAATCCGACCGTCCCAAACGCTGTGACGTAAAACACTCCGACAAAGCCGAGAAAAATGAAGTTCAATGCTTCTGAGCATGCGTCGACTTGATTCTGAGCATGCGTGGGTTGTTTGTCCGATGGAGTTCCACACAGACGATCAGAATTTGCTATCGTTTTTTTTCCCATCGGATAAATTTAAAACATGTTCTATTTTTTCTCACCGATGGAAAAAAGACCGATGGGGCCCATACACGATCGGTTTGTCCGGTGAGAAAAGTCCATCAGACTGTTTTCATCTGTAAAACCGATCGTGTGTACATGGCATAACAGTCATCAAAGAAAAAGTGTCGGGTCCTGATCAGAAAAGCTTACAGTCTGAAGAAAAAATAGTTTGGGGGCTCCGTTCATGAATACATGCTGACTACAAAAAAAAGGTTTGGGAGCCTTGCTCATGAAAGTTTACAGCCTACAAAGAAAAAAATTGGGGGATCCTCTCATGAAGGATTGCTGTCTACAAGGGAAACATTTGGGCGATAAACAAGAACGTTTACACTTTAAACGGAAAAGGTTTGGGGGATGCACTCATGAAACCTTATAGCAAGGATATGCAATTAGCGTACCTCCAGCTGTTGCAAAACTACAAGTCCCATCATGCCTCTGCCTCTGGGTGTCATGCTTGTGGCTGTCAGAGTCTCGCTATGCCTCATGGGATTTGTAGTTCTTCAACAGCTGGAGGTCCGCTAATTGCATATCCTTGCCTTGTAGTCTAAAGAAAAAAAAAAAAAGATTCGGGGGTCCTGCCCATGGAAACCTACAGCCTAAATGGAAAAGGTGTGGGAACCCTGCTCATGAAAGTTTACAGTATACAAGGAAAATGGATTTGGTTCTGCAACAATTAAGGTCTACAGTCTACAATGAAAAGGTTTTAGGGCCATGCATATACAGTAAAAGCCTACAGTCTTCAAAGAAAAGGTCTGGAGGCTCTGCACATAAAATCCTACAGTCTACAAGGAGAAGGTTTCGATGCCAATATTGGTAAAGCATACAATCTACAAGGAAATGGTTTGGGGGAACTTTTATAGTCCGAAGGTAAAGATTTGGGGGGCACCACTCATAAAAAGCTCACAGTCTAATGGAGAAGGTTTAGAGGCCCCGCTCATGAAAGTCTACAGTCTACAAGAAAAAGACTTGGGGCCCTGCACACAAAAGCCTACAGTCTACAAGGAAAATGATTGGGGGCCCTGCTGAAGAAGGCCTACCCTCTACACAAAAAAGGTGTTGAAGGCCTAATCCAGAAAGCTTACAGTCTAAATTGAAAAGGTTTGGAGGCCCAGGTCATGAAAGCTCATAGTCTAAAAGGGAAAAAGTTTAGATGCCCCGCTCATGAAAATCTACAAGAAAAATGATTGGGAGCCTTGTTAAAGAAAACCTACAGTCTACTAGAAAAAGGTATCAGGGGCTTGCTCATGAAAGCTTACAGTCTAAATGGAAAAGATTTCGGGGGGCCCAGGTCATGAAGTTCATAGTCTAAAAGAGTAAAAAGTTTAGACGTACTGCTACTGAGAGCCTACAGTCTACAAGGAAATTATTGGGGGGGGGGGGGGCTACTGAAGAAAACTTACAGTCTCCATGGGAAAAGTGTCGGGGCCTGATCAGGAAAACTTAGAATCTAAAGGGAAAAGGTTTGGGGGCTCTGCTCATAAAGGCAAATAGGCTACAAAAAAAAGATTTGGGAGCAGTGCTCATGAAACTTACAGTCTAAATGGAAAAGGTTTGGGAGCCATGCTCATGAAAACCTACAGTCCAAAAGGAAAAAGAGATGTCCCGCTCATTAAAGCCATAGTCTAGATGTAAAAAGATTTAGAGCCCTACAGTCTAAAAGGAAAAGATTTGGGGAAGGGCGCTCATAAAATCTTAGTCTTATGCCGCGTACACACGATCGGAAATTCCGCCAAGAAAAGTCTGATGTAAGCGTTTGGTCGGAAATTCCGACCGTGTGTAGTCTCCATCGGAATTTTTCTGTCGAATTTCCTGGAGAGCTGGTTTTCAACTTTTCCGACAAGAAAAGTTCTTGGAGGAAATTTCGATCGTCTATATGCAATTCCGACGCACCAAAAACCACGCATTCTCGGAATCAAGTCGACGCATGCTCGGAAGCATTGAACTTCACTTTTCTCGGCTCGTCGTAGTGTTGTACGTCACCGCGTTCTTGACGCTCGGAATTTTGTGTGACCGTGTGTATGCAACACAAGTTTAAGCCAAAATTCCGTTGTAAAAAAATCCACGGTTTTCTTGTTGGAATTTCCGATCGTGTGTACGTGGCATTAGGTTCGGTTCACACTGCTGCGCTGTGAATTTGTTGTTCGGTTTTTTGTCCTGAGTGAGGTGCGAATTTACCGCGATTTTACTGTGAATTTCAGGAGTTGGACATAGCTGCGATTGATGTTCTAGCCAATGGAATCATAATGAAAAAAAAAAAAAAAAAAAGGTTTTAACTTCCTGGTTATTGTGGAGGATCGCGTGGTGGAATTCACACATATGTGAAACATCAATGCGATTCCAGAACGATTTACATTGATGTCTATGGAGAATAAATTTGCAGCGCAACGCTGTAAACTCGCACAAGACCCTTTTTTTTAATCGCATTGCATTCGTAGAGGAATCGCAACGCATGTATGTGAACGACCGTCATTAAAAACAATGACTTTATGGATGACATGCGAATTTAGAATGTTTTTGACGCATCACATTTGTTATGAACTCGCATCAGTGTGAACCGGGCCTTATAGGTAAACGGTAAGGGGGGCCTGCTTATGAAAGCTTCCATCTCTCCCACACATTTTGCAGATTTCATAGATAAACTCGTCTTACTCATCATACAGCACACGGTGAAGAGGGCTCTGACATATGCATAGCTTGCCATTGCTCATACAAGTTTTAAAAACTGTATTAAATATTGGCACGTTTATATTTAACCTTCCATATGTCTAAGAATGTGAAGTTGTTTTCTTTTGATGTGTGAATAGAATCTTGGAATGAACATTGGATTCTCACATTTACTTCACAGCTCCAGATTTACATTTTCATGTTTTATATTGTTTTCTGTCAGAGGAACTTTGCTTTCCATAGGGAGTGCTTGTCACCTCACTGTAGCTGCACATGACCTTGGTGTAAAAGTGCTTCGCTCACTTACAATGTTTTCTCAATGGTTTCAATCAATCTGTAACAGGTTTGCAGAGGGTTCCATGATGTGTCATTGATCGTTTGAGGCCTGGTTCACACTTGTCCGACAAACGCTCCGACATTGGGAGCTCATGTCGCATGACGTGTGAAAATCAATGAATCCCTATGAGAGCCGTCTTAACTGGTCCGACACAAGTCGGTCCGACATTAAAAATGCTCCCTGTACTACTTCTGTCCGACTTTGATCCTACTTCATCCCATTGAATATCATTGAAGTCGGATCAAAGTAGGATCCTTGTCCTAACCATCCGACATTTGACATCCGACATAGTGATTACAGCAGCAGTAAAAGGAATTTATCTCACCCTGGGATTGTTTTGATTGGTCAAAGGATAAGTCAGACTAGCACAATGTCGGATCAAAGTAGTATCCTGTTCATAAATGTCGGATGGATGTCGGACCAATGTAGGATCAATGTAGGACTGGTGTCGCAGAGCAAAGTAGGATGAAAGTCGGATGAATGTCGTGTCGTATTAGTGTGAACCCAGCCTTAAGCTGAACTCCAAATAGATGTAAATTCCACACATGAATTTCTAAAAAAATATACAGAATTATTGCCAGCATAAGTATCCACCTCTGTCTTTTATATCAGCTTCCTTTATTCATCTACATAACAGAACTAGAAGAAGGAGGGGCATTCCTCTAAATCAGGGGTGCTCAATCTGTGACCCTCAACCTCAAACCAGCGAAGCTCATGTAGGGTTGCCACCTCATCCCTTTAAACCCGAACACATATTAATTCCACAGGTTCTGTGGCTGATTAAGGTGGTAATTAAACTCACTTGGTGCCTTATCTGCATTAAATTAGCCTCAGAACCTGTGTAATTTATATATGTTTGGGTTTAAAGGGATGAGGTGGCAACCCTAAGCTCATGCCTGGAGTCGGCAACCCGATGATTGTGATCTGGCCTTGCCGACCCACCATCCCAGAGCATCAGAGTGCATTGGGCCGGTGCCGACAGCAGAGGAAGTAGGCTGCCGCATAGAGAGCAAAAGTTGCATAAGCCAATGCTTCCTCTGCAACGCCGACTCCTGTCCAAGGCAGAGTGACACCAAGTGTAATTCGCCTGGGATCTTTCTAGCAGCCTGGAGAATAGGGTGACCACATTTCCAAACTACCATTCAGGGATACACCCCCTTCCCAAAAATCAGCTTGTGCTGTAACGAATCACAGCACAGTGATTGGACACAAGAGGCGGGATTTATGATTTCTCCAATCACAAGCAGGGGGCAGGGATTGTGCTCCTCCAGGCATTCCCGGCCAGGGCAAGTACTGTAAGTGAGTAAAGTGGTGATGTGGCAGCCTTTTTTGGGGACATCAGATTGGCCCGGGGGGTGGCTGTGTCAGTTTCATTCCAGGACACTGTATTGTCCCGGAATGAAGGTGCCTGGGACAGACTTTCAAAATACGGGACTGTCCTGGGCAATCCGGGACACATGGTCACCCTACTGGAGAACGATGCCAGTGTAAACATCACACACACTGTTCTTTTGCAATGGGCATATTAGTACCTATAAAAGGGTTAACAACTATTAGGCTGATTTCACAATGATCAGCGGGTGCACCTGTGGCTTTCCTGTGGGTTAGCTGCACTGAGCTATGGACTTCTATTATATCCTGCAGGTTTGGTGCGCTTTCAGAAAGAACGTAACTGTATCTGAGCACTACAAAGCAGGGGCACCCCCCGCCCCTCCCAGCCCGTACAATCTGCCTCCCTAGCCTGCACAATAAAACATCATGTGTCTGACAATGCACTGGGGTGCCGGACCAAGAGGTCTCCACCAGGCATGTTACCCCTTCATAAGCACATGACCGGAGCCTGAGGCCACAATTGCCCTGTTTCATTGGCTCTGCGCCCCAATCCTCCCACCCTGTGATACCAGCAAATGAACACTCGGCTTCCTGCCCCGGCCAATCAGGACAGGAGTCCGAAGAACCTGGCCGCACCCCCCCCTCCCAAAATCCTACATTTAATAAATTTTTAATATTCAAAGCAAACTCACTCATCCATGTCTCAATGCTTTAAAAATAAATCACTATGAACCCCCACCCCACTAGCATTTCTAGCATGATTCATGTAGCATTTACTTCCTGGAATCTATCCGCCCCTAGCTCAGGCATGCAAGCAGGGGGGCGTACTAAGCTAAGAAAGCCCCTCCTTCCCTCCTCCAGATGAAAGAAAAAAAAATGAAGACTCTTGAAGTCTCCTGGAATGTATGACTTTATTTTGGCCTAGGCCAGAAACCAGGAAGCAAATGAAGACATGTAATAAAAGATTCAAAACAAGTAAATATAATATACCATTCTATCTATTTACTAATGCTAGCAGCAAAGGGAATTAAAAATAGGTAATGCTGATTGGGAGAGTTTAATTTTGCTTTACAGCTTGTTCAAAGCTCAAACATATTTTAAAATTGTGAATAAAAAATTAAAGGGTAAAAAACACTGTTAAGGAACCCCTCAAATCCCCTCTTACACGTCTGTATCTGTATATATCTATCTATCTGTATCTATCTATCTATCTATCTATCTATCTATCTGTATCTATCTATCTATCTATCTATCTATCTATCTATCTATCTATCTATCTATCTATCTATCTATCTATCTATCTATCTGTATATATCTATCTATCTATCTATCTGTATCTATCTATCTATCTATCTATCTATCTATCTATCTATCTATCTATCTATCTATCTGTATATATCTATCTATCTGTATCTATCTGTCTGTATATATCTATCTGTCTGTATCTATCTATCTATCTATCTATCTATCTATCTATCTATCTATCTATCTATCTGTAGCGCTACCCCCAGTTAAGAGAGCCGCTGATATTGATTTGGGCCCTGCAGTGCACCGCTGTCAACCCCCGGCAATCGGCTCTAACCTCCCGTGGCACAGCTGGTGATAGAGAGATAGGACCGCGTGATCGCAACTGTTGGTGACGCAGTCCTATAACAAACATACACAGAATATACTTTAAAACTCCTATTAAAGTAAGCGGAACTGACACCAAATGTACTTTACCCAGATATTTTACTGAGGCTAATGGGCAAGTAATAAACAACAGTATAACAAGTTGCAGATCCCTGCAATAAACAGTAATAAAGATAAACAGAGTAATCAGAATAATAAAGTATTGCTATGCAACTCTAGCGCTGCCCTTTTACAGCTACTTCCCCTCATGGGTAGACTAACACCCAGCAATGTCTACCTATGCAGTCAGGCCTGACTGATCTAAATGGAAGTTCAGTGAAACAATATTCGCTAGCAATCTCTCGGTGGTGCACTTGAAGAACAACTTTGTAATCCCAACGAATAGTAAAGATAAAGTATCTGTCTTTAAACAGCTCTCACCACCTGGACAAGTCCAAGTCCCTTTCCTCCATCGATTCGTCTAGGAACAGGAATCCACGGACATCCAAGTCTTCAATCCTTCTGGTGTACTGCAGCAAGGAGGATTAGATGTCTCTAAGGCTCTGCTAGGCTGGCAGAGGGCTCTTTGGAAAGGAGCACACGGCCCAGGCTTCAGGCCTTGTGCACACAGCAGTTCAGCACAGACATCCTCTTGCTAGGAGAGGGGGGTCCAAAGAGGCCGACCAAAACTCTGCCTCCCCTTTATAAAGTCTGCCCCAGCAGTCTCTGTTCTGGAGCAATGCACCCTGGGTGCTGCAAAATGTACTGGGAGATGTAGTCTCTCTCTCCTCTGCTTTCACTTCCATAATGTCTCTTTACTTCCTCCCGACTCACCTCTCACCTGGAACTTCTTGTCTCTCTGCATTAAAGGGGAACACCCCGCTACACACTCCCCCCACTTGAACTCTTTGGTCCCCAAAGATAAACTTCAACAAATACTGTTTACCATTTTGGACAATGTCGAGCATGATGTTGGCATAGGGAATTCCCACCAAAACTTTGGGATGGAACTCTCTTGCCCACAGGTCACACTACCATGAGTGGCCTGCCTAACTGTGCCAGAGAGTGAGCTGGGGTTGCCCTCCACCAAATGGACGGTGGAAGGATCAGGTTGTTCAACAATTCTCCTAGCCGTTACAACAGAGTCCTCTGAGCTCGTCCCCATTTGGGGGTAAGTTAGTTTCTTGGGAGGCCTGATGACTCTGCGAGCCCTCTGCTCTCTTGGTGCTTCTGACTCTGGCACCACAGGCTCTTCTTCAGGAGTAAGTTCAGGTAACATTGCTGGTTCTGGAACCTCTGATTCAGAAGTCGACTGACGTATGGAATCTCTAGAGTCCTCCTCTGCGCAAGTGTCAGGAACATCTTCCCAGTAATCAGCTGAGGGACTGAAGGGTATGAATTCAGTAGCCTCCGGATTCAGCGTTGCATCTGGGGTATCCCCTCCATTTGGGAGATCTATGGCGGACGTTCCCAGAGTCGAGGGAGGCCACAGCCAGTCCAGTTCTCCACCTTCTTCTGTACTCAATTGGGAGGCCTCCCCATCTTTGGCTCGAGAGGTCTGGGACCGAGTGTTCGGCCTAGGAATATCCAGGATAGAGGCCGGTTCAGGGGAGTCTCTCACGGGAGGTATTCTGACTGCCTCAGCAAGTGGGAGCAGGTGGTTCCGATGCCACGTCTTCAGTGGACCCACCTTTCCTTCTGGCTTTAGTTTGTAGACAGGCAAACCGGGCAACTTCCTACAGACAACATAGGGCTCAGATCTCCACCTGTCGGCAAGCTTGTGTTTTCCAGGGACCCCCAGATTGCGTAGCAGTACTCGGTCCCCGGGCTGCAGATCTTGCACTCGAACCTTCAGATCAAAATTTCTCTTGTTGCGGGCCCCCCTTTGATCCGAAGCCGCCTGGGCTTGTTCATAGGCCACCTGCAAGCTACGTCTAAGTCTGTCCACGTATCCCTTGTGGGATGTAGCTGAGGTATTGTCTATAGAAGTGCCAAAGGCCAGGTCCACAGGTAGCCTTGCTTCTCTCCCAAACATAAGTCGATAAGGGGAGTAGCCAGTGGCGTCACTTGTGGTACAGTTATAGGCATGTACTAGGGCTGATATGTGCTGACTCCAGTGTTGCTTCTTCTCTGTTTCTAAGGTTCCCAACATGTTGAGCAGGGTCCGGTTAAATCTCTCCGGCTGAGCATCTCCTTGTGGGTGGTAAGGCGTGGTTCTGGTCTTCTTTATTCCTAATGAATCCAAAAGTCTTCGGATCAACCGACTCTCAAAGTCCCTTCCTTGATCTGAGTGGAGTCTCTGTGGTAGTCCGTAATGGACAAAATACTTCTCCATAAGTATCTTGGCCACGGTGGATGCCTTCTGGTCTTTGGTTGGGAAAGCTTGAGCATAGCGGGTGAAATGGTCGGTTATTACCAGAACATTCCCCAATCCACTCAGGTCGGGTTCGAGGCAGAGAAAGTCAATGCATACCAGATCCATTGGGCCTTGACTCTGTAAGTGGCCCATTGGGGCAGCTTGATGGGGTAGGGTCTTTCTCTGAATGCATCGTGCACAGGAATGGCAATACTCCTCTACTTCTGCCCTCATGCAGGGCCAATAGAACCGATTTCTGACAAGCTGGAAGGTCCTTTCTGCCCCTAGGTGACCATGATGGTCATGCAGGGCAATTAGTACAGTCTCTCGGTGCTTCTCTGGAAGAAATAACTGCCACTTATCTTCTGAGTCATCAGAGGGGCCCCTTCGGTAGACCACTCCCTGATGTACCTGTAGCCTGTCCAATTCCTTCCTCAACAGGCGAGCCTCCTTTGAGGGGTGATGTAGGAATTTGTTGGGATCCTGATTCTCCAGGGCTTAGAGGACCAATCTCCCCATGGGGTCTTCCAATTGGTCACACCTCAACTCCTTCTTGGACAGTCTCGGTAGGTTGTCTTCCTCCAGTTGAGTTACCCCACAATAGTGTTTGGGGACTCCTACCATGGTAACCCCTATTTCTTCTGCTCTGGAGCCTCCTCTGGCTTGGAATTCAGCCCCTTGACAAAGGGCCCGCACCCCGTCCGGTGCCACTTGGGTCCAAATCCCGGACGAGCCCCCACGTGTAGCGCTACCCCCAGTTAAGAGAGCCGCTGATATTGATTTGGGCCCTGCAGTGCACCGCTGTCAACCCCCGGCAATCGGCTCTAACCTCCCGTGGCACAGCTGGTGATAGAGAGATAGGACCGCGTGATCGCAACTGTTGGTGACGCAGTCCTATAACAAACATACACAGAATATACTTTAAAACTCCTATTAAAGTAGGCGGAACTGACACCAAATGTACTTTACCCAGATATTTTACTGAGGCTAATGGGCAAGTAATAAACAACAGTATAACAAGTTGCAGATCCCTGCAATAAACAGTAATAAAGATAAACAGAGTAATCAGAATAATAAAGTATTGCTATGCAACTCTAGCGCTGCCCTTTTACAGCTACTTCCCCTCATGGGTAGACTAACACCCAGCAATGTCTACCTATGCAGTCAGGCCTGACTGATCTAAATGGAAGTTCAGTGAAACAATATTCGCTAGCAATCTCTCGGTGGTGCACTTGAAGAACAACTTTGTAATCCCAACGAATAGTAAAGATAAAGTATCTGTCTTTAAACAGCTCTCACCACCTGGACAAGTCCAAGTCCCTTTCCTCCATCGATTCGTCTAGGAACAGGAATCCACGGACATCCAAGTCTTCAATCCTTCTGGTGTACTGCAGCAAGGAGGATTAGATGTCTCTAAGGCTCTGCTAGGCTGGCAGAGGGCTCTTTGGAAAGGAGCACACGGCCCAGGCTTCAGGCCTTGTGCACACAGCAGTTCAGCACAGACATCCTCTTGCTAGGAGAGGGGGGTCCAAAGAGGCCGACCAAAACTCCGCCTCCCCTTTATAAAGTCTGCCCCAGCAGTCTCTGTTCTGGAGCAATGCACCCTGGGTGCTGCAAAATGTACTGGGAGATGTAGTTTCTCTCTCCTCTGCTTTCACTTCCATAATGTCTCTTTACTTCCTCCCGACTCACCTCTCACCTGGAACTTCTTGTCTCTCTGCATTAAAGGGGAACACCCCGCTACATATCTATCTATCTATCTATCTGTATATATCTATCTATCTATCTATCTATCTATCTATCTATCTATCTATCTATCTATCTGTGTCTGTCTGTATCTGTATGTTTCTGTCTGTCTATTTATCTATCTATCTGTATCAATCTATCGATCTGTCTGTAGGCCCTATCGCGGGCGAGTGACGGGGGGGGGAGGTTGGTTGGGGCTTTGTTTGTGCCCCCCCAAAAAAATGTAGCACCAGTTGTCACTGTGTCTGTCACCATCCCTGGTGTCCCCATTGGAAGACTTCCCCTCATTTTCTGTTTTGGTGACAGCTGTAAAATTCTGTGTAGCACCATTTTACTTTTTAGGGGTGTTATGTGCCTAAATTTAGGGTCTGGTCTGAGCTATTAGCTGGTCTCAGACCATTCTCATTGCTAGGTATTGCTTCTGCCTATGTGATGCTGCCTGGTGTGTGGTTCCCTGCGGCCTGTAGGTGGCGCTGTCACATCAGGTCAGGGTTGAGCCAGGGGTGGCATTACTATGCCTTGGGGTGTCCTCTCTCGGCAGCGGTAAAGTGGGCGTGGTCAACCTGATGTGCATGCCGGGAGAGGCTACTTAAGGGGCAGACGCCATTGGTAGGGGTGGTGTGTTCGTCCCCATCAGGGTCGGAGGAGTAGGAGTGAGACACGTACCCCACCTCTGGTGGCCCTCATGGCCGGGGGTACGTGTGGGTGCGATCAGGCCCAGGCACCTTTAGCCTGGGGCCTGCAACTCTACTAGTGGGCCTAGCACCTTTAGCTAGGGCCTACCCCCAAAAGAAGAGTCCCAGGGCGCCCGGGGGAAGGGTACCCGCTCTGACCAAGAGGAAGCCAGGGGAGGATCAGTCCCATTGAGGAGATGAGTAATGGAAGATTGCTGTCTCAGGAGAGGCCTGGTGACCTGTCAGAGGGAAGGATCTGTTACTTGGGGAAGCTAACCTGTAGAGTGCCCATTGGCATCATCCTGTTCTTAAAGTCTACAGAGGTTAGAGGATTTCTAACACCCGTCCCAGGAGGGGATAGGGTGGCGAAACTGTTCGAGGTCCACACCGGTTGCTAGGACTGTGAGAGAGGACTATCCGAGTGAGCTAAACCCACTCGGGATCGAGTGGCGACGAGATTGCTGGTTGTGCCTGGATCTATTCTTCACACTATTTCTTCTTTCATCCACCTATCTCTATCTACTACGCAGCAAATAGAAAATAAACTCTCTGTTGGAGTTAAAGTACTTCTGGACATTGCTTTCTTTGGGGGAAGAAACAGAGACTTGACCCCATACTCTGGGGGAAAGAACCAGTGGAAAGGGTGACTCGCTGAAAGACCCAAAATTTATGAACATTGCTTAACCTCTTCAAACAGGAGGGTACGAGCATATAGCACGGTGTGCCTTGACTCGCAAGTGAGCCAGGCGAGAAAAAAGGTTTGTGTGCTACATCTGCATTTCCCATCATTTTATGTACCAGTGACAATAGTCATCATGATAAACAGAGAGGGTGCATCTCATATTGAAGCCTTGTCAATAATGATATTACTTTTCAGAATCTGTTGGCCAATACTAGTACTGAACATAACCCCCTGAATCTAGAACTCTTTGCATCATGTCTGGTGGTCTTGTCTGAAGGCCCAGCACAAGACTCAGGGATAACGTCAACATCTTCAAAAATGTCAAGACTTTTGGATCAGATACCTAAACTCTCTCAAAATCTCTTTTTTCTTTTATCTTTCTGGCTGCCAAGATATCCATCGCCCAAGCATGGAAACCCCCTGTGATAAACATACATACATAAATATGCTACTACCAAAAAATATTGGATAAAACGCCATGAAAAACTGGCTAGTATCTTACAGGACAAACAGTCTACATTCAAAAAAATGTGGAGCCGTGGATTAGATATCCACAGTTGCCTATCTAAATTGGGGCAACATGGGGGCTGTGGGAGCTGGGTTGAATGTAACAACCATTCACCTCTCTTATATACCCTGCTTTTTCCCTGGCGACTCTTCTCCCCACCCCTCTTTATTTTCTCCTCTCTTTTTGCTACTACCCTCCTCTTGCATTTCCCTTCCTTCCTCTCTCCTTCGCCCTTCTCTCTTCTGTTATATTATATGCAATTCAGGATGATCAACCTTGTTTATGTCTCAATGTCACATCAAGGGTCAAGCTCGGAGACCAGTAGCTATAGCATTAGAGAGGCACCCACTGACCAGCTGGATAAGTGAAAAAAGCAGGTCACCCTGGTGGATGACGCAGGCTCACCCGAGGTGCGGGGTTCAAGTACTAACGGGTGTTCATCTGAGCTCCTGATGGTGGAGATGGGTTTTGCTATGTGTTAGTGCCAGATAACGGTCCTCGGGATCATCCCACCAAGAGGTGAGCAAGCTGGGGTCCAGGAGCAGATATAGCAGGTAGGGATTAAGCAGAGGTGTAGTCGAGGAACAAGTCAAAGGCCGGTAATGAGTGGTAGCAAAGATACGAACGACAGCAGGAGTGACAATCGCAAAATAGTGACTGATGAGAGCACAATAATCTGGCACACAGGAACTGCAGAGACAAGGCATAAATCAGGAAGTTCATGTGAGGAGCAAAGAGTCCAAGGTTCACAAGAAGCAAGACAAGTCTAAGAAATCAGGCAGGGAGATGTCCAGCATCCCAGGTGGCTTAGCGAGAAGAGTTATTGCCAGACACATCAGATGTCCAGGTTTTAGGTCCAGGCCCTGACACTTAATGACCATATGGATAATGGTCTTTCACTAACGGTTGATTGCACTTTATTCGTAGTCACCACTACTAACACCCCAACCTCATCTGAAGGTGGTGGGTCCAGAACAATTAAAAATAATCCTGTATTGTTTTGGCTCATTCTGTTCCTGTTGTGTTTTGCTTTTTCTTTTCATTATCTGTGAAAAGTGAAAATAGTACAATATCTGTTTTAGCGTGGTTGAAAATGCTGTACCCAATACAAGGTCTTTGCTTGTCAACTACCTTTACTCAGGTTAAATGTTTGGTACCCAAGGCCACTTTATCAACGGGTGCAATGATAAACCTTTGTACCTGCATATATTTTTGTATTTGACTAAAATCTAATAAAAAAAAATATTGAAACAGAATCTGGAATTCTTGATGTGTCTGGTTCTGAAGTCAGGGGGTTATAATCAACTCTGGCATTTTCCAACATATGCTGAAAAACCTTTTATAATTGGATGAAGCAGTAGCAGGGAGATCCTTGTATTACAGATACAACATACTGTACATCTTCTCCAGTAAGGAGTGAGCACACAATAGCAACATCACCAAATCTCTCTCCAAATGGGGAGACAGGGTGTCAGGGAAATGGCCATAGGAGAACTGGCAATAGTGGCAGTACTAGTAATGACCGCTTCCAGCACATCCCTGTGCGCACTGACACAAGCGGCGCGAAGTGCGTTCATGCGCGGGAGCGTCAATCGGCGCACGCGTGCCCGCGCAATGCAACAGATGCAGCCACTTGCTGGCCTATATAAGACTACCACTGAGCCCATCTCATTGCTTGATAGTCATCAGCCTTCCTGTGTTCCTGAGACTCTGTTCAACTGCTGTTTGGATCTCCCGTTGTGACCCAGCTTGTTCCTGACCCGTCTGATCTGCTCTCCTGGTTTGACCCCCTGGCTTGCTTTACCGACTTGTTGCCTTCTCCTACACCTGACCCCGGCTTGTTCCACGGACTTTGCCATAGTTATCTGCTCCTGCCTGTTTCCTGTTACCAGACATTTGGCTTGTCTCCGTTCCTGCAACCCGCCTCTTCCTCCTGCTGGATCTACTGGGTTTGACTCTCAGCCTGGCTGCCACTACTACTCCTTGAGTGCTGTCCTGCATCCACCAGTGTTCTTCATGATCCCACCAGCTCTGCTCTCCTGGACCTATCTGGCAACCTGTGCTTCTCTGGGCACTACACCCTCTGTACCCAACCTCAGAGGTGTACTGCACTCAGCCGCAAGGGAAGCCCTCTCGGCATTTCAGCCTCCAACCAGGTACGTGACACAGGGGCAGCAGTGCCTTAGACCAGGGATTTCCAAACTTTCAAAACAAAGGACCAATTTACTGTCCTTCAGCTGATGGTAGGCAAACTGTATCCAGTGAAAGTAGAAAATGCCCCAGCATCAGTGGGAGTAGACTATGTCTCAGGATTGATGGTCAGTGGGAGTAAAAAAATTACATAGCAACTGTGATCTGTAGGAGGAGGAATACTGCCCCTCATTAGTATTAGTGGGAGGAATTATGCCTCATCATTGGTGTCAGTGGGAGGAATACTACCCAATCATTGTTGTCCAAGGAAGAAGTAGTGCCTCAATGTGGGCATCAGAGGGAGGAATGGTGTCTCATCATTGTGATAATGCAAGCATTATTGCCTCATATTAGTGGGAAGAATAGTGCCTCAAGGGCCGGATAAAGATAAGCAATGTGCCTCGTCTTACTCGATTGAGTTTGGAGACCACTGCCTTACACAATTAAGTTTGGAGACCACTGCCTTACATGATTAAGTTTGTCTAGGAATAGAAAGCATGACTACTAGGAAAAGTTAAAAAGCCCCGATGAAGGGGGAGTGTTGGTGCCCTCAAAACACATTGACTGTTTTATGTTTTCTTGTTATAAGCAAACTCCTATTATTAAATTATTTTGGACTCTTATGCCGCCTACACACGATCAGAAATTCCAACAAGAAATGTCCGATGTGAGCTTTTGGTCGGAAATTCCGACCATGTGTAGGCTCCATCGGACATTTCCTGTCGGAATTTCCGCCAACAAAAGATTGAGAGCAGGTTCTTTATTTTTCCGACGGAAAATGTTCCCATCGGAAATCCTGACGCGTAAAAAAACACGCTTGCTCAGAATCAAGCAGAAGAGCCAAACTTCCTATTGAACTTCATTGATCTCGGCTCGTCGTATGTCTTGTACGTCACCGCGTTCTTTACCTTCGGAATTTCCGTCAAGATTTGTGTGACCGTGTGTATGCAACACAAGTTTGAGCCAAAATTCCGTCGGAAAAAAAATGCTTTTCTTGTCGGAAATTTCCGATCGTGTGTACGCGCCATTAGATCTTTGAAACTCACATTAGATATTTTACATGTGGACCTTAAAATTTGGGTCTCCTAGATAAGGGGTACCCTGATTCTTTTGAGAGCAGCCTCTCACAAGCTATTGTGCTTCATATCAACTCGATTGACTTAACCATGGATTCTTCAACCATAAACTACTGATAAGCCGAACCCTCCGATTTGCAGTGCATATTCCAGCAATAAAAAACTGACAGGGGTTATACCCATTCCTCAGTCTATTCAAAATTAGAAAAAAAATTGTTTGGATCACTTGTAAAATTATATTATTACAGAAAGCAGAAAATGAACCACACTCCCATTTTCTTGACCTCTCCCCTCTTAACCTTTGAAAAAAGTGGATATAACTATCAAAATGTGTTTCAATTAACTGTGACCTCCACAGCATGTAATGCCAAAATCCATTCTTCCTGACCAGTCAATGATTATGGGTGTCAGGTAACATGGAAAAATAGATGATGAACGTATCTGGTTCTCGAAGAGTTCAGAAAACCTTTTAACGCAGAAATACTGCAGAGCAGTGGAAACTGCAACAATACCATGTAACATACAGTCGCCCATAGCAGCCAATCAAATGCCACCTTTCTTAAATTTAAGGTGGGTCAACATGGTCTTTGGAATCTCACTATCTATCTGTCTAAGTATCTATCTATCTATCTATCTATCTATCTATCTATCTATCTATCTATCTATCTATCTATCTATCTATCTATCTATCTATCTATCTATCTATCTATCTATCCTATCTATCTATCCTATCTATTTATTTATCTATACATCTATCTCATTCTCTCTCCCTTTTTCCCCTCTCTACTGAATATATGTTCCATATCATAACTTGCGCTGAACATTACATATATTTCCATAGCACGTTCTTCAGCTAGTCAGCATAAAATACCTTATTTAAACTGTTAAAACTGTTGCTATAAATTTTTTTAATAATAGCATTTTTTTTTTTTAATAATAGCATTCATAATCAGGATCAATGACCACAATCACACATGTTATATTTTTTAACCACTTCAGTACCGGACACTTTTACCCCCTTCCTGCCCAGGCCAATGTTCAGCTCTTATGCTGCGTACACACGGCCGTTTTTAATGTCATTGAAAAAAACAAAGTTTTTCTTGACGTGATTCTTCTCAAGCCTGCCTTGCATACACACCATTGTGAAAAAAAATGCTTGAACAACACGTACGGCAACACGTAAGACGGCACTATAAAGGGGAAGTTCCATTCAGATGGCGCCACCCTTTGGGATGCTTTTGCTGATTTTGTGTTACCGCGTGTTAGTAAAAGTTTGGTGTTAGCCGATTTGCACTTTTCAGTCTCTGTGCTTTTCAGTCCGTTACAGCGTGACGAATGTGATATCTCCATTACGAACGCTAGTTTTACCAGAACGAGCGCTTCGGTCTCATAACTTGCTTCTGAACATGCACGTTTTTTTCACTTCGTTAAAACGTACACACGGCCTTTTTTCACGACGTGAAAAATTACGAGAAAAAATAGAGCATGTTCTAAATTTTTCTCGTTGAGAAAAATGCCCTGGAGGCTACACACAATCGTTTTTAATGACCAATTAAAAAAATTGCATTTTTCTCGTCATGAAAAACGGTCGTGTGTACGCGGCGTTAGCGCTGTCACACTTTGAATGACAATTGCGCAGTCATGCAACACTGTACCCTTATGACATTTGTATCTTTTATTCCCACACAAATAGAGCTATCTTTTGGTGGTGTTTATTTAGATTAAACAAAAAAAATACAGAATTTTTTTTTACAAAATGCGCTTTTCTTCGTTTCTGTTATCAAATTTTGCAAATAAATAATCTTTCTTCATAAATTTAGGCCAAAATGTATTCTGCTATTTATTTGGTGTACATAACCTAAATCAGTGTATATTATTTAGTCTGTAGGAAAGTTATAGAGTCCAAAAACTATGGGATATATCTGAAAATCGATCAATCCTGATGTACTGATGGCTAATTTCTTGAAGCCTGAAAATGCAAGGACAGTACAAATATCCCCCAAATGACCCATTTTTGGAAAGTAGATAGTCCAAGGTATTTAGTAAGAGGCATGGCGAGTTTTTTGAAGTTGTAATCTATTGTCACAATTTTTGGGAAAATAAAGAAATAAAAAATATATATTTTTAAAAAAATGTTATTACATTTTTTACATACCAGTGCAGTACAGCATTATCATATAACGGGGGTGGCGGTGATCAGGGACATTGGCTAGTGACAGTATGTAAAAAAACAAAAACATTTATAATTTTTTATATTTTTTTTATTACAGTTTTTTTCTTTTTGTTACAATTTTTTTTTATGTTTCAATATTTTAATTTAATTAAACATTAAAACAGTGTTCTAATCCTTTACTGGTTTATCCAAAAATAAAAATAAATAAACATATTAGGCCAAGTGTAAATACAGGGCTTAAAATAATTTACATAGGCCATTCAAATTTCACATGTTGATAGATGGATTGATGAAGAAGTTTAAAGAAGGGGAAACCAGCATTAAAGACAAATCACGCAGTGGGAGACCATCAACTGCGACCACTGACACAAATCTTCAGCAAAATGAATTGATCTGCATGGACAGACAAGTCAGAGTCCCTGAGCTTGCTGCACAACTTGACTGTGGTCATAATGTCACAATGTCATTCAGAAAATGGTGGAAGACCTAGGGTATCAAAAAGTGAGTGCAAAGTGGTTATCTTGGCAGTTGACATCAGATTTGAAGGAGAGAAGGGAGAAAGATGCTCTGATCTGCTATAAGCATTTGAAGCCAGTTTTTTGCTGATCTGGCGCCAATCTCTTTGATTTTCTGAAACAGGGCCGTACCGTAGGTGAGAGGTACATCGAGACACTTAAGAAGCTTGGAGAAGCCATTAAGAGGAAGCAACCGAAAAAGAATCTGAAAATGATTCACTATGACAATGTGCAAGCACACACATCTTTGGCAACAAATCATGCGATCAGAAAATTTGGTTGGTCAGTGGTACCCCATCCACTGTACAGCCCAGATTTTGCGCCCTCACACTTCAACTTGTTCGGTCCAATGAAGGACAGTCTTCAGGGACAACGATTTGAAGACACGAAGGTGTAAATGACTATGGAGCAATGGGTACAACCAGTGCACACCAGAATGTTTTCAAAGAGGATTCGAGAGTTGGGTTCAATGATAAGGCAAATGCATCACTTTTGATGGAGACTATGTTGAGTAGGACCTATGTAAGTTAATCAAAATGTCATGCCCATGTTGGCATTACTTTCGGTACAGCTGAAGAGTTATGTTAGGACACCCATTCAGGTTGTGCCGTCACCTGACTATTGTGAGCTGGTGCGCCACACTTCTTCGAGAGTTTAGAAGTGTCAACAAAGAGTAAAACTGATTAATGTTTATTGAAAAAGATCTATCCTACAATTATTAAGTACTAAACCCCCCCCCCCCCCATGGCTGTCTGGCCGTGCAGCTAGCAAGATGATGGCTTGCTTTGCCCACTTGCCTAGAACAATTTAGCTGACACACCCCTTCCCATTGCATTCCCTGCATTCCTCACCAAGAGCTTGTCTTGGGCTAGCTGCATGTGCAAACGGCTATGTGGGGGTGGTGCCCTGTCCGGTTTAGACAGCATCTAGGAAGATGAGACAAGGTACTACATGTTCACCTGGGGAAGATAACACAATAATAAAAATGGAAGTGGGACTCCTTATTTAAATAGGTTTATCAATGTATTTCATTAGGCTGCAAACATCTCTGGGTTCTGATAACATGTCCCTTTGTAGTGTTTCATGATTGGCATCTGGAGATAGCCAGGGAACAGGAAACCTGCTTGGTGCATCAAAACTGTATACAGTATTTCACATCCAACAAAACTTGACCCTTAAAGTGAACCTGTGCTTTGCCGACTTTAAAGCCTTATCCCCATGCAACCTTTACTTACCACTTTTCACTCCCTGCCATGCCAATCAGTCGCCAGACCTGCACTCTGGAAGGGAGCGTGCATAGGCTTGGACACTTCTGGTGAGCTCTACAACTAGGAAGTAAATTATGGAGGGGTCCTGTCAGGGCTCAGCCCTTCCTTCTCTGTGCTGGCAGCTCAGCTGTCAACTAATTGCCAGCTTCCATCTCTTCAGTGATTCACCTGTTGAGGATCCGCTTGTCAGCTGCCTTCTTAAGGACTTCCAGTTCATTTGCTCTTCGCCTGTGTTAACATCACTACAGACTTTCTCCTGTGTTCCAGTTGAAGACCTGCTTTACTACGTTCCCTCTGGCTATAGATCCTGCTTGCTGAACTTCTACCTTTATCCCTGGCACTTGGACTTTGGCTTGGCTGACTACCCGATCCGGTTATTGACCCCTGGCTATGTTTTGACTACGCTACTCTGTTTGCCTTTTTATTATTAAACAAGTGTTATTTAGCTGCACTTCTGTCTCAGTCTGATTCGTGGTTCCTGATGGGTCCATAGCCTTTACCAGTTCAGAAGCAGACTTATTTGACTGATAGAGCAGGTTGGACAACATCTAATTGCCAAGGATCGGTAAAACCCATTTAATCTGTTTTCTCATCACCAATAGCCATGGCTTCTGTACCCCTTATACGAGCCCTTGACACAACCTGCTCCCATCCTCAATTGTAGACACACAGCCTCTATTTGTAAAGGTCATCTTTTCTGTCCCATCCCTTGTTGCTTGATGCCATGGCTGAGACACAGAGCTGAACTGGAGCTAAGCACAGTACAAAGGACAGGCAGTGCACATGCAGCAAGTGACCAGGGGTGGGAATAATGAGTATGATTTGAGATCAATGACAGAAAGCAGTGGCAGCAGACATGAAAACACTGTGCCCCGGGGGCAGCTTTCCCTTGCGCCCCCCCACCCCCTCTGCCTTAGTCCTGGCCCTGATTATCATTGCAGATATGAAGTTGAGCTAGAAGTGGTGCACTCTATAGCCTGGACTTCTTATACACGCTGTATCAAGTTTTGGGTCATGTCACATACACATGAAATGTGCAAAAGAAAACCAAGAGAACATCAATGACAAGAAGAAGAATTCTTATGTTCTGCGTGATAATATATAATTAGTATATCTATACCAATTACTCAGTATGTTTTATATTGAACGCCAGAGAGGCTTGCAGTGTGACAAAGGTAATTATTTACCGAGACACTTAAGTGTGAATAAATGGTGTTAATTCATCCCCAACAAATAATGCCTTCATTTACATGTTTTTTTTTTCCTCAAAGCTTTCTCAGTCTTTATAAATAGCAGCTAAATTCTTGCATGTTATCTCCGAGGCTTTGTTCGAATTTTTTTCCTCCTCGCGTCTCCATATTGGTAAATTGTGTGAACTGCTTTTGCCAGTTTCCGGTCCAGTGATCATACAGCTCAGTAATTATAATTTAATGCTGTATAAAGTGGAGCACCAGCTTCATTTGTGACGTCGTTAGACAGAATGCAAACAATAAAATATTGAAATAGAAGAAATCAGGCAAGAATAGTGAAGTAGCAGACTTAAGATTTGCAAGCCCCCTATGTGAAGAAAATATATGGTGCCGCTAACAGTTATACAACTTGCCAAAAAGCTTGTAGATACTTGACCATCACACCAATATTAAATGGTCATAAACGTTTAGACACATAACCATCACACCTATGCTGTACAGCCAAAAGCTTGTAGACACATGACCATCAAACCTACACTATATGGCCAAAAACTTCTAGACACATGACCATCAAACCTACACTATATGGCCAAAAACTTCTAAACACATGACCATCACACCTACACTATATGGCCAAAAACTTCTAGACACAAGACCATCACACCTACATTATATGGACAAAAGCTTGTAGATACATGACCATCACCCCTACATTAATGGTCATAAAGTTTTTGACACATAACCATCACACCTATGCTGTACAGCCAAAATCTTGTAGACACATGACCATCAAACCTACACTATATGGCCAAAAACTTCTAGACACATGACCATCACACCTACATTATATGGCCAAAAGCTTGTAGACACATGACCATCACACCTACACTATATGGCCAAAAGCTTGTAGATACATGACCATCACACCTACATGAAATGGTCATAAACGTTTAGACACATAACCATCACACCTATGCTGTACAGCCAAAAGCTTGTAGACACATGACCATCAAACCTACACTATATGGCCAAAAACTTCTAGACACATGACCATCACACCTACATTATATGGCCAAAAGCTTGTAGATACATGACCATCACACCTACATTAAATGGTCATAAACGTTTAGACACATAACCATCACACCTTAGCTGTACAGCCAAAAGCTTGTAGACACATGACCATCAAACCTACACTATATGGCCAAAAACTTCTAGACACATGACCATCACACCTACATTATATGGCCAAAAGCTTGTAGATACATGACCATCACACCTACATTAAATGGTCATAAACGTTTAGACACATAACCATCACACCTTAGCTGTACAGCCAAAAGCTTGTAGACACATGACCATCAAACCTACACTATATGGCCAAAAACTTCTAGACACATGACCATCACACCTACACTATATGGCCAAAAGCTTGTAGATACATGACCATCACACTTACATTAAATGGTCATAAACGTTTAGACCAGTGGTTCTCAACTCCTGTCCTCAGGACCCACTAACAGGCCAGATTTTAAGTATTACCTTGGTTAGATGCAGACTAGAATACTGCAATCCCTGAGCAGCAAATTATATCACCTGTGATGCATTTCAGTTATCTTGCAAACCTGGCCTGTTGGTGGGCCCTGAGGACTGGAGTTGAGAACCACTGGTTTAGACACATAACCATCACACCTATGCTGTACAGCCAAAATCTTGTAGACACATAACCATCAAACCTACACTATATGGCCAAAAACTTCTAGACACATGACCATCACACCTACATTATATGGCCAAAAGCTTGTAGATACATGACCATCACACCTACATTAATGGTCATAAAGTTTTTGACACATAACCATCACACCTATGCTGTACAGCCAAAATCTTGTAGACACATGTTCAACAAACCAACACTATATGGCCAAAAACTTGTAGACACATGACCATCCCACCTACACTATAGGGAACAAAAACTTGTAGACACATAACCATCACCCCCACTAATTAGTTGCCCCACCAGAATGCCCCCATAAATTAGATGCCACAATCACAGTGCCCCCACAGAGTAGTTGCCCCAATCCAAATGCCCCCATAGATTATTTGCCCTCATCACAGTGCCCCCACATATCAGTTACCCCATCACAGTGCCCCACACATCAGTTGCACCATCACAATTCCCTCATAGATTAGTTGCCCCATCAGTGCCCCCATCACAGTGCCAACAACAAAAAATCTCCTGCGCTCCGGTGTTTCGCTAGACACGGGTGGTATAGTCCAGTCTTTAGTTTAAGGCAAAGTCTAGAGTCTTGCAGCCCTCTTCAGAACAATGGATGTTCATATAGCTAGAAAGAAAAAGAAAAGAAGGAGGGCGCACCGACCTAGTGCATTACCAAATATAAAAGTTTTATTAAAAATAGAATAAAAGCAATAGTCCTACTCACAAACAAGCTTAGGTAAAGGCTTTTCTGACAGTCAGGCTGGATCTCTTGGCACCTGCAAGCAGGACTTGATGACAAGAGGATCAGACGGTACCCCAAACGGCTGAACGGCTGATGCGTTTCTGGGGTGCACCCCTTTCTTCAGAGCCTAGGCGGTCCATGGCACCTCTCTCCTGTATGCCCTCATATATATATATATATATATATATATATATATATATATATATATACACATGTGCATCCATAGGTTTAAGCCCAGGTGACCATCAATCAACTAAGTTGAGAGAGGTACCATGGACCGCCTAGGCTCTGAAGAAAGGGGTGCGCCCCAGAAACACATCAGCCGTTTAGGTCTTTCTCTGTTAACAGTCTCTTTTGGCTAGACTCACAATTCAGTCCCATGACAAACTTATCTCTCAGTGCAGTAGGTAGGTACTCCCCAAAAGAACAGGTAGAGGCTAGTCTGCGAAGGGCAAGCACATAAGCTTTAATTTCTTCACCTGGCTGGTGATAAAACTGAAATCTTAATGCACTCTCTAGTGGTTTAGGCTGGAAGTGATCCTCTAATGCCACGTACACACGACCGTTTTTAATGTCATTGAAAAAAACAACCTTTTTCTTCTCAAGCCTGCCTTGCCTACACACGATCATGAAAAAAAATGCTCGAGCAAAGCGCGGTGACGTACGAAATGTACGACGGCACTATAAAGGGGAAGTTCCATTCGGATGGCGCCACCCTTTGGGCTGCTTTTGCTGATCCTCGTGTCAGTAAAGTTTGGTGAGAGACGATTTGCGCTTTTCAGCCTCGTGCTCTTCAGTCCGTTACAGAAGGACGAATGTGCTATCTCCGTTACGAACGCTAGTTTTACCAGAACGAGCGCTCCCGTCTCATCACTTGCTTCTGAGCATGCGCGTTTTTTCACGTCGTTAAAGCCTACACACGGCCGTTTTTAATGACGAGAATAAAGATGACGTGAAAAACGATGAGAAAAATTTGAGCATGTTCCATATTTTAATGCCCATTTTTCACGTTGTGAAAAATGCTCTGGAGCCCACACACCATCGTTTTTAATGACCAAATTAAAAAATTGCATTTTTCTCGTCATGAAAAACGGTCATGTGTACGCGGCATTAGGGGAGCTGAGGAAGGTTGCTGCGCACAGAAGTTTTTTTTTATCTTAATGCATAGAATGCATTAAGATAAAAAAACTTTTGCATTTAGAACCACTTTAGGACCCACATGCATAACAATTAAAGCAGAGTTCCCATCACCTGTGGAAAAAATAAAAGTCAGCACCTACAAAAACTGTAGCTGCTGACTTTTAAAAAATAGCCACTCACCTGTCCCATGATCCAGCGGTGTCTCATCTGCTGTCTTCGATCCCCGGCATCTTCACTATGGGCATCCAGCTGTGCCAGCTTGCGGCTTCACAGCTGGTTGCCCACTGCGCATGCGCGAGTCGAGCTGCACATCGTGAATAGTGGATGCAGTCTTCTGGGACCTGTCAGTGTCCCGGAAGACTGAAGGGGAGAGGAAGGGAGGAAATCATCCATGTCCAAGAACCATGGCGCTCGTAACGGAACAGAAGTGGGAATTGTTCAAGAGGAGCAGGGAACAAGTCCTTAAAGCAGATCTTCGGATGGAGCTCCGCTTTGAGTTGAGTATAGTCATTACAAGCATGTTATGCCTTCACTTGTGCACACCATCCACTGCTGCCAGAATAGGGTTTGGGGGGAATCAAGGGGCATTAATATGAGTATACTATACATATACAGTATACAAAGAAGATCCAATGAGTTAAATACTGGTAATGGTAATGAATTGGATATGCTCTGTACAATAGATTTCTATTTTATATTTGGTACAATTTATGTACAGTAGATCTGTTCTACTTCATTTAAAAGCAGCTCCCCTTCTTATCATCATGTAATGTATTAAGTAAGTTAGTGCAAGAGCAAAGATGAGCATACAAAGTGCAGTAATCGTAACCCTAACCCATGCCCATCATTACATTCATTTTTCAGTGGAGATTGATTAGTGGAAGGTTATTTCATTTCATGTTGATTAATATGAATAAAAAGCATAGTAGCTCATTATGAAGTACTTACCTGAGATTGAAGCCCCCACAGCTGTGCTCGGACACCTCCTCCCTCGGCACCATCTCTCCAGGTCTCACTTCCGCATATCGCGGCTTCGGCGCTGTGACTGGCTGAAGCCGCGATGACGTCACTCCCGTGCATGCGCGGTGGTGCCGAAACTTACGGCTTCCTATTACGGCTTCTTCACTCTCTCAGTGCACCTACACGATGCTGTCTACGGCCCATGCGCCGTAGACAACGGTGCCTTTCTTTTGCAAATATCTCCTAAACCGTGTAGGTTTAGGAGATATTTGTTGCACCTACAGGTAAGCCTTAATCCAGGCTTACCTGTAGGTGAAAGTGTGTTGTAAGGGTTTACAACCACTTAGAATCTGTCATTGAAGGCTTATGGTGTCTGTCGAATGTTCTAAGAAGATTCGACTGAGCAGCTAAACTGTACGACGCCGCAATCGTACATTTACGGTCGAATGTTCCGCCCACAAGCTATAGTAGAATTCTAATGTTGTATGACTATTAATAATTATATTTATTAATTATTATTACTAGTCAACCAACATTAGAATTCTTCAAAAGCCTATGGGCGGAGCATTTTACCATAAATGTCCGCTCTCTGTGATCGTATGTGTAGCGGGTATCCCAAATTTAGGGGGTCCCATACCCAAATTTAGGGGGCTGGTGTGGGCTGGTAGTTAGGCTCAGAACGTTCTCATTGATAGGTTGTGCTACTTTGTTTCTGCAGGTGGTATACTGGTGTGCAGCTCCCTGTGGCCTGTAGATGGCACTGCCATGACAGGTCGGGGTTGAGCCACTAGTAATAGTGCTGTGCCTTAGGGTGTCCTCTCTTGGCAGCGGTGCGGTGGGCGTGGTTGGCCTGCTGTGCATGCTGGGAGAGGATACATAAGGGGCAGACGCCGCCTGGAGAGAGGGGTTGTTCTGATCCTGCGGTGGATTCTGCGGCCCGGCCCTCCAGGCCATGGGGCCGCGTGTGCATCAGTCCCAGGCACCTTTAGCCCTGGGGCTGCAACTTCAGCACTGGGCCCAGCACCTTTAGCTGGGGCCCACTTCTGGACAGAGGAATCCCAGGGTGCTCCTTGCGAGGGGACCTGCTCTAAGAAGAGGAGGCCAGGGGAGGACCTTTCTGAAGGACCGGTGAGAGTTCACGTGAAGGAAGGGGCCCGGTAACTTTCTGGAGGGATTCATCTATCCATCAAGGGCCTAGTAATGTGCTGTTGCTGGCACCTGTCCTTGTATCACAAAAGCTGAGAGGTTCGGGACGTGATAGATTCTGTGGCAGGGGATCTCCCGATCGTATCTAAGGAAAGAACCTAATTAAGCGTCTGAGCATCACTCCGGCTGCTAGGATCCACTTTACAAGAGACTATCCGGGTGAGCTGAACCCACTCGGAGATTGAGTGGTGATTGTGACATTTTCTTGTGCCTGGACCTACCTCCCAAAACCTTGCTGTCCTGTCTCTCATCCACCCTTTCCTATCTGCTGAACATTGATGAAAAATAAACTCAACGTTGGAGTTTAGAGTGGTGTGGACATTGGAATTACTTGGGGGGGAAAACAGAGACTTGTCCCTATATCCTAGGAGATGAGAACTAACTGATGGAGAACCTAGCTGTGGGACCCAAATACATGACACCGCTCAACCTCTTCAAACAGGAGGGTACGGGCATATAGTACGATGTGCCCTTTTCCTGCAAGTGAGCCAAAAGTTAGGAAGAAAAAGGGTCGTTGTGCTACATATGTTTTTAGCTGCTTTGTCGAATCTTCATGTCTCTATAATGTCGAATCTTTTCTCTCTATGACAAATCTTTTCTCTCTATGTAGAATAATCTTGGACTAATATTCGACCGCAGGTTCGATAGACACAGATTGTTATTGTCAGCATCACGTCGAATCTCCTATCTATATCGAACTGTTGTCGCAACGAAAACGAAAATAAAGCATTTGTTTATGTTGTATATTTCGGATTCTGTGCTTTCGTTATCGTTTGTTAAAACGATAACAAAAATACCCAAAATTCAGGCGAAAATGCATTCGGACGAAAACGAATGCACATGTCTAATGACCATCACACTTACACTATATGGCCAAAAACTTGTAGACACATGACCATCACACGTACATTATATGGCCAAAGGCTTGTAGACACATGACCATCACATCTACATCAAACGGCTAAAAACTTGTAGACACATGACCATCACACCTACACTATATGGCCAAAGGCTTGTAGACACATGACCATCACACCTACACCATACGGCTAAAAACTTGTAGACACATGACCATCACACCTACATTATATGGCCAAAGGCTTGTAGACACATGACCATCACATCTACACCATACGGCTAAAAACTTGTAGACACATGACCATCACACCTACATTATATGGCCAAAGGCTTGTAGACACATGACCATCACATCTACACCATACGGCTAAAAACTTGTAGACACATGACCATCACACTTACACTATATGGCCAAAGGCTTGTAGACACATGACCATCACACCTACACCATACAGCTAAAAACTTGTAGACACATGACCATCACACCTACATTATATGGCCAAAGGCTTGTAGACACATGACCATCACATCTACACCAAACGGCTAAAAACTTGTAGACACATGACCATCACACCTACACTATATGGCCAAAGGCTTGTAGACACATGACCATCGCACCTACATTAAATGGTCAAAAGCTTGTAGACACATGAACATTGCACCCACATTACATGGTCAAAAGCTTGTAGACACATGACCATGACACCTACACTATATGACCAAAAGCATATGGACATTCTTTAAAATGATTGAGTTTAGGTGTTTTCAGTGAAGGGTTCTTTTAATTCTACAGTATACAAAAACATTTTAGACAATTGTATGTTTCTAACCTTGTGACAACAGTTTGGTGAAGGCCCTTTTCTGTACCAGCATGACTGTGCTCCTTTGTTCAAAACCAACTCCAAAAAGACATGGTCTGATGAATTTGCTTTGGAGGAACTTGCGTGACCTACACTTTGCCTCGACTTCAACACTACTGAACTCCTTCGGGACAAATTGGAACAATGATTGCAAGTCTCATTTGTGAAGTACATGACATCGCTATTTTTCTGTGGGTCGAATAGGCACAAATTCCCACAAACCCCCCAAAGTCTTGCGGGAAGCCTTCCTTGAATAAAGACTGTTATAGGCCCAAATATTTACTAAAACAATTAAAGTGAGCCGGCGACACGTTGAGCAAGCTCAGTGTGCTAGTGAGCAGACTGGGGCAATGCTAAAATTGTAAAATCAATAAAAGATACTAAAAAATGCTGGCCCTCCCTTTTAGTATCGCTCTACGCTTATGGATAAAAATCTAAAGGAAATAATGCTAAAATAGGAATATGAAAGATGTCAGCAGCTGCTTAAAAAATCACAAGTACATATAAAACACAGTCATATAAAAACTCCCTTAAAAAAGTTCAGAATAAAACTGTAGCAGCGCTACGGACAAATAATGTTCATTTGTGCGTCTTCTATATAAATGAATATATCGGTGATGATGATAGTGAATGGTGAGTTTGGTTCTACTTGATCCTAGTTTCAGTGCTTCTTTTCACCCAGATGTAATTCACCACGTGGGGGGTAATAACAGTCCCCCTATGGGGATGCACTCACCAGATCATAAATCAAAGAAGACATGTATACACCATCCTCATTCCATGTGACTGCAGCCTTAAACTTGGACACTGCTTGCATATGTAAGGGGAAAACAAATCCACATAGGGCAATATTGTTTGCAACTTTTATTTAACAATCATTCCCCGCCATCCCCTTTATAAAATGCATGTACCAAAGCTTAATGATAAACAGGCGTTTGTGTATAATGAGCGCTATTGGCGCTTTAAACTTGCCACTTGATGAGCGCCCCTGGCGTCCTCCTGGTGCTGCAAGTCGTGGAGCGCATACAGCTTCACTTCCAGTCTGCTTGGTTTGCTGGTCACGCCCTGACGTTTCGTCACTTCCTGACTTCTTCTGAGGGCGTGACCAGCATTACCTGAGACCGGATTTAAGTATTGCATCCGTCCCGCCCCTCAACGTCTGGATGGCGTCAGTGCGTCCGCGTCATCATGCATGCGCACTGGACCATCGACGTCTAGTGCTGTTGTGGGCGGCGGTGCTTCCTCCCGAGGTTTGCAATTGTGCTGTCCTCATTGGTGCACTCGTCCGCTGGCCACTCTGATTGGATGCTCAGTGTAACCCAGGCAATGTTAATGGAAAGATTCAGACCCGGTTAACCCCTCGCGGGACGTTCACAAGTTGTATTGTGTATACTGCACAAGCCTTTTGGGTAAAGCGAGTGTACAGGTCTTTCTATAGTGCTGACATCTGCTTTGCTGACAGTATCTCTCGGTACCTAGTGTCCGCAAGCTGCCCTGCTCAAAATCCACTGTTGGCGCCGTCTTGGTGCAGATAGCGCCATCTGGTTGATACTGCAAGGCCTTGTCAGTTAATTATGCATAACCTTACATAGGCAAAAGACACAGGGGACATATAAATTAAATAAAATGTTAACTACATAAGAACCACTATAAAAAGGTCAAACTTCGCCACATAAAATAACCCATATGTATACACATACAGCCATGTATAAAATTACATATACAGGATATATAAAATTATATATAAAATATAAAATTATATGTAAAAATACTTCTGTGTATAAAATGGTCATATAAAATATAAAATATAATATAAAAATAAAATATAAAATATGCACCCCACATGGACATGAAAAAAACTCAATAAAACTGTGTCTCTATAAAAGCTTATAAAACTCATACCCATGCTGAACCGTAATAAGATGTCCTAAAAAAATATATATATATATATGTATAATCTACTGTAGCTGGATGAGACCTAATGTCACTGAGGTCTTTCAATTTTCAATCTCATGTGAACATAAAATTGGACCATATTTTCTACAACAATCTTAGGAGTCACTTCTGAAACAATTAATATCAAGTTCGACGTTCAGTCCTTTCGGCACTAGAACGTCTGTTAGAAAAATCCATTTAGTTTCTTTCTTTGATAGTTCCCTTACTTTGTGTGAGCCCCTCCAATTAGGCTCTAGGCATTCGATACCCCAAAATTGGAGGCCTGAGGCATCTTGGTTGTGTTTTAATTTAAAGTGTAATGACACATTATGGTCCTTAAAGCCAATTTTTATATTTTTAATGTGTTCTGCTATCCTGATCTTCAATAGTCTCTTTGTCCGACCAATATAGAGCAATCCACATGGACACCTAAGAGCATATACCATGTAACTGCTATTACATGTTATGAACTGCTCAATGTCGAATTGTTGTTGGTTAGAGGGGGAGGTAAACTGTTCCAGACCTCTGATTGGTTGAGATACTTCTCGACATGCCTTACATTTCCTACAGGCGAAGAATCCGTTTTGGTTCCAAAATGTTGGAGGTTTGCCTGGGGGGTCTAGGACTTTTTTGACCACTCTGTCTCCATGATTGGATGCTTTCCGGTAAATGAACTCCGGTTTTGGAGGTAATACTGGGCCCAATTTTTTGTCGAGTAATAATATGTGCCAGTGTTTTACAAATATTGCTTCTACTTCCTTATACTGGGCGTGGAATTGGGAGATGAATCCCCACTGTTTTGAGTTGCTCCCATCTAGAGGTGGTTTGGGTTTGGTTTGCAGACAGGTTTCCCTGGGTATTAATGCCACCTCTTCTACAATTCTCTGCAGGGTTTCCGGAGCGTAGCCTTTTGCTGCGAATCTGTCCGAGAGGATTTTCACCTGTGTGTAAAAATTCTTATCATCGGAACAATTGCGTTTCACTCGCATGAACTGGCCTTTGGGTATATTCTTTAGCCATTGTGGATGATGTCCACTTGTTGTCAGGAGATAGCTATTCCTGTCCGTTGGTTTAAAATAGACTTTTGTACACAAATGTTGATTTTGGCGGTAAACAGTGACATCTAGAAAATGTATTGTTTCTTTGTGCCATTCTGACGTCAGACTGATGTTGTTATCGTTCCTGTTTAAAACCTTTAAAAATTCTTGAAGTGTCTCCACCGTGCCCGTCCATATTAAAAACAGATCATCAATAAAACGTTTATAAAATATGAGCTCAGCTCTTCTGTTTTTAAAAATCACTTTGTCCTCCCACTCTGCCATAAACAGGTTCGCGATACTTGGAGCAAATTTAGCTCCCATCGCGACCCCCTTCTGTTGCAGATAAAATTTGTTAGCATACCAGAAGTAATTATGTGAGAGGCAGTAATCTAGGGCATGGCCGATAAACACCTTTTGGTTGTGGGGTAAGTCCTCCCTCTTGCTCAAGGCCCAATTTAGGGCCAGTAGAGCATCGTCGTGTTGGATGATTGTATAGAGGGAGGACACATCCGCTGTTACCAACAGAATTTCTTGGTTTTCGGTAAGTGTGATATTTTGTAAACAATTCAGGAAATCTTTCGTATCTCTCAGGTATGCTTGTGTTGTTTTCACACTGTTTTGTAGGAACGTATCTAGGTATTGTCCCATTCGCGATGCAATCGGACAAAGAGACTATTGAAGATCAGGATAGCAGAACACATTAAAAATATAAAAATTGGCTTTAAGGACCATAATGTGTCATTACACTTTAAATTAAAACACAACCAAGATGCCTCAGGCCTCCAATTTTGGGGTATCGAATGCCTAGAGCCTAATTGGAGGGGCTCACACAAAGTAAGGGAACTATCAAAGAAAGAAACTAAATGGATTTTTCTAACAGACGTTCTAGTGCCGAAAGGACTGAACGTCGAACTTGATATTAATTGTTTCATAAGTGACTCCTAAGATTGTTGTAGAAAATATGGTCCAATTTTATGTTCACATGAGATTGAAAATTGAAAGACCTCAGTGACATTAGGTCTCATCCAGCTAGATTATACATATATATATATCAGTGTTGCCAACCGTACGTAGATTTACGTACAGCCCGCGATTTAACCCCTTTTTCGGGCTGTACGTAAAAGTCCATTTATGGGCACCGGCGCCCATAAAAAAGATGGCCGCGAGCCGGCCATACAACTGCGCATGCGCCGTTCCGAATGCGCCGGCCGAGCGCATTCGGAACTCGGCCGGGCGGCGGCGGCGCACACGCAGGAACGTGATGGCGCCGCTGGCGCCATTTTTGAAAAGGCCGCAGTGGCGGCAGTGGCGGGACACCGTCCTGCAGTGAGTGCATGCCATGCACTCATCATAGGTGGTCGGTGGAGGACTCGGAGCGGAGCACTGACAGGGCCCAGCCAGGGGTGAGGAGGACGGACTCAAGGTCAGTGAAACAGGGGGGATACAAGGGGACAGCGTCATCAGTGTGCTGTATCCTCCTCTGGTTCCTGTGTCCCATTCACCTCTTCACAGGTCAGGGCAGCACAGTGCTGCCCTGACCTGTGGAGTGGTGAAAGGGGTACAGGAGGAGGACACAGCACACTGATGATGTGCAGAAGTAATATGGTGGTGGACAGAGGAGGAGGCTACTGTAAGGGGGTGAGGAGGGCACCATCATGTCCGCAGAGTGTCTCCACCGGCACCTCCTGTAGTATGTCCGCAGCCTCTGTCCCCCTCCTGTAGTATGTCCACAGCCTCTGTCCCTCTCCTGTAGTATGTCCGCAGCCTCTGTCCCCCTCCTGTAGTATGTCCGCAGCCTCTGTCCCCCTCCTGTAGTATGTCCGCAGCCTCTGTCCCCCTCCTGTAGTGTGTCCGCAGTCTCTGTCCACCTCCTGTAGTGTGTCCGCAGTCTCTGTCCCCCTCCTGTAGTATGTCCGCAGCCTCTGTCCCCCTCCTGTAGTATGTCCGCAGCCTCTGTCCCTCTCCTGTAGTATGTCCGCAGCCTCTGTCCCCCTCCTGTAGTGTGTCTGCAGTCTCTGTCCCCCTCCTGTATCGTGTGTCCGCAGCCTCTGACCATCTCTTGTCATGTCTACAGTCTCTGAGGGGATCCTAGAAAGGAGTCAAGAGTGGGAGTGCCGCCGGGATGGGGGTTACGGCCCAGGAAGAAACAGACGTGTGGACTGGGAAGAGGAGATCAGAGCCACCAAGCTGGAGCCGTCTGACTGAGCCACACACTGTGCACCCGAGAGGAGGTAAGTGACAGTGCCGCCAGGCCATTCTGAGGGGGGGGGGTCACTGATGTAAGGAGGTGAATGAATACAATAATGTAAGGGGGCACTGATATAAAGGTTTCCCCCTTATATTAGTACCCCCCCCTTACCTTAGTGTATTCACTCTGTGGAAGGTGGTCTCTATTCACCAGAGCCCCCCTCCACATCAGAGTTCCCCCTTACATCATGATCTGCAGCGTTCCCCTTTACATAAGAGTTCCCTTGCACTGTAAGGGGGCATCCTGCAGACTCTGATGTAAGAGGGAACTCTGTGCTGGCTGGGTTATAGTAACCTAACCTTCATGTGAATTGAGAAATATGTTTTTTACTTTTGTTTAACTTAAACACATTGATATTAGCATTAGCTGTGTGTTTATAGTTGAAATATTGATATTTGCACTGTTTAGTACTAAAAACCGTAATTTTAGGTACTTTTTTGCAGCATCAGTAAAAAATCCGGCTCTGCCAGTAATCTTCATTATTTTTGCCAGTAAGAAATTGGTGCCGTACAGAAATTTTGGCATCCTTGCCAGTAAATTTCACTTCAGGGGGTTGGCAACACTGATATATATATATATATTTTAGGACATCTTATTACGGTTCAGCATGGGTATGAGTTTTATAAGCTTTTATAGAGACACAGTTTTATTGAGTTTTTTTCATGTCCATGTGGGGTGCATATTTTATATTTTATTTTTATATTATATTTTATATTTTATATGACCATTTTATACACAGAAGTATTTTTATATATAATTTTATATTTTATATATAATTTTATATATCCTGTATATGTAATTTTATACATGGCTGTATGTGTATACATATGGGTTATTTTATGTGGCGAAGTTTGACCTTTTTATAGTGGTTCTTATGTAGTTAACATTTTATTTAATTTATATGTCCCCTGTGTAGGGATGAGCTTCGTGTTCGAGTCGAACATACGTTCGACTCGAACATTGGCTGTTCGATCGTTCGACGAAGATCGAACGATTTGGGCCGTTCGCGCCAAATTCGAGTGACGCGAACGGCCCACAATGCACTACGCCATCGCAGTGTCATCCAGGCGCTGTGATTGGCCAAGCATGCACTGTGACCCCGCATGCTTGGCCAATCACAGCGCCGGCAGCGAGGAGAGCAATGATTGGCCACAGGCAGGATGCCTGTGGCCAATTATTGCTGAGGGTGTTTAGTACACGCCCCACACTATAAAAGGCCGCCAGCACGGCGGCCTAGTGTAGTGTGTTCCGGAGCAGGGATAGAGTAGCATAGGCAGGGACAGTGACTGTTATTTCTTTCTTGCTTAACCTGGATTCCTTTAGTTTAGGGAAAGAGAAGGATAGGTAGGGAGAGTGTCAGTGTGTTTTGTGCTTCTGCTATAGTGTGCTTAAAAAAAACATTTATTCTAGGGACAGAAAACTCTAGGTAGGGACAGTGTCAGTTTCTTTCACTCTGCAAGTCCTTGTTTCCAGGGACCTGTAAGGACAGTGAGTTAATTGTCCTTGTGCTATATTGTGCTTAAAAAAAACATTTATTCTAGGGACAGAAAACTCTAGGTAGGGACAGTGTCAGTTTCTTTCACTCTGCAAGTCCTTGTTTCCAGGGACCTGTAAGGACAGTGAGTTAATTGTCCTTGTGCTATATTGTGATTAAAAAAAACATTTATTCTAGGGACAGAAAACTCTAGGTAGGGACAGTGTCAGTTTCTTTCACTCTGCAAGTCCTTGTTTCCAGGGACCTGTAAGGACAGTGAGTTAATTTTCCTTGTGCTATATTGTGATTAAAAAAAACATTTTTTCTAGGGACAGAAAACTGTAGGTAGGGAGAGTGTTTTTTTTCTTTCACTCTGCAAGTCCTTGTTTCCAGGGACCTGTAAGGACAGTGAGTTAATTGTCCTTGTGCTATATTGTGCTTAAAAAAAACATTTATTCTAGGGACAGAAAACTCTAGGTAGGGACAGTGTCAGTTTCTTTCACTCTGCAAGTCCTTGTTTCCAGGGACCTGTAAGGACAGTGAGTTAATTGTCCTTGTGCTATATTGTGATTAAAAAAAACATTTATTCTAGGGACAGAAAACTCTAGGTAGGGACAGTGTCAGTTTCTTTCACTCTGCAAGTCCTTGTTTCCAGGGACCTGTAAGGACAGTGAGTTAATTTTCCTTGTGCTATATTGTGATTAAAAAAAACATTTTTTCTAGGGACAGAAAACTGTAGGTAGGGAGAGTGTTTTTTTTCTTTCACTCTGCAAGTCCTTGTTTCCAGGGACCTGTAAGGACAGTGAGTTAATTGTCCTTGTGCTATATTGTGCTTAAAAAAAACATTTATTCTAGGGACAGAAAACTCTAGGTAGGGACAGTGTCAGTTTCTTTCACTCTGCAAGTCCTTGTTTCCAGGGACCTGTAAGGACAGTGAGTTAATTGTCCTTGTGCTATATTGTGATTAAAAAAAACATTTATTCTAGGGACAGAAAACTCTAGGTAGGGACAGTGTCAGTTTCTTTCACTCTGCAAGTCCTTGTTTCCAGGGACCTGTAAGGACAGTGAGTTAATTTTCCTTGTGCTATATTGTGATTAAAAAAAACATTTTTTCTAGGGACAGAAAACTGTAGGTAGGGAGAGTGTTTTTTTTCTTTCACTCTGCAAGTCCTTGTTTCCAGGGACCTGTAAGGACAGTGAGTTAATTGTCCTTGTGCTATATTGTGCTTAAAAAAAACATTTATTCTAGGGACAGAAAACTCTAGGTAGGGACAGTGTCAGTTTCTTTCACTCTGCAAGTCCTTGTTTCCAGGGACCTGTAAGGACAGTGAGTTAATTTTCCTTGTGCTATATTGTGATTAAAAAAAACATTTATTCTAGGGACAGAAAACTCTAGGTAGGGACAGTGTCAGTTTCTTTCACTCTGCAAGTCCTTGTTTCCAGGGACCTGTAAGGACAGTGAGTTAATTTTCCTTGTGCTATATTGTGATTAAAAAAAACATTTATTCTAGGGACAGAAAACTCTAGGTAGGGACAGTGTCAGTTTCTTTCACTCTGCAAGTCCTTGTTTCCAGGGACCTGTAAGGACAGTGAGTTAATTGTCCTTGTGCTATATTGTGCTTAAAAAAAACATTTATTCTAGGGACAGAAAACTCTAGGTAGGGACAGTGTCAGTTTCTTTCACTCTGCAAGTCCTTGTTTCCAGGGACCTGTAAGGACAGTGAGTTAATTGTCCTTGTGCTATATTGTGATTAAAAAAAACATTTATTCTAGGGACAGAAAACTCTAGGTAGGGACAGTGTCAGTTTCTTTCACTCTGCAAGTCCTTGTTTCCAGGGACCTGTAAGGACAGTGAGTTAATTTTCCTTGTGCTATATTGTGATTAAAAAAAACATTTTTTCTAGGGACAGAAAACTGTAGGTAGGGAGAGTGTTTTTTTTCTTTCACTCTGCAAGTCCTTGTTTCCAGGGACCTGTAAGGACAGTGAGTTAATTGTCCTTGTGCTATATTGTGCTTAAAAAAAACATTTATTCTAGGGACAGAAAACTCTAGGTAGGGACAGTGTCAGTTTCTTTCACTCTGCAAGTCCTTGTTTCCAGGGACCTGTAAGGACAGTGAGTTAATTGTCCTTGTGCTATATTGTGATTAAAAAAAACATTTATTCTAGGGACAGAAAACTCTAGGTAGGGACAGTGTCAGTTTCTTTCACTCTGCAAGTCCTTGTTTCCAGGGACCTGTAAGGACAGTGAGTTAATTTTCCTTGTGCTATATTGTGATTAAAAAAAACATTTTTTCTAGGGACAGAAAACTGTAGGTAGGGAGAGTGTTTTTTTTCTTTCACTCTGCAAGTCCTTGTTTCCAGGGACCTGTAAGGACAGTGAGTTAATTGTCCTTGTGCTATATTGTGCTTAAAAAAAACATTTATTCTAGGGACAGAAAACTCTAGGTAGGGACAGTGTCAGTTTCTTTCACTCTGCAAGTCCTTGTTTCCAGGGACCTGTAAGGACAGTGAGTTAATTGTCCTTGTGCTATATTGTGATTAAAAAAAACATTTATTCTAGGGACAGAAAACTCTAGGTAGGGACAGTGTCAGTTTCTTTCACTCTGCAAGTCCTTGTTTCCAGGGACCTGTAAGGACAGTGAGTTAATTTTCCTTGTGCTATATTGTGATTAAAAAAAACATTTTTTCTAGGGACAGAAAACTGTAGGTAGGGAGAGTGTTTTTTTTCTTTCACTCTGCAAGTCCTTGTTTCCAGGGACCTGTAAGGACAGTGAGTTAATTGTCCTTGTGCTATATTGTGCTTAAAAAAAACATTTATTCTAGGGACAGAAAACTCTAGGTAGGGACAGTGTCAGTTTCTTTCACTCTGCAAGTCCTTGTTTCCAGGGACCTGTAAGGACAGTGAGTTAATTTTCCTTGTGCTATATTGTGATTAAAAAAAACATTTATTCTAGGGACAGAAAACTCTAGGTAGGGACAGTGTCAGTTTCTTTCACTCTGCAAGTCCTTGTTTCCAGGGACCTGTAAGGACAGTGAGTTAATTTTCCTTGTGCTATATTGTGATTAAAAAAAACATTTATTCTAGGGACAGAAAACTCTAGGTAGGGACAGTGTCAGTTTCTTTCACTCTGCAAGTCCTTGTTTCCAGGGACCTGTAAGGACAGTGAGTTAATTTTCCTTGTGCTATATTGTGATTAAAAAAAACATTTATTCTAGGGACAGAAAACTCTAGGTAGGGACAGTGTCAGTTTCTTTCACTCTGCAAGTCCTTGTTTCCAGGGACCTGTAAGGACAGTGAGTTAATTGTCCTTGTGCTATATTGTGCTTAAAAAAAACATTTTTTCTAGGGACAGAAAACTCTAGGTAGGGAGAGTGTTTTTTTTTTTTTCACTCTGCAAGTCCTTGTTTCCAGGGACCTGTAAGGACAGTGAGTTAATTGTCCTTGTGCTATATTGTGCTTAAAAAAAACATTTATTCTAGGGACAGAAAACTCTAGGTAGGGACAGTGTCAGTTTCTTTCACTCTGCAAGTCCTTGTTTCCAGGGACCTGTAAGGACAGTGAGTTAATTTTCCTTGTGCTATATTGTGATTAAAAAAAACATTTTTTCTAGGGACAGAAAACTGTAGGTAGGGAGAGTGTTTTTTTTCTTTCACTCTGCAAGTCCTTGTTTCCAGGGACCTGTAAGGACAGTGAGTTAATTTTCCTTGTGCTATATTGTGATTAAAAAAAACATTTTTTCTAGGGACAGAAAACTGTAGGTAGGGAGAGTGTTTTTTTTCTTTCACTCTGCAAGTCCTTGTTTCCAGGGACCTGTAAGGACAGTGAGTTAATTGTCCTTGTGCTATATTGTGCTTAAAAAAAACATTTTTTCTAGGGACAGAAAACTGTAGGTAGGGAGAGTGTTTTTTTTTTTTCACTCTGCAAGTCCTTGTTTCCAGGGACCTGTAAGGACAGTGAGTTAATTGTCCTTGTGCTATATTGTGCTTAAAAAAAACATTTATTCTAGGGACAGAAAACTCTAGGTAGGGACAGTGTCAGTTTCTTTCACTCTGCAAGTCCTTGTTTCCAGGGACCTGGAGAGACATTGAGTGAATTGTCCTTGTGCTATATTGTGATTAAAAAAAACATTTATTCTAGGGACAGAAAACTCTAGGTAGGGACAGTGTCAGTTTCTTTCACTGTGAAAGTCCTTGTTTCAAGGGACAGAGAAGGACACCTGAAGGTAGCCCTTATTGCTTTTTTCCCATCTCCCTGCAGGCCATCTATTAGAATGTCTGGAAGGCAAACAAGGAGAGGCAGACAGTCAGGAGGCAATAAAAGAGGGCAAGCAGGCTCTGTGTCTGGGGGCAACAGTGCTGGTCGTGGACGCGGTGCATTGTCATCAGCACATGGCCATGGGACACGCTTGTCCTTCTTTTCGGCAGCTGGACATGTTGAGCCACATCATGCCGAAGACTTGGTAGAGTGGATGACCAAGCCCTCCTCCTCCTCCTCATCCTCTCTCACCCAGGCTCAGGGTACTGGAAAAGCAGCTGCCAAAGCGTCGTCTTCCCTGGTATCAATGTCAGACAAATCATCAGTCACTCCTTCCCTAGACCCACCATGTCCTCCTCCTGAGGAGTCCCCCGAACTGTTTCAGCACAGTGTTGGGTACATGCTCCAGGAGGATGCCCAGCGTTTCGAAGGGTCTGATGATGAAACCCAGCTAGAGGAAGGCAGTAGCGTGAGAGCAGACAGAGGGGATGCTCAAGAAGGACACCAATCTGGCAGTCATGTTCCAGCAGCTGCAGCATACTGCCAGATTGGCTCCAGTGATGAGGAGGGAGGGGATGATGAGGTCAATGACTCCACGTGGGTGCCTAATAGGAGAGAGGAGGAGGAGGAGGATGAGGAGGAGGCACATCTCCAACGAGGCAGGATGCCCTTTGGTGGCCAGCGTAAGGGCAGTACACCGACGGAATCACACCGCAGAGCTCCGCCTGTGCAGGGCGCTGCCTCTGCCCGTCATTCAAAAAGTTCTTTGGTGTGGGCCTTTTTTGAGGCTAGTGCATCAGATCGCACAGCTGCTGTTTGCAACATATGTCTCAAGCGTATATCGCGTGGCCAAAACATCAGCCGCTTGGGTACCACATGCCTGACCAGACATATGTTGACCTGCCATGCAGCTCGTTGGCAAGCCTACCTCAAAGACCCACACCAAAGAACCAAGCGGACCTCTCCTTGCACCGCATCAGCTGGGATCTCCAACCCCACTATAACTTCAGTCCTCTCTGAAACATGCACTGAGAGGAATGAAGGTGTAGAATTAGGTGTGTCACAGCCAAGTACTTGCGCCCACTCTGCTAGCAGTACACCGACGTCCGATTCTAGCAGGCAAATTTCCCTGCCCCAGCTGCTGGACCGTCGAAAGAAGTTCACTCCCAGCCATCCACATGCCCAGCGGTTGAATGCTAGCTTGGCTAAATTGCTAGCGCTTCAACTGCTGCCTTTTCAGTTGGTAGACTCGGCCCCCTTCCGTGAGTTTGTGCAATGTGCGGTTCCTCAGTGGCAGGTTCCCAAACGCCACTTTTTCTCACGGAAGGCTATTCCGGCTCTCTACCGGCATGTGGAAGGCAATGTCTTGGCCTCGCTGGACAGGGCGGTCAGCGGTAAGGTGCATATTACCGCTGACTCATGGTCCAGCAGGCATGGACAGGGACGTTACCTTTCTTTCACGGCCCATTGGGTCACTCTTTTGGCAGCTGGGAAGGATTCAGGACAAGGTGCAGTAGTGTTGGAGGTTGTCCCACCGCCACGCCTCCAAAATGCTACTACTGGTTGTGACACACCTCTCTCCTCCACCCCCTCCTCTTCTTCTTCCTCCATGGCCTCTTCCTGTGGTTTGTCCTATGAACCAGCGGTGCTCCGTAGCCGTTCACGGGGCTACGCAAGTACGCAGGCAAAAAGATGCCATGCCGTGCTTGCGCTGGTGTGTTTGGGGGACAGAAGCCACACTGGGGCAGAGGTCCTGTCTGCTCTGCAGGGCCAGGCCGAGAGGTGGTTGACGCCACGCCAGCTTAAGCCAGGAATGGTGGTTTGCGACAATGGCACCAACCTCCTCTCCGCCCTCCGACAGGGACAACTGACCCATGTGCCCTGTGTGGCTCACGTCCTTAACCTGGTGGTGCAGCGCTTCTTGGGCAGGTACCCGGGCTTACAGGATGTCCTGAGGCAGGCCAGGAAAGTCTGTGTGCATTTCCGCAGATCTTATAATGCCAGTGCTCGCCTGGCTGAGCTGCAAAAGGAGTTGAACCTGCCCAAGAACCGCCTTATATGTGACATGCCCACCAGGTGGAACTCAACGTTGGCCATGCTGCAGCGGCTGCACACGCAGCAGAGGGCCATCAATGAGTACCTGTGCGACTACGGCACCAGGACAGGGTCAGGGGAGCTTGTTTTTTTTTCTCCACGCCAGTGGGGCATGATCAGGGATGCATGCACTGTCCTGGCACCATTTGAGGAGGCCACGAGGATGGTGAGCAGTGACAGTGCATGCATCAGTGACACTTTACCTCTTGTCCACCTGTTGGAGCACACGCTGCGTGGAATAATGGACAGGGCACTTGAGGCAGAACAGAGGCAGGAAGAGGAGGACTTCCTTGCCTCTCAAGGCCCCCTTTACCCAGACAGTGTTCCTTCTGTCCCACCCATCGCACAGGAAGAGGAGGAGGAGGAGGAGGAGGAGGAGGAGGAGGATTGTGTCAGCATGGAGGTGGAGGCTGGCACTCAGCATCATCAGCAGCAGTCTTTTAGGGATGATTTACAGTCCCAAGAAACCAGTGGACTTGTACGTGGCTGGGAGGAGGTGGCTGCGGATCATGTCGTCCTTAGTGACCCAGAGGACTCCGGAGCGAATGCCTCAGCAAACCTACGCTGCATGGCCTCCCTGATCCTGCAAAGTCTGCGGAAGGATCCTCGTATTCTTCGGATCAAGGAGAGGGACCATTACTGGCTGGCCACTCTCCTTGATCCACGGTACAAGGGTAAGGTTGCGGACCTTATGTTACCGTCGCAGAGGGAGCAGAGGATGAGACAACTCCGGGAGGCCTTGCAGAAAGGTCTGTGCAACGCGTTCCCAGAGACTGGGAGGTTGCAAACTCCTGGTCCTGGACAACGAGTTGCTGAGGCTTCGGCCAGTCAAAGAAGGAGCGGTGGGGAAGGTGGCCGTCTGACCGATGCGTTCAGACAATTCTTTAGTCCGCAGCCCCAAAGTATGATCGGTTCCAGCAACCATCGCCAGCGTCTGATAAACATGGTGCAGGAATATCTAGGGGCAAGGTCAGACTTGGACACCTTCCCCACCGAAAATCCTCTGGCTTACTGGGTCTTGAGGATGGATCACTGGCCAGAGCTTGCACAGTATGCAATTGAGCTACTGGCCTGTCCTGCATCCAGCGTTCTTTCGGAACGCACATTCAGTGCTGCTGGAGGATTTGTCACGGATCACAGGGTGCGCCTGTCCACCGACTCGGTTGATCGACTGACTTTCATCAAGATGAACCAGTCTTGGATCACCACCAGCTACCACACACCTGATGCTGATATAACAGACTAATTGATTTTAAAATGTCACATCCCTTCAAGACTGATGCTGATGCTGAGTGCCTGTGCTGTTATGTTGACTGGCTATCCTCCTCCTCCGAGTCCTCAATGATACGATTGATGATGATAGCTTGGAAGATCATTTTTGTTTATGGGTGCCGCCACCAGTGCCTAACGCCCAATTTTTCAGCCCCTGTTTAACAGGGGCGTGTAATTACAATTTTTGAAGCAATACTTTGCAACAGGGCTCATTGCTGTGCTCCAAGTACAGTATCTGTGAGGAGTTGCAGTGTTGTGCCACCAGTGCCTAAGGCCCAATTTTTCAGCCCCTGTTTAACAGGGGCGTGTCATTACAATTTTTGAAGCAATACTTTGCAACAGGGCTCATTGCTGTGCTCCAAGTACAGTATCTGTGAAGGGTTGCAGTGTTGTGCCACCAGTGCCTAAGGCCCAATTTTTCAGCCCCTGTTCAACAGGGGCATGTAATTACAATTCTTGATCTAATAATTCACAGCAGGGCCCATTGCTGCACCCACCAAGAGTAACTGTCAGGGCTTACAGTGTTGTGGCACCAGCACCACCATCAAAGGCCCAATTTTTACTACCACTGTTCAACAATTATATGTAATTAAAATTCCTGATATAATAGTTGACAGCAGGGCGTTCCAGCACCAACCAAGAGTAACTGTGAGTGCTTACAGTGTTGTGCCAACACCAACAACTAAGGGGCCTATTTCTGCAGAGTATATACGGCAGGTCCCTACTTTCAAACATCCAACTTACAAACGACTCCTACTTGCAAACGCAAGAAGACAACAGGAAGTGAGAGGAAATCTACCACTAGGAAGGAAAATTCTCTCCTGTAAGAATAAATATGGGAGAAAGGTGTCTCCTCTGTACTGATGCTTTATCAGCAATCCTTGTTTCAAGAAAAACACCACATTTCAAAAACAGTTGTCATTAGGACGGAAAGTGAGGTGAAATGTTCTGAACAGGGGCACAGACAGCAAAACAAATGTTACAGGGGTGATAACCCTTACCTATGTTTTCCAAAAAGTTTAAAAATAGATTTTTGGTCTGGAGCTACACTTCAACAATGTACCTGTTCAAAATTACAAACAGATTCTACATAAGAACAAACCTACAGTCCCTGTCTTGTATGCACCGCCTGTATACGGCTGTTCTGAGTATATAGGGCCTTTTTTATTTTATGTGCGGGGTTCCCCTTAATATCCATACAAGACCCAAAGGGGCTGGTAATGGGCTGGGGTAGGGGGGGGGTCATGGGGTAGCTATGCCATTTTTCTTAAAGATTTTCATCCATATTACCGGGACCAGACATTACATTAAAGCCGCAAGCAGTTTTAAATGGCTTTTTTTTCCTTTAGAAGTGTCATTTTGTGCAGGGACAGTTCTAAACACGGGAAACACGTGGCACTTCACAGGCATACTTTAGACACCCCCCAGGTACGATATTTAAAGGAATATTTGACTTTTTTTTTTTCACTTTATGCATCATTACAATGACTGCTCCCGGAAAACGACCGTTTTTAAAACTTATTTTTGCATTGATACATGTCCCCTGGTGCAGAACCCGGGTTCCCAAACCCTTTTTAGGACAATAACATGCATAATAGTTTTTATAATTAGCACTTTAGAATTCGAACGTTCGCATCCATTGTATTTAATAGGGTTCTAATGTTCGTTCGAACTTTCGGTCCGTTCGCGGGTTCTGGTGCGAACCGAACCCGGGGGTGTTCGGCTCATCACTACCCCTGTGTCTTTTGCCTATGTAAGGTTATGCATAATTAACTGACAAGGCCTTGCAGTATCAACCAGATGGCGCTATCTGCACCAAGACGGCGCCAACAGTGGATATTGAGCAAGGCAGCTTGCGGACACTAGGTACCGAGAGATACTGTCAGCAAAGCAGATGTCAGCACTATAGAAAGACCTGTACACTCGCTTTACCCAAAAGGCTTGTGCAGTATACACAATACAACTTGTGAACGTCCCACGAGGGGTTAACCGGGTCTGAATCTTTCCATTAACATTGCCTGGGTTACACTGAGTATCCAATCAGAGTGGCCAGCGGACGAGTGCACCAATGAGGACAGCACAATTGCAAACCTCGGGAGGAAGCACCGCCGCCCACAACAGCACTAGACGTCGATGGTCCAGTGCGCATGCGTGATGACGCGGACGCACTGACGCCATCCAGACGTTGAGGGGCGGGACGGATGCAATACTTAAATCCGGTCTCAGGTAATGCTGGTCACGCCCTCAGAAGAAGTCAGGAAGTGACGAAACGTCAGGGCGTGACCAGCAAACCAAGCAGACCGGAAGTGAAGCTGTATGCGCTCCACGACTTGCAGCACCAGGAGGACGCCAGGGGCGCTCATCAAGTGGCAAGTTTAAAGCGCCAACAGCGCTCATTATACACAAACGCCTGTTTATCATTAAGCTTTGGTACATGCATTTTATAAAGGGGATGGCGGGGAATGATTGTTAAATAAAAGTTGCAAACAATATTGCCCTATGTGGATTTGTTTTCCCCTTACATATGCAAGCGGTGTCCAAGTTTAAGGCTGCAGTCACATGGAATGAGGATGGTGTATACATGTCTTCTTTGATTTATGATCTGGTGAGTGCATCCCCATAGGGGGACTGTTATTACCCCACACGTGGTGAATTACATCTGGGTGAAAAGAAGCACTGAAACTAGGATCAAGTAGAACCAAACTCACCATTCACTATCATCATCACCGATATATTCTTTTACATAGAAGACGCACAAATGAACATTATTTGCCCGTTGCGCTGCTACAGTTTTATTCTGAACTTTTTTAAGGGAGTTTTTATATGACTGTGTTTTATATGTACTTGTGATTTTTTAAGCAGCTGCTGACATCTTTCATATTCCTATTTTAGCATTATTTCCTTTAGATTTTTATCCATAAGCGCAGAGCGATACTAAAAGGGAGGGCCAGCATTTTTTAGTATCTTTTATTGATTTTACATTATTGTTTTACTCCGCAGCTATGGATGCTCTAAGGTTTTTAAGCAATAGGAATATTAATATAGATAATAGGATTTTTATAACAGCTTACCTGTAAAATCCTTTTCTTAGGAGTACATCACGGGACACAGAGCGACATAGTCATTACTAATGGGTTATATAGATACCGTCAGGTGCTGGCACTGGCAACTTCCAAAACCGGAAGTACCCTCCCCTATATAAGCCCCTCCCATCCGGGAGCACCTCAGTTTTGTAGCAAAGCAATAAGTGTCCCCAAAGAGGGGCGGGAGCTCTGTGTCCCGTGATGTACTCCTAAGAAAAGGATTTTACAGGTAAGCTGTTATAAAAATCCTATTTTCTTTCTCGTACATCACGGGACACAGAGCGACATAGTCATTACTAATGGGATGTCCTAAAGCAATGCCCAATGAGGGGGGGGGATACACCATATATAAACTGAGCGCTATCAGACATGAGGATCTTTTGCGGCCTGCAACACACTGCGCCCAAAGGCGACATCCTCCTGACTTCTAACGTCCACCTGGTAGAACCTAGTAAACGTGTGAACTGAAGACCACGTTGCGGCCTTACAGATTTGAGCCAGGGAGGCCTGGTGATGCACTGCCCATGAAGTTCCAACTGCTCTCGTGGAGTGCGCTCTAACTTTGAACGGAGGCGGTCTCCTTCTCAAGCCATAAGCTTGCATAATGACCTGTCGAATCCACTTGGCTAAAGTAGATTTTGACGCTGCCTGACCCTTTCTGGGGCCTTCCGGCAGAATAAACAAAGTATCCGTTCTGCGAATCTGAGCAGTGGCTTTTAGATAAGCTTTAACTGCTCTTACTACATCCAAAGAATGCAATAACTTTTCCTCTACCGAAGTAGGTTTGGGGAAAAAAGAAGGAAGAACCACATCTTGGTTCAAATGAAACCTCGATACCACCTTAGGAAGAAAGGCTGGATGAGGACGTAACACTACTCTGTCCTTATGGATAACCAGATATGGCTCCTTACAGGACATAGCTGCTAATTCCGATACTCTTTTAGCCGAACAAATGGCTACTAGAAAAATCAATTTCCTGGTGAGAAGCACCAAGGAAATATGCTGTAATGGTTCAAATGGTTGTTTCTGTAGAACCGACAGAACCAAGTTTAGATCCCATGGACATATGGGAATATTAACCGGAGGACTAATACGCATCACTCCTTGTATAAAGGCTTTGACTAGTGAATGCGAAGCCAAGGGCCTTTGAAAAAATATTGACAAGGCCGAAATCTGACCCTTGATAGTACTCAAGGCAAGCTTCCTATCTACAGCCCACTGTAGGAAGTCCAGAATCCTACCTATTACGTACTTATGTGGATGCCATTTCTTGGCCTCACACCACGCGATGTACGCCTTCCAGATTCTATAGTAGATCTGCCTGGATACCGGCTTCCTGGCATTGATCATGGTAGATACCACAGCATTAGAGAGCCCTCTCTTTTTTAGAATGTGGGCTTCAATAGCCAGGCCGTCAAACCTAGGGCTGGTAAGGAAGGGTGGTATATCGGTCCTTGCGAAAGCCGGACGACGTGGGAGAGTCCAAGGACTCCCCACTGAAATTTTACAATCTCCGCGTACCACGCTCTTCGGGGCCACGCTGGAGCCACCGGAATCACCGGTTTCTTTTCTACCCTGATTCTGCGGAGTAATCGAGGTAACCATTGTGGCGGTGTGAATGCATATATCAGCTTGAACTGATCCCAAGGGAACACTAGGGCATCCGAGCCGCAAGCTAGGGGATCCCTTGTCCGAGAGACAAACCTGTCCCCCTTTGCGTTGAATCTGGATGCTAGAAGATCTACATCCGATGTTCCCCACCGCTGACATATTGTCCAGAAAACCTCGGGGTGAAGGGACCTTTCCTCTGGGCCTAATTGCTGGCGACTTAGAAAGTCCGCCTTCCAATTCTCCACTCCTGGAATGAATACCGCAGATATGGCTGGGACATATTTTTCTGCCCATTTCAGGATGTAATTTACTTCCCTCTGGGCTGCACGACTCCTGGTGCCCCCCTGATGATTGATATATGCCACTGCTGTGGCATTGTCTGATTGCATTCTGACAGGGGACCCTTGGAGTTTGGATGTCCATGCTACTAGGGCATACCGGGCTGCTCGTATCTCTAAGAGATTGATGGTCAGGGCCTTTTCTGCATCCGACCATCTGCCCTGGAGAGACTATTGCTCCAGTACTGCTCCCCAGCCTATAAGGCTGGCATCTGTAGTGACCACCTTCCAAGAAATCGGACTGAAGGATTTCCTTTTTTCCAGATTCTGGGGAACCAACCACCAACGGAGGCTCTTGCGAACGGAAGGGGACAAGGACATTGTAAGTCTAGGGCCTGAACTTTTTTGTTCCAGGCTGACAGTATGGCCCCTTGCAAATTCCTTGAATGGAATTGACCGTAGGGTACTGCTTCGATTGATGCCACCATTTTTCCCAGCAGCCTCATATACAGGCGTATGGACGGCTGTCTTTTTTGTACCCACTAAGTGGATCAAATCTTTCAAGGACAACACCTTTCCTCGAGGCAAGAATATTTTTCTCTGGCCTAAATCCAACCTTAGCCCCAAGTATTCCAGACTTTTGACTGGTTTTTAGGGCTGACTTGTCTCGGTTGATAATCCAACCGTGAGATTCCAGATACTTGATCGTCTTGTGAACGACCACGTCTAGTTTTTTCACTGAGTGGTCTATCAGCAACAAGTCATCCAGATATGCCATTATCATTACACCTTGTGTTCTTAGATTGGCCAATAAAGGGCCAGAATTTTTGTAAACACTCGTGGTGCTGTGGCCAAACCGAAGGGTAAGGCTCTGAACTGAAAATGGCGCCCTTCTACTGCAAAGCGTAGAAATTTTTGGTGGACTGGAAAGATGGGAATGTGCAAATAAGCATCTTTGATGTCGATCGTGGCTAACCAATCCTCCCCTTGTAGGGCAGTGGCCACCGATCGGATCGACTCCATCGGAAAGTCCTGATATACAGGAATTTGTATAGCCCTTTTAGAATTAATATGGGCCTCCCGTCCGCGTTTGCTTCGGGACTGTAAAGAGGTTTGAGTAAAACCCGAACCCTCATTCTTCCAGGGGAACCTCCATAATTACTCCTTGGAGCAATAGTTGTTCTAGTGCCAACAGGAGGGACTCTCTCTTCCGGGGATCCCTTGGCACGTTTGACCTCAAAAATGGGAAGGAGGAGAGTCTTTTAACTCCAAACTGTATCCCAAACCTACTGCGGAGAGCACCTATCTGTCTTGATCGTGTCCCGCCAGGTCTCTTGCGAACAACTGGAGTCCTCCCCCCACCCGACTGAGTGGGGGCTTCATGAATTTAACTTTGGGGGAGGTTTTGTACCTCCCCTGACCCAGGGTTTCTCATTACCCTGCTACTGTCCCTGTTTTTTACCCCCGGGATTTGACCGAGGAGGCCGTCGGAACTGTTACACAGCCGATGCCCCAGGGACTGGAGAAGCAGGCCTCTTAAAGAGGGACCTCTAACTCTGCTTTTAACCGGCAAGAGCGTATTTTTACCGCTGGAAATTTTCTGGATATTTGTCCAGGTTTTCCCTGAATAAGCGTTCACCATGAAATGGGACGCTAACCAGCCATTCTTTACAGGGAGCTTCAGCAGACCAGTTTTTGAGCCATAGGAGCCTACGCATATGTACTATAGACAGCGTAAGGCGGGAGGCCTGATGGACTGAATCCTCTATGGCGTCAACCGCAAAGCCTAAGGCTCTAGGTAGATCAGCTAGGGCAAAGCCTGCTGATCTGTCAAGTCCCTCAAGACCTGTTTCAACTGATCCTTCACTGCTTAGCAGACCCCAATAGCTGCTACTGCTGGTTGTATCACCAAGCAGATTTTCATAAGGACTCCAATCTTTTATCTATTGGGTTCTTGAACATTTGGACATTATCCACTGGACATGTCAGTGATTTATACATACAAGAGATGGCTGCGTCCATTGTAGGGACCTTCCATTTTTTTTTTTGATGAACTTATCCTCCATGGGATAGACCACCGGAAATCTCTTGGGGGAATAAATATTTTCTCAGGACGTTCCCAATCCTGGTAAATGAGCCCTTTCAGTAAAGGGTGAAGTGGGAAAGAACAAACAGTCTGGGGGCTTCTAGCGACCCCAACGAGGATACAGTAGTGGTTGATGGTTCCGCAAGGTGCATTTTTAAATGCTGATCGGACCATGTTAGTCAGAGACTGAACCCATAATCTTTCAGCTTGAGATGTTGAGAAAAGGTTCCCCCACTGTTGATTCCTCTATAACAGAATCAACCTTATCCTGATCCCCTTCAGGCAGGTCGATCCCTGTATGGGACTGTTGCTCTGCTAACAGGCATTCTGAAGGAGGAGACGGAGATCGGGCGTGCTTTCCCTGACAGGGAGGCAGCGATAAATGTTGACAATCTCTCTCTAATCCTCCCAGAGCTGAGGAAAAAACCTCCTCTGTTACATACACAGGAGCAGGTGACTGAGGACAGCCACAGTACCAAGTACCCCTGCGGGGTCTCTACGGTCACTTACCTCTGAACTTCAGGGGAGACTGGTGCAGCAGGAGTATGCCCAAGATCCTCCGAGCCCGATGAGACCCCCTTCGCTTCCTGGAAGATTCAGTTCCGGAGCTTCTGGACGGCATATTCCTAAGCCTAAAGCTGAGGTATTCCAGCCGTAATACACCACTTTTACTGAGAATAGTCTAGCACAATTGCTGCTATATCACAGTTGGTGTCTACTAATGTGCCTTTCTAGGGGATGCCTGTATCAACCGCTTGCTGTATGCCTTTAAATGTTGCCAGCTCTGTCTCTGTACTTCATAGCCAGCTCACTACAATATTGTGGTTTTTTTAAACTGCTGGGACGCCCGCACATGCGCAGAAGCGCTGCGGCGCGCACAGAGCGTCATCCCCCAGGCTCCGCCCCCTTTCCCGGCTCACCTCTATATATAGAGGCGCGTGCACGTGCGCCTTCGGCGCTAATTTCAAATATGGTAACAAGGGACAGGAGCCAGGGCCCCTCTTTGCCGCAGGCCGGGGGATGGACGAGCACTGCAACATGGCAGAGGAAGCAGTTTCCTATAAGAGAACTCACCATCTGCCTGGACTTTGCTCTGCTGAGAAGAAGCTAGTCCACATGACAAGAAAACATTCCACAGCGGCCTCTAGTGGACAAACACAGGTACCGCAGTCTAATATATTAAATATATATATATAAAAAAATTTTTTTTTTTTTTTTTTTTCTTGACCACCATTAAAAATTATTACATTTTTTTAGTAGTTACAGGCATGCACAGAATTTTGCGGGAATACCATTAGGTAACAGACAGAAAGACAAATTAGGCTTGGGGGTCCCCCAATAGAACCAAGTTCCTGGGGGCCCCCACTTACCTGTTCCCCGCCGCAGGACTTTGTTTGGTCCACAAAAGCCCAAACTTCACCTATCACGGCAGGCATTGTAATCAAACCTTCAGGGACCGGGTTCCCAAGGATTCCACTCCCCTGGACCTGTATAGCACCCTGCACAGAAAACATCTTGGTCGTGGGTATGACCAGAGCTCTGGATCCCAGGGTCCAGCTCTCCTAAGAGAAGCATTACAGGCAAAACCTTGCTCTTCTCTGCAAGGCCCGGGTACCGACCGTTTAGCTATGAAGCTTTTTTGGTCGGATCCGGAATAGCTTACTGAGGCCCAAAAGAACCTGTACCCAAGCTCAGTGAAAAACACATGTTTCTTCTTGGCCAACACCTTAGACACTGGCAAAAAACTGAGGTGCTCCCGGATGGGAGGGTACTTCCGGTTTTGGAAGTTGCCAGTGCCAGCACCTGACGGTATCTATATAACCCATTAGTAATGACTATGTCGCTCTGTGTCCCGTGATGTACGAGAAAGAAACATTATTTTCTGATAGTGAACCCACTGCAACCCAGGTAAATTATAATGGGGCCATGTCAATGTTGGGGAATATTTTAGAAAAGCAACTGAGAACATGGTGGGACATATGCACCCTAGAGAAATACATTAAAGAAAAAATTATTATTCGGAGCCTAAGATGGGAGGTAGTACCTCAAGATGGACTAGACGATCAGGGCTCCGTGCAAGAATGGTTTGATTTTTTCAATGGAGTGGGATATAAGTTACAAGAACTAATCCTACAAAGAAAAAAACGCAAAATGACGATCTTGGAGAGCAAAATTAATGCATTACAGCAACAATTAGAACCTATTAAAGACACTCAATCCATCACGGACTTCAATGTCAGAACCAACAGGAGATTAGAAAAAGTAGACAAAGACACACAAAAAAAGAAAATTAAGAAATTTCACAGAGACATGGGCGACTTCAAGGCCAATAGCATTTATGCATGGCAACAAACCCTGCCTGAGAATGTAAACTTAGTAGAAAAGCCAAAAACAAATGAACCCCTGATCAATCAAGCCATCACAACACTGATGGATAGAGTAAGGGGCTTTATAAGTGATGACGATATAGAATTTGATTCGCCTGCAAACTTTTCCACCCCAATCCCAATAACCAAAAAGGGAAAACCGAAAGGAGGAGGTGGAAAAAACAATCAAGCAACGAATCACCAATATAATAATCGTCAATACACACCGTATCAAGCATCTATTCAACATAAACTCCAACCACCAGAACAACAGAATTATTACCCACCACCCCGTCCTTTTTTAGGGAGGGGAGGGGGGGACCGAGAAGGGGAAGAGGGGCCCCACCACACAGAGGCAAACCCCAGTACCCCATGGCTTATCCGAGAGATCAAGATTGGAGGGACCCACAAAACCAGAACCAGTGGACCAGAGACCAAACCCAGTATATACATCAAAGGAATATAGATTCAGAGGATGCCGGGCAGGGAGGAAGGTCAAGAAAAATAATGAGAAACCACTGAACAACGGAATATACAACTTAAGCCCAGTAGAGCTCACACATAAGGAGGTGAACATTCTGAATATGGGCCTGAAATGTGGTATAAAGCAACCGGTGAATAAATTCAATGTTTATATAGACGTACACAAATATATCAGGAAGCTAAATATAAAAAAACATTTTGTAGGACTGATTACACAGAATATGATCACAAACACAGACCCTCAGAAGTCTGTAAATAGCGGACTAAAAAACGAATCGCTATTCAATCCCCTGAACAACCCTAATCATCAGGTGGAGGTATTCAAGGGTCTCATTATACGCGATCTACATGATCTTATACCCAAGAAGAATACAGGTTTGAGACATATACAAGACGGCATTGTGGCACTGGAAAAAAGGAAAGACATCATTATCAGGCCAGCCGACAAAGGAGGTGGAGTTGTGATATTAACAAAAGAAAAGTATCATACGCAGATTATGGAAATGCTGTCTGATGTAGGCACGTATAAAGTATTAGAGGGGGACCCAACATTGGCGTTCAGAAATCAATTAACAGTACTAGTAGGAATTGGCTCAAAGTTGGGAGTACTATCAGATAAAGAAAAACAATATCTGATACCAACAAGCAGCAAAATCCCTACGATCTACACATTGCCGAAAATTCATAAAGATCCTATCAACCCACCCCCAAGACCTATTGTCAACAGTATAGACTCGATTGCATCGCGAATGGGACAATACCTAGATACGTTCCTACAAAACAGTGTGAAAACAACACAAGCATACCTGAGAGATACGAAAGATTTCCTGAATTGTTTACAAAATATCACACTTACCGAAAACCAAGAAATTCTGTTGGTAACAGCGGATGTGTCCTCCCTCTATACAATCATCCAACACGACGATGCTCTACTGGCCCTAAATTGGGCCTTGAGCAAGAGGGAGGACTTACCCCACAACCAAAAGGTGTTTATCAGCCATGCCCTAGATTACTGCCTCTCACATAATTACTTCTGGTATGCTAACAAATTTTATCTGCAACAGAAGGAGGTCGCGATGGGAGTTAAATTTGCTCCAAGTATCGCGAACCTGTTTATGGCAGAGTGGGAGGACAAAGTGATTTTTAAAAACAGAAGAGCTGAGCTCATATTTTATAAACGTTTTATTGATGATCTGTTTTTAATATGGACGGGCACGGTGGAGACACTTCAAGAATTTTTAAAGGTTTTAAACAGGAACGATAACAACATCAGTCTGACGTCAGAATGGCACAAAGAAACAATACATTTTCTAGATGTCACTGTTTACCGCCAAAATCAACATTTGTGTACAAAAGTCTATTTTAAACCAACGGACAGGAATAGCTATCTCCCGACAACAAGTGGACATCATCCACAATGGCTAAAGAATATACCCAAAGGCCAGTTCATGCGAGTGAAACGCAATTGTTCCGATGATAAGAATTTTTACACACAGGTGAAAATCCTCTCGGACAGATTCGCAGCAAAAGGCTACGCTCCGGAAACCCTGCAGAGAATTGTAGAAGAGGTGGCATTAATACCCAGGGAAACCTGTCTGCAAACCAAACCCAAACCACCTCTAGATGGGAGCAACTCAAAACAGTGGGGATTCATCTCCCAATTCCACGCCCAGTATAAGGAAGTAGAAGCAATATTTGTAAAACACTGGCACATATTATTACTCGACAAAAAATTGGGCCCAGTATTACCTCCAAAACCGGAGTTCATTTACCGGAAAGCATCCAATCATGGAGACAGAGTGGTCAAAAAAGTCCTAGACCCCCCAGGCAAACCTCCAACATTTTGGAACCAAAACGGATTCTTCGCCTGTAGGAAATGTAAGGCATTTCGAGAAGTATCTCAACCAATCAGAGGTCTGGAACAGTTTACCTCCCCCTCTAACCAACAACAATTCGACATTGAGCAGTTCATAACATGTAATAGCAGTTACGTGGTATATGCTCTTAGGTGTCCATGTGGATTGCTCTATATTGGTCGGACAAAGAGACTATTGAAGATCAGGATAGCAGAACACATTAAAAATATAAAAATTGGCTTTAAGGACCATAATGTGTCATTACACTTTAAATTAAAACACAACCAAGATGCCTCAGGCCTCCAATTTTGGGGTATCGAATGCCTAGAGCCTAATTGGAGGGGCTCACACAAAGTAAGGGAACTATCAAAGAAAGAAACTAAATGGATTTTTCTAACAGACGTTCTAGTGCCGAAAGGACTGAACGTCGAACTTGATATTAATTGTTTCATAAGTGACTCCTAAGATTGTTGTAGAAAATATGGTGCAATTTTATGTTCACATGAGATTGAAAATTGAAAGACCTCAGTGACATTAGGTCTCATCCAGCTAGATTATACATATATATATATATATATATATTTTAGGACATCTTATTACGGTTCAGCATGGGTATGAGTTTTATAAGCTTTTATAGAGACACAGTTTTATTGAGTTTTTTTCATGTCCATGTGGGGTGCGTATTTTATATTTTATTTTTATATTATATTTTATATTTTATATGACCATTTTATACACAGAAGTATTTTTATATATAATTTTATATTTTATATATAATTTTATATATCCTGTATATGTAATTTTATACATGGCTGTATGTGTATACATATGGGTTATTTTATGTGGCGAAGTTTGACCTTTTTATAGTGGTTCTTATGTAGTTAATATTTTATTTAATTTATATGTCCCCTGTGTCTTTTGCCTATGTAAGGTTATGCATAATTAACTGACAAGGCCTTGCAGTATCAACCAGATGGCGCTATCTGCACCAAGACGGCGCCAACAGTGGATATTGAGCAGGGCAGCTTGCGGACACTAGGTACCGAGAGATACTGTCAGCAAAGCAGATGTCAGCACTATAGAAAGACCTGTACACTCGCTTTACCCAAAAGGCTTGTGCAGTATACACAATACAACTTGTGAACGTCCCGCGAGGGGTTAACCGGGTCTGAATCTTTCCATTAACATTGCCTGGGTTACACTGAGCATCCAATCAGAGTGGCCAGCGGACGAGTGCACCAATGAGGACAGCACAATTGCAAACCTCGGGAGGAAGCACCGCCGCCCACAACAGCACTAGACGTCGATGGTCCAGTGCGCATGCGTGATGACGCGGATGCACTGACGCCATCCAGACGTTGAGGGGCGGGACGGATGCAATACTTAAATCCGGTCTCAGGTAATGCTGGTCACGCCCTCAGAAGAAGTCAGGAAGTGACGAAACGTCAGGGCGTGACCAGCAAACCAAGCAGACCGGAAGTGAAGCTGTATGCGCTCCACGACTTGCAGCACCAGGAGGACGCCAGGGGCGCTCATCAAGTGGCAAGTTTAAAGCGCCAACAGCGCTCATTATACACAAACGCCTGTTTATCATTAAGCTTTGGTACATGCATTTTATAAAGGGGATGGCGGGGAATGATTGTTAAATAAAAGTTGCAAACAATATTGCCCTATGTGGATTTGTTTTCCCCTTACATATGCAAGCGGTGTCCAAGTTTAAGGCTGCAGTCACATGGAATGAGGATGGTGTATACATGTCTTCTTTGATTTATGATCTGGTGAGTGCATCCCCATAGGGGGACTGCTATTACCCCCCACGTGGTGAATTACATCTGGGTGAAAAGAAGCACTGGAACTAGGATCAAGTAGAACCAAACTCACCATTCACTATCATCATCACCAATATATTCATTTATATAGAAGACGCACAAATGAACATTATTTGTCCGTAGCGCTGCTACAGTTTTATTCTGAACTTTTTTAAGGGAGTTTTTATATGACTGTGTTTTATATGTACTTGTGATTTTTTAAGCAGCTGCTGACATCTTTCATATTCCTATTTTAGCATTATTTCCTTTAGATTTTTATCCATAAGCACAGAGCGATACTAAAAGGGAGGGCCAGCATTTTTTAGTATCTTTTATTGATTTTACATTATTGTTTTACTCCGCAGCTATGGATGCTCTAAGGTTTTTAAGCAATAGGAATATTAATATAGATACATTATTTTCTGATAGTGAACCCACTGCAACCCAGGTAAATTATAATGGGGCCATGTCAATGTTGGGGAATATTTTAGAAAAGCAACTGAGAACATGGTGGGACATATGCACCCTAGAGAAATACATTAAAGAAAAAATTATTATTCGGAGCCTAAGATGGGAGGTAGTACCTCAAGATGGACTAGACGATCAGGGCTCCATGCAAGAATGGTTTGATTTTTTCAATGGAGTGGGATATAAGTTACAAGAACTAATCCTACAAAGAAAAAAACGCAAAATGACGATCTTGGAGAGCAAAATTAATGCATTACAGCAACAATTAGAACCTATTAAAGACACTCAATCCATCACGGACTTCAATGTCAGAACCAACAGGAGATTAGAAAAAGTAGACAAAGACACACAAAAAAAGAAAATTAAGAAATTTCACAGAGACATGGGCGACTTCAAGGCCAATAGCATTTATGCATGGCAACAAACCCTGCCTGAGAATGTAAACTTAGTAGAAAAGCCAAAAACAAATGAACCCCTGATCAATCAAGCCATCACAACACTGATGGATAGAGTAAGGGGCTTTATAAGTGATGACGATATAGAATTTGATTCGCCTGCAAACTTTTCCACCCCAATCCCAATAACCAAAAAGGGAAAACCGAAAGGAGGAGGTGGAAAAAACAATCAAGCAACGAATCACCAATATAATAATCGTCAATACACACCGTATCAAGCATCTATTCAACATAAACTCCAACCACCAGAACAACAGAATTATTACCCACCACCCCGTCCTTGTTTAGGGAGGGGAGGGGGGGACCGAGAAGGGGAAGAGGGGCCCCACCACACAGAGGCAAACCCCAGTACCCCATGGCTTATCCGAGAGATCAAGATTGGAGGGACCCACAAAACCAGAACCAGTGGACCAGAGACCAAACCCAGTATATACATCAAAGGAATATAGATTCAGAGGATGCCGGGCAGGGAGGAAGGTCAAGAAAAATAATGAGAAACCACTGAACAACGGAATATACAACTTAAGCCCAGTAGAGCTCACACATAAGGAGGTGAACATTCTGAATATGGGCCTGAAATGTGGTATAAAGCAACCGGTGAATAAATTCAATGTTTATATAGACGTACACAAATATATCAGGAAGCTAAATATAAAAAAACATTTTGTAGGACTGAATACACAGAATATGATCACAAACACAGACCCTCAGAAGTCTGTAAATAGCGGACTAAAAAACTAATCGCTATTCAATCCCCTGAACAACCCCAATCATCAGGTGGAGGTATTCAAGGGTCTCATTATACGCGATCTACATGATCTTATACCCAAGAAGAATACAGGTTTGAGACATATACAAGACGGCATTGTGGCACTGGAAAAAAGGAAAGACATCATTATCAGGCCAGCCGACAAAGGAGGTGGAGTTGTGATATTAACAAAAGAAAAGTATCATACGCAGATTATGGAAATGCTGTCTGATGTAGGCACGTATAAAGTATTAGAGGGGGACCCAACATTGGCGTTCAGAAATCAATTAACAGTACTAGTAGGAATTGGCTCAAAGTTGGGAGTACTATCAGATAAAGAAAAACAATATCTGATACCAACAAGCAGCAAAATCCCTACGATCTACACATTGCCGAAAATTCATAAAGATCCTATCAACCCACCCCCAAGACCTATTGTCAACAGTATAGACTCGATTGCATCGCAAATGGGACAATACCTAGATACGTTCCTACAAAACAGTGTGAAAACAACACAAGCATACCTGAGAGATACGAAAGATTTCCTGAATTGTTTACAAAATATCACACTTACCGAAAACCAAGAAATTCTGTTGGTAACAGCGGATGTGTCCTCCCTCTATACAATCATCCAACACGACGATGCTCTACTGGCCCTAAATTGGGCCTTGAGCAAGAGGGAGGACTTACCCCACAACCAAAAGGTGTTTATCGGCCATGCCCTAGATTACTGCCTCTCACATAATTACTTCTGGTATGCTAACAAATTTTATCTGCAACAGAAGGAGGTCGCGATGGGAGCTAAATTTGCTCCAAGTATCGCAAACCTGTTTATGGCAGAGTGGGAGGACAAAGTGATTTTTAAAAACAGAAGAGCTGAGCTCATATTTTATAAACGTTTTATTGATGATCTGTTTTTAATATGGACGGGCACGGTGGAGACACTTCAAGAATTTTTAAAGGTTTTAAACAGGAACGATAACAACATCAGTCTGACGTCAGAATGGCACAAAGAAACAATACATTTTCTAGATGTCACTGTTTACCGCCAAAATCAACATTTGTGTACAAAAGTCTATTTTAAACCAACGGACAGGAATAGCTATCTCCTGACAACAAGTGGACATCATCCACAATGGCTAAAGAATATACCCAAAGGCCAGTTCATGCGAGTGAAACGCAATTGTTCCGATGATAAGAATTTTTACACACAGGTGAAAATCCTCTCGGACAGATTCGCAGCAAAAGGCTACGCTCCGGAAACCCTGCAGAGAATTGTAGAAGAGGTGGCATTAATACCCAGGGAAACCTGTCTGCAAACCAAACCCAAACCACCTCTAGATGGGAGCAACTCAAAACAGTGGGGATTCATCTCCCAATTCCACGCCCAGTATAAGGAAGTAGAAGCAATATTTGTAAAACACTGGCACATATTATTACTCAACAAAAAATTGGGCCCAGTATTACCTCCAAAACCGGAGTTCATTTACCGGAAAGCATCCAATCATGGAGACAGAGTGGTCAAAAAAGTCCTAGACCCCCCAGGCAAACCTCCAACATTTTGGAACCAAAACGGATTCTTCGCCTGTAGGAAATGTAAGGCATTTCGAGAAGTATCTCAACCAATCAGAGGTCTGGAACAGTTTACCTCCCCCTCTAACCAACAACAATTCGACATTGAGCAGTTCATAACATGTAATAGCAGTTACGTGGTATATGCTCTTAGGTGTCCATGTGGATTGCTCTATATTGGTCGGACAAAGAGACTATTGAAGATCAGGATAGCAGAACACATTAAAAATATAAAAATTGGCTTTAAGGACCATAATGTGTCATTACACTTTAAATTAAAACACAACCAAGATGCCTCAGGCCTCCAATTTTGGGGTATCGAATGCCTAGAGCCTAATTGGAGGGGCTCACACAAAGTAAGGGAACTATCAAAGAAAGAAACTAAATGGATTTTTCTAACAGACGTTCTAGTGCCGAAAGGACTGAACGTCGAACTTGATATTAATTGTTTCATAAGTGACTCCTAAGATTGTTGTAGAAAATATGGTGCAATTTTATGTTCACATGAGATTGAAAATTGAAAGACCTCAGTGACATTAGGTCTCATCCAGCTAGATTATACATATATATATATATATATATATTTTAGGACATCTTATTACGGTTCAGCATGGGTATGAGTTTTATAAGCTTTTATAGAGACACAGTTTTATTGAGTTTTTTTCATGTCCATGTGGGGTGCATATTTTATATTTTATTTTTATATTATATTTTATATTTTATATGACCATTTTATACACAGAAGTATTTTTATATATAATTTTATATTTTATATATAATTTTATATATCCTGTATATGTAATTTTATACATGGCTGTATGTGTTGTGACAGCAGGAAGGTAAAGTCACCTGGTTGCATCCAGGGGGGGTAGATATATTTCTCCCAGATTCAGGCTTTATGCTGACTTATACAACTAGGGTGGAGAGTTGTATAAGCCCAGCTGAGGCTAGTAGGCTCATGGATGACTCATACCTCTAGGGAGAGTGTGGGGCGTCGTACAGACAGGGAGTTGATGAGGCCAGCTGAAGCTTGTCAGCTCATTTAGGCCTCTATAAGAACTCCCAGATTCATTAGGTGTTAGCTCATGCCTGGAACCAGACCTGTGTGGACTGTCTAGGGAAAGTGAACCCCTGTGCGGTGAGAAAAAGCCTGTGTGGCTATTTGCTTGGACATTCAAAACCAGGGACTTAGGGACTAGGACAGCACTAGGCTGATCCCAGTTGTTAGTTAGGAAACCTGTATGTTTAGTCAGAGGTCAAGTTGACCAGGATTTAATTTGTTTATGTTTCTTTTGGCTTTGCTGTGTTTTGTCACTGTAAATAGAAAATAAACCACAACCTCCGTTTGCTGGGCCTGTTTTGTGTGGGGAGCCCATCCCGGGGGTCACACACACCCGCTGCCGAGCTAACCCCCTCACAGTTGGTGGAGAACCAGTGGCAGTTTTTTTTTAAGCCAGCATGGAGGAGATACTGAAGCAGCTGGCTCTAGCAAATGCCAATCAACAGCAGACAAATGCAGGTTTGCAAAAGAGCCTTGCAGCTCAACAACAGAACTTCGCAGCCCAGCAGCAAGCTCATCAACAGAGCCTTGCAGCTCAGCAACAAGCCCAGCAGCAATCTGAGGCCCGCTTCATAGACCTGTTACAGAAGCAAGAGCAGAGACTACAACAAATGGAAGCAGTAATGCAGCAACGTCCGCAGACCAGTGAGGAAAGCCGTCCCACTAATACCGCGTCCTTTGGGGTGAGTCGTTTATTGACAAAAATGACTGGAGAGGATGATCCAGAGGTATTTTTGACCACATTTGAAAGGACTGCTGAAAGAGAAAAGTGGCCTGAGGAGCAGTGGGCTGGACTGGTGGCTCCTCTGTTAACTGGTGAATCGCAGAAGGCTTACTATGACCTAGAGCCTGACCAAGCAAAAGACTATGTGATGCTAAAAGCTGAAATATTGGCAAGGCTGGGTGTCACCCAGGCTGTCCGGGCTCAGCGTGTGCATAACTGGACTTTCCAGCTTGGAAAACCCCCCAGGTCTCAAATGTATGATCTCATTCACCTAAGCAGAAAGTGGCTACAGCCAGAGACTTTGTCCGCACCAAAGATTGTGGAACGTGTTGTAATGGATCAGTTTTTGAGAGCTCTTCCTACTGCCATCCAAAAGTGGGTAAGCCATGGAGACCCAGAGACGGCCGATGGTCTTGTGGATCGTGTGGAGAAATACTTGGCTACAGAGAACCTGACGGCCTCTTCCAGAGACACTCGGACTTTCCACCCTAAGACCAGACCATCCCCAGGGGCGGATAAGAGGATTCCAAGGGGTGAGGGTGGAGAGAGTGAGAGGGTGGGAGCTCTACCCCAAGTTTGGCGAGAACAGCCTGGGAAATCAGCGGCTCAAGAGGCGGCAAGAAGGATCGTTTGCTACCGCTGCCGGCAAGCGGGACATATTGCAGCCAATTGCCCGGTTGTGGAGGAACCCATGCAGTGTGACTTTCTGATGGGCAGACGTCAGTCGCTGTGTGCGACAGTCGCATGCACTGCCATTCGAGGAACTGAGAAACATTTATGCAAAATGTGTGTTAATGGTAGAAATGTTGTGGTATTGCTGGATTCAGGTAGCCTTGTGACCCTGATAAAGGCTGAGTTAGTTAAAACAGAGGTCTCTGGGAATAGCAAGGTAGCTGTTATTTGTGTGCATGGGGACACCCGAGAGTATCCAGTGACTACAGTGTGTTTCGAGACCCCCAAAGGTACCCTCTCTCATCCAGTGGGCTTAGTATCTCAGTTACCGCATGACGCCATTGTGGGAAGGGATTTTCCGAAGTTCTGGGAACTGTGGGATGATCCTGAGCCCCCCACTGGTGCCCCTATGTACCAGGAATGGGATAGCCAGAACTCCCCTGAGAGTGGTGAGGACTCTCCGGAATTTCCCTTATCAGTATTGGCAGGGGAGACTCAAGAAACTGGAGAGGAGCCCACCTCCTCAGACGAAAACCTACCGTCTGTGGAGTTTTCTGATCTTGAGGTTCACAGGGAAAACTTTGCCACAGAACAGTTGAAAGACCCCGCCCTAATAAATGCACGGGAAAACGTAGTGAAAATAGATGGCGAGTTAGTGAACCCAGATAATACCTGCACTTACCCATACTTCAGCGTAGAGAAGGACCTACTGTATCGGGTGGCAAAAAGGGCAGAAGAAACCGTTGAGCAGCTTGTGGTGCCCAAACCTTACAGGAAGTTGGTGTTGGAGTTGGCCCATGGGCACATTCTTGGAGGTCATCTGGGGACAGAGAAAACCCGAGAGAGGGTATTACAGAGATTCTATTGGCCGGGGGTGATAAAGGACATAGAAAATTATTGTTCCTCCTGCCCTGTGTGTCAGAGGTCGGCCCCGATGCCACATTTCCGTAGCCCGCTGGTCCCTCTACCCATCATTGAGGTCCCGTTTGAGAGGATCGCCATGGATTTGGTAGGTCCTATAATCAAGTCCGCTAGGGGGCACCAGTACATATTAGTTATAATGGACTATGCCACCCGTTATCCAGAAGCGATCCCTCTCCGAAATACCTCGGCCAAAACCATAGCCAAAGAGCTATCTCTTGTGTTTAGCCGGGTGGGTATTTGTAGAGAACTGCTTACGGACCAAGGTACACCCTTTATGTCCCGGGTTATGAAGGAGCTGTGTAAATTGTTCAAAGTGACGCAATTACGTACATCTGTGTATCACCCCCAAACCGATGGGCTGGTTGAAAGATTCAACAAAACCCTAAAGCAAATGTTGAAGAAAGTGGTGGATAGAGATGGAAAGGATTGGGACTGTCTACTTCCTTATCTGATGTTTGCTATTAGGGAGGTGCCCCAATCCTCTACGGGATTCTCCCCCTTTGAGTTACTGTATGGGAGACACCCAAGAGGGCTGTTGGATATTGCCAAGGAAACTTGGGAAAGTGAGAGTTCTCCCCACAGGAGTTTGATTGAGCATGTCGCCCTGATGCAAGACCGAATTGCACAGGTAATGCCCATCGTGAAGGAACATTTGGCCCAAGCGCAGTTAGCACAGCAGAGAGTGTACAACCGTGGAGCCAAGACCCGTACCTTTTCCCCGGGGGATAGGATACTGGTACTTGTCCCTACGGTTGAAAGTAAATTCCTTGCCAAATGGCAAGGCCCCTACGAGATAATGGAAAAAGTGAGCGAAGTGAATTACAAGGTCAGACAACCAGGAAGGCGAAAGCCCGAACAGATCTATCACGTTAATCTGTTGAAAGCCTGGAGGGATAGAGAGTCCCTAGTCGCAGACACTTGGTCACCAGCTCAAACTGGTTGCGTGATTCCTGAGGTTGGAATAGCAGCCACCTTGTCACAACCCCAACAACAGGAGGTTAAGGAGTTTGTGCTTCGCAACAAGGAGGTATTCTCTGAGCTGCCGGGACAAACATCTGGGGTAGAGCATGACATCATTACCCCGCCCGGTGAAAGGGTGAAGTTAAAACCCTATCGGATCCCAGAGGCCCGACGGGAGGCAATACGGGAGGAAGTACAGAAAATGCTGAACTTAGGGGTGATAGAGGAGTCCCAAAGTGATTGGTCTAGTCCCATTGTGTTGGTGCCTAAACCGGATGGGAGCTGGCGATTTTGTAACGATTTTCGTCAGTTGAACAAAGTTACAAAATTTGACACCTACCCCATGCCACGTATAGATGAGTTGATCGACCGGCTGGGAACAGCCCGATACATGACGACTCTGGACCTCACAAAAGGGTATTGGCAAATCCCCCTGGCCAAGTCGGCCAAAGAGAAAACCGCATTTGTAACCCCAGACGGGGCGTTCCAATATAAAAGAATGCCGTTCGGGTTACAGAATGCGCCGGCCACATTCCAGCGGAAAATGGACCAGATGCTGAGGCCCCATCGGAAGTATGCTGCGGCTTACCTGGATGACGTAATTGTCCATAGCACAGATTGGGCCTCACATCTGCCAAAAGTGCAAGCAGTCCTGGACTCTGTTCGGGAAGCGGGGTTTACGGCTAACCCCAAGAAGTGTACCATTGGGCAGGAGGAGGCCAAATATCTTGGGTACACCATTGGGAGGGGAGTAATAAAACCCCAACTCAACAAAGTCGAGGCCATCCAGAGTTGGCCACGTCCCAACAGCAAGAAGCAGGTACGAGCCTTTCTGGGAATCGCTGGGTATTATCGGCGATTCATTCCCCACTTTGCTTCTAAGGCTGTGCCCCTAACCAACCTGACGAAGGGGAAAGGGTCGGTCATGATTAAATGGACCCCGAGGCTGAGGCAGCATTCCAATTCTTGAAACAAGCCTTATGTAGCCAGCCAGTGTTGTACTCACCCGACTTCTCTAAAGACTTTGTCGTACAAAGTGATGCGTCAGATGTGGGGTTAGGAGCAGTATTGTCCCAGGTCTGGAACGGGGAAGAGCACCCAGTCATTTACCTCAGCAGGAAGTTGAAGTCCCATGAGGTAAATTACGCCACCGTTGAAAAGGAGTGTTTAGCGGTGAAGTGGGCTCTAGATTCCCTTCGGTACTACCTGCTAGGTAGGCACTTTGACATGGTTACGGATCACGCTCCGTTAAAGTGGATGGCTCAAAACAAGGAAACAAATAGAAGAGTGAATAGGTGGTTCCTGGCCCTCCAGGAATTCAACTTCACAGTAAAGCATCGCCCTGGCGTTCAAATGGGGAATGTGGATGCTTTGTCTCGAGTACATGAATGCCTGATTGCTGGTGTTCCAACCCCGAGGTTAAAACAAGAGGGGGGGGTATGTGACAGCAGGAAGGTAAAGTCACCTGGTTGCATCCAGGGGGGGTAGATATATTTCTCCCAGATTCAGGCTTTATGCTGACTTATACAACTAGGGTGGAGAGTTGTATAAGCCCAGCTGAGGCTAGTAGGCTCATGGATGACTCATACCTCTAGGGAGAGTGTGGGGCGTCGTACAGACAGGGAGTTGATGAGGCCAGCTGAAGCTTGTCAGCTCATTTAGGCCTCTATAAGAACTCCCAGATTCATTAGGTGTTAGCTCATGCCTGGAACCAGACCTGTGTGGACTGTCTAGGGAGAGTGAACCCCTGTGCGGTGAGAAAAAGCCTGTGTGGCTATTTGCTTGGACATTCAAAACCAGGGACTTAGGGACTAGGACAGCACTAGGCTGATCCCAGTTGTTAGTTAGGAAACCTGTATGTTTAGTCAGAGGTCAAGTTGACCAGGATTTAATTTGTTTATGTTTCTTTTGGCTTTGCTGTGTTTTGTCACTGTAAATAGAAAATAAACCACAACCTCCGTTTGCTGGGCCTGTTTTGTGTGGGGAGCCCATCCCGGGGGTCACACACACCCGCTGCCGAGCTAACCCCCTCACAGTGTATACATATGGGTTATTTTATGTGGCGAAGTTTGACCTTTTTATAGTGGTTCTTATGTAGTTAACATTTTATTTAATTTATATGTCCCCTGTGTCTTTTGCCTATGTAAGGTTATGCATAATTAACTGACAAGGCCTTGCAGTATCAACCAGATGGCGCTATCTGCACCAAGACGGCGCCAACAGTGGATATTGAGCAGGGCAGCTTGCGGACACTAGGTACCGAGAGATACTGTCAGCAAAGCAGATGTCAGCACTATAGAAAGACCTGTACACTCGCTTTACCCAAAAGGCTTGTGCAGTATACACAATACAACTTGTGAACGTCCCGCGAGGGGTTAACCGGGTCTGAATCTTTCCATTAACATTGCCTGGGTTACACTGAGCATCCAATCAGAGTGGCCAGCGGACGAGTGCACCAATGAGGACAGCACAATTGCAAACCTCGGGAGGAAGCACCGCCGCCCACAACAGCACTAGACGTCGATGGTCCAGTGCGCATGCGTGATGACGCGGACGCACTGACGCCATCCAGACGTTGAGGGGCGGGACGGATGCAATACTTAAATCCGGTCTCAGGTAATGCTGGTCACGCCCTCAGAAGAAGTCAGGAAGTGACGAAACGTCAGGGCGTGACCAGCAAACCAAGCAGACCGGAAGTGAAGCTGTATGCGCTCCACGACTTGCAGCACCAGGAGGACGCCAGGGGCGCTCATCAAGTGGCAAGTTTAAAGCGCCAACAGCGCTCATTATACACAAACGCCTGTTTATCATTAAGCTTTGGTACATGCATTTTATAAAGGGGATGGCGGGGAATGATTGTTAAATAAAAGTTGCAAACAATATTGCCCTATGTGGATTTGTTTTCCCCTTACATATGCAAGCGGTGTCCAAGTTTTAGGCTGCAGTCACATGGAATGAGGATGGTGTATACATGTCTTCTTTGATTTATGATCTGGTGAGTGCATCCCCATAGGGGGACTGTTATTACCCCACACGTGGTGAATTACATCTGGGTGAAAAGAAGCACTGAAACTAGGATCAAGTAGAACCAAACTCACCATTCACTATCATCATCACCGATATATTCTTTTACATAGAAGACGCACAAATGAACATTATTTGCCCGTTGCGCTGCTACAGTTTTATTCTGAACTTTTTTAAGGGAGTTTTTATATGACTGTGTTTTAAATGTACTTGTGATTTTATTCTGAACTTTTTTAAGGGAGTTTTTATATGACTGTGTTTTAAATGCTACAATTGTGACCTTTTTATTTAACTTATGCTGTATTTGCCAAGTAATCAGCAAAGAAATCCGGTGGATTTGGCTGCTTTTACCTAAATCTCTGACAACTTTGAAGGAAACGGTATATAACTCTCACAGGGCTCCGGGTTTTCTCCCACACTCCAAAGACATGCTGATATATTAATTGTCTCCTGTGTAAATTGGCCCTAGTATATGTATACTGTATATGAATGTGAGATAGGGACCATAGATTGTAAGCTCCTTGAGGGCAGGGACTGATGTAAATGTACGATATTGCTGTGTAAATTGTTGATGCTATAACACAATTTCATTTAGCTGTTGTTCTGTCTCAACTACAAAGCGATAAAGTTCATCTCCAGGTTGAAGTAGGCCTTACACAAGCTGGTTTGCTATTATCCCTTGCATCGATACAGGCAGTTTAACACAATGAATAAACTCACAGTTAGGACGACAGACGATGAATCCTTTCGAATGTTCCGTTTAATGATGGATATTCATAGGTAGAAAAACATTGCAGTTGTAAGCCACATGTAAGATGTTTAGCATGGAAGATATACAGGAGTAATGACCAGAATCAGGAAGTGGAGGAGATATATAAAGAACTACGGTGAGAGAGAGAGAGTTCAGCTAGAAAGAAGGGGACAGATCTTAAAGACACAGAGCAAGAATAATCACATAGTGTAACACAACACTCCCCGTCTGAAATTTTTAGATTTCATAACCTTAAACTAAAATATATATTTTCAAAAAGTCCAATACTGACGAATGTCCTGGAACCTGTAATGAAAAACATGCAACAAGCAAATAATAAACGTAAGTTCAACAGGATCAAGAACATAAAGTCACAGTATGATGTCTTTAAATAATTCCAAAGTTCTGAGTAGAACCTGTAGATGGCAGCAATGTACTCCCCGCCGTGCCAACAGCATCGCTAGTCCTTGCACAAGTCACTCACCTGGCAAAAAGAGTACTAACTCTGTAATTGGTCGACTAAAGGTTTGTGTCGATCCTCCCTTGGTTACCTTGACTTCTACCTTCCGGACTTTGTTATCGTCGCTGGGCATTACTTTAGTAATAAGACCAATAGGCCACTCATTCCGACAAACTTCCTTGTCTTTTAGAAGGATGAGGTCTCCAACCTTAAGATTCGGCTTAGATGCTTGCCATTTGTTACGACCTTGAAGGTGGTGAAGATACTTTTTCTTCCAGCGATGCCAGAACACATTGGCTAGATGCTGCACCTGCTTCCATCGATGCCTGTAATGGTGTGACCGCAGCTTCTGTTTTGTACTTACACAAGTGTGGAGTGAGGTGTTCACAGTTCTTATTTCCTTATCATCTTCAGGGCTTACTAGCCCATAGGTGGTGTCAATAGGGAGTACGTAAGAGTCCTCACACAGAAACCTTGGAGGTGACAGCCATAAGCTGTCCTGAAGAGCGGCAGGTGACACGGCTCTGGTCCCACAGTCAGCTGGGTTGAGTTCAATGGGAACGTGATGCCATTGAATTGGTAGAGAGAATCTCTTGATACGTTCAACCCTGTTGCTGACGTACACATAAAATTGTTTTGTTTGGTTGTTTATGTAACCAAGTACTACCTTACTGTCTGTATAGAAGGTGAAAGAATCAATTGTAGTGTCCATTTCACTTCGTATGACCTCTGCAATTTCTACTGCTAGCACGGCTGCACAAAGTTCAAGTCTTGGTATGGTATGTGCAGGCTTGGGTGTGAGTTTTGCCTTGCCTAGGACAAAACTACAGTGTGATTCTCCATTCAGTTCAGAGGTCTTCAAATAGGCTACTGCAGCAATAGCTTCAACTGATGCATCAGAGAAAATATGAATCTCTCTCCGGTTAGCAGTTGAAGTGGATCCTGGAACATAGCAACGGGGAATCTGAAGTTTTTCTAGTGACTTCAAAGAATATCTCCACCTTTCCCACTTGTGTTGATTCTCACTAGGCAAGGGAGTATCCCAGTCTATGTTCTCAGTAGACAACTGTCTTAGTAAAATCTTACCTTGAATGGTAACTGGAGCAAGGAAACCCAGTGGGTCATAGATGCTATTCACCACGGACAGGACTCCTCTCTTAGTGAAGGGTTTGTCACAAGTTGACACTTGGAAGGTGAATTTGTCTTGCTTGATGTTCCACAACAAACCCAGACTTCGCTGTACAGGAGGCACATCTGTACCTAAGTCAAGGTTTTTTAGACTAGTGGCATAGTCCTCAGAGTGAAAGGCATTCATAAGTTCCTAGCTGTTGGATATAGGGATGAGCTCGGTGTTCGAGTCGAACGTACGTTCGACTCGAACATCGGCTGTTCGATCGTTCGACGAAGATCGAACGATTTGGGCCGTTCGCGCCTAATTCGAGTGACGCGAACGGCCCACAATGCACTACGCCATCGCAGTGTCATCCAGGCGCTGTGATTGGCCAAGCATGCACTGTGACCCCGCATGCTTGGCCAATCACAGCGCCGGCAGCGAGGAGAGCAATGATTGGCCACAGGCAGGATGCCTGTGGCCAATTATTGCTGAGGGTGTTTAGTACACGCCCCACACTATAAAAGACCGCCAGCATGGCAGCCTAGTGTAGTGTGTTCCGGAGCAGGGAAAGAGAAGCATAGGCAGGGACAGTGACATTTATTTTTTCTTGCTTAACCTGGGTTCCTTTAGTTTAGGGAAAGAGAAGGATAGGTAGGGAGAGTGTCAGTGTGTTTTACTGTGTGAATCCTTGTTTCTAGGGACAGGGAAGGACAGTGAGGGAAATTCTCCTTGTGCTATAGTGTGCTTTAAAAAAAAAAAATTCTAGGGACAGAAAACTATAGGTAGGGAGAGTGTCAGTGTGTTTTACTGTGCGAATCCTTGTTTCTAGGGACAGGGAAGGACAGTGAGGGAAATTCTCCTTGTGCTATAGTGTGCTTTAAAAAAACATTTTTTCTAGGGACAGAAAACTATAGGTAGGGAGAGTGTCAGTGTGTTTTACTGTACGAATCCTTGTTTCTAGGGACAGGGAAGGACAGTGAGGGAAATTCTCCTTGTGCTATAGTGTGCTTTAAAAAAACATTTTTTCTAGGGACAGAAAACTATAGGTAGGGAGAGTGTCAGTGTGTTTTACTGTACGAATCCTTGTTTCTAGGGACAGGGAAGGACAGTGAGGGAAATTCTCCTTGTGCTATAGTGTGCTTTAAAAAAACATTTTTTCTAGGGACAGAAAACTATAGGTAGGGAGAGAGTCAGTGTGTTTTACTGTGCGAATCCTTGTTTCTAGGGACAGGGAAGGACAGTGAGGGAAATTCTCCTTGTGCTATAGTGTGCTTTAAAAAAACATTTTTTCTAGGGACAGAAAACTATAGGTAGGGAGAGTGTCAGTGTGTTTTACTGTACGAATCCTTGTTTCTAGGGACAGGGAAGGACAGTGAGGGAAATTCTCCTTGTGCTATAGTGTGCTTTAAAAAAACATTTTTTCTAGGGACAGAAAACTATAGGTAGGGAGAGTGTCAGTGTGTTTTACTGTACGAATCCTTGTTTCTAGGGACAGGGAAGGACAGTGAGGGAAATTCTCCTTGTGCTATAGTGTGCTTTAAAAAAACATTTTTTCTAGGGACAGAAAACTATAGGTAGGGAGAGTGTCAGTGTGTTTTACTGTGCGAATCCTTGTTTCTAGGGACAGGGAAGGACAGTGAGGGAAATTCTCCTTGTGCTATAGTGTGCTTTAAAAAAACATTTTTTCTAGGGACAGAAAACTATAGGTAGGGAGAGTGTCAGTGTGTTTTACTGTGCGAATCCTTGTTTCTAGGGACAGGGAAGGACAGTGAGGGAAATTCTCCTTGTGCTATAGTGTGCTTTAAAAAAACATTTTTTCTAGGGACAGAAAACTATAGGTAGGAAGAGTGTCAGTTTCTTTCACTGTGATAATCCTTGTTTCTAGGGACAGGGAAGGACAGTGAGGGAAATTCTCCTTGTGCTATAGTGTGCTTTAAAAAAACATTTTTTCTAGGGACAGAAAACTATAGGTAGGGAGAGTGTCAGTGTGTTTTACTGTGCGAATCCTTGTTTCTAGGGACAGGGAAGGACAGTGAGGGAAATTCTCCTTGTGCTATAGTGTGCTTTAAAAAAACATTTTTTCTAGGGACAGAAAACTATAGGTAGGGAGAGTGTCAGTGTGTTTTACTGTGCGAATCCTTGTTTCTAGGGACAGGGAAGGACAGTGAGGGAAATTCTCCTTGTGCTATAGTGTGCTTTAAAAAAACATTTTTTCTAGGGACAGAAAACTATAGGTAGGGAGAGTGTCAGTGTGTTTTACTGTGCGAATCCTTGTTTCTAGGGACAGGGAAGGACAGTGAGGGAAATTCTCCTTGTGCTATAGTGTGCTTTAAAAAAACATTTTTTCTAGGGACAGAAAACTATAGGTAGGGAGAGTGTCAGTGTGTTTTACTGTACGAATCCTTGTTTCTAGGGACAGGGAAGGACAGTGAGGGAAATTCTCCTTGTGCTATAGTGTGCTTTAAAAAAACATTTTTTCTAGGGACAGAAAACTATAGGTAGGGAGAGTGTCAGTGTGTTTTACTGTGCGAATCCTTGTTTCTAGGGACAGGGAAGGACAGTGAGGGAAATTCTCCTTGTGCTATAGTGTGCTTTAAAAAAACATTTTTTCTAGGGACAGAAAACTATAGGTAGGGAGAGTGTCAGTGTGTTTTACTGTGCGAATCCTTGTTTCTAGGGACAGGGAAGGACAGTGAGGGAAATTCTCCTTGTGCTATAGTGTGCTTTAAAAAAACATTTTTTCTAGGGACAGAAAACTATAGGTAGGAAGAGTGTCAGTTTCTTTCACTGTGATAATCCTTGTTTCTAGGGACAAAGAAGGAAAGTGAGGGAAATTCTCCTTGTGCTATAGTGTGCTTTAAAAATTTTTTTTCTAGGGACAGAAAACTATAGGTAGGAAGAGTGTCAGTTTCTTTCACTGTGATAATCCTTGTTTCTAGGGACAGGGAAGGACAGTGAGGGAAATTCTCCTTGTGCTATAGTGTGCTTTAAAAAAACATTTTTTCTAGGGACAGAAAACTATACGTAGGAAGAGTGTCAGTTTCTTTCACTGTGATAATCCTTGTTTCTAGGGACAGGGAAGGACAGTGAGGGAAATTCTCCTTGTGCTATAGTGTGCTAAAGCATTCCTCATCAACCATCTTTGAAATCCTTGTTTTTTGGACAGTCAGGGAAATTGTCGTTGTGCTATTCTGTGCAAAAGCAATCATCCTCAACCATATTTAGAAATCCTTAAGTAAAGGGACAGAGAAGGACACCTGAAGGTAGCCCTTATTGCTTTTTTCCCATCTCCCTGCAGGCCATCTATTAGAATGTCTGGAAGGCAAACAAGGAGAGGCAGACAGTCAGGAGGCAATAAAAGAGGGCAAGCAGGCTCTGTGTCTGGGGACAACAGTGCTGGTCGTGGACGCGGTGCATTGTCATCAGCACATGGCCATGGGACACGCTTGTCCTTCTTTTCGGCAGCTGGACATGTTGAGCCACATCATGCCGAAGACTTGGTAGAGTGGATGACCAAGCCCTCCTCCTCCTCCTCATCCTCTCTCACCCAGGCTCAGGGTACTGGCAAAGCAGCTGCCAAAGCGTCCTCTTCCCTGGTATCAATGTCAGACTCATCATCAGTCACTCCTTCCCTAGACCCACCATGTCCTCCTCCTGAGGAGTCCCCCGAACTGTTTGAGCACAGTGTTGGGTACATGCTCCAGGAGGATGCCCAGCGTTTCGAAGGGTCTGATGATGAAACCCAGCTACAGGAAGGCAGTAGCGTGAGAGCAGACAGAGGGGATGCTCAAGAAGGACACCAATCTGGCAGTCATGTTCCAGCAGCTGCAGCATACTGCCAGATTGGCTCCAGTGATGAGGAGGGAGGGGATGATGAGGTCACTGACTCCACGTGGGTGCCTAATAGGAGAGAGGAGGAGGAGGAGGATGAGGAGGAGGCACATCTCCAACGAGGCAGGATGCCCTTTGGTGGCCAGCGTAAGGGCAGTACACCGACGGAATCACACCGCAGAGCTCCGCCTGTGCAGGGCGCTGCCTCTGCCCGTCATTCAAAAAGTTCTTGGGTGTGGGCCTTTTTGAGGCTAGTGCATCAGATCGCACAGCTGCTGTTTGCAACATATGTCTCAAGCGTATATCGCGTGGCCAAAACATCAGCCGCTTGGGTACCACATGCCTGACCAGACATATGTTGACCTGCCATGCAGCTCGTTGGCAAGCCTACCTCAAAGACCCACACCAAAGAACAAAGCGGACCTCTCCTTGCACCGCATCAGCTGGGATCTCCAACCCCACTATAACTTCAGTCCTCTCTGAAACATGCACTGAGAGGAATGAAGGTGTAGAATTAGGTGTGTCACAGCCAAGTACTTGCGGCCACTCTGCTAGCAGTACACCGACGTCCGATTCTAGCAGGCAAATTTCCCTGCCCCAGCTGCTGGACCGTCGAAAGAAGTTCACTCCCAGCCATCCACATGCCCAGCGGTTGAATGCTAGCTTGGCTAAATTGCTAGCGCTTCAACTGCTGCCTTTTCAGTTGGTAGACTCGGCCCCCTTCCGTGAGTTTGTGCAATGTGCGGTTCCTCAGTGGCAGGTTCCCAAACGCCACTTTTTCTCACGGAAGGCTATTCCGGCTCTCTACCGGCATGTGGAAGGCAATGTCTTGGCCTCGCTGGACAGGGCGGTCAGCGGTAAGGTGCATATTACCGCTGACTCATGGTCCAGCAGGCATGGACAGGGACGTTACCTTTCTTTCACGGCCCATTGGGTCACTCTTTTGGCAGCTGGGAAGGATGCAGGACAAGGTGCAGTAGTGTTGGAGGTTGTTCCACCGCCACGCCTCCAAAATGCTACTACTGGTTGTGACACACCTCTCTCCTCCACCCCCTCCTCTTCTTCTTCCTCCATGGCCTCTTCCTGTGGTTTGTCCTCGGAACCAGCGGTGCTCCATAGGCGTTCAAGGGGCTACGCAAGTACGCAGGCAAAAAGATGCCATGCCGTGCTTGCGCTGGTGTGTTTGGGGGACAGAAGCCACACTGGGGCAGAGGTCCTGTCTGCTCTGCAGGGCCAGGCCGAGAGGTGGTTGACGCCACGCCAGCTTAAGCCAGGAATGGTGGTTTGCGACAATGGCACCAACCTCCTCTCCGCCCTCCGACAGGGACAACTGACCCATGTGCCCTGTGTGGCTCACGTCCTTAACCTGGTGGTGCAGCGGTTCTTGGGCAGGTCCCCGGGCTTACAGGATGTCCTGAGGCAGGCCAGGAAAGTCTGTGTGCATTTCCGCAGATCTTATAATGCCAGTGCTCGCCTGGCTGAGCTGCAAAAGGAGTTGAACCTGCCCAAGAACCGCCTTATATGTGACATGCCCACCAGGTGGAACTCAACGTTGGCCATGCTGCAGCGGCTGCACACGCAGCAGAGGGCCATCAATGAGTACCTGTGCGACTACGGCACCAGGACAGGGTCAGGGGAGCTTGGTTTTTTTTCTCCACGCCAGTGGGGCATGATCAGGGATGCATGCACTGTCCTGGCACCATTTGAGGAGGCCACGAGGATGGTGAGCAGTGACAGTGCATGCATCAGTGACACTGTACCTCTTGTCCACCTGTTGGAGCACACGCTGCGTGGAATAATGAACAGGGCACTTGAGGCAGAACAGAGGCAGGAAGAGGAGGACTTCCTTGCCTCTCAAGGCCCCCTTTACCCAGACAGTGTTCCTTCTGTCCCACCCATCGCACAGGAAGAGGAGGAGGAGGAGGAGGAGGAGGAGGATTGTGTCAGCATGGAGGTGGAGGCTGGCACTCAGCATCATCAGCAGCAGTCTTTTAGGGATGATTTACAGTCCCAAGAAACCAGTGGACTTGTACGTGGCTGGGAGGAGGTGGCTGCGGATCATGTCGTCCTTAGTGACCCAGAGGACTCCGGAGCGAATGCCTCAGCAAACCTACGCTGCATGGCCTCCCTGATCCTGCAAAGTCTGCGGAAGGATCCTCGTATTCTTCGGATCAAGGAGAGGGACCATTACTGGCTGGCCACTCTCCTTGATCCACGGTACAAGGGTAAGGTTGCGGACCTTATGTTACCGTCGCAGAGGGAGCAGAGGATGAGACAACTCCGGGAGGCCTTGCAGAAAGGTCTGTGCAACGCGTTCCCAGAGACTGGGAGGTTACAAACTCCTGGTCCTGGACAACGAGTTGCTGAGGCTTCGGCCAGTCAAAGAAGGAGCGGTGGGGAAGGTGGCCGTCTGACCGATGCGTTCAGACAATTCTTTAGTCCGCAGCCCCAAAGTATGATCGGTTCCAGCAACCATCGCCAGCGTCTGATAAACATGGTGCAGGAATATCTAGGGGCAAGGTCAGACTTGGACACCTTCCCCACCGAAAATCCTCTGGCTTACTGGGGCTTGAGGATGGATCACTGGGCAGAGCTTGCACAGTATGCAATTGAGCTACTGGCCTGTCCTGCATCCAGCGTTCTTTCGGAACGCACATTCAGTGCTGCTGGAGGATTTGTCACGGATCACAGGGTGCGCCTGTCCACGGACTCGGTTGATCGACTGACTTTCATCAAGATGAACCAGTCTTGGATCACCACCAGCTACCACACACCTGATGCTGATATAACAGACTAATTGATTTTAACATGTCACATCCCTTCAAGACTGATGCTGATGCTGAGTGCCTGTGCTGTTATGTTGACTGGCTATCCTCCTCCTCCGAGTCCTCAATGATACGATTGATGATGATAGCTTGGAAGATCATTTTTGTTTATGGGTGCCGCCACCAGTGGCTAAGGCCCAATTTTTCAGCCCCTGTTTTACAGGGGCGTGTAATTACAATTTTTTTAGCAATAATTTGCCATAGGGCTCATTGCTGTGCTCCAAGTACAGTATCTGTGAGGGGTTGGAGTGTTGTGGCACCAGTGCCTAAGGCCCAATTTTTCAGCCCCTGTTTAACAGGGGCGTGTCATTACAATTTTTGAAGCAATACTTTGCAACAGGGCTCATTGCTGTGCTCCAAGTACAGTATCTGTGAGGGGTTGTAGTGTTGTGCCACCAGTGCCTAAGGCCCAATTTTTCAGCCCCTGTTCAACAGGGGCATGTAATTACAATTCTTGATCTAATAATTCACAGCAGGGCCCATTGCTGCACCCACCAAGAGTAACTCTGAGGGCTTACAGTGTTGTGGCAACGCCACCACCACCACCACCACGAAAGGCCCAATTTTTCAGCCCCTGTTCAAAAGGGGCATGTAATTACAATTCTTGATCTAATAATTCACAGCAGGGCCCATTCCTGCACCCACCAAGAGTAACTCTGAGGGCTTACAGTGTTGTGGCAACGCCACCACCACCACCACCACCACCACCACGAAAGGCCCAATTTTTCAGCCCCTGTTCAACAGGGGCATGCAATTACAATTCTTGATCTAATAATTCACAGCAGGGCCCATTGCTGCACCCACCAAGAGTAACTGTCAGGGCTTACAGTGTTGTGGCACCAGCACCACCATCAAAGGCCCAATTTTTACTACCACTGTTCAACAATTATATGTAATTACAATTCCTGATATAATAGTTGACAGCAGGGCGTTCCAGCACCAACCAAGAGTAACTGTGAGTGCTTACAGTGTTGTGCCAACACCAACAACTAAGGGGCCTATTTCTGCAGAGTATATACGGCAGGTCCCTACTTTCAAACATCCAACTTACAAACGACTCCTACTTGCAAACGCAAGAAGACAACAGGAAGTGAGAGGAAATCTACCCCTTGGAAGGAAAATTCTCTCCTGTAAGAATTAATATGGGAGAAAGGTGTCTCCTCTGTACTGATGCTTTATCAGCAATCCTTGTTTCAAGAAAAACACCACATTTCAAAAACAGTTGTCATTGGGACGGAAAGTGAGGTGAAATGTTCTGAACAGGGGCACAGACAGCAAAACAAATGTTACAGGGGTGATAACCCTTACCTATGTTTTCCAAAAAGTTTAAAAATAGATTTTTGGGCTGGAGCTACACTTAAACAATGTACCTGTTCAAAATTACAAACAGATTCTACATAAGAACAAACCTACAGTCCCTGTCTTGTATGCACCGCCTGTATACGGCTGTTCAGAGTATATAGGGCCTTTTTTATTTTATGTGCGGGGTTCCCCTTAATATCCATACAAGACCCAAAGGGGCTGGTAATGGGCTGGGGTGGGGGGGGGGGGTCATGGGGTAGCTATGCCATTTTTCTTAAAGATTTTCATCCATATTACCGGGACCAGACATTACATTAAAGCCGCAAGCAGTTTTAAATGGCTTTTTTTTCCTTTAGAAGTGTCATTTTGTGCAGGGACAGTTCTAAACACGGGAAACACATGGCACTTCACAGGCATACTTTAGACACCCCCCAGGTACGATATTTAAAGGAATATTTGACTTTTTTTTTTCACTTTATGCATCATTAAAATGACTGCTCCCGAAAAACGACCGTTTTTAAAACTTCTTTTTGCATTGATACATGTCCCCTGGTGCACAACCCGGGTTCCCAAACCCTTTTTAGGACAATAACATGCATAATAGTTGTTATAATTAGCACTTTAGAATTCGAACGTTCGCATCCATTGTATTTAATAGGGTTCTAATGTTCGTACGAACTTTCGGTCCGTTCGCGGGTTCTGGTGCAAACCGAACCCGGGGGTGTTCGGCTCATCACTAGTTGGATATAATCTTGTGCAGTCTAAGGTTTGCTACAGACAGCATCTCCTTTGTTCTGGTGAGAAGATCAATTGCTTCTTTAGCAGTTGGAAAGGACTTAAGTGCGTCATCAACGTAGAAGTTTCTTTCAACAAATTGACGGGCATCAGATCCATATTCAACTTCTCCAGTCTGAGCTGTTTTCCTTAGCCCATAAGTTGCCACTGCTGGGGAAGGACTGTTACCGAAGACATGTACCTTCATGCGATAATCTATAACTTCCTTGTCATTGTCCTTGTGCCATAGAAACCTGAGGTAGTTTCTGTTGTCTTCTCTGACGATGAAGCAGTGAAACATCTGTTGAATGTCGGCCATTACTGCTACAGGCGCTTGTCTGAAACGAATCAAGACTCCTATTAGACTGTTGTTCAAGTTGGGTCCAGTGCTGTGCACTGGAATCAAAGACAACTCTGATTTGGTCTGGTTTGCGTGGGTGATACACGCCAAAGGATGGAAGGTACCAGCATTCTTCTCCCTCCTTTAGTGGGGGAGCAGGCTCTGCATGATCTCTGTCAAATACATTTTGCATAAAGTCCACAAAGTGCTTTTGCATCTCTGGTTTCCTGCTTAAGTTTCGCTTTAAGGAGGAGAATCTACTGATGGCCTGCTGTAAGTTGTTGGGCAATCTCTCTCTTGGGAGATGAAAGGGTAGGGGTGCTACCCAGTTATTGGAGTCATCTTGAAAGAACTCATTGTCCATTACCTTGATGAATTCTTTGTCTTTCATTGAAGGAGCCAGTATGTCATCTTCACTGGTTGCACTAAACACTGTAGAGCCGAAGTCACCATCATGGCAGGAGAAAGGGCTTGTGTCACCTGAGATACCATGTTGCCATTCGTGGCTGGCTATCTTCTCTTTCACCCAGTAGTGATGTGGGCATGGCTCAAAGTAAGTGTTTCGGCCATTTGGCAGAACATTTGTCTTGAATGACGAAATGTTGGTAGGTCTTTTCATTTTGCCTATGCAGACATTGCCTATGATGACCCACCCTAGATCCATGCGCTGGGCAAATGGGGTATCTGGGGGTCCACTGACTTGTCTGTGTACCTTGTGAACTCTTAGAATGTCTCTTCCTAACAGAAGAAGGATCTGAGCATCTTTGTCAAGCGACGGTATCTCATTTGCTATTACCTTGAGGTGAGGGTGATGGAAAGCAGCAGCTGGAGTAGGGATTTCTTCCCTGTTAGCAGGTATCTGATTGCACTCAACAAGTGTAGGTAAGGGTAATTGCAAGTTACCTTTGAGAGAAGATACCATGAGTCCATGAGCCCTTCTTCCAGAAACCTCTATAGTTCCACTACAGGTACCCAAGGTGTAAGGATGAGCTTCGCCTTTTATTTTAAATAGATTGAACAATTCCGATTTTGCAAGTGATCAATTGCTCTGATCGTCTAAGATAGCATATGCCTTTAGAGACTTTTCTGGTTGATCCTTGTGGTATATGTTCACCAAGCATATCTTAGCACAGGACTTACCACAGCGGTCTTCTCCTCAAACTTCAGTGCAGGATGAAGAAATGATGGTAGAATTAGGCACTTGGTCTGTATTCTCCCCGCCATGCGTTAACCTGGGAGGAGTGTTGGCAGGTTGTGCAGAGCTGGGCTCAAGAGGATGGAGGGCTTGCACATGTTCTTCAGAGCCACACTCTATGCACTTGATGGACACATTACAGTCCCTTGCAAAATGTTCTGTAGAAGCACAGCACCTGAAACATACCCTAAATGTCTTTAATAGCTCCTTGCGCTCTTCCAGAGGCTTTTTCCTAAAGCCGATACATTTATTGAGGGGGTGTGGCTTCTTGTGTATGGGACACTCTCTGTTAGGGTTTTCAATCTTCCTACTCTGTTTGTTCGTGGCCAGAACTGTGGTAGGAGTGGGAAGGATGTCAATCTTTTTCACGGACACTGGGCCTCTATGGTTTCTATTGTTGCCCTGAAGACTGGTACTCTTAGGAAAGGGTGAGAAGAGGCTGTACTCACCGTAGGAAAAACTTGGATCGTTCTTGGTCTCTGCAATTTTCCTGATGAATTCACAGAAGAAAGAGAATGGAGGGAAGGAAACCTTGTTCTCTCTTTTGTATGATGACCCTAGTGCAGTCCATTTCTCTTGCAAACCATACGGGAGCTTGGAGACAATTGGGTTTACCCCTCTTGGAGTGTCAAGGTAACTGAGTCCAGGTAGTTTTGGGTCTGTCTTGGCTAGCTGAAGCTCAAGGAGAAGGTCACTCAGTCTCTGGAACTCCTTGTTGTCCTTACCGGATATCTTTGGGAAAGTTTCCAGACGCATGAACAAAGCAATTTCTATAGCTTCTGGACTGCCATAACTTTTCTCTAGTCGCTCCCATGCAGCTGTGAGGCCTGCAGTAGGATTGTCCATGAAAACCGATCTTAATGGCTTAACACGTGCAGCAGATAGAGGACCAAGCCATTTGATCAGCAGATTCAATTCTTGATCAGCTGTAATGCCAATATTGCTGATTGTAGTTCTGAAGGCACATTTCCAACTTCTGTAGTTCTCAGGTTGGTCATCAAAACTTGTAAGACCAGTCTTTGTGAGCTCTCTGCGAAGCATGTACCTCACAAACTCTTCTGTCTCAGTTGTCTCCGCCTTTATGTGAGATGCTGTTGGCTGTATGGTGCTGATTGCGTTATCTTTGACATTGTTGTTAAAGGACACAGGGAAATATGGTGCAGCAGATGCATCCAGGTGAGTTGCTTGCTTGAAGTCAGTTGTTCCAATGGTACGTTGATTCAAGGCTGTACCGATGACTGGAGATTGATGACTTGCTTGAAGCTTGCGCTGATGCTCTGTGACGTATGAAGGCAGGCAAGGTAGGCAGGTAGGAAATGCAGTGGAGTGATTTTGAGTGCAGGAAGTTGCTGGAACCTCTTTAACTTGAAGCTGTGAAGGAGTCTCTATGTAGTCGGGAGCATTGGAGACAATGGAGTGTGCACTGCAGTGGCTTAGGACATAGTCTTTAGTGCGTTTGAGGGGGTCTTCCATATCTGCTATGTTTAGGTTAATGCTGTCTTTCTCACTTGCACCTTCGTCTGCACTGATAGCTTGCTGTAGGACCCTTAGCTTTGCCATAGCTGCGTCATGTTTACACTGTTCATTTAAGGTTTCCATTGTTGCTCTTTGACGGGCTGACTGAGCTTCTGACTCTGCTCTTTGACGTGCTGACTGCGCTTCCGACTCTGCTCTTTGACGTGCTGACAGCGCTTCCAACTCTGCTCTTTTTTCTGCATATGCCACGTGCACTTTGCTGGCTTCCACTTCAGCGCGGCCATTAATAAGTCGCTCACTGAGTGTTGAGTATCTTGAACTATGGGATCTTGACGAGTTTTTAGAACGTCTGGTGGAAACAGATCTGTGAGATGCAGTGTCCTGTAATAGCTTTATTTTTGCTTCTGCCTTTAATCTGGTTTGCTGGATAAAACTGTCTCTTTCAATATTAAGAATGTTGACACGCTTTAACTGCCTCATCGCATTTTCTGACTTCATGTTTTGTAAGACATTAGTGAATTTGATGCTGGTAAGCTGATAAAGCTCATATGAGGCAGAAAGTTGTTTAATGGCGCCCTCTAGTGTCAGTAGTTCACGTTCAACAGACACTGTATTGGCTTCAGCAAGGATTTTCTCCCAGACTAATTCCAAGCTATTTGACAATTCAGTCCTTGAAGCTTCATAATTCTCCATTACTTTCCAAGTGGGTTTAACTGAGTGTTTGGGTAACTCAGTTTCTTCAGGAACTTGTGGGGAGGTAGATGTGAGTTCACATGCAGAAGCTTGGTCACTCATGATAGCAGACTGACTGTGAAAGCAGGCAGGATCTGTGTGCTGAAATATGACACTGTACAGATTGTCTCAGGCTATAAGGCTGCCATGTGCTGCTCTGTCCCTTCTGTCTTGCTATGAGGGCAGTAAATCTTGTCTGTTTCAGTACTGACATGCAGAAATCTTGTAATTAGGCTGTGAAACTCCGTTTTTCTACTGTTCTGTCTCAACTACAAAGCGATAAAGTTAATCTCCAGGTTTAAGTAGGCCTTACTCAAGCTGGTTTGATATTCATCCCTTGCATCGATACAGGCAGTTTAACTCAATGAATAAACTCACAGTTAGGACGACAGACGATGAATCCTTTCGAATGTTCCGTTTAATGATGGATATTCATAGGTAGAAAAATGTTGCAGTTGTAAGCCACATGTAAGATGTTTAGCATGGAAGATATACAGGAGTAATGACCAGAATCAGGAAGTGGAGGAGAAATATAAAGAACTACGGTGAGAGAGAGAGTTCAGCTAGAAAGAAGGGGACAGATCTTAAAGACACAGAGCAAGAATAATCACATAGTGTAACACAACAATGTTGTGTAGAAAATTGATATTCAGTCCCATCTTTCTGCTTCATGAATATACTATATTGGGATGTTTTGCATTGATTAGACAATTGGATTGTGCTACAGATGATACACTGGAAAATTATACCAATGTAGCCGGGTCTTTAAATCTAGGGGAATGTTGAGTGGTAGTTGTACTCAAACACATTATTTGATAGGGCTCTGCTAAACCATTTTATACTGCAGGTGGGATACTGGCGTGTAGTTCCCTGTGGCCTGTGGGTGGCGCTGCCATCAGAGGTTAGGGTTCAACCGCTGGTATAGTGCTGTGCCTTGGATGTCCCCTCTCGGCGGTGGTATGGTGGGCGTGTCGGCCTGCTGTGCATGCCAGGAGAGGATATAAAAGGGGCAGACACTGCCTGTGGGGTGTGGATTCCCGGGGGTCCTACCCTAGGGAGTGTGTTGTTCTGTTCGTTGGCTACCCCGGGCACCTTTAGCCGGGGTGGGGTTCCTGGCCCGGTTCATTGGCGGATCAGTCCCAGGCACCTTTAGCCCTGGGGCTGCAACTGAAGGCCTTGGGTCCAGCACCTTCGGCTGGGGCCCACGGAGGGAGGAGGAATCCCAGGGTGCTGCCTTGCGAGGAGACCAGTATCTGGAAGAGGAGGCCGGGGGAGGACCGTTCCGAGGGACTGGTGAGAGATCACAGTGAAGGAAGGGGCAGGTAACTCTCTGGAGGGATTTCATCTCCCTGAAAGAGGCCTAAAACCACAAGCAAAGTTCACCAGGTCTGTAGCAGGGACCCAAAGTTCACCAGGTCTGTGGCAGAGACCCAAAGTTCACCAGATCTGTGGCAGAGACCCAAAGTTCACCAGGTCTGTGGCAGAGACCCAAATTCACCCGTAACAGTTTATGCAGAGACTGTGTGTGTAATCTAATTCGAGCATCACTCCGGATGCTAGGATCCACTCTAATGGGAGACTATCCGGGTGAGCTGAGCCTACTTGAAGATACAGGTAGTGAATAGTATATTCGTTTGTGCCTGGACCTACTTCAACACCCTTCTGCTGTCCTGTTCTCCATCCACCCTTTTCTATCTAGTGACTGTGCATATGAGAAAATAAACTCTACATTGGAGTTGCAACTGGTGTGGACCTTGGAGTTATTGGGGAAATAGAGACTTGTCTTTATTTCAGTAGAGATGAGAACCATTCTCTGGAGAACCTAGCCGCGGAGACCCAGGTACATTACACCGCTCAACCTCTTCACACAGGAGGGTACGGGCATGTGGTACGGTGTGCCCCTTTTCCTATAAGTGAGCCAAAGGTAAGGAAGAGGGGTCTGTGTGCTACACCAATAATTGCAAATGTTAGTAGAAGCAAATTAGTTATGATCCCTATGTAGGTTTCATTTTTATTCTTTTTCTCTTCTCCCATCAACACCCCCCCTCCCTTTTTTGTGCAGATATTTTTATTAGCATCTCCTCTTCTTTGTATGGAAAATGTAAAAAAAACTACAATAAACTATCAAATTAAAAAAATTGTTGGCGCTATATAAATACCTGTAATCAATAAATAAAATAATGACTATTCATTTAAAGTAATATTAAACTCTGTTTTTAATCACTTTGAGCATTACTGAGTTTGAAGCTTCTCAGTGCCTAATTACCAAATAGGCAGAGTAGGCCGTTTAAGGGCCCCGTGACAATGGATCAAAATAATATTGATTTGATCTTGAAAGAAAATTGCAATGAAGCTTTCTTTAACGGCTTGCCGACTGCCGCACGAACATTTACGTTGACAGAATGGCACGGACAGGCAAATGGGCATATATATATGTCCCCTTTAAACTGCCGTGCCGTGGGGGGCGTGGCTTGGTGCATGGAGAGGAAGGTCGCGTGAGAGACAGGCTCCCGCTCCCGTCTTTCTCACAGCTAGCAGCACCGCAGACAGATAACCCCCCAGCTTCCCATATGAGCCAGAGAGGGCACAGCACCCCCCAAACACCTAGGGGAACCCGAAACCAGGGGAAATCGGCAGCAATTTCCCCGCAAAAGGACCGGACGCCAGGACCACGCCAGCTTCCAAGATGGCAGCGACCCGCTCGGCGGCTGCACAAGCTGCACAGACATTCTCCAAGGTAAAGGCCGCACATCCCCCTCACTCACCCAGGGCCTCAGACCCGGAGCCTCTGCATCCTAGGAGTCCCTCTCCCCACGGCAGCCCCTCTCCTCCCCCCCACAGTCCTAAGGAGATTTGGGACATGGAGGCCTACATAAAGGCCCTCCCCACGAGACAGAACATTGAATCCTATATTGGCAGGCTGGAGAGGTCATACAGGAGGGAGATCAGTGACCTCCGCAAAGACATAGGCCTCCGCATGGAGGACATTGAACATACTAGGGTGGGATTTTAAGTGAGGCAATCCCTGGGATTAGCCTCCATCCCCGATATTTTGGAAAAGCAACAACTAGAATGGTGGGACTTTGAATGAAGCAACACTGCTGAGTTGAATGCATCAATCAATAAAACATGGTTTAATGGATACAAGGAATACATACATCATGAGATAGCAGAAAACATTATACTGAATAGTAGCAACATAATCATATAGTTAATAATGTATAATTATTAAACAGTAGCAATATTATGATTATCTCAACATAATAAATACTGCACATGAGGTAGGCAGACCAAAATTGTAATGATAATAACATATAAACCATGATAGATAGGTGCATATTGGTAAACTATATAGGTAAAAATGTTAAAACATGATCACTGTGACATCGCATCGTAACAAGCTCTACGCGTTTTGTGGTTGTTGTTACCAGTCGTCAGGAGCTGATGCTAGATGTATCTATAAACAAATAAAATGGTCAAATTGGTAAATTGGTAGAAATTATATATATAAATATAAGCAATGGTATATAAAGGAGAGGGGAAGAAAACCCTTCCAAACACTCTCACCTCATAATGGTACGCTGGGACAATCTTGGTAATATTAACGATAGAAAGGGGGGGTTTTTGTTTAGCATAGATAATGTCCTCCCCCGGGAGCTGGGGTGGTGTAAACCCAAGGCACAGCGGTGGTAGCAGGTATCCAGAAAGTGAGTGTGGATCTCCAGTGATTGGCTGTAGTCTGTATGATTGTAGCTTGGTAGCGTAAAGTTGGAATATTATTTTCATAATAGCTGTAACAATAAGAAGGTATTAACAATAAGCGAATCATACAGCCAAGATACTGAAGAAGAAGCCACACCAGTGTGAATGTATAAATAAATAACTAGGTGTAACAGGCATAAAGGATGGTGATAAAAAAAACAAAAGTGGCCAAAGTGATGAGCGTGACAATAGAAAGATGAGATGACCCAGCACATATCTGGGAGAGTGAGGAAGAGGGTAATCCAAGGTAAATGAGAGTGAATGATAAGTGAACTGAGCCAGGGTATTGATCCAGTGCGTGGTGAGGAGAGATACTAACCGTGTGCCAGGGGTGAACCACCAACGTCATGTAGCGTGAATAGGAGGAGGGAGGCGATGCCACCTAAACAGCTGCTGCCGCTCAGTGATGTGGCGTCCGGTCCTCCACGTGGAAAACACAAGCTGGAATAAGACGTGTCGGCATCACGACGTCACGACTGACGTCATGCGTACGGCACGTCGACGTGGCGTCGACTCGTAGCGGGTGACTGTCCTGCCCCCCACACATAATCATTATATTGCTACTGTTTAATAATTATACATTATTAACTATATGATTATGTTGCTACTATTCAGTATAATGTTTTCTGCTATCTCATGATGTATGTATTCCTTGTATCCATTAAACCATGTTTTATTGATTGATGCATTCAACTCAGCAGTGTTGCTTCATTCAAAGTCCCACCATTCTAGTTGTTGCTTTTCCGACATTGAACATACAGTGGAGGAATCAGTGACCAGAATCTCTGAGCGTGAAAACATTCTGCAAGAACACACTAATCAAATCCAGAAACTATTCTATGGTCTGGACGACCAGGAGAACAGAAGCCGTCGCAACAATATCCGCATGCGCGGTTTGCCAGAAAGTGTGGAAAATAAAGATCTGGCGATGGCGCCACCTCCGTGTTTAACCAACTGTTGATTAAACCCAAAGAGACGCTGATCGAAATTGTCAGAATCCACAGGTCACTGGGGCCCCGCAACCCCAACCCCGCTTATCCCAGGGATGTCATATGTAGAATTCATTTTTTCAATGTGAAAACTGACATCATGTTGCTGACTGATTTGTCCAGACAGACTCTTCTAATGCGGAAAGCCCTAAAGCCAGTCAAGGATGCCCTGCAAGCAAAGCAGATCAAATACAGATGGGGATTTCCGTTTAAATTGCCGCCGTGTGGTCACGCGCGCACCGCCAGCGGCACACTCGCGACCCTGCTGCAAGCTCCGTGACCGTGCCCGCGGGACCTGTGGACTCGATGTCCGCCAGTGTCCCGCGATTGTGTCATGGAGCTGAAGAACAGGGAGATGTTAGTGTAAACACAACATCTCCCCGATCTGCCTAGTGACATGTCACTGATCGTCTGTTTCCTGTCATCGGGAACAGCGATCAGTGATGTGTCACGGCAAGCCACGCCCCCTAACAGTTAAAAGAACTCCCTAGGTCACACTTAATCCCTTCAGCGCTCCCTACAGGTTAACCCCTTCACTGTCAGTGTAATTTTTACAGTAATCAGTGCATTTTTATAACACTGATCACTGTAAGAATGACAATGGTTCCAAAATGGTGTCAAAAGTGTCCGATGTGTCCGCCATAATGTCGCAGTCGCGATAAAAATCGCTGATCGCCGCCATTACTAGTAAAAAAAAAATATTAATAAAAATGCCATAAAACTATCCCCTATTTTGTAAACGCTATAACTTTTGCGCAAACCAATCAATAAACGCTTATTGCGATTTTTTTTACCAAAAATATGTAGAATAAAACGTATCGCCTAAACTGAGGAAATTTTTTTTATATGTATTTTGGGGATATTTATTATAGCAAAAAATAAAAAAAATATTGCTTTTTTCTTCAAAATTGTCGCTCTATTTTTGTTTATAGCACAAAAAATAAAAACTGCAGAGGTGATCAAATACCACCAAATGAAAGCTCTATTTGTGGGAAAAAAAAGGCGTCAATTTTGTTTGGGAGCCACGTCGCAGGACCGCGCAATTGTCAGTTAAAGCGACGCAGTGCCAAATCGCACAAAGTGGCCCGGTCTTTGGCCAGCGAAATGGTCCGGGGCTTAAGTGGTTAATTGCTAACAAAAAAGAAAGAAAAAAAACGGAATCAACTCAAAGAAAGAAAAACTTTGCATTATAAGCCCCTTTCACACGGGCTGTCCCATCAGCTTAAAAAAAGGAGCGCGACTGCCATTCCACTCGCAGGACGCATGCCTGGAAACGTTACGCACACCAAGTGACGTCATCACCCCTCGCGCCGCGAGGACCCCAAGCCTCGCTTTGCTATCCGTTCCATTTTCCGGCCGACTTCCAAGTAACAGTTGGAGGAACTTCATGGCAGGAGCCAGCACCTTGGTTGATGGACACTGATGATAGCTTCACATGATGCCTCCATTCTACTCGCTATGTGAGTTGCCAATTATCTTTTTGCTCATTAAAGTGATTTTACTCCTACACTTCTTGCGCTTCTCTCTTTTATATCTTTAGACACTGTTGGAATCCGCTTCAGGTTCTTAGCTAGGAAGCTGCTATTTGTGGATGGCCTAATAATACCACTGTAAGACTTTAAGACAGCAGGTCTCCTTTCATGGACATTTGCGACATCCTTTACTGTATGTTCTCCCACCCCTAGCTATATCCAGGCCCCCCATATCAGCTCATTGGATTTTTACTAGCATAGTGCCACTATTGTCATATTGTTTTTGTCCAATCAGGACCGCCTGTTAGTTTTTCAGGACCTGGTTGGACCCTTCATTCACCCCTATTGAAACGACGGATGTCAGCGGACATGTCCACTGACATCCACCGCTATCCGATCCTGTCTGCAAAATCCAGACGGATGGTGGTTCGATTTTCCATCTGTCTGGCGGATAAAAGGGGCAGGCGGTCCATTTTTACCCGATTTCTCCATTGGGGAGAGCGGGACTGTGTCCATCTTCGCTCTGCACAGTGAGCAGAGACTGACCTATCATCCGCCTGCTCAGTGGGGATCAGCGAAGCGATCCCCCACTGAGCAAGCAAAGTCAATCAGGCAGAGGCGCTCATGTGAAAGAGGACCAAGACCGTATAGAGAAAATCCTGTAATGTAATGTACCCAATAACAACTTAAAGGGCAAGTTTACCTTTGCAGAAAAATATGTAAGGTGCACTTACACAGGACCCCCTCCTCACGCCCCCCTCCCAGTCCCGCTGACCTTTAGCACGGCGATCTCCCGTTCTGAGCCCTGCTATAGCCGTCTTATGGGTCCAGGGCTTAGAAATCCCTGCAGCCTAATCTCCAAAATGTACCCCATCAGGAGGTATGTTTAGGAGCATCCACATGGGCGGCGCCGACCACAATCAAAGCCCGCGCAGCCTGTCCTGGATTTCTAAGCCCCGGACCCGTGACGTGGCTGTAGCGGGGCTCAGAATGGGAGATCGCCATGCTCCAGGTCAACAGGACTGGGGGGAGGGGGGTGAGGAAGGGGTCCTGTGTAAGTTCACCATACAGATTTTTCTGTAAAGGTGAACTTACCCTCTAAAGTGTTTGTAACCTTGTAAAAGCAATTCACTGCCTGCCCCCCTCCTTACCAGGAGGAGCCGAGCTCTCCCTCTGATGTCAGCCGGGTGGTCACGTCACATGACTGCCGTACTGGCTGCTCAGCCCCTCCCCCTGTAGCCTGGGAATTCAAGCAGAGTGGCCGGGAATCATGTGACCGGCCTGAAGATCTCTAAAAAAAATAGGTATTTAGAAGCATTGTTTTCAATATACACTTATACAGTTCATTATCGCTGAATAAAGCAGAGGGGCAGGCAGTGAAATTTCGGCAGAGGGGCGGAGACAACTCACACAGACACACGGAGCTGACAGGCAGGAAGGGGAGGGGGGAGAGGACAGAGGAGGATAGAGGAGATGATGAAGGGACGTAAACTGACCACGGTAGACAGGGCTTAGCAGCCATGATTATTGTGGTCAGCTCACAGAGGGGGACACAGGAAGTGGCAGGATCAGCCAGGTTTTTTACAGTTTAGAGAGGGGCAGCTTAGACAGCAAAGCACTGTGCTGTTTAACCTGCTATAAGGGAACAGTTTTTATTTTTTATTTTTTAGGATTACAAACACTTTAAAGTCCATAAACCACAGACATCAGGTTCACATTACAGTTTTCTCTTAAAAACCCATCTTCTTTTAGGTGTCAGTTTGTAAAAAAAAAAAAAATTTGGGGCAACCTACAGTACGTGTAATGTACAGTAGTGATGGTCATCTCCATCTACTTAGGTCAATGTTATCTTACTAGTGCACACTCAAAAGAAACCTCCAGAAACCTGTGAGGGGGGCCCCAAGGTTTCAACTGCCAACAGAGTTTACTCCGGCACTGCAGCTTCTTTAACTTTTTATGCATTAAGATAAAAAACCTTATATTTGCAGCAGCCCCCCTAATACTTACCTGAGCCCCATACCGATCCAGCGATGTTGCACGAGTGCTCAACTCTCCCTCATTGGCTGAGACAGCAGTGGGTGCCATTGTCAATCAAAGTCAGTGAGCCTTTGAGGAGAGAGAGGGGGTGAGGCTGAGCTGCGGCTCTTTGTCTGAATGGACACACAGAGCAGCGGCTCAGCTCGGGTGCCCCCATAGCAAGCTGCTTGCTTTGGGGACACTGAGCAGGAGGGAGGGGCCAGGAGTGGCAGCTGAGGACCCAAGAAGAGCAGGACCGGGGCTGCTCTGTGCAAAACCATTACACAGATCAGGTAAGTAAAACATGTTTGTTATCTTTAAACAAACAAAAACAAGACTCTAATATCACTTTAGACCTTGCCTATTTCCAGTTTAAAGTGGTTGTAAAGCCTCAAAGTTTTTTACCTTACTGCATAGAAAAACCCCCTGTGCTGCAGCCCCCCCCCCTTTTTCTTACCTGAGCTTGATCCGTTCCAGCGATGTGCATGAACGCAACGGCTCCAGCGGCTGTCTCTCTCCTCATTGGACAGATTGATAGCAGCCAGAGCCATTGGCTCCTGCTTCTGTCAATCAAATCCAGTGACACAGAAGTGGGGGGGGCGGGACCAAGTCAATGGACGCAGCAGCAGGACACAGAAGTGAGCCTGCACGGGTGCCCCCAGTGAAAGTGGCTTTCTGTGGGGGTACACAATGAAAAGGAGGGGCCTGGAGCGCCGGCAGTGAACCCCAGAAGAAGAGGATCGGGGCTGCCCTGTGCAAAATGATTGCACAGAGCAGGTATGTATAGGCATGTTTGCTATTTTTTTTAAAAACAAAACAAAAAAAAACAATCCCTTTAAGCTGGTACCATGCCTGCTGCCCCAGGTTTCCTGTTTCAGAGTGGCTCTCTTCTCTTGCAGCGTCCTATGGAGCTACTCTTGTGTAGCGGGGTGTTCCCCTTTAATGCAGAGAGACAGCATCCCCAGCGGTTTAGGGTTCCCAAAAACGCAGTGTTAGCGGGATCAGCCCAGATACCTGCTAGCGCCTGCGTTTAGCCCCTCCGCCCAGCCCAGTCCAGCCCAGCCCACCCAAGTGCAGTATCGATCGATCACTGTCACTTACCAAACACAACACACATAACTGCAGCGTTCGCAGAGACAGGCCTGATCCTAAAGAAGTTCCAGGTGAGAGGTGAGTCGGGAGGAAGTAAAGAGACATTACTGGAAGTGAAAGCAGAGGAGAGAGAGAGACTACATCTCCCAGTACATCTTGCAGCACCCAGGGTACATTGCTCCGGAACAGAGACTGCTGGGGCAGACTTTATAAAGGGGAGGTGGAGTTTGTTCGTTCTCTTTGGACACCCCCTCTCCTAGCAAGAGGATCTCTGTGCTGAACTGCTGTGTGCACAAGGCCTGAAGCCTGGGCCTTGTGCTCCTTTCCAAAGAGCCCTCTGCCAGCCTAGCAGAACCTTAGAGACATCTTCTCATCCTTGCTGCAGCACACCAGAAGGATTGAAGACTTGGATGTCGGTGGATTCCTGTTCCCAGACGAATCGATGGAGGAAACGGACTTGGACTTGTCCGGGTGGTGAGAGCTGTTTAAAGACAGACACTTTATCTTTACTATTCGTTGGGATTACAAAGTTGTTCTTCAAGTGCACCACCGAAAAGATTGCTAGCGAATATTGTTTCACTGAACTTCCATTTAGATCAGTCAGGCCTGACTGCATAGGTAGACATTGCTGGGTGTTAGTCTACCCATGAGGGGAAGTAGCTGTAAAGGGCAGCGCTAGAGTTGCATAGCAATACTTTATTATTCTGATTACTCTGTTTATCTTTATTACTGTTTATTGCAGGGATCTGCAACTTGTTATACTGCTGTTTATTACTTGCCCATTAGCCTCAGTAAAATATCTAGGTCAAGTACATTGGTGTCAGTTTCACTTACTTTAATAGAAGTTTTAAAGTATATCACTGTGTGTGTTTGCCATAGGACTGCGTCACCTAAAGTTGCGGTCACGCGGTCCTATCTCCCCTTACTAGCTGTGCCAGTGGGGGGTTGAGCATATTGCCGGGGGTTGGCGGAGCTGTCTTCAGGGCCCAACTAAATCTGCGGCCTTCTTAGTTGGAGGTATCGCTACACGTGGGGGTTCTCGTCCGGGATCCTGATACAGCAGGTGAACGCCTTAAGTGCCGGCATGGACCCCACCAAAGTAGTCCAATGGTGCGAAGCAGAAGGGACACGCTCAGAAGCGAGCGTGGCCATTGAACTTCCAGGGAGTGACTGGAGAGAGAAACAAATTAAAGAAGTGGTACAAATATTGTCCCCGGATAGAAAGGCTTACGTGGTCGCAATGAGACCAGACTCAAGGACCAACTGCACCTATGCACTGATAGAGTGGGGACAGGATGTCCCTGAAAACTTCCACGGTGCCAGTATAAAATTGTCAGAAAAGACTGAGTTCCACCTGACACATCCCAGTCAGAAGCAGTTAGAACCATTGGACAGGAAAGCAGGGGCTGCTGTTAAATCGCAGGCAGAGCAACAGCTGAGTGATCTGAAACGACAGTACCGTGACATACAAGAGAGGTTTCAGGAGACTTCCAGTATGATAGCTGAACGCATTAAGGAGTTACGTGTCGCTCCTGAGGATCAGAAAGATGGTCAGATAAAGCCCAAACCTGGGAAGGTACCGAAGAAACGAGCTCAGGGTCGCCTGCAGGAAGTAACCATCCGGAAGGATTTCCGCATTGATGGCCAGATAGGAGAAAGAGGGCAGAAGGACAAACTGTCCTACACCAACCTCCTACACCAAATAGAGTTGGGGTTACAGAAAGGATATCAGGAATCTGAAATTAGAGAGGCTGTAATCCATGCCATCAGCCCAGGTTCAAGTGTCAGGGGCATGTTAGAGAGGAAGGGTGGATTGACCCTGAACCAGCTAAAGAGGATACTGAAAAGCTATTATGAGGAGGAAGATGCCGCCGAGTTATTTCATCGACTGATAAATATGACCCAGGAGAGTGGAGAGACTCCTCAGAACTTCCAATTTCGGGCCATTGAGCTCAAGGACCGCCTGTTGTCCACATCCAAGGATGAAGGAAATGGGGAGCATTTTGGAGTCGAACTAGTCCAAAAGAAATTCCGGAGATCTGTGACTACGGGATTGAGGAGTGACTACATCAAGCTACAGCTGAAGCAGCATTTGGAAGATCCCTCAACTCCGGATGAGGTCCTCATTGAGAAAATGAATGAAGCAGATAAGATGGAGATTGAGAAGGACCAAAAACAGAGGAAACTTCAATCTCCTAGCACCACAAGTGCCAAAGTACAACAGATAGATGTCCCTTCAGACACTCAGGAGCTTAGTGTACTGGCAGCAAGCACTGAACAGGGATCATGGTCTTCACCTATTCACCACTTCCCCACAAGTCAGACTGGACTGGAGGAGCTGTTCCAGACCCAGAAAGAAATACTAGAGATGATGACGATGTTGATGACTCATCTGGTGAAACCCCAGACAGAAGAGGTCTCACCACTCATGGCACCAAAGACCCCTACCACTAACCGCTCTATGAAACCAATACAGAGAGCCTGCTTCAAATGTGGAGGAAAAGGACATCTCAGGCGAGTATGCCCAAGCCTGGTAGTTGAGGAAAAGTCCAAACAGCTGGCGGGAAACTTCAGCGGGCCCCGGTGAAGGAGCCGACCGGGTGCTCATCATTTTCAGTGAGTTCCAAACTGAATGAGAAGCTAAGGAAGAGAAAAGACAAAACTCCTCAGAGGAACTATAGCATCCCTCAGCAGGGGTACACCCCAAAGAGAGAGGGCCAGACCCCTCAGAAGAGGCACAGCATTCCCCAAAGGGAATGCACACCTAAGAAAAACTATAATATCCCTCAGCAGGTCTGTACGCCCATTAAAAGGAGGGAAATCGATGCATACCAGGCCCAAGAAAGACTAAAGTCAAAAGGGAGATGGACGAGAGAGAGTCCGAAGGGAAAGGACCAGAAGGCGACTCCTGCCAGGCCATATCCGGAGAAGCTGGTAGGCCCATCTCCTGTAGTGCCCATTCAAGTGGAGGGAGTCTACACCAGAGCCATCTTGGATACTGGGGCACAAGTGACCCTACTATACCGGGATTTCTACGATAAGCACTTGAGTCATCTGCCCATCCAGAACATAGAGGAGCTGGAAATATGGGGAATTGGAACCCAGAGCTTCCCCTATGATGGCTATCTGCCCATCCAGATGACCTTTGACCCATCTGTGGCTGGGAAGGCCGAAGTGTTTGACACCCTGGCAGTTGTGTGCCCTCGGCCGCCAGGAGCCAACAAGAGCTCCCTTATAATAGGGACAAACGCGGACCTGGTCCGAAGACTCCTGACCCCTTTAGTGGAAGAGAAGGGGCAAGCAGCCACCAAGATCCATCCCATGCTGAGGACGGCTTACCAAAGGCTGGTCCTAGAGCAGAAGACCCCGGTGGAGGGGATAGGGAAGGTGTGGAGACTTGGAAGAGGAGGGGTAGTGTTGCAGCCTGGCGAAGTAACCTGTCTCAGAGCCACTGTGAAGCTTACTTGGGAGCAGCCTGGACCCTTTGTCGTGCTGGAATCCGACCCAAAAGGAGAGTCCTCAGGTCTGGAAGTGATACCAGAAGTGATTCCGCTGAAGGTTCTGAAGAAGGCCCATTGTAGAGTTCCAGTGAGTGTTAGAAACACTACCAGAGGCCCCATGGAAATCCCTGCCAGAATGCTGCTGGGCCAGGTGAGCCCTGCTGCCCCGGTTACCCTGTCAGAAGTAAAGGGGACGGGTGAAAGAGGAGATCTTTGGGAGAAGCTGTCCATGGAGAACTTTAATCTATCCAGGGTTTGGAAAGAGAGAGCCAAGGCCCAGTTGACTAGATGGGAGAAGATATTCTCCAGAGATGAGTTCGATGTGGGGTGTGCAAGGAGTGCCACCCATCGGATCCGCCTCCAGGAAGACAAGCCCTTCCGAGAGAGAGTCAGGCGTGTCCCCCTAGCAGATCTGGAGGATCTAAGGGAACAACTTGCAGAACTCAAGAGGACTGGTGTGATACGGGAGTCCAGGAGCCCCTATGCCTCTCCCATAGTGGTGGTCAGAAAGAAGAATGGGTCATTGAGGCTCTGTATAGACTACAGGACTCTCAACAGGAAAACCACTCCGAGGATAGAGGATGCCCTACAGAGCTTGTCTGGAGCCAAATGGTTCAGCGTTATGGACCTCAAGAGCGGGTACTATCAGATCCCTATGCATCCAGAAGACAAGGAGAAGACAGCTTTCATAACCCCAGTGGGGTTCTTTGAATTCAATCGGATGCCCCAAGGTCTGTCTGGAGCCCCAGCTACTTTCCAACGTCTCATGGAGAAGACTGTAGGAGACATGAACCTTATTGAAGTCCTTGTATACCTGGACGATGTCATTGTCTTTGGGAGAACCTTGGAAGAACACGAAGAGAGGCTGGAAAAAGTGTTGAGAAGACTAAGTGAGGAAGGACTCAAGCTTTCGCCTGAGAAGTGTCGGTTCTACCAGTCTTCTGTGAACTATCTGGGGCACATAGTGTCTGAAGAGGGGGTGGCCACAGACCCTGAGAAATTGGAGGCAGTTACCTCCTGGCCACGACCCACCACAGTAACAGAACTCAGATCCTTCTTGGGGTTCTGCTCCTATTACAGGAGGTTTGTGGAAGGATTCGCCCGAATTGCTAGACCATTGAATGAACTACTCAAGACCGAGGGGGAAGAGGACGACTCAGGGCCCAGGAAGCCGGGAGAGTCAGTCAGAGATCAGTGGAACCAGAAGTGTGAAGAGGCCTTCCAGGCATTAAAGGAGAGCCTAACCACTGCCCCGGTCTTGGCCTACGCAGACCCAACCAAACCCTATGAACTGCACGTGGATGCTAGTCATGACGGTCTGGGAGGAGTACTTTACCAAGAACACGAAGGGCAACTGCGGCCTGTTGTCTACGTGAGTAGGAGCCTGAACCCCTCGAAGAATAACTACCCCACCCACAAGCTGGAGTTCCTGGCCCTTAAGTGGGCGGTAGTAGACAAACTCAAAGATTACCTATATGGGGCGGAGTTCACTGTGAAGACCGACAACAACCCCCTTACCTATCTTTTCACCACGGCCAAGCTGGACGCCACTGGACACAGGTGGCTGGCCGCACTGTCTGGATTCAGCTTCAGCCTAAAGTATAGGCCAGGGGCTGGGAATCGAGACGCAGACGCTCTGTCCAGGAGATCTCATTCCCCCACCATTGAAATAGAAGATTGGACCCAAGTGGCACCGGACGGGGTGCGGGCCCTTTGTCAAGGAGCTGAATTCCAAGCCCGAGGAGGCTCCAGAGCAGAGGAAATAGGAGTTACCACGGTGGGAGTCCCCAAACACTACTGTGGAGTAGCTCAATTGGAAGAGGACAACCTACCAAGACTGTCCAAGAAGGAATTGAGGTGTGACCAATTGAAAGACCCCATGGGGAGATTGGTCCTGGAGGCCTTGGAGAATCAGGATCCAAACAGACTCATGCGTCAACCTTCAAAAGAAGCTCGCCTGCTGAGGAAGGAGTGGGATAGGTTGCAGTTACATCAGGGAGTGGTCAGAAATCCCAAGAGAGCAAAGGGCTCGAAGAGTCATCCGGCCTCCTAAGAAGCTGACCTACCCACAAATGGGGAACAGTTCGGAAGACTCTGTAGTCACTGCTAGAAGGAATGCTGAGAATCCGGATCCTTCCACTGTCCATTTAGTGGAGGGCAACCCCAGCTCACTCTCTGGCACAGTTAGACAGGTCGCCCCCACTGAAGCGACCTATAGACAGGACAGCTCCCCATCCTATGATGATTGGTGGGAGGCTCCTCTGTCAATCCTATGCAACCGCATTGAATCTAAAATGTTTTGCAGATCTAAAAATGTTAGATGTCTTTGGGGACCAAAGAGTTCAAGTGGGGGGAGTGTGTAGCGGGGTGTTCCCCTTTAATGCAGAGAGACAAGAAGTTCCAGGTGAGAGGTGAGTCGGGAGGAAGTAAAGAGACATTACTGGAAGTGAAAGCAGAGGAGAGAGAGAGACTACATCTCCCAGTACATCTTGCAGCACCCAGTGTACATTGCTCCGGAACAGAGACTGCTGGGGCAGACTTTATAAAGGGGAGGTGGAGTTTGTTCGGTCTCTTTGGACACCCCCTCTCCTAGCAAGAGGATCTCTGTGCTGAACTGCTGTGTGCACAAGGCCTGAAGCTTGGGCCTTGTGCTCCTTTCCAAAGAGCCCTCTGCCAGCCTAGCAGAACCTTAGAGACATCTTCTCATCCTTGCTGCAGCACACCAGAAGGATTGAAGACTTGGATGTCGGTGGATTCCTGTTCCCAGACGAATCGATGGAGGAAACGGACTTGGACTTGTCCGGGTGGTGAGAGCTGTTTAAAGACAGACACTTTATCTTTACTATTCGTTGGGATTACAAAGTTGTTCTTCAAGTGCACCACCGAAAAGATTGCTAGCGAATATTGTTTCACTGAACTTCCATTTAGATCAGTCAGGCCTGACTGCATAGGTAGACATTGATGGGTGTTAGTCTACCCATGAGGGGAAGTAGCTGTAAAGGGCAGCGCTAGAGTTGCATAGCAATACTTTATTATTCTGATTACTCTGTTTATCTTTATTACTGTTTATTGCAGGGATCTGCAACTTGTTATACTGCTGTTTATTACTTGTCCATTAGCCTCAGTAAAATATCTGGGTCAAGTACATTGGTGTCAGTTTCACTTACTTTAATAGAAGTTTTAAAGTATATCACTGTGTGTGTTTGCCATAGGACTGCGTCACCTAGAGTTGCGGTCACGCGGTCCTATCTCCCCTTACTAGCTGTGCCAGTGGGGGGTTGAGCATATTGCCGGGGGTTGGCGGAGCTGTCTTCAGGGCCCAACTAAATCTGCGGCCTTCTTAGTTGGAGGTATCGCTACACTTGCATGCAGGGACTAGAGTTGTGTCTCCCGGCACTGTGTGCATCAATATAAACTCTCAGTCCCATAGAGTAGGATAGCAAGACACACCTCTGCTCCTCCTCTCCCCTTCTAGTTCACAGGGTCTGCCCAGCCCCTTGTACCTGGCTGAAGTGCACTGATACGGTTGCTGGCTTTAGTAAAGGTGGGTGATATTAGAGGAGGGCTCTAGTAACCATCAGGAAGGAATATTCCGAGGTGAAAACAGTTGCCTGGTCATACACCAAAGGAAGGAGGAATGATAGGAGGAGTAACACTAGAGGATTGTCTATTATCACAAATGCTTTTATTCTAAAGCTTTGAGGTGAGGGTACATCCGGTGGAGGGTGCACAAGGATTCATTTGTCATATGCACATAGGTCAGTGGTTCTCAACTCCAGTCCTCAGGGCCCACCAACAGGCCAGGTTTGTAAGATAACTGAAATACATCACAGGTGATATAATTTGCTGCTCAGGGATTGCAGTATTCTAGTCTGCATCTCACCAAGGTAATACTTAAAATCTGGCCTGTTAGTGGGTCCTGAGGACAGGAGTTGAGAACCACTGACATAGGTGGATCAGAGTGAAGATTGGTGTTTTCACAGCATCTGTCTTTCCTATCACATATTGGACTATAATATTGTCTATAATCACTAAAGATTGTACTATTCACTATTTATCAATTGATTTATAAGCACAATGCTTTATCAATTGTATTGTATATTCATTTATATGTAGCGGGGTCCCCAAATTTAACCCCGCTATACCTAAATTTAGGGGTGACCAGAGCAATAGTTGGCTCGGGTCTCTTGACTATTTGGACTCTGCTTTGCTGCTGTGTCACCTGGCGTGCAGTTCCCCTTTGGGAGTATAGGTGGTGTTTTCGCCTGTACCCGGGGTTGAACCACAGGTGATGAAGTAGGTATTGGATGTCCTCTCTTGGCTGCCGTTGGTGGGCGGTTCTGGCCTGCTGTGCATGCCAGGAGAGGATATATAAGGGGCAGACGCCATTACACGGGGAGCCAATTCCTGGGGCCCATGCCCGGAGAGCCAATTCCCAGGGGCCCATGCCCGGAGGAGAGTGAATTCTGGGGCCCATGCCCGGAGGGAGCTACCCTTCAGAGGGGGGTGCGCCCCATCTTGATCGAGGAGTCTCGGGCACCTTTAGCCCGAGGCTACGGAGTTCCAGATGGGCCCAGTACCTTTGACTGGGTCTACAACCGAAGAGGAGTCCCACTGAACCCGCGTGAGGGTAACCGCTCTGACACAGAGGAAGCCAGGGGAGGATCGATCCCATAACAAGAGGGCGAGTAATAGAGTATTGCTGACTCGGGAAAGGCCTGGTGACCTGTCGGAGGGAAGGATTCCTTGCTTCGCAGACTGCCTCTGCGGAGTGTTGAAAGATCAGGAGGGATCTCCTTGACTTGGTCCTTGGAGGGGACTGAGTCATTGTTCCAGCATCACGCCGGCTGCTAGTTCTATTGAGTGACTATCCGGGTGAGCTGTACCCACTCGGGATCGAGTGGCGACGAAGCCAAGAGTGTGCCTGAATCCACTTCTATCTGCTAACCTCTTTCTCTCACTTCAATTCTCTGGTTCCTGAAGGCAAGATAAAATAAACTCACGTTGGAGTTGATATGTTGTGTGGACAGTGGACATTGACCTCATTTGGGAAAGATAAAGACTCGCCTCTATAAACATAGAGGGGAGAACCAGAAGAAGGGAATTATTAACTGCAGGACCCAAGTATGTAACACCGCCTGACCTTTATAATCTAGAGGACACGGGCATGTGGCATGGTGTGTCTAATATCCCTGCTTGAGAAGGTAAGAGTGCGAAAAAGATCCGTGTGCTACATATATTATTTTTTTTTATCAATTTATACATCATATTATATGTCTGGGAGTTCATCTGAAGGTGAGAGCACTTGCACTTTACTGAGGAGGGGGAGATTGCATTGAGCACTTTATATATTTAGGAGGGGTCACACACACACATGATCATATCATTGACAGTTCACTTAGCGCTGCACCCATTTGTTATTTATTTCCTCCTCTCCCCTCCCTTCTCCAAGCTCCAGACTGCACTGTCCACTGTTAACTTTTTCCTGTGAGGACAGGAAGCTCCGGGAAGCAGCACTGAGAGAGCAGGAGCCAGCAGCAGTGAAAGTCTTAATTTTCTTGTACAGTGGAACCTTGTATTACGAGCATAATCCATTCCAGGAGAATGCTCGTAATCCAAAGAACTCGGATATCAAAGCGAGTATTCCCATAGAAGTCAATGGAAACAAAAACAATTTGTTCTGCATTGACTTCTATGGCATGCAATACCACATGTGGCCAGAGGTGGGGGGGGGGGCACTGGAGAGCCTCGGAAATACTCGGGACAGCTCGGCTGAACTCGGAAACCCTCGGGAACAGTTTTTTCGTGTTTTTCCGAGTATTTCCAAGTGACTCCGATCAGCTCCGCTCAGCTCCGGCGCCCCCGCACCTCTGGCCAAATGCGGTACTGCAGACCGCCTGCTCATATTGCGAGACAAAAAAAAAATGCTTGTATTGCGAAACGCTCGTTAACCACGTTGCTCGCAATCTGAGGTTTCACTGTATTATATTGCAACTGTACTGTCTCTTGCTGTCTCTTAGATGTTGGCACAATATAAATCCTGTTAAATAATAAGTTGCTGGGGTAAGAATTTTAACAAATAGTTTGCTGAAGAATGTTTATTTTATTGTGCTTAATGTGTTAAGAGGGAAAAAATGATGTGGGTTTAATACTACTTGAAGGTTTGACATAGAAACATCAGACTGAATAATTGCCCTGGAAAGGAACGAAGATAAACAGAATATGGGTAATATTTGCACACACCTTCAGCAGCTGTTTCCTTTTTTTCGATCTTCTTAGTAAAATAGCCGCAGCCCGTTTGGGATAAGCAATGTAATGACAGCGAGTGATGAAAATGATTGCCGCCGAGGTACAATGGAACATCATCCCTTTCTCCTCCTGCCCTGTTTACTTAAATGACATCTGCCAGAAGAAGCTATTCATTAGGTTGGAAAAGTGGTGGTTTCTCGTCAACCAACTCTCATCACGTCTGATGGGCTTGGTATTTCCACTTGTAATATCACATTCATGTACAATTTTTCATAAGAGCAGCCAAATGAGCGTTAAAAAGGAGACAAATTGCCGCCTAGCAATTTGAGGTCCTTTTTTCTTCTGCAAATGGCAAGGCTGAAAAGCGTATGTTTACTAAAACCTGGGTGAAAAGTGCCTCCGGAAATACTCCTTGGCGTATAAATAATGCATACATGTGCAGCTGTAAATATTGTTACTTTAAATATCATCGGTAGGAAGGTTTTCACTTATTTATTTTATTTTGTGCTAAGAAATGGCGTTCTTTCCATTATAGAGCAACACAAGAAAAATACTTATACAGAAAAACCTTGGATTGCGAGCACAATTGGTTCCGGAAACATGCTTGTAATCCAAAGCACTCTTATATCAAAGTGAATTTCCCCATAAGAAATAATGGAAACTCAGATGATTTGTTCCACAACCATTTATTCATAGGTCCTTCAGTTTATAGTCCATATAAAAAGATTATAGCAATGTGATAGGTTGTGTAACCATAAAATGTCCATCCACAAATGGAAGCCTCAACAAGGGGATTAGAAGCAAAATCCAGCAGCAGCTCCAGAGTAGTGATGAGCCGAACACCCCCGGGTTCGGTTCGCACCAGAACCCGCGAACGGACCGAAAGTTCGAACGAACATTAGAACCCTATTAAATACAATGGATGCGAACGTTCGAATTCTAAAGTGCTAATTATAACAACTATTATGCATGTTATTGTCCTAAAAAGGGTTTGGGAACCCGGGTTCTGCACCAGGGGACATGTATCAATGCAAAAAGAAGTTTTAAAAACGGTCGTTTTTCGGGAGCAGTCATTTTAATGATGCATAAAGTGAAAAAAAAAAAGTCAAATATTCCTTTAAATATCGTACCTGGGGGGTGTCTAAAGTATGCCTGTGAAGTGCCACGTGTTTCCCGTGTTTAGAACTGTCCCTGCACAAAATGACACTTCTAAAGGAAAAAAAAGCCATTTAAAACTGCTTGCGGCTTTAATGTAATGTCTGGTCCCGGTAATATGGATGAAATTCTTTAAGAAAAATGGCATAGCTACCCCATGACCCCCCCCCTACCCCAGCCCATTACCAGCCCCTTTGGGTCTTGTATGGATATTAAGGGGAACCCCGCACATAAAATAAAAAAGGCCCTATATACTCTGAACAGCCCTATACAGGCGGTGCATACAAGACAGGGACTGTAGGTTTGTTCTTATGTAGAGTCTGTTTGTAATTTTGAACAGGTACATTGTTGAAGTGTAGCTCCAGACCAAAAATCTATTTTTAAACTTTTTGGAAAACATAGGTAAGGGTTATCACCCCTGTAACATTTGTTTTGCTGTCTGTGCCCCTGTTCAGAACATTTCACCTCACTTTCCGTCCCAATGACAACTGTTTTTGAAATGTGGTGTTTTTCTTGAAACAAGGATTGCTGATAAAGCATCAGTACAGAGGAGACACCTTTCTCCCATATTTATTCTTACAGGAGAGAATTTTCCTTCCTAGTGGTAGATTTCCTCTCACTTCCTGTTGTCTTCTTGCGTTTGCAAGTAGGAGTCGTTTGTAAGTTGGATGTTTGAAAGTAGGGACCTGCCGTATATACTCTGCAGAAATAGGCCCCTTAGTTGTTGGTGTTGGCACAACACTGTAAGCACTCACAGTTACTCTTGGTTGGTGCTGGAACGCCCTGCTGTCAACTATTATATCAGGAATTTTAATTACATATAATTGTTGAACAGTGGTAGTAAAAATTGGGCCTTTGATGGTGGTGCTGGTGCCACAACACTGTAAGCCCTGACAGTTACTCTTGGTGGGTGCAGCAATGGGCCCTGCTGTGAATTATTAGATCAAGAATTGTAATTACATGCCCCTGTTGAACAGGGGCTGAAAAATTGGGCCTTAGGCACTGGTGGCACAACACTGCAACCCCTCACAGCAACTGTACTTGGAGCACAGCAATGAGCCCTGTTGCAAAGTATTGCTTCAAAAATTGTAATGACACGCCCCTGTTAAACAGGGGCTGAAAAATTGGGCCTTAGGCACTGGTGGCACAACACTGCAACTCCTCACAGATACTGTACTTGGAGCACACCAATGAGCCCTGTTGCAAAGTATTGCTTCAAAAATTGTAATGACACGCCCCTGTTAAACAGGGGCTGAAAAATTGGGCCTTAGGCACTGGTGGCACAACACTGCAACTCCTCACAGATACTGTACTTGGAGCACAGCAATGAGCCCTGTTGCAAAGTATTGCTTCAAAAATTGTAATTACACGCCCCTGTTAAACAGGGGCTGAAAAATTGGGCGTTAGGCACTGGTGGCACAACACTGCAACTCCTCACAGATACTGTACTTGGAGCACAGCAATGAGCCCTGTTGCAAAGTATTGCTTCAAAAATTGTAATTACACGCCCCTGTTAAACAGGGGCTGAAAAATTGGGCGTTAGGCACTGGTGGCGGCACCCATAAACAAAAATGATCTTACAAGCTATCATCATCAATCGTATCATTGAGGACTCGGAGGAGGAGGATAGCCAGTCAACATAACAGCACAGGCACTCAGCATCAGCATCAGTCTTGAAGGGATGTGACATGTTAAAATCAATTAGTCTGTTATATCAGCATCAGGTGTGTGGTAGCTGGTGGTGATCCAAGACTGGTTCATCTTGATGAAAGTCAGTCGATCAACCGAGTCGGTGGACAGGCGCACCCTGTGATCCGTGACAAATCCTCCAGCAGCACTGAATGTGCGTTCCGAAAGAACGCTGGATGCAGGACAGGCCAGTAGCTCAATTGCATACTGTGCAAGCTCTGGCCAGTGATCCATCCTCAAGACCCAGTAAGCCAGAGGATTTTCGGTGGGGAAGGTGTCCAAGTCTGACCTTGCCCCTAGATATTCCTGCACCATGTTTATCAGACGCTGGCGATGGTTGCTGGAACCGATCATACTTTGGGGCTGCGGACTAAAGAATTGTCTGAACGCATCGGTCAGACGGCCACCTTCCCCACCGCTCCTTCTTTGACTGGCCGAAGCCTCAGCAACTCGTTGTCCAGGGCCAGGAGTTTGCAACCTCCCAGTCTCTGGGAACGCGTTGCACAGACCTTTCTGCAAGGCCTCCCGGAGTTGTCTCATCCTCTGCTCCCTCTGCGACGGTAACATAAGGTCCGCAACCTTACCCTTGTACCGTGGATCAAGGAGAGTGGCCAGCCAGTAATGGTCCCTCTCCTTGATCCGAAGAATACGAGGATCCTTCCGCAGACTTTGCAGGATCAGGGAGGCCATGCAGCGTAGGTTTGCTGAGGCATTCGCTCCGGAGTCCTCTGGGTCACTAAGGACGACATGATCCGCAGCCACCTCCTCCCAGCCACGTACAAGTCCACTGGTTTCTTGGGACTGTAAATCATCCCTAAAAGACTGCTGCTGATGATGCTGAGTGCCAGCCTCCACCTCCATGCTGACACAATCCTCCTCCTCCTCCTCCTCCTCCTCCTCCTCCTCTTCCTGTGCGATGGGTGGGACAGAAGGAACACTGTCTGGGTAAAGGGGGCCTTGAGAGGCAAGGAAGTCCTCCTCTTCCTGCCTCTGTTCTGCCTCAAGTGCCCTGTCCATTATTCCACGCAGCGTGTGCTCCAACAGGTGGACAAGAGGTACAGTGTCACTGATGCATGCACTGTCACTGCTCACCATCCTCGTGGCCTCCTCAAATGGTGCCAGGACAGTGCATGCATCCCTGATCATGCCCCACTGGCGTGGAGAAAAAAAACCAAGCTCCCCTGACCCTGTCCTGGTGCCGTAGTCGCACAGGTACTCATTGATGGCCCTCTGCTGCGTGTGCAGCCGCTGCAGCATGGCCAACGTTGAGTTCCACCTGGTGGGCATGTCACATATAAGGCGGTTCTTGGGCAGGTTCAACTCCTTTTGCAGCTCAGCCAGGCGAGCACTGGCATTATAAGATCTGCGGAAATGCACACAGACTTTCCTGGCCTGCCTCAGGACATCCTGTAAGCCCGGGTACCTGCCCAAGAAGCGCTGCACCACCAGGTTAAGGACGTGAGCCACACAGGGCACATGGGTCAGTTGTCCCTGTCGGAGGGCGGAGAGGAGGTTGGTGCCATTGTCGCAAACCACCATTCCTGGCTTAAGCTGGCGTGGCGTCAACCACCTCTCGGCCTGGCCCTGCAGAGCAGACAGGACCTCTGCCCCAGTGTGGCTTCTGTCCCCCAAACACACCAGCGCAAGCACGGCATGGCATCTTTTTGCCTGCGTACTTGCGTAGCCCCGTGAACGGCTACGGAGCACCGCTGGTTCATAGGACAAACCACAGGAAGAGGCCATGGAGGAAGAAGAAGAGGAGGGGGTGGAGGAGAGAGGTGTGTCACAACCAGTAGTAGCATTTTGGAGGCGTGGCGGTGGGACAACCTCCAACACTACTGCACCTTGTCCTGAATCCTTCCCAGCTGCCAAAAGAGTGACCCAATGGGCCGTGAAAGAAAGGTAACGTCCCTGTCCATGCCTGCTGGACCATGAGTCAGCGGTAATATGCACGTTACCGCTGACCGCCCTGTCCAGCGAGGCCAAGACATTGCCTTCCACATGCCGGTAGAGAGCCGGAATAGCCTTCCGTGAGAAAAAGTGGCGTTTGGGAACCTGCCACTGAGGAACTGCACATTGCACAAACTCACGGAAGGGGGCCGAGTCTACCAACTGAAAAGGCAGCAGTTGAAGCGCTAGCAATTTAGCCAAGCTAGCATTCAACCGCTGGGCATGTGGATGGCTGGGAGTGAACTTCTTTCGACGGTCCAGCAGCTGGGGCAGGGAAATTTGCCTGCTAGAATCGGACGTCGGTGTACTGCTAGCAGAGTGGGCGCAAGTACTTGGCTGTGACACACCTAATTCTACACCTTCATTCCTCTCAGTGCATGTTTCAGAGAGGACTGAAGTTATAGTGGGGTTGGAGATCCCAGCTGATGCGGTGCAAGGAGAGGTCCGCTTTGTTCTTTGGTGTGGGTCTTTGAGGTAGGCTTGCCAACGAGCTGCATGGCAGGTCAACATATGTCTGGTCAGGCATGTGGTACCCAAGCGGCTGATGTTTTGGCCACGCGATATACGCTTGAGACATATGTTGCAAACAGCAGCTGTGCGATCTGATGCACTAGCCTCAAAAAAGGCCCACACCAAAGAACTTTTTGAATGACGGGCAGAGGCAGCGCCCTGCACAGGCGGAGCTCTGCGGTGTGATTCCGTCGGTGTACTGCCCTTACGCTGGCCACCAAAGGGCATCCTGCCTCGTTGGAGATGTGCCTCCTCCTCATCCTCCTCCTCCTCCTCTCTCCTATTAGGCACCCACGTGGAGTCAGTGACCTCATCATCCCCTCCCTCCTCATCACTGGAGCCAATCTGGCAGTATGCTGCAGCTGCTGGAACATGACTGCCAGATTGGTGTCCTTCTTGAGCATCCCCTCTGTCTGCTCTCACGCTACTGCCTTCCTCTAGCTGGGTTTCATCATCAGACCCTTCGAAACGCTGGGCATCCTCCTGGAGCATGTACCCAACACTGTGCTGAAACAGTTCGGGGGACTCCTCAGGAGGAGGACATGGTGGGTCTAGGGAAGGAGTGACTGATGATTTGTCTGACATTGATACCAGGGAAGACGACGCTTTGGCAGCTGCTTTTCCAGTACCCTGAGCCTGGGTGAGAGAGGATGAGGAGGAGGAGGAGGGCTTGGTCATCCACTCTACCAAGTCTTCGGCATGATGTGGCTCAACATGTCCAGCTGCCGAAAAGAAGGACAAGCGTGTCCCATGGCCATGTGCTGATGACAATGCACCGCGTCCACGACCAGCACTGTTGCCCCCAGACACAGAGCCTGCTTGCCCTCTTTTATTGCCTCCTGACTGTCTGCCTCTCCTTGTTTGCCTTCCAGACATTCTAATAGATGGCCTGCAGGGAGATGGGAAAAAAGCAATAAGGGCTACCTTCAGGTGTCCTTCTCTGTCCCTTGAAACAAGGACTTGCAGAGTGAAATAAACTGACACTCTCCCTACCTACAGTTTTCTGTCCCTAGAATAAATGTTTTTTTTAATCACAATATAGCACAAGGACAATTCAGTCACTGTCCTTCCAGGTCCCTGGAAACAAGGACTTGCAGAGTGAAATAAACTGACACTCTCCCTACCTACAGTTTTCTGTCCCTAGAATAAATGTTTTTTTTAAGCACAATATAGCACAAGGACAATTCACTCACTGTCCTTACAGGTCCCTGGAAACAAGGACTTGCAGAGTGAAAGAAAAAAAACACTCTCCCTACCTACAGTTTTCTGTCCCTAGAAAAAATGTTTTTTTTAATCACAATATAACACAAGGACAATTCACTCACTGTCCTTCCAGGTCCCTGGAAACAAGGACTTGCAGAGTGAAATAAACTGACACTCTCCCTACCTACAGTTTTCTGTCCCTAGAATAAATGTTTTTTTTAAGCACAATATAGCACAAGGACAATTCACTCACTGTCCTTACAGGTCCCTGGAAACAAGGACTTGCAGAGTGAAAGAAAAAAAACACTCTCCCTACCTACAGTTTTCTGTCCCTAGAAAAAATGTTTTTTTTAATCACAATATAACACAAGGACAATTCACTCACTGTCCTTCCAGGTCCCTGGAAACAAGGACTTGCAGAGTGAAATAAACTGACACTCTCCCTACCTACAGTTTTCTGTCCCTAGAATAAATGTTTTTTTTAAGCACAATATAGCACAAGGACAATTCACTCACTGTCCTTACAGGTCCCTGGAAACAAGGACTTGCAGAGTGAAAGAAAAAAAACACTCTCCCTACCTACAGTTTTCTGTCCCTAGAAAAAATGTTTTTTTTAATCACAATATAACACAAGGACAATTCACTCACTGTCCTTCCAGGTCCCTGGAAACAAGGACTTGCAGAGTGAAATAAACTGACACTCTCCCTACCTACAGTTTTCTGTCCCTAGAATAAATGTTTTTTTTAAGCACAATATAGCACAAGGACAATTCACTCACTGTCCTTACAGGTCCCTGGAAACAAGGACTTGCAGAGTGAAAGAAAAAAAACACTCTCCCTACCTACAGTTTTCTGTCCCTAGAAAAAATGTTTTTTTTAATCACAATATAACACAAGGACAATTCACTCACTGTCCTTCCAGGTCCCTGGAAACAAGGACTTGCAGAGTGAAATAAACTGACACTCTCCCTACCTACAGTTTTCTGTCCCTAGAATAAATGTTTTTTTTAATCACAATATAGCACAAGGACAATTCAGTCACTGTCCTTCCAGGTCCCTGGAAACAAGGACTTGCAGAGTGAAATAAACTGACACTCTCCCTACCTACAGTTTTCTGTCCCTAGAATAAATGTTTTTTTTAATCACAATATAGCACAAGGACAATTCAGTCACTGTCCTTCCAGGTCCCTGGAAACAAGGACTTGCAGAGTGAAATAAACTGACACTCTCCCTACCTACAGTTTTCTGTCCCTAGAATAAATGTTTTTTTTAATCACAATATAGCACAAGGACAATTCAGTCACTGTCCTTCCAGGTCCCTGGAAACAAGGACTTGCAGAGTGAAATAAACTGACACTCTCCCTACCTACAGTTTTCTGTCCCTAGAATAAATGTTTTTTTTAAGCACAATATAGCACAAGGACAATTCACTCACTGTCCTTACAGGTCCCTGGAAACAAGGACTTGCAGAGTGAAAGAAAAAAAACACTCTCCCTACCTACAGTTTTCTGTCCCTAGAAAAAATGTTTTTTTTAATCACAATATAACACAAGGACAATTCACTCACTGTCCTTCCAGGTCCCTGGAAACAAGGACTTGCAGAGTGAAATAAACTGACACTCTCCCTACCTACAGTTTTCTGTCCCTAGAATAAATGTTTTTTTTAATCACAATATAGCACAAGGACAATTCAGTCACTGTCCTTCCAGGTCCCTGGAAACAAGGACTTGCAGAGTGAAATAAACTGACACTCTCCCTACCTACAGTTTTCTGTCCCTAGAATAAATGTTTTTTTTAATCACAATATAGCACAAGGACAATTCAGTCACTGTCCTTCCAGGTCCCTGGAAACAAGGACTTGCAGAGTGAAATAAACTGACACTCTCCCTACCTACAGTTTTCTGTCCCTAGAATAAATGTTTTTTTTAATCACAATATAGCACAAGGACAATTCAGTCACTGTCCTTCCAGGTCCCTGGAAACAAGGACTTGCAGAGTGAAATAAACTGACACTCTCCCTACCTACAGTTTTCTGTCCCTAGAATAAATGTTTTTTTTAATCACAATATAGCACAAGGACAATTCAGTCACTGTCCTTCCAGGTCCCTGGAAACAAGGACTTGCAGAGTGAAATAAACTGACACTCTCCCTACCTACAGTTTTCTGTCCCTAGAATAAATGTTTTTTTTAATCACAATATAGCACAAGGACAATTCAGTCACTGTCCTTCCAGGTCCCTGGAAACAAGGACTTGCAGAGTGAAATAAACTGACACTCTCCCTACCTACAGTTTTCTGTCCCTAGAATAAATGTTTTTTTTAAGCACAATATAGCACAAGGACAATTCACTCACTGTCCTTACAGGTCCCTGGAAACAAGGACTTGCAGAGTGAAAGAAAAAAAACACTCTCCCTACCTACAGTTTTCTGTCCCTAGAAAAAATGTTTTTTTTAATCACAATATAACACAAGGACAATTCACTCACTGTCCTTCCAGGTCCCTGGAAACAAGGACTTGCAGAGTGAAATAAACTGACACTCTCCCTACCTACAGTTTTCTGTCCCTAGAATAAATGTTTTTTTTAAGCACAATATAGCACAAGGACAATTCACTCACTGTCCTTACAGGTCCCTGGAAACAAGGACTTGCAGAGTGAAAGAAAAAAAACACTCTCCCTACCTACAGTTTTCTGTCCCTAGAAAAAATGTTTTTTTTAATCACAATATAACACAAGGACAATTCACTCACTGTCCTTCCAGGTCCCTGGAAACAAGGACTTGCAGAGTGAAATAAACTGACACTCTCCCTACCTACAGTTTTCTGTCCCTAGAATAAATGTTTTTTTTAATCACAATATAGCACAAGGACAATTCAGTCACTGTCCTTCCAGGTCCCTGGAAACAAGGACTTGCAGAGTGAAATAAACTGACACTCTCCCTACCTACAGTTTTCTGTCCCTAGAATAAATGTTTTTTTTAATCACAATATAGCACAAGGACAATTCAGTCACTGTCCTTCCAGGTCCCTGGAAACAAGGACTTGCAGAGTGAAATAAACTGACACTCTCCCTACCTACAGTTTTCTGTCCCTAGAATAAATGTTTTTTTTAATCACAATATAGCACAAGGACAATTCAGTCACTGTCCTTCCAGGTCCCTGGAAACAAGGACTTGCAGAGTGAAATAAACTGACACTCTCCCTACCTACAGTTTTCTGTCCCTAGAATAAATGTTTTTTTTAAGCACAATATAGCACAAGGACAATTCACTCACTGTCCTTACAGGTCCCTGGAAACAAGGACTTGCAGAGTGAAAGAAAAAAAACACTCTCCCTACCTACAGTTTTCTGTCCCTAGAAAAAATGTTTTTTTTAATCACAATATAACACAAGGACAATTCACTCACTGTCCTTCCAGGTCCCTGGAAACAAGGACTTGCAGAGTGAAATAAACTGACACTCTCCCTACCTACAGTTTTCTGTCCCTAGAATAAATGTTTTTTTTAATCACAATATAGCACAAGGACAATTCAGTCACTGTCCTTCCAGGTCCCTGGAAACAAGGACTTGCAGAGTGAAATAAACTGACACTCTCCCTACCTACAGTTTTCTGTCCCTAGAATAAATGTTTTTTTTAATCACAATATAGCACAAGGACAATTCAGTCACTGTCCTTCCAGGTCCCTGGAAACAAGGACTTGCAGAGTGAAATAAACTGACACTCTCCCTACCTACAGTTTTCTGTCCCTAGAATAAATGTTTTTTTTAATCACAATATAGCACAAGGACAATTCAGTCACTGTCCTTCCAGGTCCCTGGAAACAAGGACTTGCAGAGTGAAATAAACTGACACTCTCCCTACCTACAGTTTTCTGTCCCTAGAATAAATGTTTTTTTTAAGCACAATATAGCACAAGGACAATTCACTCACTGTCCTTCCAGGTCCCTGGAAACAAGGACTTGCAGAGTGAAAGAAACTGACACTCTCCCTACCTACAGTTTTCTGTCCCTAGAATAAATGTTTTTTTAAGCACAATATAGCACAAGGACAATTCACTCACTGTCCTTCCAGGTCCCTGGAAACAAGGACTTGCAGAGTGAAAGAAACTGACACTGTCCCTACCTACAGTTTTCTGTCCCTAGAATAAATGTTTTTTTTAAGCACACTATAGCACAAGCACAAAACACACTGACACTCTCCCTACCTATCCTTCTCTTTCCCTAAACTAAAGGAATCCAGGTTAAGCAAGAAAGAAATAACAGTCACTGTCCCTGCCTATGCTGCTCTATCCCTGCTCCGGAACACACTACACTAGGCCGCCGTGCTGGCGGCCTTTTATAGTGTGGGGCGTGTACTAAACACCCTCAGCAATAATTGGCCACAGGCATCCTGCCTGTGGCCAATCATTGCTCTCCTCGCTGCCGGCGCTGTGATTGGCCAAGCATGCGGGGTCACAGTGCATGCTTGGCCAATCACAGCGCCTGGATGACACTGCGATGGCGTAGTGCATTGTGGGCCGTTCGCGTCACTCGAATTTGGCGCGAACGGCCCAAATCGTTCGATCTTCGTCGAACGATCGAACAGCCGATGTTCGAGTCGAACGTATGTTCGACTCGAACACGAAGCTCATCCCTACTCCAGAGTATAAAAGAGAAGAGAGACGCCTCTTAAGCCCTGTACACACGATCGGATTTCCTATGGATTTTAAACCGATGGATTTTTCCATCGGTAATCCGATGAAGCTGACTTCCATCAATCTTGCCTACACACCATCAGTCCAAAAACCGATCGTCCAAAACGCCGTGGCGTAAAACACTCCGACAAGCCGAGAAAAATTAAGTTCAATGCTTCTGAGCATGCGTCGACTTGATTCTGAGCATGAGTGAGTTTTTTGTCCGATGGAGTTCCACACAGACGATCGGAATTTGCTATCGTTTTTTTTCCCCATAGGATAAATTTAAAACATGTTCTATTTTTTCTCACCGATGGGGAAAAAAGGCCGATGGGGCCCATATACGATCGGTTTGTCCGGTGAAAAAAGTCCATCGGACTGTTTTCATCGGTAAAACCGATCGTGTGTACACAGCTTAAGTGTAGCAATATGGTTACATTTAATGAAGGTACAACATTTAGCAACTCACATGGTTGATGATTAAAACAGGCACATCTAAGTATGATGGCATCCGGGGTAAAGCTGTCCACATTTACCATCCCCCGCAGCGCCGGCTCTCACCGCTATCGGTCTGCAATCATGACCGGGAAGACTGCCCTGCAGTAGAGTGATCTGAAAGCGAGGCTTGAACCGCTTGTGGAGCGCAGTGTGGAAGGGATGACATTGATGGCGGTGCGGAGGACGGTCTATGTGGACAGCTTTCCCCCGGATGCCTGCATACTTAGATGTGCCTCTTTTAATCATCAACCATGTGAGTTGTTAAATGTTGTACCTTCATTAACCACTTCAGACCCAGAAGATTTGACTGCCCAATGAGCAGACCATTTTTTGCGATTCAGGACTGCGTCGTTTTAACTGACAATTGTGCGGTCGTGCGACCTTGTACCCAAACAAAATTGATGTCCTTTTTTTCTCACAGGTGGTATTTGATCACCTCTGCGGTTTTCATTTTTTGCGCTATAAACAAAAAAAGAGCGACAATTTAAAAAAAAAACACAATATCTTTTACTTTTTGCTATAGTAAATATCCCAAATTTAAAAAAATATATATATATTTTTTCCTCAGTTTAGGCCGATATGGATTCTTCTACATATTTTTGGTAAAAAAAAATCGCAATAAGTGTATATTGATGGTTTGCGCAAAAGTTATAGCATCTACAAACAATGGGAAAGATTTTTTTATTTTATTTTACTAGTAATGGAGGTGATCTGTGATTTTTTGCGGTATTGCGACATTGTGGCGGACAGGTCAGACACTTTTGACACATTTTTGGGACCATTGACATTTACAGAGCGAACAGTGCTATAAATATGCACTGATTACTATGTAAATGTCACTGGCAGGGAAGGGGTTAACACTAGGGGGCGATCAAGGGGTTAAATGTGTACCCTATTTTGTGTTCTAACTCTAAGGAGGATGAGACTAACTAGGAGATTTGACAGATCGTGTTTTGTAATTTGTAGAAAGACACAATCTGTCTGGTCTCCTCAGACAACACAGGGATTTGTGTGTTTAAACACACAAACCCCTGTGCTCTCGCTCGTACATGCGATTGCGCGTGCCCGGCGGGAAATCACGCTGGCGGTGATCACACCCGCGGGCCACGCTAATCGGGTTCCCTGCTTGCACGCCCTTTTTGTGCAAATTAAACTCTTCGAATGTGCAGAGAAAATAAAACTGTGCAAAATATGCAATCGAAGCAGTAATGCCGCGTACACACGATCGATTTTTTCGACGGTGAAAACACCGTCGAAAAAATCGACGTTAAAAACGAGGAACAGCTTGTTCCCCTCACACACGGCCGTTTTAAATGTCATTTTTTTTTTGGTCTAAAAAAACGACCGTGTGTGGGCTCCGCGGCAGTGTTTCCCTATGGGAAACACTGCCGCGGAAAACATGTCGAAAAAAACGACGAGAAAAATTAGAACATCTTCTAATTTTTCTCGTCGTTTTTAATGCCGTTTTTCTCGTCGAAAAAAATGACAGAAAGCCCACAGACTATCGTTTTTCTCGTCGAATGGGAAAAATGTCGTTTTTTTCGACGGGAAAAACGGCCGTGTGTACGCGGCATAAGAGTAAAGTGTCCCAGTGCAAGAAAAAAAACTCTGAGGCCTCGTACACACGACCGAGTTTCTCGGCAAGAACCAGCAAGAAACTTGCTGGCAGAGAGGTCTTGCCGAGAAATTCGTTCGTGTGTATGGTTTCTCGTCAAGAAAACCGACAAGTAATCTCGACGAGAAAATAGAGAACCTGCTCTCTATTTTCTCGTTGAGATTCTCGTCAGCCTGTTTCTCGACGAGAAAAGTGAGTGTGTGTACACTTACCTGTCCTCCGGGAAGCCCGCGCATGTTCGAAATTAATTCGACGCATGCGCGGTAGCTTCCTAGGCATAGGTAGGGTATACCAAGATGGCGGCGACGGCATCGAATGTGACGAGCGCATGCTCGTCATATTCGATGATGTCACAGCGTTCGCTCCATTCAAAGAACCGCGGGTTCTTTGAATCGAGCGTGTGTACAATCGGCCGGGACAAGTTTCTTGTCCAAGAATCTCGTCGAAAAAAACGACATGTTTTTTTCGACGAGAATCTCGGCCGTGTGTACGAGGCTTATGTAGTGTGATCCCACTTGTGAAAGGTGGAAGAAAGTGAGATCACACTACCCAGAGAAGCGAAGCCCTCCAGCAGCGTGCTGTCACTGCTGCCGGGGGCTTCCCCCTTTACCTGGTCTTCCTTCTGGGTTTGCGTGCTCCTGCTGTGTGGATAGCCGGCCCGTAATGACGTCACTCTCGCACAAGTGCACAAGATACTGTTTTTTGTGCGTGTTTGTAAAATTAAACACTTGCCGACCAGCCACCACAGTTTTACTGCGGCAGCATGGCACGGCTGGGCGAACAGACATTATGTTACGTCACTTCGCCCTGTGGCCACTAGGGGCGCGCGCGATCGCTCGTAACACAGCGAGAACCGGGATCTGTGTGTGTGTAAACACACAGATCCCATTTTTTTCAGGGGAGAAATTACTGATTGTGTGTTCATACAAAGTATGAACAGTGATATGTCATTTCCCCTAGTAAGTCCCATCCCCCCTTCAATTAGAACACAGAGACGGAACACAGTTAACCCCTTGATCGCCCCCTAGTGTTAACCCCTTCCAGTGACATTTATACAGTAATCAGTGCATTTTTATAGCACTGATCGCTGTATAAATACATATGATGCATTCCTCTCATCATCCATCCTGTAAGTGTTCTTAATCCATTTTGAGATATTAAAAGTTTTTAATATTGCACTTAGTGGCGCCTCTTTTATGTTTATTTTTGTTTCTAAAGGTTGCTGTCTTCTTCTGAGTGTTGCCCTAAGTGCACTGAAGACTCCTCATTATCCAAATCCCTTCACCTCCAATAAAGACAATATTCTGCTTGGTCTTGTTACTCAAAAAAAAAGAGCGCCCTTACACAAAACTTTATCTGGATCGCTGTATAAATGCCAATGGTTCCAAAAATCTGTCGAACGTGTCTGATCTGTCCGCCACAATGTCGCAGTCCCAATAAAAATCGCTGCCATTACTAGTAAAAAAAAATAATAATAATAAAAATGCCATAATTCTATCCCCTATTTTGTAGAAGCTATGTATAACTTTTGCACAAACCAATCAATATACGCTTATTGAAGAAGAATACCTAAACGGAGGAAAAAAAAAAAATTTGGGGGAAAAAAAAGTGGGATATTTATTATAGCAAAAAGTAAAAAATATTGTGTTTTTTTCAAAATTGTTGCTGTTCTTTTGTTTATAGAGCAAAAAATAAAAACTGCAGAGGTGATCGAATACCACCAAAAGAAAGCTCTATTTTTGGGAAGAAAAAAGGACGCAAATTTTGTTTGGGTACAATGTTGCACGACTGCGCAATTGTCAGTTAAAGCGGCGCAGTGCCAAATTGTAAAAAGTGCTCTGGTCAAGAAGGGGGTAAAAGCTTCCCGGGCTGAAGCGGTTAAAGTGGGCCAGTCTGGATGAAGTCTAGGGCCAAATTTTTGTCCCAGTCCAGCCCTGCTCTAGCTTTCTTTGCAAAAATTCTGCAAGCCTGCTGCAAGTTCTGGTTCAGTTATGTTTTGCAATAGTCATCTTACCACAGGGGGCACTGTGGCTGAATTTTCATGCTGTAGACTTGCAGAGCTCTTACTGTAGACTCACCACTGCAACTGTGTTTGTGCTAGAGACTTGCCACGCACATTTACTACAAATTGGAAAAGTGTCAACTAGAACTTGTGCTTCAAGTGTTCTGCAAGTGTACAACTTGCCAATGAAAATGTGCAGCAAGTTACCAGATTTACCATTTAACACTGCCACAAATTTGTGGCAAGTTATCCTTGCTATCTGGGATATATGACATAATAGAACCCAACAATCCCAACGTAGTCACAACTTCAGTACCCCTCTATCAATGAGGGTAGCAGCATTACATGACCAACGTAGGCAATCAGGAGGCAGAGGATAAGCACTATCATGGTGAGCAAGTACATATCAGATTTCAGAAAAACAAGCTAGAAAATTAGGAATAGAACACAATAAATAATACTATTGGTCACACATTGCTTGGAAGGCAACACAATTAAATCACATTCAGAGCTACAAAGAGAATTAGGACAGACATCCTTAATAATAAGGAATATCGCCAAATCCATGACTATATCATGAACCCACAGAGACACATCATTTAAGCTTTTAACAAATTGGTATATAACATCAAGTAAATTACATAAATGGTTTTCTACAGTTCCTGACCATTGTTGGCGATGCAACCAAGAAAAAGGTACACTACACCATATATGGTGGGAGTGCGACTTGATCCAATCTTTTTCGAAGCGAGTAATCGAGACCACAAAGCCTATAACAGAATCAAAACTCCAACGAAATGCAGCTTGCTGCCTCTTACACATTACCAACTGCTCATTAAAAGAGAAGTATGGGTTTCCTTTTTTTTGCTTACATCTATTCTATGTGAGCTGCTGATATCTATAAACCCTTCCAGCCCTCTCAGAAGTGCCCCCATTCTGTTAAAATCAAGATAAATACCTGTGGGAGGTTCTACAGTCTTTCATACAGCATCATCCCGACAATGGTGTGAATATAGAGTCTGGATCGACCCCTTTTCCTGTCATTTTGCTTGATTGATGTCGGCTCTCCTCCCTCTGCTTGTTTCTGAGACTTCACAGAGCATAGCTGCTCCCCCCTCCCTTCTCCCCCTCCCTATCTATCAGCACAGCCATATCTCCTAGGGGAGGGGGGACAGAGGCAGGGGGTGTGTTGGTTTGTTGTTGAAGATGTTCATACCACATGAGAACTTTTCAAACTGAAAATGGACCGTTTTTGCCAGCAGAAGGAAAGTTCATGTGCACATGCTGTAAAAACTAAAAGAGGTAGGAAAAAAAGATTAGCTGATATGTGACTAATGTGATATGTACTAGTTATTTAACCCATTCCATACTTCTCCTTTAAGAAAATTCAAGAAATCACTGACAAGATTTCTACTCACAGCCGCGAAAGTAGTGATACCCAGGCACTGGAGAAACACCACCACCCCTATGATTAAGGAATGGCTAGAAGAGACGCATCTTCTTTATAAAATGGAAGAGATCAGGGCAATAGCACAAGGAAAAATAGAAAACTTCAACAAAACTTGGCAATCGTGGGTAATTTTCAAACATTCTGAATCCTCTGACTCCTTATAAGGCGATAAGCCCTTGATAAACAGGGGACCCTGACATCTTACTGTATTTCTTTTATTTTCTTTCAATTTTTTCTTACTTTCTCAAGGGCACCTTTCTAGTGGCCAACACCTCCTCTTATCCTTTTCTTTTTTCTATCTAATTATTGGAATTATATATACGAATTTAGAATATTTTCCGACTATGGATTTTGGTTTTGAAATTGGTCGATCATTAGAATATACCTCATATTGATGAGGTATAGCATATGTCCTTCACATTAAATGTGGAAAATGTAATATCAGGTTATAGCTCGAGTGAATATTCTATAAAAATACTCTATTGCTGAACTTAATTATACTAATCGATGCATTCATTATGCTAAAAGTTTTTGTACACATGTTAGTATGATTGTACAATTGTCTGCTTTTGATTATAAAATAAAAACCTTTATTGTTGAAAAAAATAAATAAATAAATAAAGTGCAGTATGAGCAACATATAGTCCAAGGGAAGATAAGAAAAGGTAAAAAGGGGGTCCCCAGGGGGTGGGGGAAACCGCACCAGGTCAACCCCTGCATAGCTCCTCCTCCTGAAGGACCATAGAACTTACACACCATCCACTTTAGTCAAGCACAGTATCACCTCTAGCATTAGTAGTGGAGGGAGATTCACTCCAAATGTCCCAGAACTTATGACATTTTTTGGTGCAATGTCGAGAGAAATATGTAATTTTTATACAATGGGACCACTAAATTAACCAAGTTCCTTCCAGCTCTCCAAAGTAGGGGGGCTATCAGATTTCCATGCCAAAACAATGGCTTTTCTAGCATAGAAGAGGAGTAGATCCAAAGGTGTTCTGGAGGCCCTTGAAAAGGCTAGATGGTTGACCAAGCTCAGGAGACAAAGGAAATTTGGATCAACCTTAAAGTGTTACTAAACTTTTTTTTTTTGCATTAAAATAACAAACATGGTATACCCCAGATAGCAAGGATAACTTGACACAAATTTATGACAGAGTTGAATTGTAAGTCTGTGAACTTGCTGCACATTTTCACTGGCAAGTTGTACACTTGCAGAGCACTTGAAGCACAAGTTCTAGTTGACACTTTTCCAATTTGTAGTAAATGTGCGTGGCAAGTCTCTAGCACGAACAAAGTTGCAGTGGTGAGTCTACAGTAACAGCTCTGCAGAGTCTACAGCATGAAAATTCAGCCACAGTGCCCCCTGTGGTGGGATGACTATTGCAAAACATAACTGAACCAGAACTTACAGCAGACTTGCAGAATGCTTGTGTAGCGGCCTCACCCCATCCTCTTTAGCTAGGGGTATGTCGAGCGACAGAGTGAGGTGCGCCACGGCCCATGTCCTCCCCATGGCTGTGGGTGAGGTGAAGGCCAGTATTAATCTTTTTTTTTTCTCGGGCCAAATGTGCGCTGGTTATGAGGGTCAGTCCTTCCGTGCCGGAATCTCCCTTTATTCCCATCAACAGAGTCCATACACCCATCAAAGTCCAAACTCAGGTTTATTGCGTATCTCCACATACAGTCAAATGCAACGGCATGATACGATGGGGAAGCAGGTCGAGGCACTGTACAGGTTCCTAGTCCCTACACTCCCTGTGCTATGACCAGGGGTTGCAGGAATCTTGATGAAAGCTCCTCCGCTGCGCTGTAGCCCATATCAGGGGAAGATGTCCTCCGAGGGAGTTACCGAAGGCCCATCCGTCACCGGGTTGACACTGCACCGGGTCTTCAGACGGGTGACCTCCCCAGCCTCCTCACCTCAGATGCGGGTCCCCTCGCAAGGGGCGCCCTGGAGCAACTCCACCCTCGCGGGACCCAGCCGGAGTCACCGGGTCCCAGGCCTCCTTAATAGTACCTCACCCCAGGCTGAAGGTGCCCGGGATGGACTCCATCCTCGTTCCGGCCAGGCCTTGGGCGCCTAGGCCGGAACCCCGAACCGCCCGCACCCAGGCCTAAGGTGCCTGGGTGCGTGAAGACACGACCTCCTCCCTCCGGACCACCTCGTGGCGAGGGCGTCTCCCCATTTTATATCCTCCCATCGACACCACGGCGGGTTCCCCGCCCCGGCCGTACCATCTCCAGGAAGGGACAAAGAAGGGTAGCCCTCTGGTTGTGATTCTACCTCGAGCCAGTAGGTATACTGACACCCACTGGTCAAAGAGAATATTACACCACCCAATCCTCCACGAATATGAAAAGGGGTCTGAACCCTGACATAATTACACACCTGGGTCTCTCTACCCCCAGGTGTATCCCACTAACTTTGAAGACCCCGCTACACACTCCCCCTGGTGATTTGACGCTGGTCCCCAGCGTCAGGTGCACACCCATGTCTCCCAAGGAGTGGTGACATGAAGTGGGCCCCAGAGGCTATCCCTCAAATTTTGGATACTGTATGTGCCAAGACCTGCTCAACAGACAGGGAAACCTTAGAACATTAAAACTTTTGTATAAAACATCTGTCATGTACACATATACAATCCCTCCCGTCACTGTCTAAGAACCACCCCATACTCAGTAGTCTTGACCGACGAATCTCCTACAGAAGGGAAACAAACAAAAAAACACATCCTAACACTCTGTGTTAACTTGGCATGAGTGGGTCCGTCAGCCGAGAGACCCACTCACTCCAATAAGTACGTAATGCATGTGTAACATTTTCAAACATTTGTTGCACAACACTGCCACCTGGTGACAGCGCTGCGGTAATGACACTTGGTGAGATCTTCATTCTTCCTGCTCTCCTACTCTAACTCTACCCCAAAAGTCTCTGCCTTTGGCACATGAAGAAAAGGGAGAAAAAAAAAAAACAGCTCCCAAATCTCCAGTGAGTAAAAGAAAAGCCCAAATCAAAACAAAAGTAGGGCACAGTTCTAGGCGTCTGGGAATGTCTCTTCCAGAAAGTTTCAACAGCAACAAGATAGGAGCTCACTTCTCCTATAAATAGAACCTTGGATCCGGCAGAAACAGGGGCTTCAGGTGCCCGTCAAACACTTCCACCGAATACTCGACATCCTCTCCTTCTTTCCGGCAGATGAGCACCTTATCGGCATGAATATGGCGCCCAAGTCTCCAATCAGCTCTGCAGTCCTTGAACTTTTTAGACACAGGCGGCGAACATGACAGGTATCGCCTGGCATGGGGTACTTTAAGTTTTTCCCATACAAACTCATCATACCACCTTGGTCGCAGGACCTCGACTTCATACAATAAGTCCCGAGGCAAGTAGGGGTACTCCCACCCATATTCACGGGCGACTCTCTGGGAGAAAAGTCTCTGCAACCTGGCTAGAGGTGGCATCACATCTCGCTCACCTTCTCCTGGCTGTACGATGGCCTCCGGGTGCCGAGGTACCTTCACCATCTCGGGTTTCTTTGTCTTTGGTGCCCGCAACGAAGCACGCTGCATCCCCAACATCAGAGCGGGTGATGTAGTTGAATGCGGGAAGTTGGTCGGAGGACTAGATTTCCTCGAGAACTCCGGGGCCTTCACCCGGAGCGTACTGTCTTCTATGGACATGGGGGAATCCTGCGGTTTACTCAGCACAGGTAGTGGGCGTCTGTCCCAGCCCTTCCGGTGAAACAGTTCGTCTATCTCTCCGTCATCCCCACAGTCTGACAATGACTCTAAGTCGGAGGTGTCATACATCTCGGCGGGAAGGTAGTCTCTAGTAGACGGAAGGCTACCCTCCCCTGCGGGCTCCACCGACTGTGGACCCCCGACACCTCCAACCAACACCACAGTCCCAGCCCCTGGCTCACCTGGACCTTCTGAAGAACTAGGATGTCCGGGACTCTCGTCTCTGCCGGCGCCATCCAGGCCAGGCAAGCGGCGGGGTGAAGCTCGACCACGACCATAGGATGCCTGCACCAGGCCTATCTTCCTCTTCGGGGGTGGCAGCAGGGAGTCTGTAGTGACCGAAGCAGTGTCCTCGGATTTTTCTCTCTCAGTCTCTGGTTGGGCAGTCACTTCGCCCTGGTCAGCGCGCACGGGAAACTCCGCAAAGGCTTTGATCTCTCCCTCCGGAGTGGCGGTTCCTGTGATGCAGTTGAGGCGTAGGGCCCGGGGCCTTTCCGTGTGTGGTTCAACCTCAAAAAGAAACTCCTTGCATGCTTCGCATCGCCCGAATGGCTTTAGTTGGACCACCAGTCCCGAGCATCCGGGACAGATCACACCGAGGGCCTCCGTGTCTCTGCATGAATACAGAGCCAACTGTCCTCGGGGCCTGAGCCTTATCCCCGTGTCTGTAATGGGTGCAGCAAATGCAGTCATCTTGAAAGGATAAGGTACCGGCATCCACGGGGAGCCTGAGTTCGCTCCGACCACTTGCTGCTCCATCACGCGCTGACCTCGCGCCGGAGTCTCCACGTGTCTCTCCACACGTGGCCAGACTCCTCCCACGACTTGCACGTTTTCGCGGGCTTCCTTCAGTCTCCTCCCACGAATTGCGCAGTCATGGGGTGCCTCGTGGCGCAGTGCAGCAAAAGTCCCCACACGTAGCCCGCCACACGGCTGGACTCCTCCCTCCTCCCGCTCTTTCTGCATGGGCCTCTCCCGGTTTTTTAGGGAAATTTCCACGACTTCGAGCACAGGGATGCACTTTGGCCAATCACATGGCCGACCTGCTCGGACCTCCTCCGGGCAGCAAAGTCCAAACACAGCCGTTCCAAACCTCAGGGTCAACACACATTTCATCCCGGACTCACAAGCCCCCACGTGTAGCGGCCTCACCCCATCCTCTTTAGCTAGGGGTATGTCGAGCGACAGAGTGAGGTGCGCCACGGCCCATGTCCTCCCCATGGCTGTGGGTGAGGTGAAGGCCAGTATTAATCTTTTTTTTTTCTCGGGCCAAATGTGCGCTGGTTATGAGGGTCAGTCCTTCCGTGCCGGAATCTCCCTTTATTCCCATCAACAGAGTCCATACACCCATCAAAGTCCAAACTCAGGTTTATTGCGTATCTCCACATACAGTCAAATGCAACGGCATGATACGATGGGGAAGCAGGTCGAGGCACTGTACAGGTTCCTAGTCCCTACACTCCCTGTGCTATGACCAGGGGTTGCAGGAATCTTGATGAAAGCTCCTCCGCTGCGCTGTAGCCCATATCAGGGGAAGATGTCCTCCGAGGGAGTTACCGAAGGCCCATCCGTCACCGGGTTGACACTGCACCGGGTCTTCAGACGGGTGACCTCCCCAGCCTCCTCACCTCAGATGCGGGTCCCCTCGCAAGGGGCGCCCTGGAGCAACTCCACCCTCGCGGGACCCAGCCGGAGTCACCGGGTCCCAGGCCTCCTTAATAGTACCTCACCCCAGGCTGAAGGTGCCCGGGATGGACTCCATCCTCGTTCCGGCCAGGCCTTGGGCGCCTAGGCCGGAACCCCGAACCGCCCGCACCCAGGCCTAAGGTGCCTGGGTGCGTGAAGACACGACCTCCTCCCTCCGGACCACCTCGTGGCGAGGGCGTCTCCCCCTTTTATATCCTCCCATCGACACCACGGCGGGTTCCCCGCCCCGGCCGTACCATCTCCAGGAAGGGACAAAGAAGGGTAGCCCTCTGGTTGTGATTCTACCTCGAGCCAGTAGGTATACTGACACCCACTGGTCAAAGAGAATATTACACCACCCAATCCTCCACGAATATGAAAAGGGGTCTGAACCCTGACATAATTACACACCTGGGTCTCTCTACCCCCAGGTGTATCCCACTAACTTTGAAGACCCCGCTACACTTGCAAAGAAAGTTGATCTGGAGTCATGCAATGCGGACTTTTTGCAATTGTGCAACAATCTTGTGAAGCCTGGCAAGTCTAGCAAGAGCTAAGCAAGTCATTTTCAAACTTGCAGTACAATTGCTTGCTATCTGGGACTAGGGTTGCCACCTCATCCCTTTAAACCCGAACACATATGAATTACACAGGTTCTGTGGCTGATTAAGGTGGTAATTAAACTCACTTGGTGCCTTATCTGCATTAAATTAGCCTCAGAACCTGTGTAATTCATATGTGTTCGGGTTTAAAGGGATGAGGTGGCAACCCTATCTGGGACCTATCTGCTCTGTGTAGTGGTTTTGCACAGAGCAGCCAGGATCCTCCTCTTTTCGGGTCCCACGCCAGCACTCCTGGTGCCTCCCACAGCAAGCAGCTTGTTCTGGGAGGAACCAAGCAGGTGATTTCCCAATTTATTGTGTTTATTCACACACAGAGCGCCATATCGGCCCCCGCCCCCTCCGTCTCCTAATCGGCTCACTGGCTGTGATTGACAGCAGCAGGTGCCAATAGCCAATCAGGAGTACCGAGGTTCTCATGGACATCGCTGGATCGAGAGGGGGCTCAGGTAAGTATTAAGTGGAGGGGGAGCTGCTGCACGAATAAGGTCATAAGGCCCCTGCCCATTGAATCTCAGAAAAAGTAAATGTACATTTTTTTACCTGCAAAAAAATGTGCATTAAAAAAAAAAAAAGGTAAACTTATCCTTTAACCGCTTATGCCCAGTACACACGATCAGAAAATCGTGTGAAAAATACAGATTTCAACGCGATCATGCGATAATCTGATGATTAGTACAGAGCTTTCGAGAGCCGATCAGGACAGTTCATCTGATAATATTTGATCGGACATGCACGAAAACATTTTCGTACGATTTTCGTTTAATCAGTACAGTTGTTGTTCAAAAATGCAATACAAATGCATTACAACACATGACATCACCTCCGAATTTTTATTCTGTCGTACGCAAATTTTCGTGACTTTAGTAAACTCATCAGATTCGATCTGAGATTAGCATGCAAATAAAAAAAAAAAAAAAACAGGACAATCATTCGTCCGATAATCTCATTGTGTGTACTGGGCATTAGGCAAATTTATTTTGTTTATATTATGAAAGAAAAAAAAAACAGTGGTGATCAAATACCACCCAAAGAAAGCTTTATTTGTGTGAAAACAAATGATATAAATTTTGTTTGGGTACAGCATTGCATGACCACGCAATCGGCAGTGAAAGTAGTGCAGTGCCGAATGGCAAAAAATGGCCTGGTCAAAAAGGGGGTAAAACCTTCCAGAGCTGAAGTGGTTAAGGGACAAGAAAATGTTAAATTGGGCTCAGCCCTGTTGGCGAGAACACTACAGTAAAGTGGGGCACACATTATAAGGAAATCAGTCGTGTTTTTCACGACCTTTCACAGAAAGTCGGAATCAGGGATAGAAACAATGTACAAAAAGTTCTCGCACCACAAAGGTTTTTTTTTTTGTTATTTGTTATTTCTGATCATGCGCAGTCTTTCGTATCTGATATTTCTTATGCAAAAATTGTACAAAAATGGTACACCGGGAAGTGGTTCAGTTATCCTGACTGGGTGTCATATGACGTCCAGCAGGATAAGCAGCGATCGGTGGTGCGGCGTGTCAGTCTGACACACCACATCTCCGATCTAGGTAAAGATCGTAGGCTCTTTACCATGTGATCAGCTGTGTCCAATCACAGCTCATTACAATGTAAACAGAAAGAGCCGTGTATCGGAATTTCCTCACTTGTGCTGACAGACGTTAGTAGAGGAGAGCTGATCAGCTGCTCTCCTGATAGGGGGGGGGGTCTGTGCTGATTGATTACCAGTGCAGTCCCCCCAGGGATGCCCACCCATGGCCAGCAAGGATGCCCACCCATGACAACCAGGGGTGCCCACCCATGACCACCAGGTAAGCCCACTAGAGCCCACCAGGGATGGCAATCATTGCCCATTAGGGATGGCACTCTATACCCATCAGTGATGCCTGCTTCTGATCAGTGCTGCCTACCAGTGCCCATCAGTGCCGCCTATGTGCCCTCCAGTGCCACATATCAGTGCCACCTATGAGTGCCCATAAGTGCCACCTATGAGTGTCCATCAGTGCCCATCGGTGCAACCTATGAGTGCCTATCAGTGCCACCTATCAGTGTCCATCAGTGCTTCCTATGAGTGCCCATCAGTGCCAGCAATGAGTGCCCATCAGTGCCACCTATCAGTGTCCATCAGTGCTGTATATCAGTGCCCATCAGTGCTGCTTATCAGTGCCGCCTATCAGTGCCAATCAATGCTGCATATAAGTGCCACCTCATCAGTGCCAAGCAATCAGTACTGCCTCATCGGTGCCCATCAGTGAAGGAGAAAATGTACTTATTTACAACGTTTTGTAAGAGAAACAAAGAAAAACTTTTGGTTTCTTTTCAAAATGTTCGTTATTTTTTTAATTGTAGCGCAAAAAATAAAAACACCAGAGGGGATCAAATACCACCAAAAGAAGGCTTTATTAGTGGGCAAAAAAAATAAAAAATTGTTTGGGTACAGCGTCGCACGACCGCACAATTGTCATTCAAAATGTGAAAGCTGAAAATTGGCCTTAGCAGGAAGGGGGAGAAGTGCCAGGTATTTAAGTGGTTAAACAAAAACCGTTCGTTCTGTTCACGTAAAAGAAAATTTTGGAGTTTGTCACTTCAGAATTTTTGTTTGCAATAGTCGGAATCGGATGTCGAACGTTGTGTACACACTATACGAATATCGAACGATCGTGCCTTGTACGGAATTTTTCTTCCGATTTTCTCATAGTGTGTACGGGGCTTAAAGGGGTTGTAAAGGTTCGTTTTTTATTTTCTAAATAGGTTCCTTTAAGCTAGTGCATTGTTGGTTCACTTACCTTTTCCTTCGATTTCCCTTCTAAATGTTTTTTTTCTTTGTTTTCTTTGTCTGAATTTCTCACTTCCTGTTCCTCCTCAGTAAGCTGTTCAGTAGGGATGAGCTCGGTGTTCGAGTCGAACATAGGTTCGACTCGAACATCGGCTGTTCGCGCGTTCGGCGAACAACGAACGATTTGGGCCGTTCGCGCCAAATTTGAGTGACGCGAACGGCCCACAATACACTGCGCCATCGCATTGTAATCCCGGCGCTGTGATTGGCCAAGCATGCACTGTGACCCTGCATGCTTGGCCAATCACAGCGCCGGCAGCGAGGAGAGCAATGATTGGCCACAGGCAGGATGCCTGTGGCCAATTATAGCTGAGGGGGTTTAGTACACGCCCCACACTATAAAAGGCCGCCAGCGCGGTGGCCTTGTGTAGTGTGTTCCGGAGCAGGGAAAGTGAAGGATAGGCAGGGACAGTGTCAAATCTTGTCAAATCTATTCTTTGCTAAACCTTGTGTGTAGGGACAGAGAAGGATAGGCAGGGAGAGTGTCAGTGTCATATTCTTTGCTAAACCTTGTGTGTAGGGAGAGAGAAGGATAGGCAGGGAGAGTGTCAGTGTCATATACTTTGATAAACCTTGTGTACAGGGAGAGAGAAGGATAGGCAGGGGACAGTGTCAGTGTCATTTTCTTTGCTAAACCTTGTGTGCAGGGAGAGAGAAGGATAGGAAGGGAGAGTGTCAGTGTCATATACTTTGATAAACCTTGTGTGCAGGGAGAGAGAAGGATAGGCAGGGGACAGTGTCAGTGTCATTGTTGCTAAGCCTCCTGCACATTATACACCTGAAGTTAGCCCGTATTGCTGCTTTTTCCTGGTGTGTTACACCAACAGGATTTTGCGGCACTTACAGCGGGCGGAGTGTACCTCCTGACCATATTACACCTTAACTTAGCCTGTATTGCTGCTTTTTCCTGGTGTGTTACACCAACAGGATTTTGCGGCACTTACAGCGGGCGGAGTGTGCCTCCTGACCATATTACACCTTAACTTAGCCTGTATTGCTGCTTTTTCCTGGTGTGTTACACAAACAGGATTTTGCGGCACTTACAGCGGGCGGAGTGTGCCTCCTGACCATATTACACCTGAACTTAGCCTGTATTGCTGCTTTTTCCTGGTGTGTTACACAAACAGGATTTTGCGGCACTTACAGCGGGCGGAGTGTGCCTCCTGACCATATTACACCTTAACTTAGCCTGTATTGCTGCTTTTTCCTGGTGTGTTACACAAACAGGATTTTGCGGCACTTACAGCGGGCGGAGTGTGCCTCCTGACCATATTACACCTTAACTTAGCCTGTATTGCTGCTTTTTCCTGGTGTGTTACACCAACAGGATTTTGCGGCACTTACAGCGGGCGGAGTGTGCCTCCTGACCGTATTACACCTTAACTTAGCCTGTATTGCTGCTTTTTCCTGGTGTGTTACACAAACAGGATTTTGCGGCACTTACAGCGGGCGGAGTGTGCCTCCTGACCGTATTACACCTTAACTTAGCCTGTATTGCTGCTTTTTCCTGGTGTGCTACACAAACAGGATTTTGCGGCACTTACAGCGGGCGGAGTGTGCCTCCTGACCGTATTACACCTTAACTTAGCCTGTATTGCTGCTTTTTCCTGGTGTGTTACACAAACAGGATTTTGCGGCACTTACAGCGGGCGGAGTGTGCCTCCTGACCATATTACACCTTAACTTAGCCTGTATTGCTGCTTTTTCCTGGTGTGTTACACAAACAGGATTTTGCGGCACTTACAGCGGGCGGAGTGTGCCTCCTGACCATATTACACCTTAACTTAGCCTGTATTGCTGCTTTTTCCTGGTGTGTTACACAAACAGGATTTTGCGGCACTTACAGCGGGCGGAGTGTGCCTCCTGACCATATTACACCTTAACTTAGCCTGTATTGCTGCTTTTCCCATTTCCCTGCAGGCCATTAGAATGTCTGGAAGGCAAACAAGGAGAGGCAGACAGTCAGGAGCCAAAAAAAGAGGGCAAGCAGGCTCTGTGTCTAGAGACAACAGTGCTGGTCGTGGACGCGGTGCATCGCCATCAGCACGTGGCCATGGGACACGCTTGTCCTTCTTTTCGGCAGCTGGACGTGTTGAGCCGCATCATGCCGAAGACTTGGTAGAGTGGATGACCAAGCCCTCCTCATCCTCCTCATCCTCTCTCACCCAGGCTCAGGGTACTGGCAAAGCAGCTGCCAAAGCGTCCTCTTCCCTGGTATCAATGTCATCATCAGTCACTCCTTCCCTAGACCAACCATGTCCTCCTGAGGAGTCCCCCGAACTGTTTGAGCACAGTGTTGGGTACATGCTCCAGGAGGATGCCCAGCGTTTCGAAGGGTCTGATGATGATACCCAGCTAGAGGAAGGCAGTAGAGAGCAGAGAGAGGGGATGCTCAAGAAGGACACCAATCTGGCAATCATGTTCCAGCAGCTGCAGCATACTGCCAGATTGGCTCCAGTGATGAGGAGGGAGGGGATGATGAGGTCACTGACTCCACGTGGGTGCCTAATAGGAGAGAGGAGGAGGAGGAGGAGGATGAGGAGGAGGCACATCTCCAACGAGGCAGGATGCCCTCGGGGGGCCAGCGTAAGGGCAGCACACCAACGGAATCACACCGCAGAGCTCCGCCTGTGCAAGGCGCTGCCTCTGCCCGTTATTCAAAAAGTTCTTTGGTGTGGGCCTTTTTTGAGTCGAGTGCATCAGATCGCACAGCTGCTGTTTGCAACATATGTCTCAAGCGTATATCGCGTGGCTAAAACATCACCCGCTTGGGCACCACATGCTTGACCAGACATATGTTGACCTGCCATGCAGCTCGTTGGCAAGCCTACCTTAAAGACCCACACCAAAGAACAAAGCTGACCTCATCTTGCACCGCATCAGCTGGGATCTCCAACCCCACTATACCTTCAGTCCTCTCTGAAACCTGCTCTGGGAGGAATGAAGGTGTAGAAGTAGGTGTGTCACAGCCAAGTACTTGCGGGCACTCTGCTAGCAGTACACCAACGTCCGATTCTAGCAGGCAAATTTCCCTGCCCCAGCTGCTGGACCGTCGAAAGAAGTTCACTCCCAGCCATCCACATGCCCAGCGGTTGAATGCTAGCTTGGCTAAATTGCTAGCGCTTCAACTGCTGCCTTTTCAGTTGGTAGACTCGGCCCCCTTCCGTGAGTTTGTGCAATGTGCGGTTCCTCAGTGGCAGGTTCCCAAACGCCACTTTTTCTCACGGAAGGCGATTCCGGCTCTCTACCGGCATGTGGAAGGCAATGTCTTGGCCTCGCTGGACAGGGAGGTCAGCGGTAAGGTGCATATTACCGCTGACTCATGGTAAAGCAGGCATGGACAGGGACGTTACCTTTCTTTCACGGCCCATTGGGTCACTCTTTTGGCAGCTGGGAAGGATGCAGGACAAGGTGCAGTAGTGTTGGAGGTTGTTCCACCACCACGCCTCCAAAATGCTACTACTGGTTGTGACACACCTCTGTCCTCCACCCCCTCCTCTTCTTCTTCCTCCGTGGCCTCTTCCTGTGCTTTGTCCTCGGAACCAGCGGTGCTCCATAGGCGTTCAAGGGGGCTACGCAAGTACGCAGGCAAAAAGATGCCATGCCGTGCTTGCGCTGGTGTGTTTGGGGGACAGGAGCCACACTGGGGCAGAGGTTCTGTCTGCTCTGCAGGGGCAGGCCGAGAGGTGGTTGACGCCACACCAGCTTAAGCCAGGAATGGTAGTTTGCGACAATGGCACCAACCTCCTCTCCGCTCTCTGACAGGGACAACTGACCCATGTGCCCTGTGTGGCTCACGTCCTTAACCTGGTGGTGCAGCGGTTCTTGGGCAGGTACCCGGGCTTACAGGATGTCCTGAGGCAGGCCAGGAAAGTCTGTGTGCATTTCCGCAGATCTTATAATGCCAGTGCTCGCCTGGCTGAGCTGCAAAAGGAGTTGAACCTGCCCAAGAACCGCCTTATATGTGACATGCCCACCAGGTGGAACTCAACGTTGGCCATGCTGCAGCAGCTGCACACGCAGCAGAGGGCCATCAATGAGTACCTGTGCGACTACAGCACCAGGACAGGGTCAGGGGAGCTCTGTTTTTTTTCACCACGCCAGTGGGGCATGATCAGGGATGCATGCACTGTCCTGGCACCATTTGAGGAGGCCACGAGGATGGTGAGCAGGGACAGTGCATGCATCAGGGACACTGTACCTCTTGTCCACCTGTTGGAACATACGCTGCGTGGAATAATGGACAGGGCACTTGAGGCAGAACAGAGGCAGGAAGAGGAGGACTTCCTTGCCTCTCAAGGCCCCCTTTACCCAGACAGTGTTCCTTCTGTCCCACCCATCGCACAGGAAGAAGAGGAGGAGGAGGAGGAGGAGGAGGATTGTGTCAGCATGGAGGTGGAGCCTGGCACTCAGCATCATCAGCAGCAGTCTTTTAGGGATGATTTACAGTCCCAAGAAACCAGTGGACTTGTACGTGGCTGGGAGGAGGTGGCTGCGGATCATGTCGTCCTTAGTGACCCAGAGGACTCCGGACCGAATGCCTCAGCTAACCTACGCTGCATGGCCTCCCTGATCCTGCAAAGTCTGCGGAAGGATCCTCGTATTCTTCGGATCAAGGAGAGGGACCATTACTGGCTGGCCCCTCTCCTTGATCCACGGTACAAGGGTAAGGTTGCGGACCTTATCTTACCATCGCAGAGGGAGCAGAGGATGAGACAACTCCAGGAGGCCTTGCAGAAAGGTCTGTGCAACGCGTTCCCAGAGACTGGGAGGTTACAAACTCCTGGTCTTGGACAACGAGTTGCTGAGGCTTCGGTCATTCAAAGAAGGAGCGGTGGGGAAGGTGGCCGTCTGACCGAAGCGTTCAGACAATTCTTTAGTCCGCAGCCCCAAGGTATGATCGGTTCCAGCAACCATCGCCAGCGTCTGATATACATGGTGCAGGAATACCTAGGGGCAAGGTCAGACTTGGACACCTTCCCCACCGAAAATCCTCTGGCTTACTGGGTCTTCAGGATGGATCACTGGCCAGAGCTTGCACAGTATGCAATTGAGCTACTGGCCTGTCCTGCATCCAGCGTTCTTTCAGAACGCACATTCAGTGCTGCTGGAGGATTTGTCACGGATCACAGGGTGCGCCTGTCCACCGACTCTGTTGATCGACTGACCTTCATAAAGATGAACCAGTCTTGGATCACCACCAGCTACCAAACACCTGAAGCTGATATAACAGACTAATTTATTTTCAAATGTCACATCCCTTCAAGACTGATGCTGATGCTGATAGTTTGTCCTGTTATGTTGACTGACTATCCTCCTCCTCCTCAATGATCCGATTGACGATGATAGCTTGGAAGAACATTTTTGTTTCTGGGTGCCGCCACCAGTGGCTAAGGCCCAATTTTTCAGCCCCTGTTTAACAGGGGTGTGTTATTACAATTTTTTATGCAATGCTTTGCAGCAGGGCTCATTCCTGCACTCCAACTAGAGTATCTGGGAGTGGTTGCAGTGTCGTGGCACCAGCACCAGTGGCTAAGGCCCAATTTTTCAGCCCCTGTTTAACAGGGGCGTGTAATTACAATTTTTGATGCAATACTTTGCAACAGGGCTCATTGCTGTGCTCCAAGTACAGTATCTGTGAGGGGTTGCAGTGTTGTGGCACCAGTGCCTAAGGCTCAATTTTTCTGCCCCTGTTTAACAGGGGCATGTAATTACAATTCTTGATCTAATAATTCACAGCAGGGCCCATTCCTGCGCCCACCAAGACTAACTGTGAGGCCTTACAGTGTTGTGTCAACACCACCACCACCAAAGGCCCAATTTTTCAGCCCCTGTTCAACAGGGGCATGCAATTACAATTCTTGATCTAATAATTCACAGCAGAGCCCATTCATGCGCCCACCAAGAGTAACTGTGAGGGCTCACAGTGTTGTGGCAACACCAACATGTAAGGGGCAATTTTCAGCTGAGTATATACGGCAGGCCCCTACTTTCAAACATCCAACTTACAAACGACTCCTCCTTGCAAACGGAAGGATACAACAGGAAGTGAGAGGAAATCTACCCCTAGGAAGGCAAATTCTCTCCTGTAAGAGTTAATATGGGAAAAAAAGTGTCTCCTCTCCACTGATTCTTTATCACCAATTCTTGTTTCAATAAAAACCCCAAATTTTCAAAAAACATTTGTCATTAGGACGGAAAGTGAGGTGAACTGTTCTGAACAGGTGCACACTGCACAGACAGCAAAACAAATGTTACAGGGGTGATAACCCTTCCCTATGTTTTCCAAAAAGCTTAAAAATATATTTTTTGGCTGGAGCTACACTTAAACAATGTACCTGTTCAAAATTACAAACAGATTCTACATAAGAACAAACCTACAGTCCCTGTCTTGTATGCACCGCCTGTATACGGCTGTTCAGAGTATATAGGGCCTTTTTTATTTTGTGTGCGGGATTCCCCTTAATATCCATACAAGACCCAAAGGGGCTGGTAATGGGCTGGGGTAAGGGGGGGGGGGGTGTGTGATGGGGTAGTTATGCCATTTTTCTTAAAGATTTTCATCCATATTACCGGTACCAGACATTACATTAAAGCCGCAAGCAGTTTTAAATGGCTTTTTTTCCTTTAGAATTGTAATTTTGTGCAGGGACAGTTCTAAACACGGGAAACACGTGGAACATCACAGGCATACTTTAGACACCCCCCAGGTACGATATTTTTTTTCACTTTATGCATCATTAAAATGACTGCTCCAGAAAAACTGCCGTTTTTAAAACTTCTTTTTGCATTGATACATGTCCCCTGGTGCAGAACCCGGGTTCCCAAACCCTTTTTAGGACAATAACATGCATAATAGTCGTTATAATTAGCACTTTAGATTTCGAACGTTCGCATCCATTGTATTTAATAGGGTTCTAAAGTTCGTGCAAACTTTCGGTCCGTTCGCGGGTTCTGGTGCGAACCGAACAGGGGGGTGTTCGGCTCATCACTACTGTTCAGTAAGCTGTCCTGGCTGACTAAACACGGCTCGGATGATGGTGTGAAGTTTACTGAGGAGAAACAGGAAGTGAGAAATTCAGACAAAGAAAAAAAAAAACATTTAGAAGGGAAATGGAAGGAAAAGGTAGGTGAACCAACAATGCACTAGGTTAAAGGAACCTATTTAGAAAATAAAAAATGAACCTTTACAACCCCTTTAAGTGACAAGACGGAAAACTGTATCTTATATATTTTAATTATACAGTAAGAGGTTTCACTGGATGGGATAATCATACCCTGGAAAACACCTTTAGTATGTAATGGAAGGATATCTTGGATTTGGTGATAATTATGAAGGTATGTATGGTGGACACAGAGAAAGTAAAGGAGACAGAGAAGTAATGATTGCTGGTCTCTGTTGTGCGATTTGCCCGAGATTGACAAGCTGTGAAGCGTATACATAATGATAGGCGGGTAGAGCAGACAAAAGTGTGATTGTGTTAGAATTGTTAATACTTGTTTAACTGTGACTCTCGCTGCATATTTCACACAAGCTCTTACGCACATGCTGACACGCAAGGTAAGTAATTAAAGCCAAATCTGCATGGTGACAAGCAGTCGAGAACTTTCCCAACGTCTGGGCAGGAATGGGACTAATTTCTATAAAGATATGGATGAAAAAAGTTTGTCCTACGCTAAGTTGTGCTTCACTATGTTCTCCAGCTGTCACAGATCAGCAGTTAAAGCCCATATACATGCAAATCTGAATCCCTTTCTGGCAATCCTTCCCTGCATCCTCGCTTCCACCATTTCCCCATTTTTTTTTTTGCAAATGCTCCAAAGCAGTTTTTTTATATTTGAGTCCGCTGACACGTGATCTACCTCTGCACTCCAGTGGTCTTCTTGCCACCCCCCCTTCCTTCATTTCAGTGCTGCAGTCTTTCCCACACTCTTTATCATTCAACACTTCTAGAAATGTCAGGTGTCCATGTCCTCTGTTGCATGCCGTGGCTCCATCCTCCATCAGTGCCGCCCATCAGTCCCACCAATCATTGCCCATAAGTGCCGCCTACCAGTTTCATATCAGTGCCGCCTATCAGTGCAGCATATCAGTGCCACCTATTAGTGCCCATCAGAGCCTATCAGTGCTGCTTATAATTGCTTATAAGTGCCGTTTATCAGTTCCTATCAGTGCCGTCTATCAGTGCAGCATATCAGTGCCACCTATCAGTGCCCATCAGTGAGGCATATTAGTGCCTCCTCATCAGTGCCGCCTCATTAATGCTACCTATCAATTGCCCATAAGTGTCACCTATCAGTGCTGCCTATCAGTGCCGCCTATCAGTGCAGCATATCAGTGCCACCTATCAGTGCCCATCAGTACTAGTGCCTCCTAATCAGTGCCACATTATCAGTGCCCATCAGAACCTATCAGTGCCGACCTATCATTGCCCATAAGTGCCGCTTATCAGTTCCTATAAGTGCTGCCTATGAGTGCCCATCAGTGCAGCATATCAGTGTCACCTATCAGTGCTCATCAGTGCAGCATATTAGTGCCTCCTCATCAGTGCCGCCTTATCAGTTCCCATCAGTGAAGGAGAAAATTACTTATTTACAACATTTTCTGACAGAAACTAAGTGTAACGAAACGTCCCACACTCCACTTGAGTGCTTTCGTCATATACCGCTTCCTCCTAGTCTAAATATAGAGATCAGATATTCCAACCGCTGACAACTACAAACAAGACAATACTTGTTTGTTTGCTGAACATGGACTTTTTATTAGAACCAGAATACAAGTCGTATATACAATAGAAGAGGAGGATCCCCCCTCCTGCTCATATTACTCCAACAATACACCTGTAACCAGAAACATAAATTAACATGAGCCAATTAACTAATCCCTTAAAGCAGCCGATGTGACTCCCTAACTACAATACACATTATCATACATATCAACACAGAACTCCTTCATACAATTGCAGGGTTAATTAGCACAACCAACAATGGGTGAAAGACTCTTATGCTGCGTACACACGATCGGAAATTCCGACAACAAATGTTCGATGTGACCTTTTGCTCGGAAATTCCGACCGTGTGTAGGCTCCATTGGACATTTGCTGTCGGAATATCCGACAACAAAAATTTGAAAGCTGGTTCTCAAATTTTCCGACAAGAAAAGTTCTTGTCGAAAATTCCGATCGTCTGTATGCAATTCTGACGCTCAAAAAACCAAGCATGCTCAGAATCAAGCAGAAGAGCCGAACTGCCTATTGAACTTCATTGATCTCGGCTCGTCGTACGTCTTGTACGTCAGCGCGTTCTTGATGTTCGGAATTTCTGACAAGATTTGTGTGACCGTGTGTATGCAACACAAGTTTGAGCCATTAGAAGTTATACTAAACTCATTTACATTTTAGCAGACAACAGACAGACAGGTGGCTGGAGTTGACATCAGCATCTAACAGTATGTGTCCCAACATCATGAATCAGTCACTATTTCTAATATGGTATATACAGGGTTCCCAGAGTCTGTGTGTCTTGGGGGGACATGGACCTAAATCCAAAGTAACACCACCTCAGGGGTCCCCAGGCATACAGCTCACAAAGTGCACCGTTCCCCCAAATGCCAGGGCCCATGATCGGTAGGCAAGAGGCAAGCATTCAGTCCCCTCCAAAAGCCTCTGTCCCGGCTAGGTCTGTCACATTTCTCCCCATCAAAAGTCGACTAACAAGGTCCCAGACCTCCACCTGGTCTGGACATGCGTTAGTCAGGCAGAGTGAACTTGCATAGTCTGTCCGCATGATCTCCTTTCTTGGCTGCAAGAAATAGTTGACCTCTGTAGGTGTGGGGCAGAGGTAATTTACTCTCTGTCTGGCTGTCAGCGCTTTAGCTGGGTGGTCTTTACTATTCCATGGCTTGGCCTGTTGCTGGGCAGAGGGGCAACTGCCCCAGTTCCCTGAAGCTGATAAGAAACTGCAGGTGCTAGGCAGAGGCCAGCGGCACTCTGCCCGGTTGCCAGTGATTGAGCTGGGAGTAGCAGCTTCACTACATCAGCTTGTCGCTGGAGAGAGGGGTCGACTGCCCCGCCTCCCTGCAACTCCACAGTTGTTGCTGGTGCTGGGCAGAGGTTGGTAGCACTCTGCCCTGTTGCCAGCACTTCTGCTGGGGACTCCACATCATCCGCTTTGGTTAACCATTGGGGCAGGAGGCTGGATTCCTCCACTCTCAAACTGTGTACCTGCCATTGGGGAGGTGAGCCGGCTACTTCCTTTTCCGTTCCCTCACCTGGCTGCTGGGATGACATGTCTGTGGTATGGTCTCCCAGGTGCACGGATCTTTTCTGGGGAGGAAAGACCACTTCCTCCACCCTGGCCGACTGTTGGGGAGGGACGACGATCACCATCTCTCCCTTCTCCCCCTGTATCTGCTGCTGGGAAGTGATCGCCACCTTCTCACCCTGAGCCTCCGGAACTGCCACAGATGTGGGGCAGAGTTCTTGGACCCTCTGTCCGGTGACCAGCGCTTCAGCTGGGGAAGTTCCTTGTAACTCCACAGATACTGCTGTTGGTGCTGGGCAGAGCACAGTGAAGTTTGGCCCTGATGCCAGATCTTCTGCTGGAGGCTCATCGGGTTGTTCTTCCTCAGCAGAAAAGTCTATCAAATCCCCTGACTCTGCAACTGGTGTCTGGGGATTGAGGTTCACCATCTCCTGTCCGTGGAACCCAGAAGATGCTATCGGTGCTGGGCAGAGGTTAGCAGGGCTCTGCCCTTTTGTCAGGACTTCAGCTTTGGGGATGGCAATCTCCAGATTTTCCACTGCCGATTCTCTGGCATGCTGCTGGACAGGCACATTCCTCCATCCAAGATCATCCCATGCAGAAACAGGATCATCAAGGTCAGTCATCACTTGCTGCATTCGCAATAAGACCTCCACATCCATAGCTGCGGGGGCAGGTTGGCAAAGCACACCATTACTCTGCCACATTGCCGACTCTTCAGCCAGGATTTCAGAGTTGTCAACTGGTATTTCCTGATAGTCCCATGCAAAGAGTGCCCAGCCCTGGCGCTGAGCAGAGTCTAGCAGCCGTCTGTAGGCAATCTCCAGCTCCCATTCCTGAACGGCTAGAAAATCTATATCTTCCAGTGCCCAGTGCACTTCTGAGACTTTCAGTAGCCCTTCTCTGAAATCCATGATTTCGTCCAACCGCCACTCCAAATCACTCCCAAAGGTATGGTCCCCTGTCAGCTTCACATACAACAGTCCCAGGCTGCCATAGCCAAAGCCTTCCGTTGGGCTGTCATCCACTATCCAAGGGCATGCTTGGGATGCATGCCACCGGAGGGCTCTATAGCTCTCATCCAGCCGCATCTCTGCCCAGACCAGCCTGCTTAATTCAGCTGTCTGCTCCTTGTGCAGTTTTTCTCCAAAAAACAGTACCCGCAATCCATACTGCGACCAGTACCTTTCTTGGATGGAGGGGAGAACTTTTTCCTGGTGTCGCTGCTCACGGGCTAGCGTTCTCTTCCAGAGTTCGCAGCCGATAGAATCAAACTATCCCAGCAGGGATCTGCTCTGTCACTGGTCCTCTGTGCTGTATCTGCATCTCTCACAAGCTCCTTCTCTTCCATAGCAGCTGGTATCTGTACCTCTCCTATCCTCTCCTGCTATCCGGACCTTGGATCCAGGTGGAAGTTTGGATGTCCCAGACTGCAGGAAGCGTCCCACTGCTTGCCACCAATGTAACAAAACGTCCCACACTCCACTTGAGTGCTTTCGTCATATATCACTTCCTCCCAGTCTGAATATAGAGATCAGATATTCCAACCGCTGACAACTACAAACAAGACAATACTCGCTTGCTGAACATGGACTGTTTATTAGAACCAGAATACAAGTCTTATATACAGTAGAAGAGGAGGTCCCCCCTCCTGCTCATATTACTCTAACAATACACCTGTAACCAGAAACATAAATTAACATGAGCCAATTACTATTCCCTTAAAGCAGCCAATGTGACTTCCTAACTACAATACACATTATCATACATATCAACACAGAACTCCTTCATACAATTGCAGGGTTAATTAGCAAAACCAACAATGTGTGAAAGACTCTTAGAAGTTATACTAGACTCATTTAAATGCTATCAGACAACAGACAGACAGGTGGCTGGAGTTGACATCAGCATCTAACAGTATGTGTCCCAACATTATGAATCAGTAACTATTTCTAATATGGCATATACAGGGTTCCCAGAGTCTGTGTGTCTTGGGGGGACATGGACCTGAATCCAAAGTAACACCACCTCAGGGGTCCCTAGGCATACAGCTCACAAAGAGCACTGTTCCCCCAAATGCCAGGGCCCATGATCGGTAGGCAAGAGGCCAGCATTCAGTCCCCTCCAAAAGCATCTGTCCCTGTTAGGTCTGTCGCACTAAGAAAAAACAATTTTTTTTACATTTTCAGTCTTCTTTTGTTTTTTTAAGCAAAAAATTAAAACCCCAGTGGTGATTAAATACCACAAAAAGAAAGATCTATTTGTGTGAAAAAAATGTCATATTGGTACAGTGTTGCATGACCGCGCAATTGTCATTCAAGCTGAAAACTGGCCTGGGCAGGAAGGGGGTGAAAGTGGCCAGTATTGAAGCAGTTAAAGTGATACTTAAGTCTCGTTTTTTTTCCTTTAAAAATAACAAACATATGATACTTACCTGCTCTGTTGCAGTGGCTTTGCACAGAGCAGCCCAGATCCTTCTCTTCTGGGGTCCCTCACCGGAGCTCCTGGCCCCTCCCTCCTGCTATGTGGGCACCCGAGCCAAGCCACTGATCTGTGTATCCATTCAGACACAGAGACGTGACTCGGCCCTGTCCCCTCTCTCTCCCCATTGGCTCACTGACTTTGAATGACAGCACCCGATGATTGGCTCCCCTGTAAAACCAATCCTAGCGGTTAAATAGCCGCTGGATTGTTTTTACAAGCAGCGGGAGGGGATGTCTCACCCCCCACGGCTTTACCGGTATCCCACTGGGAGTCCCGACCGACCAGCTGGCACTTCCGGTCCAGTCTATGTTCATTTCTATAATATAGTAACCCAGAAGCCATGACCTTACATCACTTCCCATTTATCCGGATGTAAATGGAACCATTATTAACCCCTTCATGCTGACCGTACGCAAATTTGAAGGTTTTTTTTTAGAGCCAGAGGTTGACATTTTAGTGATAACAACCGATGCAGCTAAAAGCCGCTCGGCTGTTATCCTAAAGGATAGGGAGGGGATGTTCCCCCCTCCTGCCGCCTTCTGCCGCTCTTCCCCGGCCTCCTGTCCCACCGGGAGACCCGAGCCACCAGCCGGCCGGTCCTCCGCCTAGGCTGAGACCCGAAACAAAGCCAGATTTGGCTCCGATTGGGTCTCCGATGTAAAATACACACAACATCACTTCTGGTTTACTCGGCTGCCAATGGCGCAGATTTTTTTAAAAATTACAGTATTCTGAATCACTGATTTTGGCGATCAAAATACTTTTAAGTGCAACGGAGGGATTGGGGGTCTTTTAGACCCCAGATCTCTCCATAAAGAGCACCTGTCACCACCTATTACTGTCACAAGGGATGTTTACATTCCTTGTGACAGCAATAAAAATGTACAAAAAGAAAAGAAGAAGAAAATTATTTTTCCCCAAAGTAATTCTTCAACGAGGACCAGCCAGATTTATCAAAAAATATACATAATTCTTTATTGAAAATCCACATAAATGATGAAAGCTAAAAAAAATAGCGCAAACCTCCACCACATACAATAAAAGTAGACAATGTTGCCTAAGAACACAGATGGCCACCACAAGCAGACACACACTCCTCACTCACAAATATCATAGACACTTACTCCTCATAAAGAAGTCCCAGTGAGGATATGGGTAGATGTAGTCTCAGAGCGGTTCGCTCAGTATCCCAAAATACCAATCACTGGAAATGAATCCTTTCCTAAACTGGGTTAGCTAAATGATGTTTGGAAGCAGTTAAAGAATTACCCCGGTAGAGCAAATTTGGAAATTAAAGATGCATTAATAGCAAAGTAAATGATGAAATTAGAGAATGGTTTCTTGTAGGTATAAATTGAGCATGGATAAACACGGCAGGAAAGTTCAGGGTTCAGCAATAAAAGTGATCAGAATTTTTTTTTCAAAGGGACAATGTAAAAAAAATATATACCGTCTTGCCTATGGAGATTTTTAGGTACTGTAGTTTGTCGCCATTCCATGAGTGTGCGTAATTTCAAAGCTTTACATGTTAGGTATCTATTTACTCGGCGTAACAACTTTCACATTATACCAAAAAAGTGGACTAACTTTACTGTTTATTTTTTTTTTTTTAATTATTGAAAGTGTCTTTTTTCCCCAAAAAATGTCATTTGAAAGACTGATGCGCAAATACCGTGTGACATAAAATATTGCAACGATTGCCATTTTATTCTCTAGGGTCTCTGCTAAAATATATATATAATGTTTGGGGGTTCTACGTAATTTTCTAGCAAAAAATACGGATTTTAACTTGTAAGCAACAAATGTCAGAAATAGGCTTAGAGGAGGCATTTGGGGTCTTGTAGACCCCAGATCTCTTCATAAAGAGTACCTGTCACATGCCTATTGCTGTCACAAGGATGTTTACATTCCTTGTGACAGCAATAAGTGCCGGTTCACACTACAGTGACTTGGGATCCGACTTGTCAGACCTCAAGTCGCCCCAAGTCGAGAAATTCCATTGAAGTGAATGAGAGCCGTCTTAATGTACACTACTGAAGTCGCTCCGACTTCAGAAAAGGTTCCTGTACTACTTCAAGGCGACTTCTAGGCGACTTGTACCCATAGATTTCAATGGAAGTCACCTCCAAGTCGGATCCTCATCTATAGTGAAGCGACTATACTGGAAGAAGAAAATAATTTACCCAGGTACTCCCCACCAAACAGGCAGCCCCCTTCTTCCCACACAGAGTACCTGTACTTCCTGTATGCCGTTGTCTCTGTATGCTTGTATGTAGAAGGACCCGTATGCATAATGTCTGCCAGAGCCCACAGGGAAGTCCATCCAAGAGAGCCAGTAGACAATGAGTCTCTTATAAGGTTTGTGAGGCAGCGACTATGTCTTTATGACAAGACAGATCCCAACTACAAGGATCAATTAAAGAGGGACAATGCCTGGCTGGAGATCTGTCGCCTGAGTTTGGAGAGTTGGGATATATTGACGCCGAACGAACGTAGTGACAAATATAAGTTTAACCTTTATTTTGTTTATGTCTGTTCTCAATGTGTTGCGCAAATAAACATCCCAGGCACTGACATACTTGACTAGGCATGATGGTTGTAGTTTCAGACAGGGCTTTTTTTCTCAGAGAATAGGTGCAGGAACTCCCCCTTTCCAAGTCGCCCCTTGTCTCCAGCCCTACCCACCTCCGAGCACCATTCCTTGGTTCCACCCCCTACCCACCTTCCAAGACCACCCCTTTTGGAGAATACAGTAACATTTGTGGTACTAACTTTTTGTATAGAACTTGTTAATGATAACAAGAAAAGCAGTATAATAGATCCCCTGCAGCCAGCAACAATAGATCCCCCCAACAACAATGGACCACCCGCAACAAAATACCCCCAAGCAACAATAGTCCCCAATAACAGATCTCCTCGAAGCCAGCATCAGAAGACCCCCAGCAACAATGGACCACCTACAAGAAAATACCACCCCCATCCCTCAGTAACAACAGATCTTCCAACAGCCAGCAACAATAGCCCCCCTAAACAGTAGATCCCTCCCAGCAACAATTGACCCTCCAGCAACATAAGACCCAACCCCCAGCAACAATAGATCCCCTACCAGCAACAATAGACCACCCCAGCTAAAATAGATCCCTTGCCAGCAACAATAGACCACCCCAGCAACAATAGATCCCCTGCCAGCAACAATAGACCACCCCAGCAACAAAATCCCCCCACCTTCAAAAATAGATCCCCTTCAGCGACAATAGAGCCAAAGCCACCAAGACCCTGCAGCACACCACAGCACCCCTTGCCATTACATACACTCAGTCCTAGAGGTGCCGGAACTGCGTTCCCCCATGATCCTGCTGAAAAAAAGCCCTGTTTCCAGAACAACTGGAGGGCAAGAGTATGGAGAACCCTGGTGCAGTCTATCACTGATGTCTAGTTCTATTGTAAATATATGTAGATAATGATTGATCAATATAACCACAGCCAAAATAATGATCACATTTATGTAAATGTTACCAAACTTTTTTATTTAAAACATTAACGACAGTATAACATAGCATGAAAAAATTAGAAACTCAATACCTGCAGGCTTTAGGAAACTTTACAGAAAAAGCAACAGAAGCTAAATATATATTTAAAGAAGTTAGCAATGCAGTTAGGAAATGGCGTACAATTGCCATTCTAGTTCACCATCCGGTGAAAGGAAGTACGAAGCAAATTGCTCGCGAACAGTGGCCCCATCGCAGGATCCCCTCGTGGCACTGAGGTGTGCACTATCCATGTCATGCATAAAGGACTCCTCGAAACAGTACCCGTCACGTAGCCGGACATAATTGTGCAGCACGCATGCTGCTTTGACAGCAGTAATTGCATTTTCAATGTTTAATGCAATACGCGTATGTAAGAAACGCCATTTATTGGCAAGATTCCAAAACTGCACTCAACCACCCTTCTTGCCCTTGTTAGACGATAGTTAAAAACCTTCTTAGGCGTAGTCAGGTTCCTGTTAGAGTAAGGCCTCATTAGATGTTCCCCCAACGCAAAAGCCTCATCCGCGATAAACACAAAGGGTAGAGTGGGTTCAGTTGTGCCAGGAAGAGGACAGTTCTCAGGAATATATAGCTGATTATCTTGTAGCCTTTGACCAAAGGAGGAATTTGAAAAAATACGTGAATCGCAGCTACTTCCGTAGGATCCTATATCTATATAGGTGAAACAGTAGTTTGCAGTGGCCACGGCAAGCAGTACAAAGGAGCAATATTTTTTGTAATTTAAGAACATAATTCCGCTACCAACAGGCTTAATGACACGCACATGCTTCCCATCTATAGCTCCAATGCAATTGGGGAAATTGCACCGACTCCAAAATAGTTTTGCAATATCCTGCCAATTCTCTTGTGTAGGCCTCTTCATAACTATGGTGTTAAGCACGTCCCATAAAATTTAGCAGGTTTCTCGGATGATGTAGCCGATTGTCGACCTGCCCACCATGAACTCATAATGTAGGCTAACTAGAGAATGACCGGTTGCCAGGTATCTGAAAGACAAAATACATCATTGATTATGTTCCTGTTTATGTTTTGCAGTGGCAATTTTACAAAATCGTTGGAAGAGATTGAGGGACTGCTTCAAGCGGTACCTCAGAAAACTTCAAGAGGCCAGAAGTGGATCTGAAACAAAAAGGGTAGTACCCTACCTCCACGCCGAAGAGCTAGAGTTTCTGAGGCCTTTCATGGAACTTAGAGAGTGAGATAACATCTTTCATATTTGTAAAGTGATACTATACAGTTCTATAAAGAAGGGTGTGCCTTAATTGTATTATATGTTTAATGCAGAACACAATCCAGTTGGGAAGAGAGAGAGGAAGGACAGGAGGCATGGCAAGAGGCAGCATGTGCAGAAGCAGGAGGGTCGCAGTCGTTGGAGCATTCTGTGAAAGAATCGGAAGAAGCACAGGAGAGCAACCTAGGAGAGGCTTCTTCACAGATAGAGCAGACAGCTGGGCCTATCCGGCTACGAAGCCAACACAGAAGCAGACCAATAGGGGGAGGGCATGGTCAAAACATGGAGCGATTTGCCAACCTTGTGGAAAGGATGAACCAAAAACTTGATGATCTGCAGTCGGAAGACCATGGTTTTGGCATAATGGTCACAGGCATGCTAAAAAAAAATCTGCAGGAGTGGAAATATACTGTCAAGAAGGCTGTGATGGACCTCCTGGATGCTAGCATGCACGGTCAGCCAGCAACTGCCTCGTCACCAATGTTTGGACCACCACCACCATCTGGCCCCTACTATAATTACCCAAACCCTCCACCACCCAGAACCCACCCCTACTATCCCTCTCGCTTCCGCCCATACTCGGATGAGTATGGCAATGCGTTAAATCCTGCAAATCCACCAATCCCCTATCGGTCACTGTCCCCTATTCCATCAACAATTGGCGCACCAGGGAACCAAAGATTCTATCACAAATCTATGAATTTCCCACCGACACTGTCCCCAAGGCCTTCCACCAGCTCTGTAACCTCACGTTCTGAGTATCAGCCAACTTATGAACAGTTGTAAATTTTCAATTAAAATATTTTGCTATTGTTGATGTTTTTCAAAAATATACTGTTATAAATATTAAAACGTTTTGTTATACTGTTATATATATATAAAAAGTTTTGTTATAGTGTTATAAATATTAACCACTTGTCCCCCGCCCACTGTCAATTGACGGCGGGCGGAGGATACTCTCGTTCTGGGAGGACGTCATATGACGTCCTCCCTTTAAAACGAGCTAGAAGGCGCGCGCCCGCCGCGTTCACAAGGCCCCGGTGCGCGTGCCCGGCGGCCGCGATTGCCGCCGGGCACCCGCGATTGCCCGGGAAACGAGCAGGAAAGTGGGTCTCTGTGTGTAAACACAGAGATCCACGTCCTGTGAGGGAGAGGGGACCGATGGTGTGTCCCTTGTACATAGGGACAACCATCGGTCACCTCCCCCAATCAGTCCCCTCCCCCCACAGTGAGAACACATTGAGGGAACATATTTAACCCCTTCCCGCCCCCTAGTGGTTAACCCCTTCCCTGCCAATCACATTTATACAGTAATCAATGCATTTTTATAGCAGGGATCGCTGTATAAACGTGAATGGTCCCAAAAATGTGTCAAAAGTGTCCGATGTGTCCGCCGCAATATCGCAGTCACAATAAAAAATCGCAGATCGCCGCCATTACTAAAAAAAAAAAAAAAAAAAAAAATGCTATAAATCTATCCCCTATTTTGTACACGCTATAACTTTTGCGCAAACCAATCAATATGCGCTTATTGCGATTTTTTTTTTTTACCAAAAATATGTAGAAGAATACGTATCGGCCTAAACTGAGGAAAATTGTATTAAAAAAAAAAATGGGTATTTATTATAGCAAAAAGTAAAAAATTGTGTTTTTTTTTCAAAACTGGACGCTCTTTTTTTGTTTATAGCGCAAAAAATAAAAACCGCAGAGGTGATCAAATACCACCAAAAGAAAGCTCTATTTGTGGGAAAAAAAAGGACACAAATTTCGTTTGGAAATCACGTCGCACGACCGCGCAATTGTCATTCAAAGTGTGACAGCGCTGAAAGCTGAAAAATGGCTTGGGCAGGAAGGGGGTTTTCGTGCACAGTAGGGAGGTGGTTAAAAAGTTTTGTTTTTTCAAAATGTTTTGGATGTTTGTGTGCTAAATTTTGTAATATTTATTCCACGGTATGTTTTTTTTGGATAAAAATATTTACCTAGGTGGATGCAGCATCGCACCGTTGCTACAACCGTCCACTGCCACTTTTTCACACAGAACTGAGTCAACAAACATCATCGATGGCTCGGTTCTCTCCCCTCCACGAGCTGAGAGCTGCTGTCTGTCAGTCAGCAGCTCTCCCGCGCTGCTCCTCCTCGCTCATTGGAGCGCTGAGCTGTGGAGGGGCGGAGAGCGGCTTGCTGAGAGGCTGGGACTGCCATCAGTAAAGGCAGCTGCTCTCATTTGACCCATTGGAGAAGACCAGACAAATGAGGTCAGGCTGGACTTTAATGTTGAAAATATGCTACTAATGTGCATCAAAAAATAGATAGTTTACCTTAGTGTAATAATCAGTCTTTCAGTAGGTGATATACTCCTCCTATATGATGTATTCTGTCGCTCCAGATGGATGTAAACCAGACCAAGCAAATCGTCAAAACTGTAAAAAGAAGCTAATTTACTATATTGAAAATAAGAAATATCAACCAATGGTAGCTACACGCAAACATTACCTGTTTAAGCCTACCATATGCAAATGCGGCCTCTGATTGAAGGGGTTCTGCCGGGGTGATGCATGCAAGTTCACCCATCACCCCAGTAACATTGAGTAGAGTGGATGGTCGGCATTAGCTGGATAACAACTAATTCAGCTAAATAGCAACATTTGCCATTTTATTCTCTACGGTCAATGCTACAAAATATATATCTAATCTTTGGGGCTCATAAAGAGTTTATCTAGCAAAAGATCCGTAGTAAAAACCAAATATATGAAAAATAGGCTAGTTCATATGTGTATATCCACATATAGCATATGTACTTGCCTTGCCCATCCTGGTATAGTTGAAAAACTTGTCCTCAAAACCACACAAATTCTCATACATGGCCCAGAACTGGCCTCTGTTAGCTCTATTAGCAATGATTGGATGGATCCAGTAGCGACATCTTCTTCTCATCCTCATCCTTCGGTTCCTCTCTTCCTCTTCCATCAATACTACCAAACCAGCTGTTATGACAGCTGTCATTAAATAACGCAAAGAGAACATTGTGGTCACAGGACAACAGGGAACAGAGAACGAGGAAGAGAACAGGAACAAGATTGATGTCACAAGAGCTGATTAGCTCTGATTGGCCACAGGCAAAGTCGCCTGTCCTGGAGGCGATTTGAAGTCACGTTGGAAGTCGCTCAAAGTCGCGCTGAAGTCGTGTTGAAGTTGCCTCCAAGTTGCCTTGCAAAGTCACGCTGTAAGTCGTGTTGCCCCTGTGTGAACCGGCACTAAAAGTGATGAAAATAAATAAATAAAACAGTGTAAAAATAAAAATAAATAAATAATTTTAAAACATTTTTTAAAGTGCCCCCGCCCCCCCCCTGTGTTCGTGAACAAAGGCGAAAGCATGCGTCGGTCCCACATACATGCAAACAGGCGATCATCCCACACATGTGAGGTATCACAGCGAACGTCAGGCAGTAATTCTAGCACCAGACCTCCTGTGTAAATCTAAAGTGGTAACCTGTAAAGGCTTTTAAAGTGTCGCCTATTGATAGTACATTTTACGTTGTTTGACGCCGTTGCATGGGCATGCGCAATCTTAAAGCGTGACATGTTTGGTATCTATTTACTCTGCGTAACATCCTTTTTTATATTTTACCATCAAATTGGGATATGTATTGTGTTTTTTTGCATTAAAATGCAAAAAAGTGTATTTTTTTCAAAAAATTGCGTTTGAAAAAAAAAACGATACCCAACTACCATGTGACTTAAAAAAAATTGCAAAATCAACTAATTTATTCTCTAGGGCCTCTGCCTTAAAAATATCTATATATATAATTGTAGCGATACCTCCAACTAAGAAGGCCGCAGATTTAGTTGGGCCCTGAAGACAGCTCCGCCAACCCCCGGCAATATGCTCAACCCCCCACTGGCACAGCTAGTAAGGGGAGATAGGACCGCGTGACCGCAACTTTAGGTGACGCAGTCCTATGGCAAACACACACAGTGATATACTTTAAAACTTCTATTAAAGTAAGTGAAACTGACACCAATGTACTTGACCTAGATATTTTACTGAGGCTAATGGGCAAGTAATAAACAACAGTATTATAAGTTGCAAATCCCTGCAATAAACAGTAATAAAGATAAACAGAGTAATCAGAATAATAAAGTATTGCTATGCAACTCTAGCGCTGCCCTTTTACAGCTACTTCCCCTCATGGGTAGACTAACACCCAGCAATGTCTACCTATGCAGTCAGGCCTGACTGATCTAAATGGAAGTTCAGTGAAACAATATTCGCTAGCAATCTTTTCGGTGGTGCACTTGAAGAACAACTTTGTAATCCCAACGAATAGTAAAGATAAAGTATCTGTCTTTAAACAGCTCTCACCACCCGGACAAGTCCAAGTCCGTTTCCTCCATCGATTCGTCTAGGAACAGGAATCCACCGACATCCAAGTCTTCAATCCTTCTGGTGTACTGCAGCAAGGATGAGAAGATGTCTCTAAGGTTCTGCTAGGCTGGCAGAGGGCTCTTTGGAAAGGAGCACAAGACCCAGGCTTCAGGCCTTGTGCACACAGCAGTTCAGCACAGAGATCCTCTTGCTAGGAGAGGGGGTGTCCAAAGAGACCGATCAAACTCCACCTCCCCTTTATAAAGTCTGCCCCAGCAGTCTCTGTTCCGGAGTAATGTACCCTGGGTGCTGCAAGATGTACTGGGAGATGTAGTCTCTCTCTCTCCTCTGCTTTCACTTCCAGTAATGTCTCTTTACTTCCTCCCGACTCACCTCTCACCTGGAACTTCTTGTCTCTCTGCATTAAAGGGGAACACCCCGCTACACACTCCCCCCACTTAAACTCTTTGGTCCCCAAAGACATCTAACATTTTTAGATCTGCAAAACATTTTAGATTCAATGCGGTTGCATAGGATTGACAGAGGAGCCTCCCACCAATCATCATAGGATGGGGAGCTGTCCTGTCTACAGGTCGCTTCAGTGGGGGCGACCTGTCTAACTGTGCCAGAGAGTGAGCTGGGGTTGCCCTCCACTAAATGGACAGTGGAAGGATCCGGATTCTCAGCATTCCTTCTAGCAGTGACTACAGAGTCTTCCGAACTGTTCCCCATTTGTGGGTAGGTCAGCTTCTTAGGAGGCCGGATGACTCTTCGAGCCCTTTGCTCTCTTGGGATTTCTGGCTCTGGCGCCTCAGGCTCCCCTCCCTCTGAACAACCATCCTGGGCATCTTCCTAGTATTCTGCTGAAGGACTAGAAGGGATGAACTCTGTGGCTTCTGGGTTCAGTGTCCCATCTTGAGTGTCTTCAGTGGCTGGAAGATCAATATTAGAAGTTTCTGGAGTTGGGGAAGGCCACAGCCAATCAAGTTCTCCTTCTTCATTTTCACTAAGTTGAGAGGCCTCTCCATCTTCAGCTCGGGAGGTCTGCGACCGAGTGTTCGGCCTAGAAGTATCCAGAATAGAGGCCGGATCAGGGGAGTCTCCCGCAGGAGGTATTCTAACTGCCTCAGCAAGTGGGAGCAGGTGATTCCGATGCCACGTCTTCAGTGGGCCTACCTTTCCTTCTGGTTTCAACTTATAGACAGGTAGGCCCGGCAACTTCCTACAGATGACATAAGGTTCAGATCTCCATCTGTCTGCAAGTTTGTGCTTCCCAGGGATCCCCAGGTTGCGTAACAGCACTCGATCCCCAGGCTGTAGGTCTTGCACCCGGACCTTCAAGTCAAAGTTCCTCTTATTTCTAGCCCCCCTTTGGTCGGAAGCTGCTTGAGCTTGCTCATAAGCTACTTTCAGGCTTTGTCTGAGCCTGTCCACGTACCCTTTGTGGGATGTGACTGAGGAATGGTCCAGAGAGGTGCCAAAGGCCAGGTCCACAGGTAGTCTCGCCTCTCTCCCAAACATGAGTCGATATGGGGAGTAGCCTGTAGCATCACTGATGGTGCAGTTGTAAGCATGTACTGTGGCTGCTATGTGTTTGCTCCAATGTTGCTTTTTCTCACTTTCCAGAGTCCCCAACATGTTGAGCAAGGTTCGGTTGAACCTTTCCGGCTGAGCATCTCCCTGTGGATGGTAAGGTGTAGTTCGAGTCTTTTTGATTCCCAAAGAATCCAGGAGCTTCCGGATCAGTTTACTCTCGAAGTCCCTCCCTTGATCTGAATGGAGTCGCTGTGGCAGCCCATAATGGACAAAGTACTTCTCCATAAGTACCTTGGCTACGGTGGAGGCCTTCTGGTCTTTGGTCGGGAAAGCCTGGGCATACCGGGTGAAATGGTCGGTTATCACCAGAACATTTCCTAGTCCACTCAGGTCGGGTTCGAGGCAGAGAAAATCAATGCATACCAGATCCATTGGGCCTTGACTTTGTAGATGGCCCATTGGGGCAGCTTGATGGGGCAAAGTCTTCCTCTGGATGCATCGGGCACATGAGTGGCAGTACTCCTCTACCTCTGCCCTCATGCAGGGCCAATAGAACCGACTTCTGACAAGTTGAAAGGTCCTTTCAGCCCCTAGGTGGCCATGATTGTCATGCAGGGCAATCAGAACAGTCTCCCGATGTTTCTCTGGGAGGAACAGCTGCCACTTATCTTCTGAGTCATCAGAGGGGCCCCTTCGGTAGACCACTCCCTGATGTAACTGCAACCTATCCCACTCCTTCCTCAGCAGGCGAGCTTCTTTTGAAGGTTGACGCATGGGTCTGTTTGGATCCTGATTCTCCAAGGCCTCCAGGACCAATCTCCCCATGGGGTCTTTCAATTGGTCACACCTCAATTCCTTCTTGGACAGTCTTGGTAGGTTGTCCTCTTCCAATTGAGCTACTCCACAGTAGTGTTTGGGGACTCCCACCGTGGTAACTCCTATTTCCTCTGCTCTGGTGCCTCCTCGGGCTTGGAATTCAGCTCCTTGACAAAGGGCCCGCACCCCGTCTGGTGCCACTTGGGTCCAATCTTCTATTTCAATGGTGGGGGAATGAGATCTCATGGACAAAGCGTCTGCGTCTCGATTCCCAGCCCCTGGCCTATACTTTAGGCTGAAGCTGAATCCAGACAGTGCGGCCAGCCACCTGTGTCCAGTGGCGTCCAGCTTGGCCGTGGTGAAAAGGTAGGTAAGGGGGTTGTTGTCGGTCTTCACAGTGAACTCCGCCCCATATAGGTAATCTTTGAGTTTGTCTACTACCGCCCACTTAAGGGCCAGGAACTCCAGCTTGTAGGTGGGGTAGTTCTTCTCCGAGGGGTTCAGGCTCCTACTCACGTAGGCAACAGGCCGCAGTTGCCCTTCGTGTTCTTGGTAAAGTACTCCTCCCAGACCGTCATGACTAGCATCCATGTGCAGTTCATAGGGTTTGGTTGGGTCTGCGTAGGCCAAGACCGGGGCAGTGGTTAGGCTCTCCTTTAATGCCTGGAAGGCCTCTTCACACTTCTGGTTCCACTGATCTCTGACTGACTCTCCCGGCTTCCTGGGCCCTGAGTCGTCCTCTTCCCCCTCGGTCTTGAGTAGTTCATTCAATGGTCTAGCAATTCGGGCGAATCCTTCCACAAACCTCCTGTAATAGAAGCAGAACCCCAAGAAGGATCTGAGTTCTGTTACTGTGGTGGGTCGTGGCCAGGAGGTAACTGCCTCCAATTTCTCAGGGTCTGTGGCCACCCCCTCTTCAGACACTATGTGCCCCAGATAGTTCACAGAAGACTGGTAGAACCGACACTTCTCAGGCGAAAGCTTGAGTCCTTCCTCACTTAGTCTTCTCAACACTTTTTCCAGCCTCTCTTCGTGTTCTTCCAAGGTTCTCCCAAAGACAATGACATCGTCCAGGTATACAAGGACTTCAATAAGGTTCATGTCTCCTACAGTCTTCTCCATGAGACGTTGGAAAGTAGCTGGGGCTCCAGACAGACCTTGGGGCATCCGATTGAATTCAAAGAACCCCACTGGGGTTATGAAAGCTGTCTTCTCCTTGTCTTCTGGATGCATAGGGATCTGATAGTACCCGCTCTTGAGGTCCATAACGCTGAACCATTTGGCTCCAGACAAGCTCTGTAGGGCATCCTCTATCCTCGGAGTGGTGTATTGGTCGGGGATGGTTTTCCTGTTGAGAGTCCTGTAGTCTATACAGAGCCTCAATGACCCATTCTTCTTTCTGACCACCACTATGGGAGAGGCATAGGGGCTCCTGGACTCCCGTATCACACCAGTCCTCTTGAGTTCTGCAAGTTGTTCCCTTAGATCCTCCAGATCTGCTAGGAGGACCGGCCTGACTCTCTCTCGGAAGGGCTTGTCTTCCTGGAGGCGGATCCGATGGGTGGCACTCCTTGCACACCCCACATCGAACTCATCTCTGGAGAATATCTTCTCCCATCTAGTCAACTGGGCCTTGGCTCTCTCTTTCCAATCCCTGGATAGATTCAAGTTCTCCATGGACAGCTTCTCCCAAAGATCTCCTCTTTCACCCGTCCCCTTTACTTCTGACAGGGTAACCGGGGCAGCAGGGCTCACCTGGCCCAGCAGCATTCTGGCAGGGATTTCCATGGGGCCTCTGGTAGTGTTTCTAACACTCACTGGAACTCTACAATGGGCCTTCTTCAGAACCTTCAGCGGAATCACTTCTGGTATCACTTCCAGACCTGAGGACTCTCCTTTTGGGTCGGATTCCAGCACGACAAAGGGTCCAGGCTGCTCCCAAGTAAGCTTCACAGTGGCTCTGAGACAGGTTACTTCGCCAGGCTGCAACACTACCCCTCCTCTTCCAAGTCTCCACACCTTCCCTATCCCCTCCACCGGGGTCTTCTGCTCTAGGACCAGCCTTTGGTAAGCCGTCCTCAGCATGGGATGGATCTTGGTGGCTGCTTGCCCCTTCTCTTCCACTAAAGGGGTCAGGAGTCTTCGGACCAGGTCCGTGTTTGTCCCTATTATAAGGGAGCTCTTGTTGGCTCCTGGCGGCCGAGGGCACACAACTGCCAGGGTGTCAAACACTTCGGCCTTCCCAGCCACAGATGGGTCAAAGGTCATCCGGATGGGCAGATAGCCATCATAGGGGAAGCTCTGGGTTCCAATTCCCCATATTTCCAGCTCCTCTATGTTCTGGATGGGCAGATGACTCAAGTGCTTATCGTAGAAATCCCGGTATAGTAGGGTCACTTGTGCCCCAGTATCCAAGATGGCTCTGGTGTAGACTCCCTCCACTTGAATGGGCACTACAGGAGATGGGCCTACCAGCTTCTCCGGATATGGCCTGGCAGGAGTCGCCTTCTTCTGGTCTTTTCCCTTCGGACTCTCTCTCGTCCATCTCCCTTTTGACTTTAGTCTTTCTTGGGCCTGGTATGCATCAATTTCCCTCCTTTTAATGGGCGTACAGACCTGCTGAGGGATATTATAGTTTTTCTTAGGTGTGCATTCCCTTTGGGGAATGCTGTGCCTCTTCTGAGGGGTCTGGCCCTCTCTCTTTGGGGTGTACCCCTGCTGAGGGATACTATAGTTCCTCTGAGGAGTTTTGTCTTTTCTCTTCCTTAGCTTCTAATTCAGTTTGGAACTCACTGAAAATGATGGGCACCCGGTCGGCTCCTTCACCGGGGCCCGCTGAAGTTTCCCGCCAGCTGTTTGGACTTTTCCTCAACTACCAGGCTTGGGCATACTCGCCTGAGATGTCCTTTTCCTCCACATTTGAAGCAGGCTCTCTGTATTGGTTTCATAGAGCGGTTAGTGGTAGGGGTCTTTGGTGCCATGAGTGGTGAGACCTCTTCTGTCTGGGGTTTCACCAGACGAGTCATCAACATCGTCATCATCTCTAGTATTTCTTTCTGGGTCTGGAACAGCTCCTCCAGTCCAGTCTGACTTGTGGGGAAGTGGTGAATAGGTGAAGACCATGATCCCTGTTCAGTGCTTGCTGCCAGTACACTAAGCTCCCGAGTGTCTGAAGGGACATCTATCTGTTGTACTTTGGCACTTGTGGTGCTAGGAGATTGAAGTTTCCTCTGTTTTTGGTCCTTCTCAATCTCCATCTTATCTGCTTCATTCATTTTCTCAATGAGGACCTCATCCGGAGTTGAGGGATCTTCCAAATGCTGCTTCAGCTGTAGCTTGATGTAGTCACTCCTCAATCCCGTAGTCACAGATCTCCGGAATTTCTTTTGGACTAGCTCGACTCCAAAATGCTCCCCATTTCCTTCATCCTTGGATGTGGACAACAGGCGGTCCTTGAGCTCAATGGCCCGGAATAGGAAGTTCTGAGGAGTCTCTCCACTCTCCTGGGTCATATTTATCAGTCGATGAAATAACTCGGCGGCATCTTCCTCCTCATAATAGCTTTTCAGTATCCTCTTTAGCTGGTTCAGGGTCAATCCACCCTTCCTCTCTAACATGCCCCTGACACTTGAACCTGGGCTGATGGCATGGATTACAGCCTCTCTAATTTCAGATTCCTGATATCCTTTCTGTAACCCCAACTCTATTTGGTGTAGGAGGTTGGTGTAGGACAGTTTGTCCTTCTGCCCTCTTTCTCCTATCTGGCCATCAATGCGGAAATCCTTCCGGATGGTTACTTCCTGCAGGCGACCCTGAACTCGTTTCTTCGGTACCTTCCCAGGTTTGGGCTTTATCTGACCATCTTTCTGATCCTCAGGAGCAACACGTAACTCCTTAATGCGTTCAGCTATCATACTGGAAGTCTCCTGAAACCTCTCTTGTATGTCACGGTACTGTCGTTTCAGATCACTCAGCTGTTGCTCTGCCTGCGATTTAACAGCAGCCCCTGCTTTCCTGTCCAAGGGTTCTAACTGCTTCTGACTGGGATGTGTCAGGTGGAACTCAGTCTTTTCGGACAATTTTATAATGGCACCGTGGAAGTTTTCAGGGACATCCTGTCCCCACTCTATCAGTGCATAGGTGCAGTTGGTCCTTGAGTCTGGTCTCATTGCGACCACATAAGCCTTTCTATCCGGGGACAATATTTGTACCACTTCTTTAATTTGTTTCTCTCTCCAGTCACTCCCTGGAAGTTCAATGGCCACGCTCGCTTCTGAGCGTGTCCCTTCTGCTTCGCACCATTGGACTACTTTGGTGGGGTCCATGCCGGCACTTCAGGCGTTCACCTGCTGTATCAGGATCCCGGACGAGAACCCCCACGTGTAGCGATACCTCCAACTAGTGATGAGCCGAACACCCCCGGGTTCGGTTCGCACCAGAACCCGCGAACGGACCGAAAGTTCGAACGAACATTAGAACCCTATTAAATACAATGGATGCGAACGTTCGAATTCTAAAGTGCTAATTATAACAACTATTATGCATGTTATTGTCATAAATAGGGTTTGGGAACCCGGGTTCTGCACCAGGGGACATGTATCAATGCAAAAAGAAGTTTTAAAAACGGTCGTTTTTCGGGAGCAGTCATTTTAATGATGCATAAAGTGAAAAAAAAAAAGTCAAATATTCCTTTAAATATCGTACCTGGGGGGTGTCTAAAGTATGCCTGTGAAGTGCCACGTGTTTCCCGTGTTTAGAACTGTCCCTGCACAAAATGACACTTCTAAAGGAAAAAAAAGCCATTTAAAACTGCTTGCGGCTTTAATGTAATGTCTGGTCCCGGTAATATGGATGAAATTCTTTAAGAAAAATGGCATAGCTACCCCATGACCCCCCCCCCCCTACCCCAGCCCATTACCAGCCCCTTTGGGTCTTGTATGGATATTAAGGGGAACCCCGCACATAAAATAAAAAAGGCCCTATATACTCTGAACAGCCGTATACAGGCGGTGCATACAAGACAGGGACTGTAGGTTTGTTCTTATGTAGAATCTGTTTGTAATTTTGAACAGGTACATTGTTGAAGTGTAGCTCCAGCCCAAAAATCTATTTTTAAACTTTTTGGGAAACATAGGTAAGGGTTATCACCCCTGTAACATTTGTTTTGCTGTCTGTGCCCCTGTTCAGAACATTTCACCTCACTTTCCGTCCCAATGACAACTGTTTTTGAAATGTGGTGTTTTTCTTGAAACAAGGATTGCTGATAAAGCATCAGTACAGATGAGACCCCTTTCTCCCATATTTATTCTTACAGGAGAGAATTTTCCTTTCTAGGGGTAGATTTCCTCTCACTTCCTGTTGTCTTCTTTCGTTTGCAAGTAGGAGTCGTTTGTAAGTTGGATGTTTGAAAGTAGGGACCTGCCGTATATACTCTGCAGAAATAGGCCCCTTAGTTGTTGGTGTTGGCACAACACTGTAAGCACTCAGTTACTCTTGGTTGGTGCTGGAACGCCCTGCTGTCAACTATTATATCAGGAATTTTAATTACATATAATTGTTGAACAGTGGTAGTAAAAATTGGGGCTTTGATGGTGGTGCTGGTGCCACAACACTGTAAGCCCTGACAGTTACTCTTGGTGGGTGCAGCAATGGGCCCTGCTGTGAATTATTAGATCAAGAATTGTAATTACATGCCCCTTTTGAACAGGGGCTGAAAAATTGGGCCTTTCGTGGTGGTGGTGGTGGTGGCGTTGCCACAAGACTGTAAGCCCTCAGAGTTACTCTTGGTGGGTGCAGCAATGGACCCTGCTGTGAATTATTAGATCAAGAATTGTAATTGCATGCCCCTGTTGAACAGGGGCTGAAAAATTGGGCCTTAGGCACTGGTGGCACAACACTACAACCCCTCACAGATACTGTACTTGGAGCACAGCAATGAGCCCTGTTGCAAAGTATTGCTTCAAAAATTGTAATGACACGCCCCTGTTAAACAGGGGCTGAAAAATTGGGCCTTAGGCACTGGTGCCACAACACTCCAACCCCTCACAGATACTGTACTTGGAGCACAGCAATGAGCCCTATGGCAAATTATTGCTAAAAAAAATGTAATTACACGCCCCTGTAAAACAGGGGCTGAAAAATTGGGCCTTAGCCACTGGTGGCGGCACCCATAAACAAAAATGATCTTCCAAGCTATCATCATCAATCGTATCATTGAGGACTCGGAGGAGGAGGATAGCCAGTCAACATAACAGCACAGGCACTCAGCATCAGCATCAGTCTTGAAGGGATGTGACATGTTAAAATCAATTAGTCTGTTATATCAGCATCAGGTGTGTGGTAGCTGGTGGTGATCCAAGACTGGTTCATCTTGATGAAAGTCAGTCGATCAACCGAGTCGGTGGACAGGCGCACCCTGTGATCCGTGACAAATCCTCCAGCAGCACTGAATGTGCGTTCCGAAAGAACGCTGGATGCAGGACAGGCCAGTAGCTCAATTGCATACTGTGCAAGCTCTGGCCAGTGATCCATCCTCAAGACCCAGTAAGCCAGAGGATTTTCGGTGGGGAAGGTGTCCAAGTCTGACCTTGCCCCTAGATATTCCTGCACCATGTTTATCAGACGCTGGCGATGGTTGCTGGAACCGATCATACTTTGGGGCTGCGGACTAAAGAATTGTCTGAACGCATCGGTCAGACGGCCACCTTCCCCACCGCTCCTTCTTTGACTGGCCGAAGCCTCAGCAACTCGTTGTCCAGGACCAGGAGTTTGTAACCTCCCAGTCTCTGGGAACGCGTTGCACAGACCTTTCTGCAAGGCCTCCCGGAGTTGTCTCATCCTCTGCTCCCTCTGCGACGGTAACATAAGGTCCGCAACCTTACCCTTGTACCGTGGATCAAGGAGAGTGGCCAGCCAGTAATGGTCCCTCTCCTTGATCCGAAGAATACGAGGATCCTTCCGCAGACTTTGCAGGATCAGGGAGGCCATGCAGCGTAGGTTTGCTGAGGCATTCGCTCCGGAGTCCTCTGGGTCACTAAGGACGACATGATCCGCAGCCACCTCCTCCCAGCCACGTACAAGTCCACTGGTTTCTTGGGACTGTAAATCATCCCTAAAAGACTGCTGCTGATGATGCTGAGTGCCAGCCTCCACCTCCATGCTGACACAATCCTCCTCCTCCTCCTCCTCCTCCTCCTCCTCTTCCTGTGCGATGGGTGGGACAGAAGGAACACTGTCTGGGTAAAGGGGGCCTTGAGAGGCAAGGAAGTCCTCCTCTTCCTGCCTCTGTTCTGCCTCAAGTGCCCTGTCCATTATTCCACGCAGCGTGTGCTCCAACAGGTGGACAAGAGGTACAGTGTCACTGATGCATGCACTGTCACTGCTCACCATCCTCGTGGCCTCCTCAAATGGTGCCAGGACAGTGCATGCATCCCTGATCATGCCCCACTGGCGTGGAGAAAAAAACCAAGCTCCCCTGACCCTGTCCTGGTGCCGTAGTCGCACAGGTACTCATTGATGGCCCTCTGCTGCGTGTGCAGCCGCTGCAGCATGGCCAACGTTGAGTTCCACCTGGTGGGCATGTCACATATAAGGCGGTTCTTGGGCAGGTTCAACTCCTTTTGCAGCTCAGCCAGGCGAGCACTGGCATTATAAGATCTGCGGAAATGCACACAGACTTTCCTGGCCTGCCTCAGGACATCCTGTAAGCCCGGGTACCTGCCCAAGAACCGCTGCACCACCAGGTTAAGGACGTGAGCCACACAGGGCACATGGGTCAGTTGTCCCTGTCGGAGGGCGGAGAGGAGGTTGGTGCCATTGTCGCAAACCACCATTCCTGGCTTAAGCTGGCGTGGCGTCAACCACCTCTCGGCCTGGCCCTGCAGAGCAGACAGGACCTCTGCCCCAGTGTGGCTTCTGTCCCCCAAACACACCAGCGCAAGCACGGCATGGCATCTTTTTGCCTGCGTACTTGCGTAGCCCCGTGAACGGCTACGGAGCACCGCTGGTTCATAGGACAAACCACAGGAAGAGGCCATGGAGGAAGAAGAAGAGGAGGGGGTGGAGGAGAGAGGTGTGTCACAACCAGTAGTAGCATTTTGGAGGCGTGGCGGTGGGACAACCTCCAACACTACTGCACCTTGTCCTGCATCCTTCCCAGCTGCCAAAAGAGTGACCCAATGGGCCGTGAAAGAAAGGTAACGTCCCTGTCCATGCCTGCTGGACCATGAGTCAGCGGTAATATGCACCTTACCGCTGACCGCCCTGTCCAGCGAGGCCAAGACATTGCCTTCCACATGCCGGTAGAGAGCCGGAATAGCCTTCCGTGAGAAAAAGTGGCGTTTGGGAACCTGCCACTGAGGAACCGCACATTGCACAAACTCACGGAAGGGGGCCGAGTCTACCAACTGAAAAGGCAGCAGTTGAAGCGCTAGCAATTTAGCCAAGCTAGCATTCAACCGCTGGGCATGTGGATGGCTGGGAGTGAACTTCTTTCGACGGTCCAGCAGCTGGGGCAGGGAAATTTGCCTGCTAGAATCGGACGTCGGTGTACTGCTAGCAGAGTGGCCGCAAGTACTTGGCTGTGACACACCTAATTCTACACCTTCATTCCTCTCAGTGCATGTTTCAGAGAGGACTGAAGTTATAGTGGGGTTGGAGATCCCAGCTGATGCGGTGCAAGGAGAGGTCCGCTTTGTTCTTTGGTGTGGGTCTTTGAGGTAGGCTTGCCAACGAGCTGCATGGCAGGTCAACATATGTCTGGTCAGGCATGTGGTACCCAAGCGGCTGATGTTTTGGCCACGCGATATACGCTTGAGACATATGTTGCAAACAGCAGCTGTGCGATCTGATGCACTAGCCTCAAAAAAGGCCCACACCAAAGAACTTTTTGAATGACGGGCAGAGGCAGCGCCCTGCACAGGCGGAGCTCTGCGGTGTGATTCCGTCGGTGTACTGCCCTTACGCTGGCCACCAAAGGGCATCCTGCCTCGTTGGAGATGTGCCTCCTCCTCATCCTCCTCCTCCTCCTCTCTCCTATTAGGCACCCACGTGGAGTCAGTGACCTCATCATCACCTCCCTCCTCATCACTGGAGCCAATCTGGCAGTATGCTGCAGCTGCTGGAACATGACTGCCAGATTGGTGTCCTTCTTGAGCATCCCCTCTGTCTGCTCTCACGCTACTGCCTTCCTCTAGCTGGGTTTCATCATCAGACCCTTCGAAACGCTGGGCATCCTCCTGGAGCATGTACCCAACACTGTGCTGAAACAGTTCGGGGGACTCCTCAGGAGGAGGACATGGTGGGTCTAGGGAAGGAGTGACTGATGATGAGTCTGACATTGATACCAGGGAAGAGGACGCTTTGGCAGCTGCTTTTCCAGTACCCTGAGCCTGGGTGAGAGAGGATGAGGAGGAGGAGGAGGGCTTGGTCATCCACTCTACCAAGTCTTCGGCATGATGTGGCTCAACATGTCCAGCTGCCGAAAAGAAGGACAAGCGTGTCCCATGGCCATGTGCTGATGACAATGCACCGCGTCCACGACCAGCACTGTTGCCCCCAGACACAGAGCCTGCTTGCCCTCTTTTATTGCCTCCTGACTGTCTGCCTCTCCTTGTTTGCCTTCCAGACATTCTAATAGATGGCCTGCAGGGAGATGGGAAAAAAGCAATAAGGGCTACCTTCAGGTGTCCTTCTCTGTCCCTGGAAACAAGGACTTTGACAGTGAAAGAAACTGACACACTCTCCCTACCTACAGTTTTCTGTCCCTAGAAAATTTTTTTTTTTAAGCACAATTTAGCACAAGGAGAATTCACTCACTGTCCTTCCAGGTCCCTGGAAACAAGGACTTTGACAGTGAAAGAAACTGACACACTCTCCCTACCTACAGTTTTCTGTCCCTAGAAAAAATGTTTTTTTTAAGCACAATTTAGCACAAGGAGAATTCACTCACTGTCCTTCCAGGTCCCTGGAAACAAGGACTTTGACAGTGAAAGAAACTGACACACTCTCCCTACCTACAGTTTTCTGTCCCTAGAAAAAATGTTTTTTTTAAGCACAATTTAGCACAAGGAGAATTCACTCACTGTCCTTCCAGGTCCCTGGAAACAAGGACTTTGACAGTGAAAGAAACTGACACACTCTCCCTACCTACAGTTTTCTGTCCCTAGAAAAAATGTTTTTTTTAAGCACAATTTAGCACAAGGAGAATTCACTCACTGTCCTTCCAGGTCCCTGGAAACAAGGACTTTGACAGTGAAAGAAACTGACACACTCTCCCTACCTACAGTTTTCTGTCCCTAGAAAAAATGTTTTTTTTAAGCACAATTTAGCACAAGGAGAATTCACTCACTGTCCTTCCAGGTCCCTGGAAACAAGGACTTTGACAGTGAAAGAAACTGACACACTCTCCCTACCTACAGTTTTCTGTCCCTAGAAAAAATGTTTTTTTTAAGCACAATTTAGCACAAGGAGAATTCACTCACTGTCCTTCCAGGTCCCTGGAAACAAGGACTTTGACAGTGAAAGAAACTGACACACTCTCCCTACCTACAGTTTTCTGTCCCTAGAAAAAATGTTTTTTTTAAGCACAATTTAGCACAAGGAGAATTCACTCACTGTCCTTCCAGGTCCCTGGAAACAAGGACTTTGACAGTGAAAGAAACTGACACACTCTCCCTACCTACAGTTTTCTGTCCCTAGAAAAAATGTTTTTTTTAAGCACAATTTAGCACAAGGAGAATTCACTCACTGTCCTTCCAGGTCCCTGGAAACAAGGACTTTGACAGTGAAAGAAACTGACACACTCTCCCTACCTACAGTTTTCTGTCCCTAGAAAAAATGTTTTTTTTAAGCACAATTTAGCACAAGGAGAATTCACTCACTGTCCTTCCAGGTCCCTGGAAACAAGGACTTTGACAGTGAAAGAAACTGACACACTCTCCCTACCTACAGTTTTCTGTCCCTAGAAAAAATGTTTTTTTTAAGCACAATTTAGCACAAGGAGAATTCACTCACTGTCCCTCCAGGTCCCTGGAAACAAGGACTTTGACAGTGAAAGAAACTGACACACTCTCCCTACCTACAGTTTTCTGTCCCTAGAAAAAATGTTTTTTTTAAGCACAATTTAGCACAAGGAGAATTCACTCACTGTCCTTCCAGGTCCCTGGAAACAAGGACTTTGACAGTGAAAGAAACTGACACACTCTCCCTACCTACAGTTTTCTGTCCCTAGAAAAAATGTTTTTTTTAAGCACAATTTAGCACAAGGAGAATTCACTCACTGTCCTTCCAGGTCCCTGGAAACAAGGACTTTGACAGTGAAAGAAACTGACACACTCTCCCTACCTACAGTTTTCTGTCCCTAGAAAAAATGTTTTTTTTAAGCACAATTTAGCACAAGGAGAATTCACTCACTGTCCTTCCAGGTCCCTGGAAACAAGGACTTTGACAGTGAAAGAAACTGACACACTCTCCCTACCTACAGTTTTCTGTCCCTAGAAAAAATGTTTTTTTTAAGCACAATTTAGCACAAGGAGAATTCACTCACTGTCCTTCCAGGTCCCTGGAAACAAGGACTTTGACAGTGAAAGAAACTGACACACTCTCCCTACCTACAGTTTTCTGTCCCTAGAAAAAATGTTTTTTTTAAGCACAATTTAGCACAAGGAGAATTCACTCACTGTCCTTCCAGGTCCCTGGAAACAAGGACTTTGACAGTGAAAGAAACTGACACACTCTCCCTACCTACAGTTTTCTGTCCCTAGAAAAAATGTTTTTTTTAAGCACAATTTAGCACAAGGAGAATTCACTCACTGTCCTTCCAGGTCCCTGGAAACAAGGACTTTGACAGTGAAAGAAACTGACACACTCTCCCTACCTACAGTTTTCTGTCCCTAGAAAAAATGTTTTTTTTAAGCACAATTTAGCACAAGGAGAATTCACTCACTGTCCTTCCAGGTCCCTGGAAACAAGGACTTTGACAGTGAAAGAAACTGACACACTCTCCCTACCTACAGTTTTCTGTCCCTAGAAAAAATGTTTTTTTTAAGCACAATTTAGCACAAGGAGAATTCACTCACTGTCCTTCCAGGTCCCTGGAAACAAGGACTTTGACAGTGAAAGAAACTGACACACTCTCCCTACCTACAGTTTTCTGTCCCTAGAAAAAATGTTTTTTTTAAGCACAATTTAGCACAAGGAGAATTCACTCACTGTCCTTCCAGGTCCCTGGAAACAAGGACTTTGACAGTGAAAGAAACTGACACACTCTCCCTACCTACAGTTTTCTGTCCCTAGAAAAAATGTTTTTTTTAAGCACAATTTAGCACAAGGAGAATTCACTCACTGTCCTTCCAGGTCCCTGGAAACAAGGACTTTGACAGTGAAAGAAACTGACACACTCTCCCTACCTACAGTTTTCTGTCCCTAGAAAAAATGTTTTTTTTAAGCACAATTTAGCACAAGGAGAATTCACTCACTGTCCTTCCAGGTCCCTGGAAACAAGGACTTTGACAGTGAAAGAAACTGACACACTCTCCCTACCTACAGTTTTCTGTCCCTAGAAAAAATGTTTTTTTTTAAGCACAATTTAGCACAAGGAGAATTCACTCACTGTCCTTCCAGGTCCCTGGAAACAAGGACTTTGACAGTGAAAGAAACTGACACACTCTCCCTACCTACAGTTTTCTGTCCCTAGAAAAAATGTTTTTTTTAAGCACAATATAGCACAAGCACAAAACACACTGACACTCTCCCTACCTATCCTTCTCTTTCCCTAAACTAAAGGAATCCAGGTTAAGCAAGAAAGAAATAAAAGTCACTGTCCCTGCCTATGCTGCTCTATCCCTGCTCCGGAACACACTACACTAGGCCGCCGTGCTGGCGGCCTTTTATAGTGTGGGGCGTGTACTAAACACCCTCAGCAATAATTGGCCACAGGCATCCTGCCTGTGGCCAATCATTGCTCTCCTCGCTGCCGGCGCTGTGATTGGCCAAGCATGCGGGGTCACAGTGCATGCTTGGCCAATCACAGCGCCTGGATGACACTGCGATGGCGTAGTGCATTGTGGGCCGTTCGCGTCACTCGAATTTGGCGCGAACGGCCCAAATCGTTCGATCTTCGTCGAACGATCGAACAGCCGATGTTCGAGTCGAACGTATGTTCGACTCGAACACGAAGCTCATCCCTACCTCCAACTAAGAAGGCCACAGATTTTAGTTGGGCCCTGAAGACAGCTCCGCCAACCCCCCACTGGCACAGCTAGTAAGGGGAGATAGGACCGCGTGACCGCAACTTTAGGTGACGCAGTCCTACGGCAAACACACACAGTGATATACTTTAAAACTTCTGTTAAAGTAAGTGAAACTGACACCAATGTACTTGACCTAGATATTTTACTGAGGCTAATGGGCAAGTAATAAACAACAGTATTATAAGTTGCAGATCCCTGCAATAAACAGTAATAAAGATAAACAGAGTAATCAGAATAATAAAGTATTGCTATGCAACTCTAGCGCTGCCCTTTTACAGCTACTTCCCCTCATGGGTAGACTAACACCCAGCAATGTCTACCTATGCAGTCAGGCCTGACTGATCTAAATGGAAGTTCAGTGAAACAATATTCGCTAGCAATCTTTTCGGTGGTGCACTTGAAGAACAACTTTGTAATCCCAACGAATAGTAAAGATAAAGTGTCTGTCTTTAAACAGCTCTCACCACCCGGACAAGTCCAAGTCCGTTTCCTCCATCGATTCGTCTAGGAACAGGAATCCACCGACATCCAAGTCTTCAATCCTTCTGGTGTACTGCAGCAAGGATGAGAAGATGTCTCTAAGGTTCTGCTAGGCTGGCAGAGGGCTCTTTGGAAAGGAGCACAAGGCCCAGGCTTCAGGCCTTGTGCACACAGCAGTTCAGCACAGAGATCCTCTTGCTAGGAGAGGGGGTGTCCAAAGAGACCGAACAAACTCCACCTCCCCTTTATAAAGTCTGCCCCAGCAGTCTCTGTTCCGGAGCAATGTACCCTGGGTGCTGCAAGATGTACTGGGAGATGTAGTCTCTCTCTCTCCTCTGCTTTCACTTCCAGTAATGTCTCTTTACTTCCTCCCGACTCACCTCTCACCTGGAACTTCTTGTCTCTCTGCATTAAAGGGGAACACCCCGCTACATAATGTTTAGGGGTTATAAGGAAGTTTCTATCAAAAAATACTGATCGTTATATGTAAACAAAAAGTGCCAGAAAAGGCCTAGAGGTCAAGCAAAGCCATGAAAAATAAGCTACTCTAAATACACAGCATCTAATAAAGAAACAACAAATTTTTTTTTTTTAAAAGAGTAGACTTTTTTTTAAGCAGATTTTGCCGAAGCAACCCTATAAGCATAATTGAGAGCATCCGCTTTGGAGAAGTTTCAGTGATCAGAAATTTCATAGCAAAATCAATTTATCTATAAACACTTCGCTCCCTAGTCAAGAGATATAAAAATACAAAAAAAAACATAATATAAATATTTTATAATATAAAAATATAAAGAATAAAAGAAGCAAGCAGGTGGCTGAGGTCAGTAGACCTCACATATGCCTGAAATATCACCTTTTACTAACTGTCCCCTAATAAAAACGACTGTATTATCCCCAATTGTATATTTGAATCATGTTTTTTTTATTTTAAATGCTCTAGTAAACAACTGTCATTTGCTCCAAACTCCCAATTTGCTGCAATGTTGCTAGTCTGTATCCTATCTCCTGTAATAGATGACTGTCCCCACCGAATGAAGTCCGCAAGGTTACAATTAATTACTGTTAAAGTGGCAGCACAGAGCAATAAATGAATTTGATTTGGCAGAGGGTGACATTAATTGTTTTTTAAATGGGAATAAAGAAAACGGTTGTGACAATAAATGTCACTAGCATGCCCCACAGAAATACATGTTAGCATCACCCAGGCTACAGAACATGGCTCCATAGAAATGCAGCATCATCATAAATACAACTTAAGACCTGTACACACGATAGGTTTAACCAATGAAAACAGTTCGATGGACCTTTTTCATCGGACAAACTGATCGTGTATGGGCCCCATCGGTCTTTTTTCCATCGGTGTTTAAAAATAGAACATGTTTTAAATTTATCCGATGGTTAAAAAACTGATAACAAATTACTATCGTCTGTGGGGAACTCCATCGGATAAAAAACCCACGCATGCTCAGAATCAAGTCGACGCATGCTCAGAAGCATTGAACTTAATTTTTCTCGGCTCATCGGAGTGTTTTACGTCACGGCGTTTGGAACGCTCGGTTTTTTGACTGATGGTGTGTAGGCAAGACTGATGAAAGTCAGCTTCATCGGTTTTCCGATGGAAAAATCCATCGGTTAAAAAACCATAGGAAATCCGATCGTGTGTACAGGGCTTTACAGAGATGTTAACAATAATCTTCTCAAATACCCTGCAAATTATATTGGAATTTAGATATAACGACTTTTTTATACAGGAAAACCTTGGATTGCGAGCATAATTCGGTCCGGAAACATACTTGTAATTGCAAAGCACTTGTATATCAAAGTGAATTTCCCCATAAGAAATAATGGAAACTCGAATGATTCGTTCCACAACCATTTATTCATAAATCCTTCAGTTTATAGTCCATATAAAAAGATTATAGCGATGTGAACAGGTTGTGTAACCAAAATATGTCCATCCACAAGGGGATTAGAAGCAAAATCCAGCAGGAGCTCCAGAGTATAAAAGAGAAGAGAGGCACCTCTAAGTGTAGCAATATGGTTACATTTAATGAAGGTACAACATTTAGCAACTCACATGGTTGATGATTAAACGAGGCACATCTAAGTATCCAGGCATCCGGGGTAAAGCTGTCCACATAGACCATCCTCTGCACTGCAGGCTCTCACCGCTGTCAGTCGGCAATCGTGACTACCCTGCAGTGGAGCGATATAAAAAAGCGAGGCTTGAAGCGCTCGTGGAGCGCAGAGTGCAAGGGAAGATGCCGATGGTGGTGAGGAGGACGGTCTATGTGGATAGCTTTACTCCAGATGCCTGAATACTTAGATGTGCCTCTTTTAATCATCAACCATGTGAGTTTCTAAATGTTGTACCTTCATTAAAGGGGAGTTCCACCCAAAAGTGGAACTTCCGCTTAAACCACTCCTCGCCCCCTTACATGGCACATTTGGCATGTAATTTTTTTTGGGGGGGGAGTGGCGGCTTGAGTAGGACTTCCTGTCCCACTTCCTCTTTTCCGCCCGGGGACCGCTTAGGCGACTCGTCATATCGCCTTTTGGCGGCCCCTCCCTGTAGGCGATCACCTGGGACACGTGATCGCCTGTCCACTCAGGGAGCGCAGCGCCGCTCGCGCATGCGCAGTGATTGCCCGGCCGTGAAGCTGAAAGCTGTCACGGCTGGGTGCTCACAGTTAGAATGGAGGCGCCGGCGGAGAGGGGGTGAGAGGAGCGAAGCTCCGGGCGGCCACGTCGCTGGACAGTGGAACAGGTAAGTGTCTGTTTATTAAAAGCCAGTAGCTACACTTTTTGTAGCTGCTGACTTTTAATAAACATAAAAAAGGCTGGAACTCCCTTTTAAATGTAACCATATTGCTACACTTAGAGGCGCCTCTCTTCTCTTTTATACTCAGTTGTGACATGCCACTACTCTTATATCAAGACATTGCTTGTATATCAAGTCACAATTTATAAAAAAATGTTGCTTGTCTTGCAAAACGCTCTAAAACCAAGTTACTCTCAAACCAAGGTTTTACTGTAGTTAAAAACAGTCACTTTACATTGATTTAAAAATGTAACAAAACCCCTAAACTTGCAGTTGATCCAAAATAAGGGAAAAACCAGAGTGTGGTGTAATTTATTCCAAGAAGGAAAAAAAGCTTTCTTTATCCCCAAAGGCAATTAGATAGCTCCGTGGATCAACATTCTACAATGTTATTTGCTACATACAGTATGTAGCGCACTCCTAGAATAGGTTTGCTAGTAAAAGGTTCAGGCAGATTTTGTTTTTGGCTCCTCTCTAAACAGTGGAGCAGTGTTTGATTAGTTTTGGCTGCGTTGGGTCTGGCAGGCTCAACAACTTCTCCCTGTATTCTAGTAGGTTCTATAGTGGGCTGGAAGAGGCTGACCTTGGGCCGACATATTTAGGAGTTTTCAGCCAATCCCTAGGTGGAGTGCCCAGTAGGTGACTGAAAGGAAAAAAATAGTCTGAGGCAGAGAGCAGCAGGGCTCTTTTTCCTGGAGGAGGAGATCTCAGCCTGGAAGGGCTGCTTGTAAAACAAAACCACTGAAAATTCCCAGCTCAACTTACCAGCCAGGTTGCAACCGAATTATCCTGTCTGACAGTTTGCGTTAAAAACAGGGGTTTATTTTTTACACGTTTGCAAATACATGCATAAGCTGCAGAGCCTTTCATGTTCTCCTTGATGTAAAGGCCACTTGTAGGTGGGGGCAGTGGCCATTTGTATGTACCGTTGGAATACTGGTGAGTGAACGCACTGGACACATTTGCTGCCGGTGTTTTGTCAGATATGGCGACCTGTCAGAATTGGTAATGGAAGTGACGGTCCGTCACCGCCATCTTGCTACACCCCGCACTCCTCTATAGCAAGGATACTCTGAGAAGGAGAAAGCGGACATCTTGTTACACCCACCGGAGTTTTGCATTTTATACTTACCGTATATACTCAAGTATAAGCCGAGTTTTTCAGCACTTATTTGTGCTAAAAAAGCCCCCCTCGGCTTATACTCGAGTCAGGTTTCCTCTCCCGCCGTGTCAGTCTTGATGAGGAGGGAAGGAAACCCATATTACGCAGTACATTGTCCCCTGATTCACAGCAGCGTTGTGTGTATAGGAAGTCCACACCATCCACGACGTCCCACCTCCGTGACGAGGAGGAGGCAGAGCTTTGTTACAGTGGACGGAGCGGACGGCATGGACGGTGTGAACGGCGCAGACTTCCTATACACACAGCCCTGCTGTGAATCAGAGGGGACAATGTACAGCGTAATATGGCTTTCCTTCCCTCCTCATCAATACTGACACGGCAGAGAAGGTATAGTGAGGCTGCTCATGGGCACAGTGAGGCTGTTTATGGGCACAATGAGGCTGTTTATGGGCACAGTGAGGCTGCTGTTAATGGGCACAGTGAGGCTGCTTATGGGCACAGTGGGGCTGTTTATGGGCACAGTGAGGCTGCTTATGGGCACAGTGAGGCTGCAAATGGGCATTGTTGATGCTCTTTTCCACTTACAATAGCTGCTGCATTCTCACCCTAGGCTTTTACTCGAGTCAATACGTTTTCCCATGTTTTTGTGGTAAAATTAGGTGCCTCGGCTTATATTCGGGTTGGCTTATACTCGAGTATATACGGTATATCTAACAGTAAAGTGAGTTTACATACTGAAATCCAGTACTTAGAACTTCATCTGACTGCTATGATGTTGAATTTTAAAAGCAGCGGGAAGACTGCTCATTTCACAGGTTTGCTAATTTGACAGAAGTTCGCTGCTTTTAAAATTCAATATCTAACCAGTCAGATGGATTTCTAAGTACTGTATTTCACTATATAAACTCACTTTCCTGTTAAAAATAAGTGTAAAATGGAAAACTCTGGTGGGTGTAACAAGATGTACGCTTTCCCCCTTCTCAGAGTATCCTTACTATGAAGGAGTGTGGGGTGTAGCAAGATGGCGGCGATGGAACGTCACTTCCGTTACCAATTCTGACGGGTCGCCAAATCTGACAAAACACCATTGTGTTATATGCTGGGTGTCCAGTGAGTGTAACTGTGTCTTCAAGGAGGGGTGGGCTCCCTCCAGGCTCACCTGCCCTCTGCCTATCCATCATTATGCATGTGCTTTTACTATGGAAGCTCTCATTTATAGAGTTAGGACTGAAGCTAATACTGGGGTGCCATGGAGTGGTTGTGCAGATTACGCATATATTTTCAAATGTGTGCAAACTAAACCCCTGATTTTAATGCAAACTGTTAGACAGGATAATTTGGTTGGTTGCAGGCTGGCTGATAAGTTGAGCTGTGAATTTTGTTTCACATGCGTTGCCCTTCCATGTGCTCTTTGCTGTGAAGGCCAGTTGTAAGTGGGGCATGTTGAAAGAAGCAACAGCAAGTAGCTTTCTATAATGTGAAATATATATGCATTATACCTATTGTGACAGCAGGAAGGTAAAGTCACCTGGTTGCATCCAGGGGGGTAGATATATTTCGCCCAGATTCAGGCTTTACGCCGACTTATACAACTAGGTGGAGAGTTGTATAAGCCCAGCTGAGGCTAGTGGGCTCATGGATGACTCATACCTCTAGGGAGAGTGTGGGGCGTCGTGCAGACAGGGAGTTGATGAGACCAGCTGAAGCTTGTCAGCTCATTTAGGCCTCTATAAGAACTCCCAGATTCATTAGGTGTTTGCTCATGCCTGGACCCAGACCTGTGTGGACTGTCTAGGGAGAGTGAACCCCTGTGCGGTGAGAAAAAGCCTGTGTGGCTATTTGTTTGGACATTGACTAAACCAGGGACTTAGGGACTAGGACAGCTCCAGGCTGATCCCAGTTGTTAGTTAGGAAACCTGCATGTTTAGTCAGAGGTCAAGCTGACCAGGATTTATTTTGTTTATGTTTCTTTTTGGCTTTGCTGTGTTTTTGTCACTGTACATAGAGAAATAAACCGCACCTTTTGATTTTGAAAACCACAACCTCCGTCTGCTGGGCCTGTTTTTGTGTGGGGAGCCCAACCAGGGGGTCACACACACCCGCTACCGAGTTAACCCCCTCACAGTTGGTGGAGAACCAGTGGCAGTTTTTTTTAAGCCAGCATGGAGGAGATACTGAAACAGCTGGCTCTAGCAAATGCCAATCAACAGCAGACAAATGCAGGTTTGCAAAGGAGCCTTGCAGCCCAGCAGCAAGCTCATCAACAGAGCCTTGCAGCCCAGCAGCAAGCTCACCAACAGAGTCTGGAAGCTCAGCAACAAGCCCAACAGCAATCTGAGGCCCGCTTCATAGACCTGTTACAGAAGCAAGAGCAGAGACTACAACAAATGGAAGCAGTAGTGCAGCAACGTCCGCAGACCAGTGAGGAAAGCCGTCCCACTAATACCGCGTCCTTTGGGGTGAGTCGTTTATTGACAAAAATGACTGGAGAGGATGATCCAGAGGTATTTTTGACCACATTTGAAAGGACTGCTGAAAGAGAAAAGTGGCCTGAGGAGCAGTGGGCTGGACTGGTGGCTCCTCTGTTAACTGGTGAATCGCAGAAGGCTTACTATGACCTAGAGCCTGACCAAGCAAAAGACTATGTGATGCTAAAAGCTGAAATATTGGCAAGGCTGGGTGTCACCCTGGCTGTCCGGGCTCAGCGTGTGCATAACTGGACTTTCCAGCTTGGAAAACCCCCCAGGTCTCAAATGTATGATCTCATTCACCGGAGCAGGAAGTGGCTACAGCCAGAGACTTTGTCCGCACCAGAGATTGTGGAACGTGTTGTAATGGATCGGTTTTTGAGAGCTCTTCCTACTGCCATCCAAAAGTGGGTAAGCCATGGAGACCCAGAGACGGCCGGTGGTCTTGTGGATCGTGTAGAGAAATACTTGGCTACAGAGAACCTGGCGGCCTCTTCCAGAGACTCTCGGACTTTCCACCCTAAGACCAGACCATCCCCAGGGGCGGATAAGAGGATTCCAAGGGGTGAGGGTGGAGAGAGTGAGAGGGTGGGAGCTCTGCCCAAAGTTTGGCGAGAACAGCCTGGGAAGTCAGGGGCTCAAGAGGCAGCCAAAAGGATTGTTTGCTACCGCTGCCGGCAAGCGGGACATATTGCAGCAAATTGCCCGGTTGTGGAGGAACCCATGCAATGTGACTTTCTGACGGACAGACGTCAGTCGCTGTGTGCGACAGTCGCATGCACTGCCATTCGGGGAACTGAGAAACATTTATGCAAAATGTGTATTAATGGTAGAAATGTTGTGGTATTGCTGGATTCAGGTAGCCTTGTGACCCTGATAAAGGCTGAATTAGTTAAAACAGAGGTCTCTGGGAATAGCAAGGTAGCTGTTATTTGTGTGCATGGGGACACCCGAGAGTATCCAGTGACTACAGTGTGTTTCGAGACCCCCAAAGGTACCCTCTCTCATCCAGTGGGGTTAGTATCTCAATTACCGCATGATGCCATTGTGGGAAGGGATTTTCCGAAGTTCTGGGAACTGTGGGATGATCCTGGGCCCCCCACTGGTGCCCCTATGTACCAGGAATGTGATAGCCAGAACTCCTCTGAGAGTGGTGAGGACTCTCCAGAATTTCCCTTGTCAGTATTGGCAGGGGAGACTCAAGAAACTGGAGAGGAGCCCACCTCCTCAGACGAAAACCTACCGTCTGTGGAGTTTTCTGATCTGGAGGTTCACAGGGAAAATTTTGCCACAGAACAGTTAAAAGACCCCGCCCTAATAAAGGCACGGGAAAACGTAGTGGAAATAGATGGCGAGTTAGTGAACCCAGATAATACCTGCACTTACCCATACTTCAGCGTAGAGAAGGACCTACTGTATCGGGTGGCAAAAAGGGCAGAAGAAACCGTTGAGCAGCTTGTGGTGCCCAAACCTTACAGGAAGTTGGTGTTGGAGTTGGCCCATGGGCACATTCTTGGAGGTCATCTGGGGACAGAGAAAACCCGAGAGAGGGTATTACAGAGATTCTATTGGCCTGGGGTGATGAAGGACATAGAAAATTATTGTTCCTCCTGCCCTGTGTGTCAGAGGTCGGCCCCGATGCCACATTTCCGTAGCCCGCTGGTCCCTCTACCCATCATTGAGGTCCCGTTTGAGAGAATCGCAATGGATTTGGTAGGTCCTATAATCAAGTCCGCTAGGGGGCACCAGTACATATTGGTTATAATGGACTATGCCACCCGTTATCCAGAAGCGATCCCTCTCAGAAATACCTCGGCCAAAACCATAGCCAAAGAGCTATCTCTTGTTTTTAGCCGGGTGGGTATTTGTAAAGAACTGCTTACGGACCAAGGTACACCCTTTATGTCCCAGGTTATGAAAGAGCGGTGTAAATTGTTCAAAGTGACGCAATTGCGTACATCTGTGTATCACCCCCAAACCGATGGGCTGGTTGAAAGATTCAACAAAACCCTAAAACAAATGTTGAAGAAAGTGGTGGATAGAGATGGAAAGGATTGGGACTGTCTACTTCCTTATTTGATGTTTGCTATTAGGGAGGTGCCCCAATCCTCTACGGGATTCTCCCCCTTTGAGTTACTGTATGGGAGACACCCAAGAGGGCTGTTGGATATTGCCAAGGAGACTTGGGAAAGTGAGAGTTCTCCCCACAGGAGTGTGATTGAGCATGTCGCCCTGATGCAAGATCGAATTGCACAGGTAATGCCCATCGTGAAGGAACATTTGGCCCAAGCGCAGTTGGCACAGCAGAGAGTGTACAACCGTGGAGCCAAGACCCGTACCTTTTCCCCGGGGGATAGGATATTGGTACTTGTCCCTACGGTTGAAAGTAAATTCCTTGCCAAATGGCAAGGCCCCTACGAGATAATGGAAAAAGTGAGCGAAGTGAATTACAAGGTCAGACAACCAGGAAGGCGAAAGCCCGAACAGATATATCACGTTAATCTGTTGAAAGCCTGGAGGGATAGAGAGTCCCTAGTCGCAGACACTTGGTCACCAGCTCAAACTGGTTGCGTGATTCCGGAGGTTGGAATAGCAGCCACCTTGTCACAACCCCAACAACAGGAGGTTAAGGAGTTTGTGCTTCGCAACAAGGAGATGTTCTCTGAGCTGCCGGGACAAACATCTGGGGTAGAGCATGATATTATTACCCCGCCCGGTGAAAGGGTGAAGTTAAAACCCTATCGGATCCCAGAGGCCCGACGGGAGGCAATACGGGAGGAAGTACAGAAAATGCTGAACTTAGGGGTGATAGAGGAGTCCCAAAGTGATTGGTCTAGTCCCATTGTGTTGGTGCCTAAACCGGATGGGAGCTGGCGATTTTGTAACGATTTTCGTCAGTTGAACAAAGTTACAAAATTTGACACCTACCCCATGCCACGTATAGATGAGTTGATCGACCGGCTGGGAACAGCCCGATACATGACGACTCTTGACCTCACAAAAGGGTATTGGCAAATTCCCCTGGCCAAGTCGGCCAAAGAGAAAAACGCATTTGTAACCCCAGACGGGGCGTTCCAATATAAGAGAATGCCGTTCGGGTTACAGAATGCGCCGGCCACATTCCAGCGGAAAATGGACCAGATACTGAGGCACCATCGGAAGTATGCTGCGGCTTACCTGGATGACGTAATTGTCCATAGCACAGATTGGGCCTCACATCTGCCAAAAGTGCAAGCAGTCCTAGACTCTATCCGGGAAGCGGGGTTTACGGCTAACCCCAAGAAGTGTACCATTGGGCAGGAGGAGGCCAAATATCTTGGGTACACCATTGGCAGAGGAGTGATAAAACCCCAACTCAACAAAGTCGAGGCCATCCAGAGTTGGCCACGTCCCAACAGCAAGAAGCAGGTACGGGCCTTTCTGGGAATCGCGGGTTATTATCGGCGCTTCATTCCCCACTTTGCTTCTAAGGCTGTGCCCCTAACCAACCTGACGAAAGGGAAAGGGTCGGTCATGATTAAATGGACCCCCGAGGCTGAGGCAGCATTCCAATTCTTGAAACAAGCCTTATGTAGCCAGCCAGTGTTGTACTCACCCGACTTCTCTAAAGACTTTGTCGTACAAAGTGATGCGTCAGATGTGGGGTTAGGAGCAGTATTGTCCCAGGTCTGGAACGGGGAAGAGCACCCAGTCATTTACCTCAGCAGGAAGTTGAAGTCCCATGAGGTAAATTACGCCACGGTTGAAAAGGAGTGTTTAGCGGTGAAGTGGGCTCTAGATTCCCTTCGGTACTATCTGCTAGGTAGGCACTTTGACATGGTTACGGATCACGCTCCGTTAAAGTGGATGGCTCAAAACAAGGAAACAAATAGAAGAGTGAATAGGTGGTTCCTGGCCCTCCAGGAATTCAACTTCACAGTAAAGCATCGCCCTGGCGTTCAAATGGGGAATGTGGATGCTTTGTCTCGAGTACATGAATGCCTGATTGCTGGTGTTCCAACCCCGAGGTTAAAACAAGAGGGGGGGGGTATGTGACAGCAGGAAGGTAAAGTCACCTGGTTGCATCCAGGGGGGTAGATATATTTCGCCCAGATTCAGGCTTTACGCCGACTTATACAACTAGGTGGAGAGTTGTATAAGCCCAGCTGAGGCTAGTGGGCTCATGGATGACTCATACCTCTAGGGAGAGTGTGGGGCGTCGTGCAGACAGGGAGTTGATGAGACCAGCTGAAGCTTGTCAGCTCATTTAGGCCTCTATAAGAACTCCCAGATTCATTAGGTGTTTGCTCATGCCTGGACCCAGACCTGTGTGGACTGTCTAGGGAGAGTGAACCCCTGTGCGGTGAGAAAAAGCCTGTGTGGCTATTTGTTTGGACATTGACTAAACCAGGGACTTAGGGACTAGGACAGCACCAGGCTGATCCCAGTTGTTAGTTAGGAAACCTGCATGTTTAGTCAGAGGTCAAGCTGACCAGGATTTATTTTGTTTATGTTTCTTTTTGGCTTTGCTGTGTTTTTGTCACTGTACATAGAGAAATAAACCGCACCTTTTGATTTTGAAAACCACAACCTCCGTCTGCTGGGCCTGTTTTTGTGTGGGGAGCCCAACCAGGGGGTCACACACACCCGCTACCGAGTTAACCCCCTCACACTATCTATACCAGCAGATGGCACTGCAGTGTTATGGTGTGTTATTCTATGGTAATGTAGTCACAGGATGTACGTTCTGTCTATGCTCAGTGTACTTGTATATTCCTGCTTCCTGTTCATGTTTCTCCATGATGATAAAGACATGTTCTGATATTTCTCCATGACAGTAAAGTATTTGTTGTATCCAAGAAGCTTCCAAAGCATGATTTCAATACTCAGCTAATAGGTAATGGGCCCCAGGCACACAGGCATTGGAGAGGATATCCCAGGCACCCAGCAGCACCCAGAGGCATTGGAAAGAATACTCAGTGAGTACAGCAAGTCAGTGAATACTGTATACAAGCTACTGAAACATGTCAAGCGGTTCAGATGTGAAGTTTGCAATAGCATAGCTGAACAATGGCAATTACCAGCTATGGAAGTTTAAACTGGAAATGCCTTTTAGCATGGAAGACTTGTTGCAAGTGCTAAATACAGACAGACTCACAAACAGAGAGATGGAGAAATGTGATAGGAAAGATAGGCATGCAAAAGCAATCATAAGCTCACTAGTGGCAGATGACCAGCTTATCCACATAAGAGCAGAGAAAACGGTCAAAGGTATGTGGACTTCATTACAAAAGTTGCGTGAGCGTTCAAGTCTAAACAGCAAAATGTTTTTTCTAAGAAAGTTGTACAAGATGAGACTATAAGAAGGCCAGCAAATATGTGACCACATGAATGCTACGCTAGAGATCATAGAGCAGCTGTGTGCCATTGGAGAGGACATCAAAGATAACCATATTGTTGCCCTGCTCCACTGCAGCCTTCCAGAAACATATACTGCTCTCATTAACACTTTAGAAACCAGACCCAAGCAGGAGCTGACACTGGAATATGTCAAAGGAAAATTAATCAATGAATATGACAGAAGGAAAGAAAATATGCACCATGATGACAAAGCTCTTAAGATGTACAAAGGCATAAAGCTGTTAGGACCTGGGCTTGAACCTGGGACCTCTGGTGTGGCTGGTGGTGACTCTACTTGCTGAGCCACCTGGAATGCTGGACAGCTCTTTGGATAGTTCATTAGACAATTCCTTGAATGATCTTTCTTGTCTTGAATCTTGTTTGCCTTGAACCTTGAACCTTATACTCTCATGAACTTCCTGATTTAAGCCATGTCCCTGCACTTCCTGGTTGCCAGAATATTGTGTCTTCACCAGCCAATATCTTGCTCCTGTCTACTGCTGCCGACCGCATCTTTACTACCACTCACTACCGACTTTTGGCTTGTCCCCGACTACGCTTCTGCTGAATCCCAACCTGCAACTATCTGTTACCGACTTTTGGCTCGTCCCCGACTACGCTTCTGCTTGATCCCTACCTGTATTATCTGCTTCTGGACCCCGGCTTGCTTACCCCCTGGTGGGGCTAATCTGAGGACTGCGACCTGGCACTGACACACAGCGAAGCCCATCTCCACCTTTAGGAGCCCTGGTGAATACCGGTCAGTGCTTAGACCCCGCACCTCAGGAGAACCCGTGTCATCAGTCAGGGTGACCTGTGTGAATACCTGCTCTGCTGCTATAGCTACTGGCCTCTTAGCCTGACTCCAGACCGTAACAAAAGCACAACAAAGAAAGCAGAGCCTGTTTTCGCTGTAAGAAGACCGGTCACTTAAAAAAGGACTGTTCTATCTGGATAGCCGAGCAGCGAAAGCTAGAGCTATTCACAAAAGAGAGAGTCAAAGCAGTCACAAAGGAAACTGCAGACACATCATGGAGTGGCACCTTTACCATTTCGCTGCCAGGTCCGTACGTTATATGGACCTAACGGCGGGGGGTGTCTCACACATTCCGGTGGCTGCAGCCACCGGGATTGTGTGTGAAACTGACAGGCAGACTTCTGCCTGTCAGGTGTTCACCTGCCTGTCAGGTGATCGCTCTCACACACCCCTGGTACCAGCGCCACCCCCGCCGCCGTGCCCCACCATGCTTACGGGGCTCCGCTTGCCCTTCGGCAGGCCCAGGATCCATGGCCAGTGCCGGCGGGTAAAGGGGAAGGAGAAGAGCAGACACACGTCCACTCTCCTTCCCTTCGTCTTGTGACCCGGTAAGCGACATCTCTGACATCACTTCCAGGTCAAGCTCTCGGTGTCCCCGGCAAGCTCAGCTGGGAAATAATGTTTTGCAATGCCATCTGCATTGCAAAACATTCAGTGGAGTACAGGGGAGACATGTAGGGTCTTTTAGACCCCGTATATCTCAATAAAGAGAACCTGGCACCTAAAAATCATCACATAGAAGACTGTTTGTCCCCTAGGTGATGAAAAAAAAAGTTAAGTAAAATACATTTTTTAGTTTTTTTTGCAAAAAAATTAAGTTACACCCAAGCACATAAACCCCCGGCAAAAAATGTTGAGCCCCCCCCCCCACCCATACACAAGCACAGGCATAAACGCATGCGTCGGGATGCCTACGCGTGAAAACGTTGATTGCGATATACATGTTAATTATCCGTACACGCCGGAGTGAGAGCAATAATTCTAACACAAGACCTCCTCCGAAACACTAAACTGATACCTATAGGGGGCTTTTGAAGCATCGCCTATAGAAAATATAGGGTACTGAAGTTTGACGCCATTTCAGAAAATGTTAATTAAATGAAAAAAATACAACATACTTCCAGAGGGGCCTCTATGGCTAATAGGGGAGTACAGGTTGAGCTTTAGGTGAGCTACACTTTCATGGGGAAAAAATTGCAAGAAAAAAAAGATGTCGTATTCAAATGCTACACAAGTCATATTGTAATTGAATGTTATTAAAAACTGACTTTCTTTTTTAATCTGCACAGCTGTAATTTTCTGTAAAATTCAATATGGCTACCTGAAGGTGTTTTGTACACAGATGGTAAAGGGAACGTCCCCCAGAAATGTAGTTTCCTGCTTGTGTGATTGGCTTACTGATTTTTCCAAAAGTCTGCATTGGGATACAAGTCAGATTTTAGGAATTCCCTGCAACAAAAATAAATTTTTTTTGGTGAGACACTCCCAAGGGGAAATCATGTCTAAAGGGATGCAGACCCAGCCACTTTCGTCATTAGAACTCTGCAGGTGCAGCTGCTGATTGATAATTATAAAACCACTCCCATTCTCTTTGGACATGGACATGGACACAGACAAACAAATAGCTACAAATAGCTATTTCCTCAGAATAACAAAAGGTAGAAATCTGCAACAAAATTTCCCTGCAAATGTACATCGATCACCTAGAGGGGAGTGTTTTTTTCTCAACATAAGTGAATTTACTCTTTAAAGCGGAACTTCAGTCATTTTTTCATCTTTCCATCTATTACATCTTCTGCCCTTGTTGTTTTACGTTTGGATAGTAAAACATTTTTTTTCAGCCAGTAAATACCTTATACAGCCTACTTCCTGTTTCTTGTCTGGTCATTAGCCTAGACTTATGACATCATGCACAGCTCGCTCTCTCACTCTTGAGAGTTTGCCAGGAAGGGAGGGGTATGAGTCGTAAGAGGGCCAATGAGAGCTGCAGAGCTGGAGGTGTGTCTGTGTAAATCCAGGAAGTGAAGAGGCAGCAGCTTCAGCTGCCCACAGTTAAAATGGTTGCAGCCAGACTCAGTGGAGGGAGATTTCTGAGGCATATTTGGCAAGTACAGAATCAGAGTAGACATGTGCACTGCCATTTTAGTTTCATTTTTTTTATCTTTTCCTATCGTTTTTCTTGTCATTCCTTATGATCGCCGTAAATTCGTAAATTTGAATATTCGTAAATTCGTAAAATTTCGAAAATACAAAAATAAGAAAGAACGAAAATCAGAAAGTTCTAAATAATAACTAACTAACTAACTAATTAACTAATATTAACTAACCATTAAATTATAGGTATTGGAATTTCCTTTCAAATTTGGCTGTTAGTGAACGTAACGAATACGAAGTTACGAATTATCCGAAATAACAAATGTTGCATCTAAACAACAGAACGGAACGGATCGAATTAATAATAAATAATATTAATAAAAAGTTTTTATTATTATTATTTTTTATTATTAATTCATATGTTCGATTTGTTTAGATACGGCATTCGTTACTTTGGATAATTTGTAACTTTGGATAAATTCGTATTCGTTATGATCACTAACAGCCAAATTTTGGGTTTTCGGATTTTCAAATTTTCGAATTTACAAATTTACGAATTTTTGAATTATTGAATTTACGAATTTATGAATCTACAAATTTACGAATTTCCTTATCTTCTAATTTACGAATTTACGAATGTTATTTATTTCTAATTTTCTCATTTTGAAATTTCTGAATTAACGAAAACCCATTTAACAAATTTTTCAGAATATTCTTAATTTTAATATTCGAAAATTCTGAAATTTTGAAAATTGGAAATTTAATTTGTCTAAATTCGTTAAAAAATGAATTCGGAACTAAACAAATTGCACATGTCTAAATCACAGTATATATAAAATAATATGCAAAGTGGTTGGAGGGAAGCTTCAGAATGTCAAAGATGTTTTAATTACAAATTATGTGAGCAGATTGCAGTTCCTCTTTAAGCAATAAACTAAGATGGCTAGAACCAGATCCTGGGAAGACTTTTCCACATTGTCACAGCTCTTACAATAAAAACCTCTTTCTCTATGCAGAATATAAATGTATTTTCCTCCAATCCCGAAATTGTCTCTTAAAATGTAAGTAGCAAAGATTATCTTATTCAGTTCAAAATTGAAAGCATATGGACTCTCTGTGGTGCATAAGTAACCATTACCCAAAATCGTTGTTAAATCAAAATCACAATAAACCCATATAAAATATTAAAATAAAATAAAAAATCCCCTTCCTGTATAATTTTACCCAGACAGAATTATCAAATTCACTCAAAAGAACAAAAACTCCCTTGGCTCTAAAGTCGAAGATTTACAACACAATTCATCAAAATAACATATTTGGTGCCTTTATAACCAATTTTTTCATCAAAAGAATATCCAATTGAATTGTTGATATTCTCTTCACATTTCGTGGACTATTGACCGCTTTTCAGGAGAGAGGGAGAGTCCTGATATATTTATAATTCAAAATTAAAACAATTCATTTTACCAAACCATTTTCACAAATTGACAATGTTTGATATACATGAACCATATAGTTACAAGATACACAACAAAATAAAATGTTCTTAAGCATAGAAACTGTACAACTGTAGACCAGGCCCAGTCAGTGGGTTCCTCAGGGGGGGAGCACGGGGGCAATAAATGGGGTCGGGAGAGGCCAAGAGAAGGAAAGCAAACACATGAAATTACCCCCTGTATCCTTTGTAGGTTATTAGAATAAATATGTGTAATAAGAAACAAACCTAGAACTTTCTGGGGACTCGCTCTCATGCTGCAGCTCACATCATTGAAGGGAGGGTGGTGGCTACTCCAATTTAAACCTATCCCAAAATATACATGTATTGTATGGAATAATACATTTTAGCTACATCTAGAATTCAGAAGCTGGGCTTCCTCTATTCAAATGCTAATTAACTTGTTTAACTGGTTCATAAAGGCAAGTTAAGAAAATGAAGGGATGCATAATAATTACTCAGAAGGAAAAAGGCTCCATAACCTCAATGAAGGTCTGTGTCAGAAGGGACTTCACAAGACCAAAGAATGGACTTCACCTGGGCATGACACTAAACCCAGCCATAGTTGGATCAAAATTCAGCTGTTTTAGCAGGGACCAGCCAAATTTCGATCCATCTCTGGATAGGTTGGTTAGACAGTTGATCTTGCTTGGAAGGTTAGGTAGCATGTGCATGTGTGTTGTATGCAAGGCTCAGGACAAGGGGTGGGCTAGAGAGGGGGATGGGGAAGAAGATGACTATAAAGAGTTTGAAAGATTTGAGACTTCATTTGGCCCTAAACTTCTAATAATTAGTACTCTACGTTACAGTTTTCAAAACAAATAAATAAAAAAATAAATAAATACACAAACATAAATTAGATGTGTTTGCATGTACTGGGAACTTCTTTGTGCAGTTGTCCTCTTTTTCTAACCATATACACTTTAACCTTCATTGTCTGGTTCCCTGTTTGCATCATTTTTATTCTAGTTTTGTCTGTATTGCCAATATTGAAGTGAAATGCTTATTGAGCCGCATTTTCTGTTACTGTGCAAGCTAATTGGTTATTGTAAGTTTTCTGTGTTTCCCAGTTAGTAAAAAATGCACATTGTGTTCTATATATAAATTAGATAATTAGCTCAAAGGACCCCTCATTGCTTCCTCAATTACTCGTATGGAAAAAAGAAAAGAATAATGGTAATGAATACATTTTATTTCCCAAGAACTGTCTATGAATGAAAAGGTTGTTGCCAGCACCTTTCCCTTGGAAACTAATACATTGCTTACTTCCTTAATTCTTAAAGGGACCCGGTCTTTTTCTTTCTTTTTTTGCATATATCATTCAGTAAATTAGGTTCTGAAATTTTAGGAGTAGGGGATCATTTAAAAAAAAAATCTTCATTTAAAGCGGAGGTGCCACGGAAAAAAAAATAATTAAAAGCCAGCTGCTGCAAATACTGCAGCTGCTGACTTTTAATATTAGGACACTTACCTGTCCTGGAGTCCAGCGACGTCTGCAGCAGAAGATGAGCAATCGCTCGTCACTCTGCTGCCCCCACCGCCATCCTCGGTGAGGGAACCAGGAAATAAAGCCTTGCGGCTTCACTGCCCGGTTCCCTACGGCGCATGCGCGAGTCGCGCTGCGCCGTTCTGAATGGTCCCCTGTGTTCTGGGAGCCGAGTGTCTCCCAGAACACAACGGGGAATCTGCGGGAAGTGACGTGCTTCCCGCAGATTTCCCGCAGAGAGGACTCCCGGAAGTGGGTGCAAATACCTGTCTTAGACAGGTATCTGCACCCCCCTCCCCCCTGAAAGGTGTCAATTGTGACACCGGAGGGGGGGAGGGTTCCGATCAGCGGAAGTTCCACTTTAGGGGGGAGCTCCGCTTTAACCACTTCAGCCCCGGAGGATTTGGCTACCCAATGACCGGGCCATTTTTTGAGATTCGGCACTGTGTCACTTTAACTGACAATTGCGCGGCCGTGAGACGTGGCTCCCAAACAAAATTTTCTTCCTTTTTTTCCCACAAATAGAGATTTTTTTTGCTGGTATTTGATCACCTCTGCGGTTTTTATTTATTGCGCTATAAACAAAAAAAGATTTTGAAAAAAAAGCAATATTTTTTACTTTTTGCTATAATAAATATCCACAAAAAATATATAAAAAACCAAATTTCTTTCTCAGTTTAGGCCGATACGTATTCCTCTACATATTTTTGGTAAAAAAAAAATCGCAATAAGCGTATATTGATTGGTTTGCACAAAAGTTAAAGCGTCTACAAAATAGGGGATAGATTTATGGCATTTTTATTAATAATTTTTGTTTACTAGTAATGGCGGCGATCTGCAATTTTGATCATGACTGTGACATTATGGCGGACATTTCGGACACTTTTGATGCTAGTTTGGGACCATTTATCATTTATACAGCGATTAGTGCTATAAAAATGCACTGATTACTGTGTAAATTACACTGGCAAGGAAGGGGATAACCACTAGGGGGCGAGGAAGGAGTTAAGTGTGTCCTAGGGAGTGATTCTAACTGTGTGGGGGCGTGGCTACCAGTGACATGACAGTGATAACTGCTCCCGATGACAGGGAGCAGTAGACATGGTAATCGCAGAAATCCCCCAATGCACACCCCGGGACGCAGAGGGGGGCTGGGTTCTGGGAGGACGTCAACGTCTTTAGGCTATAGCGCAGTCACCAAGTGGATAATTTGCAGAGATTTTCTCTCGCTTTTTGTTCTGGCTGTTTAACAGGAATTGAAGGCAAATCTCCCCATTGGGACACAGATGGCAACAAAAAATCTGACGGGTATCCAAAATGAAAAAAAAAAAGTTTTGCCTATAGTTCCACTTTAATGCACTCCCTATGACATGAAAACCTGATCCCTTGAACTTTCTCATCACTACAATCAAAATCAAACATTGATTTGGCCTACTTATGATTACAAAAACCAACTAACGTTCTTAGCATCTTCTTTTCCCAAAATCCTACCCATCTATGGCTAGCTTTACACTTTAAAGTGTTATTTGCACTGTATCCCCCAGTTATTATAAACCAGGGGTCAACAAACTTTCTAAACAAAGGGCCAGTTTAATGTCCTTCAGACCTAAGCTGGGCTAGACTGTGGGCATCGGGAGTAAAAAAGGTCCCTGATGTCATAAACAACAGTCTCTGATCCTCTCCTGTAGTATGTATATCAATGTGCTGCTTTACTTGCTCAATTATTTGGCATTGCTCCATTGCTCAGTGATTGGTAATGATGTGCAGTAACCTGTAGCAACCAATCAGTGAACAATAGTGATCTGCTGTAATCTCTAGCAACCAATCTGTTAGCAGCAATGATGTGCTGTAACCTCTATCAACCAATCAACAAGCAGAAATGATGTGTTGTAACCTCTAGCAGATAGTCAGTGAGCGGTAATGATAGGCTGTGACCTCTTGCAACCAATTGCAATCACTGTGTTATCTGCTGCAGTAAACGGATTTTAAGCCTACCTGCTATTTTTTTGTATGCCTCAGAATGGGCGGCCCAAGTAAATGTTTGCCCAGGGTCCAGTCAATAATAAAGATGGCCCCACTTCTGGACAGCCAATAGGTAATGCCCATATCATATAAAGAGGAAAGAATATCCAGGACTGGAGTATCACGTGGCCACAGCTATGGATTAGTAAAAAAAAGCATTTCAATAGATTTAATTATTTTAATACCAGCAATCAGTTAGATGGGGTATGACTGGGTCACAAAGCTCATTGAACAGAAATACATGTACTTTAGCAGGCATGACATTTCACACACCTATATTCTATGTATTTATGGGGGGACAGTTCGGGACTTTAGATGAGGCATATGACGGACCATAAAATATACAATTTGAGTATAAAAGTATTTATTAATAAAAAGTATATTAGACACATGATGCATACATACACAGTCAATATATATATACATAACATGATTACATGGTTGTATACACATGTTTGTTACATTAGTATTAAAACACATAGTAGTAGCCAGTGTGAAAAGCTCCATGAGGTAGATAAAAAACAATATTTTAAAGAACCACGAGGATAGGAAAAAACATAATGGTTTGAAGTCATGACTGCATCCTGGATAGGCCCTACGCGTTTCATGGTAAAAAACACTCATCAAGGGCGAATGCGTCAGCATGTCTAAAAAAGACCAATAAATACAGTAAGGGACCTCAAGGTTGTAATACAGTAACGAGGACAAGCAATATCCAGTCCCATAAAACTTACGTGGAACTAGCGAGCAAGGCATATGGTGTTCTTCAACCAGAGGCCCATATGGTGGCCTGTTCCGGGAGCTGAGGTGGGTGACCTGCAGGCAGAGTGCGTGCACATGAGATATCCCAGAGAGTGGAGACCTCCAATGGTGCTAGATATAGGTGCATGACCGCAGGTCTGTAAGGAATGTACAAATAGTATGGCCAGTGAGTGTCTCACAAGTGAAGTAGTACAATAGAGATAAGCACCTAGTACCGTGGAGGGTGGTGAAGGAGTATGGGAGGTGAGGACATGAAAGTGAAAAAAAGAGAGTGGGGTGGGTGGTGAACAAGAAAAGCCAAGAAGTGCACGGGTGATGTTGAAGGAGTCCCCAGGTAAAATATGAATGGGGACCGAGTAGTGAGAAAAAGGGTGCTAAAGTGCACAAACCACCATAGTAAAGCCAGCGAGGATTACCTTTGTTGATGAGTAATGGAGTATAAAAGATGTCCACAACGTGATGTGCAGCTTGCACGAGTGTGCAGAAAGAGTGCTGGGGCAGTGAATGCAGTTTTATGTGCGCGCGCTCCTAGTGCAGGGCCCAACCAGCGTCACGTGGGCATGGCGAGGGAGGAGAGGCAGTCACATGCAGAGGTGTCTCCTCACTTCAGTCAGCTGGGATGGAGTAGACAACCACGCGACGGCGCAAATGGTCACGTCATGCGTGGGCGTCAGGACGTGGCGCCGATGTGTAGAGATCGACCTGCCCAGTTGCCCAGATCCTGTCTCAACAAGAGCACGGGAGGGAGAAAGACGAAGGGCATACCGTGCACATCGTAGCTCCCGGAATCAGACAGATAGAGGGCCCAGGTGAAGCCATCAAAGCGGGAAGAGACATGACAGCCACTGGAGCAAGTAAAGGCAGGTGCTGTAGCGGCAGAGGTAGAAGAATGTACATGTCACTGCAAGCAAAAGTGGGTCCATCGCACCTATGGGACTCCATAGGGGTCAGATGCATGGAAATCATGTCACCTGTATGTCATATGCCTCCATCCCAATTATATATGAATGATAAGGCGAAATGGGCGGGACTTTATATGAGGCACAAAGGACGTGTCTCCATCCCTAAATTGGTTATATGGGGGGACAGTTCGGGACTTTAGATGAGGCATATGACGTACCATAAAATATACAATTTGAGTATAAATGTATTTATTAATAAAAAGTATATTAGACACATAATGCATACATGCACAGTCAATATATTGTGAGGGGGTTAGCTCGGCAGCGGGTGTGTGTGACCCCCGGGATGGGCTCCCCACACAAAAACAGGCCCAGCAAACGGAGGTTGTGGTTTTCAAAATCAAAAAGGTGCGGTTTATTTTCTATTTACAGTGACAAAACACAGCAAAGCAAAAGAAACATAAATAAAATAAATCCTGGTCAACTTGACCTCTGAGTAAACATACAGGTTTCCTAACTAACAACTGGGATCAGCCTAGTGCTGTCCTAGTCCCTAAGTCCCTGGTTTTAAATGTCCAAGCAAATAGCCACACAGGCTTTGTCTCACCGCACAGGGGTTCACTCTCCCTAGACAGTCCACACAGGTCTGGTTCCAGGCATGAGCAAACACCTAATGAATCTGGGAGTTCTTATAGAGGCCTAAATGAGCTGACAAGCTTCAGCTGGTCTCATCAACTCCCTGTCTGCACGACGCCCCACACTCTCCCTAGAGGTATGAGTCATCCATGAGCCCACTAGCCTCAGCTGGGCTTATACAACTCTCCACCTAGTTGTATAAGTCGGCGTAAAGCCTGAATCTGGGCGAAATATATCTACCCCCCTGGATGCAACCAGGTGACTTTACCTTCCTGCTGTCACATACCCCCCCCTCTTGTTTTAACCTCGGGGTTGGAACACCAGCAATCAGGCATTCATGTACTCGAGACAAAGCATCCACATTCCCCATTTGAACGCCAGGGCGATGCTTTACTGTGAAGTTGAATTCCTGGAGGGCCAGGAACCACCTATTCACTCTTCTATTTGTTTCCTTGTTTTGAGCCATCCACTTTAACGGAGCGTGATCCGTAACCATGTCAAAGTGCCTACCTAGCAGGTAGTACCGAAGGGAATCTAGAGCCCACTTCACCGCTAAACACTCCTTTTCAACGGTGGCGTAATTTACCTCATGGGACTTCAACTTCCTGCTGAGGTAAATGACTGGGTGCTCTTCCCCGTTCCAGACCTGGGACAATACTGCTCCTAACCCCACATCTGACGCATCACTTTGTACGACAAAGTCTTTAGAGAAGTCGGGTGAGTACAACACTGGCTGGCTACATAAGGCTTGTTTCAAGAATTGGAATGCTGCCTCAGCCTCGGGGGTCCATTTAATCATGACCGACCCTTTCCCCTTCGTCAGGTTGGTTAGGGGCACAGCCTTAGAAGCAAAGTGGGGAATGAATCGCCGATAATACCCAGCGATTCCCAGAAAGGCTCGTACCTGCTTCTTGCTGTTGGGACGTGGCCAACTCTGGATGGCCTCGACTTTGTTGAGTTGGGGTTTTATTACTCCCCTCCCAATGGTGTACCCAAGATATTTGGCCTCCTCCTGCCCAATGGTACACTTCTTGGGGTTAGCCGTAAACCCCGCTTCCCGAACAGAGTCCAGGACTGCTTGCACTTTTGGCAGATGTGAGGCCCAATCTGTGCTATGGACAATTACGTCATCCAGGTAAGCCGCAGCATACTTCCGATGGGGCCTCAGCATCTGGTCCATTTTCCGCTGGAATGTGGCCGGCGCATTCTGTAACCCGAACGGCATTCTTTTATATTGGAACGCCCCGTCTGGGGTTACAAATGCGGTTTTCTCTTTGGCCGACTTGGCCAGGGGGATTTGCCAATACCCTTTTGTGAGGTCAAGAGTCGTCATGTATCGGGCTGTTCCCAGCCGGTCGATCAACTCATCTATACGTGGCATGGGGTAGGTGTCAAATTTTGTAACTTTGTTCAACTGACGAAAATCGTTACAAAATCGCCAGCTCCCATCCGGTTTAGGCACCAACACAATGGGACTAGACCAATCACTTTGGGACTCCTCTATCACCCCTAAGTTCAGCATTTTCTGTACTTCCTCCCGTATTGCCTCCCGTCGGGCCTCTGGGATCCGATAGGGTTTTAACTTCACCCTTTCACCGGGCGGGGTAATGATGTCATGCTCTACCCCAGATGTTTGTCCCGGCAGCTCAGAGAATACCTCCTTGTTGCGAAGCACAAACTCCTTAACCTCCTGTTGTTGGGGTTGTGACAAGGTGGCTGCTATTCCAACCTCAGGAATCACGCAACCAGTTTGAGCTGGTGACCAAGTGTCTGCGACTAGGGACTCTCTATCCCTCCAGGCTTTCAACAGATTAACGTGATAGATCTGTTCGGGCTTTCGCCTTCCTGGTTGTCTGACCTTGTAATTCACTTCGCTCACTTTTTCCATTATCTCATAGGGGCCTTGCCATTTGGCAAGGAATTTACTTTCAACCGTAGGGACAAGTACCAGTATCCTATCCCCCGGGGAAAAGGTACGGGTCTTGGCTCCACGGTTGTACACTCTCTGCTGTGCTAACTGCGCTTGGGCCAAATGTTCCTTCACGATGGGCATTACCTGTGCAATTCGGTCTTGCATCAGGGCAACATGCTCAATCACACTCCTGTGGGGAGAACTCTCACTTTCCCAAGTTTCCTTGGCAATATCCAACAGCCCTCTTGGGTGTCTCCCATACAGTAACTCAAAGGGGGAGAATCCCGTAGAGGATTGGGGCACCTCCCTAATAGCAAACATCAGATAAGGAAGTAGACAGTCCCAATCCTTTCCATCTCTATCCACCACTTTCTTCAACATTTGTTTTAGGGTTTTGTTGAATCTTTCAACCAGCCCATCGGTTTGGGGGTGATACACAGATGTACGTAATTGCGTCACTTTGAACAATTTACACAGCTCCTTCATAACCCGGGACATAAAGGGTGTACCTTGGTCCGTAAGCAGTTCTTTACAAATACCCACCCGGCTAAACACAAGAGATAGCTCTTTGGCTATGGTTTTGGCCGAGGTATTTCGGAGAGGGATCGCTTCTGGATAACGGGTGGCATAGTCCATTATAACTAATATGTACTGGTGCCCCCTAGCGGACTTGATTATAGGCCCTACCAAATCCATGGCGATCCTCTCAAACGGGACCTCAATGATGGGTAGAGGGACCAGCGGGCTACGGAAATGTGGCATCGGGGCTGACCTCTGACACACAGGGCAGGAGGAACAATAATTTTCTATGTCCTTCATCACCCCCGGCCAATAGAATCTCTGTAATACCCTCTCTCGGGTTTTCTCTGTCCCCAGATGACCTCCAAGAATGTGCCCATGGGCCAACTCCAACACCAACTTCCTGTAAGGTTTGGGCACCACAAGCTGCTCAACGGTTTCTTCTGCCCTTTTTGCCACCCGATACAGTAGGTCCTTCTCTACGCTGAAGTATGGGTAAGTGCAGGTATTATCTGGGTTCACTAACTCGCCATCTATTTTCACTACGTTTTCCCGTGCCTTTATTAGGGCGGGGTCTTTCAACTGTTCTGTGGCAAAGTTTTCCCTGTGAACCTCAAGATCAGAAAACTCCACAGACGGTAGGTTTTCGTCTGAGGAGGTGGGCTCCTCTCCAGTTTCTTGAGTCTCCCCTGCCAATACTGATAAGGGAAATTCCGGAGAGTCCTCACCACTCTCAGGGGAGTTCTGGCTATCACATTCCTGGTACATAGGGGCACCAGTGGGGGGCTCAGGATCATCCCACAGTTCCCAGAACTTCGGAAAATCCCTTCCCACAATGGCGTCATGCGGTAACTGAGATACTAAGCCCACTGGATGAGAGAGGGTACCTTTGGGGGTCTTGAAACACACTGTAGTCACTGGATACTCTCGGGTGTCCCCATGCACACAAATCACAGCTACCTTGCTATTCCCAAAGACCTCTGTTTTAACTAACTCAGCCTTTATCAGGGTCACAAGGCTACCTGAATCCAGCAATACCACAACATTTCTACCATTAACACACATTTTGCATAAAATGTTTCTCAGTTCCTCGAATGGCAGTGCATGCGACTGTCGCACACAGCGACTGACGTCTGCCCGTCAGAAAGTCACACTGCATGGGTTCCTCCACAACCGGGCAATTGGCTGCAATATGTCCCGCTTGCCGGCAGCGGTAGCAAACAATCCATTTGGCTGCCTCTTGAGCCGCTGATTTCCCAGGCTGTTCTCGCCAAACTTGGGGTAGAGCTCCCACCCTCTCACTCTCTCCACCCTCACCCCTTGGAATCCTCTTATCCGCCCCTGGGGATGGTCTGGTCTTAGGGTGGAAAGTCCGAGTGTCTCTGGAAGAGGCCGTCAGGTTCTCTGTAGCCAAGTATTTCTCCACACGATCCACAAGACCATCGGCCGTCTCTGGGTCTCCATGGCTTACCCACTTTTGGATGGCAGTAGGAAGAGCTCTCAAAAACCGATCCATTACAACACGTTCCACAATCTTTGGTGCGGACAAAGTCTCTGGCTGTAGCCACTTTCTGCTCAGGTGAATGAGATCATACATTTGAGACCTGGGGGGTTTTCCAAGCTGGAAAGTCCAGTTATGCACACGCTGAGCCCGGACAGCCTGGGTGACACCCAGCCTTGCCAAAATTTCAGCTTTTAGCATCACATAGTCTTTTGCTTGGTTAGGCTCTAGGTCATAGTAAGCTTTCTGCGATTCACCAGTTAACAGAGGAGCCACCAGTCCAGCCCACTGCTCCTCAGGCCACTTTTCTCTTTCAGCGGTCCTTTCAAATGTGGTCAAAAATACCTCTGGATCATCCTCTCCAGTCATTTTTGTCAATAAACGACTCACCCCAAAGGACGCGGTATTAGTGGGACGGCTTTCCTCACTGGTCTGCGGACGTTGCTGCATTACTGCTTCCATTTGTTGTAGTCTCTGCTCTTGCTTCTGTAACAGGTCTATGAAGCGGGCCTCAGATTGCTGCTGGGCTTGTTGCTGAGCTTCCAGACTCTGTTGGTGAGCTTGCTGCTGGGCTGCAAGGCTCTGTTGATGAGCTTGCTGCTGGGCTGCAAGGCTCCTTTGCAAACCTGCATTTGTCTGCTGTTGATTGGCATTTGCTAGAGCCAGCTGTTTCAGTATCTCCTCCATGCTGGCTTAAAAAAAACTGCCTGCATTCTCCACCAACTGTGAGGGGGTTAGCTCGGCAGCGGGTGTGTGTGACCCCCGGGATGGGCTCCCCACACAAAAACAGGCACAGCAAACGGAGGTTGTGGTTTTCAAAATCAAAAAGGTGCGGTTTATTTTCTATTTACAGTGACAAAACACAGCAAAGCAAAAGAAACATAAATAAAATAAATCCTGGTCAACTTGACCTCTGAGTAAACATACAGGTTTCCTAACTAACAACTGGGATCAGCCTAGTGCTGTCCTAGTCCCTAAGTCCCTGGTTTTAAATGTCCAAGCAAATAGCCACACAGGCTTTGTCTCACCGCACAGGGGTTCACTCTCCCTAGACAGTCCACACAGGTCTGGTTCCAGGCATGAGCAAACACCTAATGAATCTGGGAGTTCTTATAGAGGCCTAAATGAGCTGACAAGCTTCAGCTGGTCTCATCAACTCCCTGTCTGCACGACGCCCCACACTCTCCCTAGAGGTATGAGTCATCCATGAGCCCACTAGCCTCAGCTGGGCTTATACAACTCTCCACCTAGTTGTATAAGTCGGCGTAAAGCCTGAATCTGGGCGAAATATATCTACCCCCCTGGATGCAACCAGGTGACTTTACCTTCCTGCTGTCACAATATATACATAACATGATTACATGGTTGTATACACATGTTTGTTACGTTAGTATCGAAACACATACAGTAGTAGTAGCCAGTGTGAAAAGCTCCATGAGGTAGATAAAAAACAATATATTAAAGAACCATGAGGATAGGAAAAAACATAATGGTTTGAAGTCATGACTGCATCCTGGATAGGCCCGATGCGTTTCATGGTAAAAACCACTCGTCAGCATGTCTAAAAAAGACCAATAAATACAGCAAGCCATACAGTAAGGGACCTCAAGGTTGTAATACAGTAACTAGGACAATAAATATTAATAAGTACTTTTACACTCAAATTGTATATTTTATGGTCCGTCATATGCCTCATCTAAAGTCCCGAACTGTCCCCCTATATAAGCAATTTAGGGATGGGGACACGTCCTTTGTGCCTCATATAAAGTCCCGCCCATTTTGCCTTATCTTTCTTTATTACGTGTATTTATTTATTTATTTGTGCTTGGATTTTTTTTAAGTTGTATTTGTTTTTTTTCAAGTAGAACAGACCAAGGCATATTTAAAGCGGATGTATACCCACACATTAAAAAAAAAACCCTGCAAGACAAGTCTTTTACATTTTTTAAGTAGTATAAAAAGTTCAGCCTGGCAATATTGTTTAAAAATACAATTCCCATGTATAATATATAATTACATATACACATGGAGGCAGACATATTTACAAATAACACAAAAGCAAGCTTTGCTTCCTACTTTGCAGTGCTATACAATGGTTATGGTTATCCTCCCTTTTTTTCACAATGCACGCTTATGATTTGGCCAACCCACTGAAAACAATGCACTCCCTGTGTTGCTAATTATTTATCTAAATGATATTTGACTTGTAGCAATAATCTAACGGTATAGTATTTTAGACTTTAATTCCAAAGTAATAAAATTTACACTTACATCAGGGTCCCCCGATGACGTCAGATATTCACTGTCGAAACGCGTAGGGTGGGACTTTCCGGCATACATCACTTCTGGTCTGTGGAAGGCAGGTAGAGTACAAACGTTCCTCATTTCCTTATTGATGCAAATTTTTACTGTTGTCATGTAAGTGTAATTTTTTTTTTACTTTGGAATAAAAGCCTAAAATACTACACTATGGGGATAGCTTTTATGTTTCCTCCTTGGCAATGAGGCCACATAAGGACCGTTTAGAGACAGGAATATCTTATTGTGAGGTGCTGATCCTTTATTGGCCACAATTATCCAGAATACCGATGGAGGAGCAATTTTAATTCTAATTGGGGTCACACTTACCTGAGGTGTTTTTTTACCTTCTTTGAGAAAAGAGGTCAAGTATTTCTGGTAAGTGCAGAGTGTTGTCACCTAGGAGCACGGATTTGTGGAATCTGTTTATCACCAAGTCCCCATTTTGGTATTGCATCACAGCAAGCACTTTATTGTATATCATAGCAAGCACTTTATTGTACATCACAGCAAGCACTTTATTGTATATCACAGCAAGCACCTTATTGTATATCATAGCAAGCACTTTATTGTACATCACAGCAAGCACTTTATTGAGGACTTTATGGATATTCTTATATGAAGTTTTAAATGTGAATAGCACTTAGCACTTTTTTTAAGATATCACACAGCACTTTATTGGTTGTCACAAAATCTATTATGAAAAATTGCCAATGTATTTCATCATTTATTTGAACTTTAGGTTTAGCACTTTATAGATTTGTTATTTATAGTGGTTTTGAAGAGCGCAGTTTTTGTCTTTGAATTTTGTCATTACTATCCAGCCTTTTCAGCTGTGATGCCGCGTACACACGGCCGTTTTTCCCGTCGAAAAAAACGACATTTTTCCCATTCAACGAGAAAAACGATAGTCTGTGGGCTTTCTGTCGTTTTTTTCGACGAGAAAAACGGCATTAAAAACGACGAGAAAAATTAGAACATGTTCTAATTTTTCTCGTCGTTTTTTTCGACATGTTTTTCGCGGCAGTGTTTCCCATAGGGAAACACTGCTGCGGAGCCCACACACGGTCGTTTTTTTCGACCAAAAAAAAAATGACATTTAAAACGGCCGTGTGTGAGGGGAACAAGCTGTTCCTCGTTTTTAACGTCGATTTTTTCGACTGTGTTTTCACCGTCGAAAAAATCGATCGTGTGTACGCGGCATCAGACTTGCAGTCCTCCTCAAACTGTATTTTTTAGTTTTGCGCAGGTACCTATTACCATATAACAAATAGGAGACAGTTATCGCCCTATAACCGGAAGCACCTGAAAAGGATCCCCATGGCAAACGCACTTTTGATGAAAGAGGCAAGTTTAAAAGAAATGAAAAAAATAAATAAAAATTGAAAGGACATTAAAGACCAACTCTGTTTTTGGGTACAGCCTTGGCTCACAGGAAGTGGAGGCCCTTGCCACCCTGGACTCACTGAAAATGTCTGTCTTTGACACCCTGGGCTCACAAAAAGTGGAAGCCCTTGACACCCTGGGCTTACAGGAAGTGATGGCCCTTCACACTCTGGGCTCACAAGAAGTTGCAGCCCTTGACTCCCCAACTCACAGAAAGTTGAGGCCCTCAACACCCTGGGTTCATAGGAATGATGGCTCTTGACACCCAGGTCTCGCAGAAAGTGGTGGCCCTTGACAACCTGACTTCACAAAAAGTGTCAGCCCTTGACACTCTGAGCTCACAGGAAGTGGCAGCCCTTGACACCCTGGACTTACTGGAAATGGCTTCCCTTGGCACTCCGGGCTTACAGGAAGTGGTGGTCCTTTACACTCTGGGCTCACAGGAAGTGGCAGCTGTTGACACTCCAGTCTCACAGGAAGTGGAGGCCCTTGACACCCTGGGCTGATAGGAATGAGGGATCTTGACACCCTGGGCTCACAGAAAGTGGTAATCCTTGACAACCTGGTTTCACAGGAAGTGGAGGCCCTTGACACCCTGGGCTCATAGGAATTATGGCTTCTTGACATCCTGGGCTCACAGAAAGTGGTGATCTTTGACAACCTGGTTTCACAGGAAGTGGCAGCCCTTGACACTCTGGGATCACAGGAAGTGTTGGCCCTTGACACTCTGAGATCATAGAAACTGGAGGCCCTTGACACCCTGGACTCGGAGAAAGGCCCTTGACACCCCTTATCGCCCCCTGGTGTTAATCCCTTCCCTGCCAGTGTCATTTATACAGTAATACAGTGGCTATTTTTAGCTCTGATCCCTGTATAAATGTCACTGGTCCCATAAAAGTGTCAAAAGTGTCCGATCTGTCCGCAGTACCGCTAAAAATCGCTGATCATCGCCATTACTAGTGAAAAATAAATAAATAATGAAAATGCCATAAATCTATCCCCTATTTTGTAGACACTCTAACTTTTGCGCAAACCAATCAATATACGCTTATTGCGATTTTGTTTTACCAAAAATATGTAGAAGAATACATATTGGCATAAACCGATGAAGACATTTATTGTAGCAAAAAGTAAAAGATATATATATATTTTTTTAAATTGTCGATCTTTTCTTGTTTATAGCGCAAAAAATTAAAAACGTAGAGGTAATCAAATACCACCAAAAGAAAGCTCTATTTGTGGGAAAAAAAGGACATAAATTTTGTTTTGTACAACGTCGCACGACCGCACAATTGTCAGTTAAATCAACGCAGTGCCGTATCGCAAAAAATGGCCTGGTCATAAAGGTGGTAAATCCTTCTGGGGCTGAAGTGGTTAAAAGAACAGAGAAGCTGGCTGTAACTTGTTCTTTACCTTTACAACCACTTTAAAGCAGAACTCAAGCCAAAAATAATCTCAAAATGTACAGCCCAATAAACAAACAAAAAAAATAGAACAAACTGCTAAAATAATCACCCATCATTCAGGATTCCTTTTCCATACAATAAAGCTTCTGTCTTCTGGGTTGCATGACAGTCAGCATCAAACCACTTCCTCTGAGCCCAGGCCATCATGTACCCACCTTGTCACTCTTCTATCTCCTTCTACCTAAATGCCCTTGTCAGCACATGAGCTTATTGGCTCCTTGTGCTGCTCCTTCCTCCTCCCACTCTGAGCTCTGCTGTACAGGGACTGCAGTCACATTCACTTGCATTTAAAACACTAATTTTAATGATTGAATACAGAGCTGCATTGATATTTGTCTGGCATATCTGCCTGGTGTTCAGCTCGAAAAACCTTGTCTTTGTCCTGAAACATGGAACTATTTTTAGTTACTCTTTTTTTTTTTTTTCCAGCTTTAATTAGCAATGCTTTAACAATGCTCCAGTCCTATAAAAGCTCTGCGTTCACCTCCAAGCTCGGTACATCAGCTCCTCTGAAATCTCTTTTATGGGCTTCTAACTTTCTCTAGCTTCTATCGTAAACCTAGCAACAGAATTTAATTGGTATTCCGGCTACATGAGAACACATTGGTATGCAGCAAGTGGGATAATTAAATCTAAGGATCTAGGTAAACAGATGGTAAACATGACAGGAATAAGAAAAATCAAAGTTTCAGGGGGAAAAAAAAAACATAATGGGTATAGAATGATGACTTTCATCACACCTATCATAGAGGTTCCACCGTGGGTAACATAAGGAAACATTATCAGTAAGTCCAGACAGTTTTAAAATACACTAATTAATGTATCTCTGTGTAGCGGGTATCAATATTTAGAGGGAGTGTTTGGGCGGTAGCATAGCCCAAATGCAACAATTACGAGGGTTTCATGGTTGTTTTTGTTCATTGAAGATATCAATGGTGTCCAGTTCTCTGCGGCCCCTGGGTGGCGCTGTCGCCTTGGGCTAGGCTTGAACCACCATTGTAGGGCCGTGCCCTTTTTGTCCTCTCGCAGCGGCAGTGCGGCGGGGCGGGGAACCCGCTGTGCTTGCTGGGAGAGGTTATAAAGGGGCCGGACATCTTGCTCATGAGGAGTCCGAGCACCAGGCACCTTCAGCCTGGGGCTGCTGTCCATTCGTCCGTGTCCAGGTGCCCTTGGCCTGGGCACGTGGAGTCGAGTTCCATCCCAGGCACCTTAAGCCTGGGGTGAGGTACTTTCAAAGAAGGCCTGGGGCCCAGTACCTTCCACTGGGTCCCGCAAGGGATGAAGTATTCCTAGGGTGCCCCCTGAATTGGGTGCCCGAATCCAGGGCATAAGGGACCAGAGAGGTGACCCTCCCGAAGAGCTGGTACAGCATAATGCCGGTGACGGTGTGGGCCTCTGGAGACCGTCCGGATGGATGTCTTTCCCTGACAGGGGCCATTTATCCTAACAGAGGTATTCTATGTTCTTGTGGTTAGTGGCGGGGATCCAACTGAACCAGGTCGGTGGCAGAGACCTCTATTCAAGGTCTGTGGCAGAGGCCACTACTTTCACCAAGGTTTGTGGCAGAAACCAAATTCACGGTCGGTGGCAGCGACAGGCCTGTTTGCACTATACGAACAGGAGAGAACTTTAACTCTTTGATTGTGCCTGGACCCTCTCCTTCCCACACCTGTCTGCTCTTCAAGTTCAACCAGCCTACTATTTGTTGCTCTAACAGAATAAATAAGTGTTGGACTTTATTTGGTGTGGAACTCAAGTTACTGGAAGCTAAGTGCCCCTGCCTGTGACAGGGGCAATCATCCTCCACAAGAGAAGCTGAAGCTCCGGACGTGAACACAGACCCGAAGGTAAAGGTTTAGCTCACGCCTCTGTATAACACACATCAGAGGGCACGAGCTGGTGGTGCGTCCCCTTAGGGATGTTCACTTAGGGACTCCGTTAGTCCTCTCTGGGAAGGTAGGTATATAATTTGACGCTGAATTCCCACAAAAGTTCAGGCGGCCATTTTAACGATCTAAAGCAGTGGTCTCCAAACTATGACCAGAGGGCCGGATGTGGCCCTTTGCTTGCCTCTATCCTGCCCTTGGACACTATTTCTTCCACTGATACAAGACACTCTTCCTCCCACTGTCACCATCGATGAAAAACTATGCCTCCACCTGATATCAATGATGGGGCACTATTCCTTCCACTGACACCAATGATGGGACACTATTGATCTTTTATTGAAAAGAATCAAGCAACCAATTTTATACAAAAGTAAAAAACAAAACCATAGTACAAAACTTCAACAGAAAACAAAGGAATACACATCCATGTTCAGAATATATACAATATATACATAATCCACTACCAAAACATTAGAAAACTATTTACATAAAGCAGCAGAGAGGGCCTAAGAGGCACAACCCATCACCTATGTATGCAGCCATTTATCAAAAATTCATCAAAAATACTGATAATCTAGGGTGATAAGAGACAGACAGCCACACCCGGGAAAGAGACTCCTGGCAGTCAGGGAGGCTTGAAACCCCTCCACGCCTTCAACCAAGCCCCCTGACCCCGCTTGTCTCTTTCAAGCTCCCAAATCTTCCCCACCTCTAGCAAAATGTCATACACCACCACCTCAACAGGAATGAGTTTTTGACGAATGCTGACCTGACACCGTGCGTTCCAGGTGAAATAACGGACTACTAGGCTAACTAAAAAAAGTGTATCCAAACAAAAAACTCCACCGGTATTGGATGCTCCGTACACCCACTCAGCATAACCCAGCCTGGAGAGGAAAGGGACACCGAGGGCCCGCCTCACCTGTTTGTACACCTCTATGTTAAAAGGGCAATGAAGCAGAAAATGGTCCATAGTCTCCTCCTCATCTGCACACTCCTCCCGAGGGCAGCTACGATCCATCCCACTGCGGAATTTCAAATTGCCCCGAACATAGAGCTTCCCATGGAAGCACAACCAGGCCAGATCCCTAAATTTAGGGGGTACTCTATCCAAATTAATCAGTCTTAACCCCGCCCTCAAAACTGGGCCCGGGCAATCCCTTAAGGCCAGTGGGTCATGAAAGACTTCGCTCAAGACTCGACTCATAAGGACTTTCCTTGGAACCGATCTGAGATCTTCAGCCGACAATCGCCACTGCCGCAGTAACTTCAGGCACGGAGCGACATAGGCTGGTAGCTGACCACGATGACCCCTGCGATTCTTCACTTGGCCACCTTCTTCCCAAAGTCATAGAAAAGGCCTAAACCAAGATCTAAATATGCCTACCCATCCAGGAGGTTCCACTGCAAGCATATTACCAATGTTAAACTTGAGAAACAGCAGTGAAAAGAAAAGAACTGGGTTGACCATACCTAAGCCACCCTCCCTCCTGGATAGGTAGGTGACATTCCTCTTGATGGGGTTCAGTCTGTTCCCCCACAGCATCTGGAAGAACACACTACTGACCCTAGCATAGAGAGACACTGGCAAGATGCAGACAAAGCTGACATACAAGAAGATCGGAATCAGGTAAGTCTTATTCAGATCAACCCTTTCCCTCATAGATAACTTCCATCTCTTCCAGCTGACCACCTTAGTATTGGCAATTTCCAGTCTGCCTTCCCAGTTTTTGAGGCCATAATCGCCAGGTCCAAATTCAATGCCTAGTATCTTAATTCTTTCCTGGGGCACTGGAAAGGTGTCCGGGAGATCAAACCCCTCACCTTCCTTTCCCATCCAGAAAACTTCAGTCTTTTCCTGATTGATCTTGGAGCCTGATGCTTCAGAATACCGTGATGTCAGAGAGACCACCTCCTCCGCTTCATCCGTCCCAGTGACAATCACCGACACATCGTCTGCATAGGCAACAACCCTCAATGGCGGCTCACCCGGGAGCCCCACTGGTACCCCACACAACATGCCGCTCTCTAGCCTCCTGATGAAGGGGTCAATTGCAAACACATAGAGCAGGGGACTCAGGGGACAATCCTGGCGCACCCCGGAGCCAACCTCAAAGGACTGTCCAACCCAACCATTAACAAGAGGGAAGCTTTCTGCCCCCTTTTACAAGACTTTCAGCCAATCGACAAAACCACCCGGCAGACCGTACTTACTAAGGAGCAACCACAGGTACTCATGGTTAACACGATCAAAAGCCTTTGCCTGATCCAATGTCAGCAAATACTTTCCCCAGCCTGCAGCCCTGCACCGCTCCAGGGCCTCCCGGACAGCTAAAACCGCTGTGAAGGTGCTCCTACCCTGGACCGAACAGTGCTGATGGCGAGAAAGCAAAGACTCTGCCACTGACGATAGGCGCCAGAAAAATATCTTTGCCAGTATCTTTCTATCGACATTAAGAAGGCTGATGGGGCGCCAATTCTCAATCATCGAAGGATCTTTACCCTTTGAAAGAAGAATCACAGCCGAGTGCCTCATGGAAGGGGAAAGCACCCCTCAGCAAGGCAACTGTTAAAAACCTCTACCAAATGCGGGGCCAGAATAGACTTAAAGGCTTTGTAAAACTCAGCCGTCAAGCCATCCGGTCCAGGCGACTTTTTGATGGCAAGCTGTTCAATTGCCCTCATCACCTCTTCGACTGTGATCTCCTCTGTCAAATTCATCAATGGAACATCTCCACCATTTAGACCTGGAGTAGAGTCCAAAAAGCTTTCCATCTTGTCACGGTCAAGCTCTTTCCTCCCAAGAAGGTCGGCATAAAAGGACCTCACGACCTCCAGAATCCCTGACCTGGACTTTGTCAAGGAACCCGTACTGTCCTTAAGGCCAACGACCGTTTTAACAGCTACACCTTGTTTGCAGTTCTGGTAAGGGTCAGGCGAGTGGTACTTCCCATAGTCCCTCTCCAGAACCAAAGAGGCATGCCGGTCATATTGACACTTCCTGAGAAGGAGTTTCACTTCGGAGATTGCCCCAGGATCTCCTCCTCTCGAGACAAGAATATCCAGCTTCCTCCGTAAACGTTGGTAGGTCATGTATTTATTAAACTGATTTCTATTGGCTAGGCCCCTGAAGAATCCAGCGATCCTCTTTTTGGTCAGCTCCCACCACTCAGCCCTGCTGCTACAAAAGTCCAGGATGGTCACCTGTGCCTGAAAGAATTCCTCAAAGGATTGTCTAACATGTTCTTCCTTGAGTAGAGTCGAATTTAATCTCCAGATGCCCTTGCCCCTCTGAGGGGCGTCTGAAGCATTCAGTACCACAGACAGCATACAGTGATCAGAGAACTCTACTGCCTGCACCACTGGGGGCGAGAAAGCAGAGGCCTCCTTCAAAAAAAACCTATCTATCCTACTCTGACTATTACCACAATGAAAAGTGAACCCGGTGTCATCTGGGAGGTGCTTAATGTGCACATCCACAAGACCAGCATCCCTAACCATACTATTTAAAAAAACGCTATCATATCCCAGCCTGTCCTTGAAGTCCCTCCTGTCCTTGGGCCTAGTTACTGTATTAAAGTCACCTCCAAAGACCACTTGCCGGGATGTAAAAAGAAATGGCTTGATCCTTGTAAAAAGGCATTTCCTGTCCCACTTTGTGTGCGGCCCATAAACATTGATTAGGCGCAGGTCCTGCCCTCCCACAAGGACGTCTAAGACCATACATCTCCCAATCTCCACCTCAATAACCCGCCGGACAGTTACCATGCCGGTTTTAAACAACACCGCCACACCGCCGTAAGGCTCGGCCGCAAGAGACCAGTAAGATGGACCATACCTCCACTCTCTCTTGGCCATATGAATATCTGCCAAGGAGGTGAGCCTAGTCTCTTGCAAAAATAAAATTTCAGCATCTAATTGGCTGAACAAAAAGAAGGCCATAGAACGAGCTCTTACTGACTTAATGCTGGCGACATTAATTGTCACCACTTTTAACGGAGGGGGAACCGCCATTTGGGTTATTGGGTGGATTGCTTCTTAGCTCCCCTCTGCTGCTCATCACCAGAAGCCTCTCTCTTTCTAGAGGCCGCCTCAAAGTCCATTTCAGAATCGGAACTTCTCTCAGAAGAAGCTCCAGATGAAGAAATATCCCACTTGGAGGACCTATGACGGCTGGAGACAGGAACCGGAGCTTCCCGTCCCCGTTCCGTCCTCACCGCCTGCCTCTTCCGCCTCCCAACCTTCCTTCTCTCCTCCAGGTACCGCAGGTCAGCCTCAGAGATGCCCTCATCTCTTACTTTTTTCTTTAAAGTCTTTCCACAAGACTTCTTTACAGAAGAAGGGGCGCCCTTTTTAGTACACGCTGGTGGGGGGGGGGGTGATCCCTTTAAGTCAGACTCAGGAGGGGTAGACTCCTGGGGGGTAACTGACTCGGGGGGCACAGACTTGGAAGGTTCTGACACAAGAGGAGAGGGTACAGTAGGCTGGGGGGACACAGAGACAGAAACAGAAGGAGTACTTACAGACACAGGAGGGGTGGCCACAGGAACTGGAGAGGGATCCTGAGCAGGACCAGGGGAGGGGGTCACCGCAGAGGAGGATGGTACACCAGGGGTCTCACCCTCCATCCTGTCCAGCCCCGACATGTCCTCTACTACCTCCTTCTCCATATTGTGCCAGGCTTCAGGACACCTGCTGTAGGGGTGGCCAAGGCGCAGGCACAGGTTGCACCTGATCATTTTGGTGCAGTCCTTAGCCATATGACCCTGACCCCGACACACTGAACATATCAAGGCTGAACAGGAGGAGCTCAAGTGCCCCTTTTCTCCACAGCGGTGACACAGCTTCGGCTGACCAGGGTAGAAAACAGTCATCCTATCCCTCCCTATGAAAGCTGAGGAGGGCAAGTGACGGACAACATTCCCATCCCTGGCCAACCTGACTGTTACCGACCATCCCCCAGTCCAGATGTTACGCTCATCATGGATTTTATTAGGTTTGGTCAAAACCTCCCCATAGTTCTTTAACCAGACCTCTAGATCCCGAGCAGGAACACTCTCATTAGTCAGGATAATGGTTATTTTTTTTACTGTTGACCTCTGAGACACCGCAACTGGGACCAGGCCTTCCCATTCAGGTCTTGACCTGCACCGAGCCTCATATCGCTCCCAGAACAGGTCAAGACCCTCTGGCCTGGTGAAGCTAACCGTATAGTCCCTTGTCCCAGCTACATGTATAAAGGCATACAGGTCATTTGCACCAAAACCCATCTCCAATATCAAGTCCACCACTGCACGCCGTGCTGGAGGGATGGCTCCACCTTCCCATTTCAGAATAACTACATTACGTCTTGGACCCCCAGCAGAAGCCAGAGACCCAAGACCAGATCTTGGGGTGCTCAAAGTGGCAGCTTGCAGTGGAAAACCCCGCTTGGGAGCGGGACTACCAGGAGCAGAGTGTGCCACCTGTGCAAAAGTAGGTTTATCAGGGCCAAGGGCCGCCACTGAAGTCACATTAGTCTGTATATTATTATTATTATCAACTGTATGAACTGAAATGGCAGGATCTGTAGCAGGACGATTGTTCATCACACTGGTACTGGGGTGATTGTTATCAGTCACAGAACTATTCAAATTCTCATCAGGAATGGTCACAGTTGCTGCAATACCAGCTGTCTCCTGATGCTGCACTGTAGAGTCCTCAGCAGCAGTGGGGCAAACAGCTTTGGACTCAGCCAAAGAAGGGTTAATGGGCTGTGCTGACACTTGCAGTCCATCCACAGAAATTACATTTTTTAAATGTAAGTCTTGCTGCATTGTAGCCTCAGCAGGCACAACATTGCTGCACACAGGACTAGCAGCCTGATTGTCATTAGGCACATCATCAGTCACAGTGTTAAAAGGAACAAAAACAGTCTTATCCACAACATGGGATTTAGCAGGCTTAACCTTATCAGGTACATCATCAGTAATGTCTTCCTCATTAAATATCATCTGATCTCCCCGCATAGGAGACTCCATTACCTGGATGGCCCTCAGCATGCCTCCAGATTCCTGGGAAGGCCTGGGGCTGCTTACCTCTCCCTGGGGGGGCAGGGGGGCAGAACTGGGGGTCTCCTCCACCTCCATCTTTGTCACCCTTCCAAACCTCTTGTCGTTGCAAAATTTTTCCTTAAAGGGCCCATCTCTGCCTTCCATCATGGCTACGATGGTCTCCTGATGATCCACACGGACCTTGGCCAGCTGGATTTCAGGATCCATGGATCCCCGTTTCTGGCTATGTAAGCCCTCACGTTGCCTTCGCAGGCGCTTCAGCTCCGCTCTCAGCTTGTAGAGCTTGTCCCTCTCCCTGTTCAGGACCTTAATCCCGGCCACCACTCGCTCCCGAATGGCCTCCGAGCCTTCATCCTCACCAGGGGTAGAGAGATCAGCTTGTGCAGAGGCAGGCAGTTCACCTGATGGCCCAGGAGATGGCTGGGAGCCTCCAGCAGGAGAGGCCCTGCTGGTCTCCATGGCCTCCCCAGAAAGGGGGCTAGGGAGCTGGGATAGATTTCACCACCACTCCCTTCTCACAGAGCAGCTTCAGAGGCACCTTCCTCCTGACACACCTGTGCTCCAATGATGGGTGGGGCACTATTGATCTTTTATTGAAAAGAATCAAGCAACCAATTTTATACAAAAGTAAAAAACAAAACCATGGTACAAAACTTCAACAGAAAACAAAGGAATACACATCCATGTTCAGAATATATACAATATATACATAATCCACTACCAAAACATCCCTAGAAAACTATCTACATAAAGCAGCAGAGAGGGCCTAAGAGGCACAACCCATCACCTATGTACGCAGCCATTTATCAAAAATTCATCAAAAATACTGATAATCTAGGGTGATAAGAGACAGACAGCCACACCCGGGAAAGAGACTCCTGGCAGTCAGGGAGGCTTGAAACCCCTCCACGCCTTCAACCAAGCCCCCTGACCCCGCTTGTCTCTTTCAAGCTCCCGAATCTTCCCCACCTCATGCAAAATGTCACACACCACCACCTCAACAGGAAGGAGTTTTTGCCGAATGCTGACCTGACACTGTGCGTTCCAGGTGAAATAACGGACTACTAGGCTAACTAAAAAAAATGTATCCAAACAAAAAACTCCACCGGTATTGAATGCTCCGTACACCCACTCAGCATAACCCAGCCTGGAGAGGAAAGGAACACCGAGGGCCCGCCCCACCTGTTTATACACCTCTATGTTAAAAGGGCAATGAAGCAGAAAATGGTCCATAGTCTCCTCCTCATCTGCACACTCCTCCCGAGGACAGCTACGATCCATCCCACTGCGGAATTTCAAATTGCCCCGAACATAGAGCTTCCCATGGAAGCACAACCAGGCCAGATCCCTAAATTTAGGGGGTACTCTATCCAAATTAATCAGTCTTAACCCCGCCCTCAAAACTGGGCCCGGGCAATCCCTTAAGGCCAGTGGGTCATGAAAGACTTCGCTCAAGACTCGACTCATAAGGACTTTCCTTGGAACCGATCTGAGATCTTCAGCCGACAATCGCCACTGCCGCAGTAACTTCAGGCACGGAGCGACATAGGCTGGTAGCTGACCACGATGACCCCTGCGATTCTTCACTTGGCCACCTTCTTCCCAAAGTCGTAGAAAAGGCCTAAACCAAGATCTAAATATGCCTACCCATCCAGGAGGTTCCACTGCAAGCATATTACCAATGTTAAACTTTAGAAATAGCAGTGAAAAGAAAAGAACTGGGTTGACCATACCTAAGCCACCCTCCCTCCTGGATAGGTAGGTGACATTCCTCTTGATGGGGTTCAGTCTGTTCCCCCACAGCATCTGGAATAGTGATGAGCCGAACACCCCCGGGTTCGGTTCGCACCAGAACCCGCGAACGGACCGAAAGTTCGAACGAACATTAGAACCCTATTAAATACAATGGATGCGAACGTTCGAATTCTAAAGTGCTAATTATAACAACTATTATGCATGTTATTGTCATAAATAGGGTTTGGGAACCCGGGTTCTGCACCAGGGGACATGTATCAATGCAAAAAGAAGTTTTAAAAACGGTCGTTTTTCGGGAGCAGTCATTTTAATGATGCATAAAGTGAAAAAAAAAAAGTCAAATATTCCTTTAAATATCGTACCTGGGGGGTGTCTAAAGTATGCCTGTGAAGTGCCACGTGTTTCCCGTGTTTAGAACTGTCCCTGCACAAAATGACACTTCTAAAGGAAAAAAAAGCCATTTAAAACTGCTTGCGGCTTTAATGTAATGTCTGGTCCCGGTAATATGGATGAAATTCTTTAAGAAAAATGGCATAGCTACCCCATGACCCCCCCCTACCCCAGCCCATTACCAGCCCCTTTGGGTCTTGTATGGATATTAAGGGGAACCCCGCACATAAAATAAAAAAGGCCCTATATACTCTGAACAGCCGTATACAGGCGGTGCATACAAGACAGGGACTGTAGGTTTGTTCTTATGTAGAATCTGTTTGTAATTTTGAACAGGTACATTGTTGAAGTGTAGCTCCAGCCCAAAAATCTATTTTTAAACTTTTTGGGAAACATAGGTAAGGGTTATCACCCCTGTAACATTTGTTTTGCTGTCTGTGCCCCTGTTCAGAACATTTCACCTCACTTTCCGTCCCAATGACAACTGTTTTTGAAATGTGGTGTTTTTCTTGAAACAAGGATTGCTGATAAAGCATCAGTACAGATGAGACCCCTTTCTCCCATATTTATTCTTACAGGAGAGAATTTTCCTTTCTAGGGGTAGATTTCCTCTCACTTCCTGTTGTCTTCTTTCGTTTGCAAGTAGGAGTCGTTTGTAAGTTGGATGTTTGAAAGTAGGGACCTGCCGTATATACTCTGCAGAAATAGGCCCCTTAGTTGTTGTTGTTGGCACAACACTGTAAGCACTCAGTTACTCTTGGTTGGTGCTGGAACGCCCTGCTGTCAACTATTATATCAGGAATTTTAATTACATATAATTGTTGAACAGTGGTAGTAAAAATTGGGGCTTTGATGGTGGTGCTGGTGCCACAACACTGTAAGCCCTGACAGTTACTCTTGGTGGGTGCAGCAATGGGCCCTGCTGTGAATTATTAGATCAAGAATTGTAATTACATGCCCCTTTTGAACAGGGGCTGAAAAATTGGGCCTTTCGTGGTGGTGGTGGTGGTGGCGTTGCCACAAGACTGTAAGCCCTCAGAGTTACTCTTGGTGGGTGCAGCAATGGACCCTGCTGTGAATTATTAGATCAAGAATTGTAATTGCATGCCCCTGTTGAACAGGGGCTGAAAAATTGGGCCTTAGGCACTGGTGGCACAACACTACAACCCCTCACAGATACTGTACTTGGAGCACAGCAATGAGCCCTGTTGCAAAGTATTGCTTCAAAAATTGTAATGACACGCCCCTGTTAAACAGGGGCTGAAAAATTGGGCCTTAGGCACTGGTGCCACAACACTCCAACCCCTCACAGATACTGTACTTGGAGCACAGCAATGAGCCCTATGGCAAATTATTGCTAAAAAAATTGTAATTACACGCCCCTGTAAAACAGGGGCTGAAAAATTGGGCCTTAGCCACTGGTGGCGGCACCCATAAACAAAAATGATCTTCCAAGCTATCATCATCAATCGTATCATTGAGGACTCGGAGGAGGAGGATAGCCAGTCAACATAACAGCACAGGCACTCAGCATCAGCATCAGTCTTGAAGGGATGTGACATGTTAAAATCAATTAGTCTGTTATATCAGCATCAGGTGTGTGGTAGCTGGTGGTGATCCAAGACTGGTTCCTCTTGATGAAAGTCAGTCGATCAACCGAGTCGGTGGACAGGCGCACCCTGTGATCCGTGACAAATCCTCCAGCAGCACTGAATGTGCGTTCCGAAAGAACGCTGGATGCAGGACAGGCCAGTAGCTCAATTGCATACTGTGCAAGCTCTGGCCAGTGATCCATCCTCAAGACCCAGTAAGCCAGAGGATTTTCGGTGGGGAAGGTGTCCAAGTCTGACCTTGCCCCTAGATATTCCTGCACCATGTTTATCAGACGCTGGCGATGGTTGCTGGAACCGATCATACTTTGGGGCTGCGGACTAAAGAATTGTCTGAACGCATCGGTCAGACGGCCACCTTCCCCACCGCTCCTTCTTTGACTGGCCGAAGCCTCAGCAACTCGTTGTCCAGGACCAGGAGTTTGTAACCTCCCAGTCTCTGGGAACGCGTTGCACAGACCTTTCTGCAAGGCCTCCCGGAGTTGTCTCATCCTCTGCTCCCTCTGCGACGGTAACATAAGGTCCGCAACCTTACCCTTGTACCGTGGATCAAGGAGAGTGGCCAGCCAGTAATGGTCCCTCTCCTTGATCCGAAGAATACGAGGATCCTTCCGCAGACTTTGCAGGATCAGGGAGGCCATGCAGCGTAGGTTTGCTGAGGCATTTGGTCCGGAGTCCTCTGGGTCACTAAGGACGACATGATCCGCAGCCACCTCCTCCCAGCCACGTACAAGTCCACTGGTTTCTTGGGACTGTAAATCATCCCTAAAAGACTGCTGCTGATGATGCTGAGTGCCAGCCTCCACCTCCATGCTGACACAATCCTCCTCCTCCTCCTCCTCCTCCTCCTCCTCCTCTTCCTGTGCGATGGGTGGGACAGAAGGAACACTGTCTGGGTAAAGGGGGCCTTGAGAGGCAAGGAAGTCCTCCTCTTCCTGCCTCTGTTCTGCCTCAAGTGCCCTGTCCATTATTCCACGCAGCGTGTGCTCCAACAGGTGGACAAGAGGTACAGTGTCACTGATGCATGCACTGTCACTGCTCACCATCCTCGTGGCCTCCTCAAATGGTGCCAGGACAGTGCATGCATCCCTGATCATGCCCCACTGGCGTGGAGAAAAAAAACCAAGCTCCCCTGACCCTGTCCTGGTGCCGTAGTCGCACAGGTACTCATTGATGGCCCTCTGCTGCGTTTGCAGCCGCTGCAGCATGGCCAACGTTGAGTTCCACCTGGTGGGCATGTCACATATAAGGCGGTTCTTGGGCAGGTTCAACTCCTTTTGCAGCTCAGCCAGGCGAGCACTGGCATTATAAGATCTGCGGAAATGCACACAGACTTTCCTGGCCTGCCTCAGGACATCCTGTAAGCCCGGGTACCTGCCCAAGAACCGCTGCACCACCAGGTTAAGGACGTGAGCCACACAGGGCACATGGGTCAGTTGTCCCTGTCGGAGGGCGGAGAGAAGGTTGGTGCCATTGTCGCAAACCACCATTCCTGGCTTAAGCTGGCGTGGCGTCAACCACCTCTCGGCCTGGCCCTGCAGAGCAGACAGGACCTCTGCCCCAGTGTGGCTTCTGTCCCCCAAACACACCAGCGCAAGCACGGCATGGCATCTTTTTGCCTGCGTACTTGCGTAGCCCCGTGAACGGCTACGGAGCACCGCTGGTTCATAGGACAAACCACAGGAAGAGGCCATGGAGGAAGAAGAAGAGGAGGGGGTGGAGGAGAGAGGTGTGTCACAACCAGTAGTAGCATTTTGGAGGCGTGGCGGTGGGACAACCTCCAACACTACTGCACCTTGTCCTGCATCCTTCCCAGCTGCCAAAAGAGTGACCCAATGGGCCGTGAAAGAAAGGTAACGTCCCTGTCCATGCCTGCTGGACCATGAGTCAGCGGTAATATGCACCTTACCGCTGACCGCCCTGTCCAGCGAGGCCAAGACATTGCCTTCCACATGCCGGTAGAGAGCCGGAATAGCCTTCCGTGAGAAAAAGTGGCGTTTGGGAACCTGCCACTGAGGAACCGCACATTGCACAAACTCACAGAAGGGGGCCGAGTCTACCAACTGAAAAGGCAGCAGTTGAAGCGCTAGCAATTTAGCCAAGCTAGCATTCAACCGCTGGGCATGTGGATGGCTGGGAGTGAACTTCTTTCGACGGTCCAGCAGCTGGGGCAGGGAAATTTGCCTGCTAGAATCGGACGTCGGTGTACTGCTAGCAGAGTGGCCGCAAGTACTTGGCTGTGACACACCTAATTCTACACCTTCATTCCTCTCAGTGCATGTTTCAGAGAGGACTGAAGTTATAGTGGGGTTGGAGATCCCAGCTGATGCGGTGCAAGGAGAGGTCCGCTTTGTTCTTTGGTGTGGGTCTTTCAGGTAGGCTTGCCAACGAGCTGCATGGCAGGTCAACATATGTCTGGTCAGGCATGTGGTACCCAAGCGGCTGATGTTTTGGCCACGCGATATACGCTTGAGACATATGTTGCAAACAGCAGCTGTGCGATCTGATGCACTAGCCTCAAAAAAGGCCCACACCAAAGAACTTTTTGAATGACGGGCAGAGGCAGCGCCCTGCACAGGCGGAGCTCTGCGGTGTGATTCCGTCGGTGTACTGCCCTTACGCTGGCCACCAAAGGGCATCCTGCCTCGTTGGAGATGTGCCTCCTCCTCATCCTCCTCCTCCTCCTCTCTCCTATTAGGCACCCACGTGGAGTCAGTGACCTCATCATCACCTCCCTCCTCATCACTGGAGCCAATCTGGCAGTATGCTGCAGCTGCTGGAACATGACTGCCAGATTGGTGTCCTTCTTGAGCATCCCCTCTGTCTGCTCTCACGCTACTGCCTTCCTCTAGCTGGGTTTCATCATCAGACCCTTCGAAACGCTGGGCATCCTCCTGGAGCATGTACCCAACACTGTGCTGAAACAGTTCGGGGGACTCCTCAGGAGGAGGACATGGTGGGTCTAGGGAAGGAGTGACTGATGATGAGTCTGACATTGATACCAGGGAAGAGGACGCTTTGGCAGCTGCTTTTCCAGTACCCTGAGCCTGGGTGAGAGAGGATGAGGAGGAGGAGGAGGGCTTGGTCATCCACTCTACCAAGTCTTCGGCATGATGTGGCTCAACATGTCCAGCTGCCGAAAAGAAGGACAAGCGTGTCCCATGGCCATGTGCTGATGACAATGCACCGCGTCCACGACCAGCACTGTTGCCCCCAGACACAGAGCCTGCTTGCCCTCTTTTATTGCCTCCTGACTGTCTGCCTCTCCTTGTTTGCCTTCCAGACATTCTAATAGATGGCCTGCAGGGAGATGGGAAAAAAGCAATAAGGGCTACCTTCAGGTGTCCTTCTCTGTCCCTTGAAACAAGGACTTTGACAGTGAAAGAAACTGACACACTCTCCCTACCTACAGTTTTCTGTCCCTAGAAAAAATGTTTTTTTTAAGCACAATTTAGCACAAGGAGAATTCACTCACTGTCCTTCCAGGTCCCTGGAAACAAGGACTTTGACAGTGAAAGAAACTGACACACTCTCCCTACCTACAGTTTTCTGTCCCTAGAAAAATTTTTTTTTTAAGCACAATTTAGCACAAGGAGAATTCACTCACTGTCCTTCCAGGTCCCTGGAAACAAGGACTTTGACAGTGAAAGAAACTGACACACTCTCCCTACCTACAGTTTTCTGTCCCTAGAAAAAATGTTTTTTTTAAGCACAATTTAGCACAAGGAGAATTCACTCACTGTCCTTCCAGGTCCCTGGAAACAAGGACTTTGACAGTGAAAGAAACTGACACACTCTCCCTACCTACAGTTTTCTGTCCCTAGAAAAAATGTTTTTTTAAGCACAATTTAGCACAAGGAGAATTCACTCACTGTCCTTCCAGGTCCCTGGAAACAAGGACTTTGACAGTGAAAGAAACTGACACACTCTCCCTACCTACAGTTTTCTGTCCCTAGAAAAAATGTTTTTTTTAACCACAATTTAGCACAAGGAGAATTCACTCACTGTCCTTCCAGGTCCCTGGAAACAAGGACTTTGACAGTGAAAGAAACTGACACACTCTCCCTACCTACAGTTTTCTGTCCCTAGAAAAAATGTTTTTTTTAAGCACAATTTAGCACAAGGAGAATTCACTCACTGTCCTTCCAGGTCCCTGGAAACAAGGACTTTGACAGTGAAAGAAACTGACACACTCTCCCTACCTACAGTTTTCTGTCCCTAGAAAAAATGTTTTTTTTAAGCACAATTTAGCACAAGGAGAATTCACTCACTGTCCTTCCAGGTCCCTGGAAACAAGGACTTTGACAGTGAAAGAAACTGACACACTCTCCCTACCTACAGTTTTCTGTCCCTAGAAAAAATGTTTTTTTTAAGCACAATTTAGCACAAGGAGAATTCACTCACTGTCCTTCCAGGTCCCTGGAAACAAGGACTTTGACAGTGAAAGAAACTGACACACTCTCCCTACCTACAGTTTTCTGTCCCTAGAAAAAATGTTTTTTTTAAGCACAATTTAGCACAAGGAGAATTCACTCACTGTCCTTCCAGGTCCCTGGAAACAAGGACTTTGACAGTGAAAGAAACTGACACACTCTCCCTACCTACAGTTTTCTGTCCCTAGAAAAAATGTTTTTTTTAAGCACAATTTAGCACAAGGAGAATTCACTCACTGTCCTTCCAGGTCCCTGGAAACAAGGACTTTGACAGTGAAAGAAACTGACACACTCTCCCTACCTACAGTTTTCTGTCCCTAGAAAAAATGTTTTTTTTAAGCACAATTTAGCACAAGGAGAATTCACTCACTGTCCTTCCAGGTCCCTGGAAACAAGGACTTTGACAGTGAAAGAAACTGACACACTCTCCCTACCTACAGTTTTCTGTCCCTAGAAAAAATGTTTTTTTAAGCACAATTTAGCACAAGGAGAATTCACTCACTGTCCTTCCAGGTCCCTGGAAACAAGGACTTTGACAGTGAAAGAAACTGACACACTCTCCCTACCTATAGTTTTCTGTCCCTAGAAAAAATGTTTTTTTTAAGCACAATTTAGCACAAGGAGAATTCACTCACTGTCCTTCCAGGTCCCTGGAAACAAGGACTTTGACAGTGAAAGAAACTGACACACTCTCCCTACCTACAGTTTTCTGTCCCTAGAAAAAATGTTTTTTTTAAGCACAATTTAGCACAAGGAGAATTCACTCACTGTCCTTCCAGGTCCCTGGAAACAAGGACTTTGACAGTGAAAGAAACTGACACACTCTCCCTACCTACAGTTTTCTGTCCCTAGAAAAAATGTTTTTTTTAAGCACAATTTAGCACAAGGAGAATTCACTCACTGTCCTTCCAGGTCCCTGGAAACAAGGACTTTGACAGTGAAAGAAACTGACACACTCTCCCTACCTACAGTTTTCTGTCCCTAGAAAAAATGTTTTTTTTAAGCACAATTTAGCACAAGGAGAATTCACTCACTGTCCTTCCAGGTCCCTGGAAACAAGGACTTTGACAGTGAAAGAAACTGACACACTCTCCCTACCTACAGTTTTCTGTCCCTAGAAAAAATGTTTTTTTTAAGCACAATTTAGCACAAGGAGAATTCACTCACTGTCCTTCCAGGTCCCTGGAAACAAGGACTTTGACAGTGAAAGAAACTGACACACTCTCCCTACCTACAGTTTTCTGTCCCTAGAAAAAATGTTTTTTTTAAGCACAATTTAGCACAAGGAGAATTCACTCACTGTCCTTCCAGGTCCCTGGAAACAAGGACTTTGACAGTGAAAGAAACTGACACACTCTCCCTACCTACAGTTTTCTGTCCCTAGAAAAAATGTTTTTTTTAAGCACAATTTAGCACAAGGAGAATTCACTCACTGTCCTTCCAGGTCCCTGGAAACAAGGACTTTGACAGTGAAAGAAACTGACACACTCTCCCTACCTACAGTTTTCTGTCCCTAGAAAAAATGTTTTTTTTAAGCACAATTTAGCACAAGGAGAATTCACTCACTGTCCTTCCAGGTCCCTGGAAACAAGGACTTTGACAGTGAAAGAAACTGACACACTCTCCCTACCTACAGTTTTCTGTCCCTAGAAAAAATGTTTTTTTTAAGCACAATTTAGCACAAGGAGAATTCACTCACTGTCCTTCCAGGTCCCTGGAAACAAGGACTTTGACAGTGAAAGAAACTGACACACTCTCCCTACCTACAGTTTTCTGTCCCTAGAAAAAATGTTTTTTTTAAGCACAATTTAGCACAAGGAGAATTCACTCACTGTCCTTCCAGGTCCCTGGAAACAAGGACTTTGACAGTGAAAGAAACTGACACACTCTCCCTACCTACAGTTTTCTGTCCCTAGAAAAAATGTTTTTTTTAAGCACAATTTAGCACAAGGAGAATTCACTCACTGTCCTTCCAGGTCCCTGGAAACAAGGACTTTGACAGTGAAAGAAACTGACACACTCTCCCTACCTACAGTTTTCTGTCCCTAGAAAAAATGTTTTTTTTAAGCACAATTTAGCACAAGGAGAATTCACTCACTGTCCTTCCAGGTCCCTGGAAACAAGGACTTTGACAGTGAAAGAAACTGACACACTCTCCCTACCTACAGTTTTCTGTCCCTAGAAAAAATGTTTTTTTTAAGCACAATTTAGCACAAGGAGAATTCACTCACTGTCCTTCCAGGTCCCTGGAAACAAGGACTTTGACAGTGAAAGAAACTGACACACTCTCCCTACCTACAGTTTTCTGTCCCTAGAAAAAATGTTTTTTTTAAGCACAATTTAGCACAAGGAGAATTCACTCACTGTCCTTCCAGGTCCCTGGAAACAAGGACTTTGACAGTGAAAGAAACTGACACACTCTCCCTACCTACAGTTTTCTGTCCCTAGAAAAAATGGGTTTTTTTAAGCACAATTTAGCACAAGGAGAATTCACTCACTGTCCTTCCAGGTCCCTGGAAACAAGGACTTTGACAGTGAAAGAAACTGACACACTCTCCCTACCTACAGTTTTCTGTCCCTAGAAAAAATGTTTTTTTTAAGCACAATTTAGCACAAGGAGAATTCACTCACTGTCCTTCCAGGTCCCTGGAAACAAGGACTTTGACAGTGAAAGAAACTGACACACTCTCCCTACCTACAGTTTTCTGTCCCTAGAAAAAATGTTTTTTTTAAGCACAATTTAGCACAAGGAGAATTCACTCACTGTCCTTCCAGGTCCCTGGAAACAAGGACTTTGACAGTGAAAGAAACTGACACACTCTCCCTACCTACAGTTTTCTGTCCCTAGAAAAAATGTTTTTTTTTAAGCACAATTTAGCACAAGGAGAATTCACTCACTGTCCTTCCAGGTCCCTGGAAACAAGGACTTTGACAGTGAAAGAAACTGACACACTCTCCCTACCTACAGTTTTCTGTCCCTAGAAAAAATGTTTTTTTTAAGCACAATTTAGCACAAGGAGAATTCACTCACTGTCCTTCCAGGTCCCTGGAAACAAGGACTTTGACAGTGAAAGAAACTGACACACTCTCCCTACCTACAGTTTTCTGTCCCTAGAAAAAATTTTTTTTTTAAGCACAATTTAGCACAAGGAGAATTCACTCACTGTCCTTCCAGGTCCCTGGAAACAAGGACTTTGACAGTGAAAGAAACTGACACACTCTCCCTACCTACAGTTTTCTGTCCCTAGAAAAAATGTTTTTTTTAAGCACAATTTAGCACAAGGAGAATTCACTCACTGTCCTTCCAGGTCCCTGGAAACAAGGACTTTGACAGTGAAAGAAACTGACACACTCTCCCTACCTACAGTTTTCTGTCCCTAGAAAAAATGTTTTTTTTAAGCACAATTTAGCACAAGGAGAATTCACTCACTGTCCTTCCAGGTCCCTGGAAACAAGGACTTTGACAGTGAAAGAAACTGACACACTCTCCCTACCTACAGTTTTCTGTCCCTAGAAAAAAATGTTTTTTTTTAAGCACAATTTAGCACAAGGAGAATTCACTCACTGTCCTTCCAGGTCCCTGGAAACAAGGACTTTGACAGTGAAAGAAACTGACACACTCTCCCTACCTACAGTTTTCTGTCCCTAGAAAAAATGTTTTTTTTAAGCACAATTTAGCACAAGGAGAATTCACTCACTGTCCTTCCAGGTCCCTGGAAACAAGGACTTTGACAGTGAAAGAAACTGACACACTCTCCCTACCTACAGTTTTCTGTCCCTAGAAAAAATGTTTTTTTTAAGCACAATTTAGCACAAGGAGAATTCACTCACTGTCCTTCCAGGTCCCTGGAAACAAGGACTTTGACAGTGAAAGAAACTGACACACTCTCCCTACCTACAGTTTTCTGTCCCTAGAAAAAATGTTTTTTTTAAGCACAATTTAGCACAAGGAGAATTCACTCACTGTCCTTCCAGGTCCCTGGAAACAAGGACTTTGACAGTGAAAGAAACTGACACACTCTCCCTACCTACAGTTTTCTGTCCCTAGAAAAAATGTTTTTTTTAAGCACAATTTAGCACAAGGAGAATTCACTCACTGTCCTTCCAGGTCCCTGGAAACAAGGACTTTGACAGTGAAAGAAACTGACACACTCTCCCTACCTACAGTTTTCTGTCCCTAGAAAAAATGTTTTTTTTAAGCACAATTTAGCACAAGGAGAATTCACTCACTGTCCTTCCAGGTCCCTGGAAACAAGGACTTTGACAGTGAAAGAAACTGACACACTCTCCCTACCTACAGTTTTCTGTCCCTAGAAAAAATGTTTTTTTTAAGCACAATTTAGCACAAGGAGAATTCACTCACTGTCCTTCCAGGTCCCTGGAAACAAGGACTTTGACAGTGAAAGAAACTGACACACTCTCCCTACCTACAGTTTTCTGTCCCTAGAAAAAATGTTTTTTTTAAGCACAATTTAGCACAAGGAGAATTCACTCACTGTCCTTCCAGGTCCCTGGAAACAAGGACTTTGACAGTGAAAGAAACTAACACACTCTCCCTACCTACAGTTTTCTGTCCCTAGAAAAAATGTTTTTTTTAAGCACAATTTAGCACAAGGAGAATTCACTCACTGTCCTTCCAGGTCCCTGGAAACAAGGACTTTGACAGTGAAAGAAACTGACACACTCTCCCTACCTACAGTTTTCTGTCCCTAGAAAAAATGTTTTTTTTAAGCACAATATAGCACAAGCACAAAACACACTGACACTCTCCCTACCTATCCTTCTCTTTCCCTAAACTAAAGGAATCCAGGTTAAGCAAGAAAGAAATAAAAGTCACTGTCCCTGCCTATGCTGCTCTATCCCTGCTCCGGAACACACTACACTAGGCCGCCGTGCTGGCGGCCTTTTATAGTGTGGGGCGTGTACTAAACACCCTCAGCAATAATTGGCCACAGGCATCCTGCCTGTGGCCAATCATTGCTCTCCTCGCTGCCGGCGCTGTGATTGGCCAAGCATGCGGGGTCACAGTGCATGCTTGGCCAATCACAGCGCCTGGATGACACTGCGATGGCGTAGTGCATTGTGGGCCGTTCGCGTCACTCGAATTTGGCGCGAACGGCCCAAATCGTTCGATCTTCGTCGAACGATCGAACAGCCGATGTTCGAGTCGAACGTATGTTCGACTCGAACACGAAGCTCATCCCTAATCTGGAAGAACACACTACTGACCCTAGCATAGAGAGACACTGGCAAGATGCAGACAAAGCTGACATACAAGAAGATCGGAATCAGGTAAGTCTTAATCAGATCAACCCTTTCCCTCATAGATAACTTCCATCTCTTCCAGCTGACCACCTTAGTATTGGCAATTTCCAGTCTGCCTTCCCAGTTTTTGAGGCCATAATCGCCGGGTCCAAATTCAATGCCTAGTATCTTAATTCTTTCCTGGGGCACTGGAAAGGTGTCCGGGAGATCAAACCCCTCACCTTCCTTTCCCATCCAGAAAACTTCAGTCTTTTCCTGATTGATCTTGGAGCCTGATGCTTCAGAATACCGTGATGTCAGAGAGACCACCTCCTCCGCTTCATCCGTCCCAGTGACAATCACCGACACATCATCCGCATAGGCAACAACCCTCAATGGCGGCTCACCCGGGAGCCCCACTGGTACCCCACACAACATGCCGCTCTCTAGCCTCCTGATGAAGGGGTCGATTGCAAACACATAGAGCAGGGGACTCAGGGGACAACCCTGGCGCACCCCGGAGCCAACCCCAAAGGACTGTCCAACCCAACCATTAACAAGAGGGAAGCTTTCTGCCCCCTTATACAAGACTTTCAGCCAATCGACAAAACCACCCGGCAGACCGTACTTACTAAGGAGCAACCACAGGTACTCATGGTTAACACGATCAAAAGCCTTTGCCTGATCCAATGTCAGCAAATACTTTCCCCAGCCTGCAGCCCTGCACCGCTCCAAGGCCTCCCGGACAGCTAAAACCGCTGTGAAGGTGCTCCTACCCTGGACCGAACAGTGCTGATGGCGAGAAAGCAAAGACTCTGCCACTGACGATAGGCGCCAGAAAAATATCTTTGCCAGTATCTTTCTATCGACATTAAGAAGGCTGATGGGGCGCCAATTCTCAATCATCGAAGGATCTTTACCCTTTGAAAGAAGAATCACAGCCGAGTGCCTCATGGAAGGGGAAAGCACCCCCTCAGCAAGGCAACTGTTAAAAACCTCTACCAAATGCAGGGCCAGAATAGACTTAAAGGCTTTGTAAAACTCAGCCGTCAAGCCATCCGGTCCAGGCGACTTTTTGATGGCAAGCTGTTCAATTGCCCTCATCACCTCTTCGACTGTGATCTCCTCTGTCAAATTCATCAATGGAACATCTCCACCATTTAGACCTGGAGTAGAGTCCAAAAAGCTTTCCATCTTGTCACGATCAAGCTCTTTCCTCCCAAGAAGGTCGGCATAAAAGGACCTCACGACCTCCAGAATCCCTGACCTGGACTTTGTCAAGGAACCTGTACTGTCCTTAAGGCCAACGACCGTTTTAACAGCTACACCTTGTTTGCAGTTCTGGTAAGGGTCAGGCGAGTGGTACTTTCCATAGTCCCTCTCCAGAACCAAAGAGGCATGCCGGTCATATTGACACTTCCTGAGAAGGAGTTTCACTTCGGAGATTGCCCCAGGATCTCCTCCTCTCGAAACAAGAATATCCAGCTTCCTCCGTAAACGTTGGTAGGTCATGTATTTATTAAACTGATTTCTATTGGCTAGGCCCCTGAAGAATCCAGCGATCCTCTTTTTGGTCAGCTCCCACCACTCAGCCTTGCTGCTACAAAAGTCCAGGATGGTCACCTGTGCCTGAAAGAATTCCTCAAAGGATTGTCTAACATGTTCTTCCTTGAGTAGTGTCGAATTTAATCTCCAGATGCCCTTGCCCCTCTGAGGGGCGTCTGAAGCATTCAGTACCACAGATAGCATACAGTGATCAGAGAACTCTACTGCCTGCACCACTGGGGGCGAGAAAGCAGAGGCCTCCTTCAAAAAAAACCTATCTATCCTACTCTGACTATTACCACGATGAAAAGTGAACCCGGTGTCATCTGGGAGGTGCTTAATGTGCACATCCACAAGACCAGCATCCCTAACCATACTATTTAAAAAAACGCTATCATATCCCAGCCTGTCCTTGAAGTCCTTCCTGTCCTTGGGCCTAGTTACTGTATTAAAGTCACCTCCAAAGACCACTTGCCGGGATGTAAAAAGAAATGGCTTGATCCTTGTAAAAAGGCATTTCCTGTCCCACTTTGTGTGCGGCCCATAAACATTGATTAGGCGCAGGTCCTGCCCTCCCACAAGGACGTCTAAGACCATACATCTCCCAATCTCCACCTCAATAACCCGCCGGACAGTTACCATGCCGGTTTTAAACAACACCGCCACACCGCCGTAAGGCTCGGCCGCAAGAGACCAGTAAGATGGACCATACCTCCACTCTCTCTTGGCCATATGAATATCTGCCAAGGAGGTGAGCCTAGTCTCTTGCAAAAATAAAATTTCAGCATCTAATTGGCTGAACAAAAAGAAGGCCATAGAACGAGCTCTTACTGACTTAATGCTGGCGACATTAATTGTCACCACTTTTAACGGAGGGGGAACCGCCATTTGGGTTATTGGGTGGATTGCTTCTTAGCTCCCCTCTGCTGCTCATCACCAGAAGCCTCTCTCTTTCTAGAGGCCGCCTCAAAATCCATTTCGGAATCGGAACTTCTCTCAGAAGAAGCTCCGGATGAAGAAATATCCCACTTGGAGGACCTATGACGGCTGGAGACAGGAACCGGAGCTTCCCGTCCCCGTTCCGTCCTCACCGCCTGCCTCTTCCGCCTCCCAACCTTCCTTCTCTCTTCCAGGTACTGCAGGTCAGCCTCAGAGATGCCCTCATCTCTTACTTTTTTCTTTAAAGTCTTTCTAGAAGACTTCTTTACAGAGGAAGAAGCAACCTTTTTAGTACACGCTGGTGGGGGGGGGTGATCCCTTTAAGTCAGACTCAGGAGGGGTAGACTCCTGGGGGGTAACTGACTCGGGGGGCACAGACTTGGAAGGTTCTGACACAAGAGGAGAGGGTACAGTAGGCTGGGGGGACACAGAGACAGAAACAGAAGGAGTACTTACAGACACAGGAGGGGTGGCCACAGGAACTGGAGAGGGATCCTGAGCAGGACCAGGGGAGGGGGTCACCGCAGAGGAGGATGGTACACCAGGGGTCTCACCCTCCATCCTGTCCAGCCCCGACATGTCCTCTACTACCTCCTTCTCCATATTGTGCCAGGCTTCAGGACACCTGCTGTAGGGGTGGCCAAGGCGCAGGCACAGGTTGCACCTGATCATTTTGGTGCAGTCCTTAGCCATATGACCCTGACCCCGACACACTGAACATATCAAGGCTGAACAGGAGGAGCTCAAGTGCCCCTTTTCTCCACAGCGGTGACACAGCTTCGGCTGACCAGGGTAGAAAACAGTCATCCTATCCCTCCCTATGAAAGCTGAGGAGGGCAAGTGACGGACAACATTCCCATCCCTGGCCAACCTGACTGTTACCGACCATCCCCCAGTCCAGATGTTACGCTCATCATGGATTTTATTAGGTTTGGTCAAAACCTCCCCATAGTTCTTTAACCAGACCTCTAGATCCCGAGCAGGAACACTCTCATTAGTCAGGATAATGGTTATTTTTTTTACTGTTGACCTCTGAGACACCGCAACTGGGACCAGGCCTTCCCATTCAGGTCTTGACCTGCACCGAGCCTCATATCGCTCCCAGAACAGGTCAAGACCCTCTGGCCTGGTGAAGCTAACCGTATAGTCCCTTGTCCCAGCTACATGTATAAAGGCATACAGGTCATTTGCACCAAAACCCATCTCCAATATCAAGTCCACCACTGCACGCCGTGCTGGAGGGATGGCACCACCTTCCCATTTCAGAATAACTACATTACGTCTTGGACCCCCAGCAGAAGCCAGAGACCCAAGACCAGATCTTGGGGTGCTCAAAGTGGCAGCTTGCAGTGGAAAACCCCGCTTGGGAGCGGGACTACCAGGAGCAGAGTGTGCCACCTGTGCAAAAGTAGGTTTATCAGGGCCAAGGGCCGCCACTGAAGTCACATTAGTCTGTATATTATTATTATTATCAACTGTATGAACTGAAATGGCAGGATCTGTAGCAGGACGATTGTTCATCACACTGGTACTGGGGTGATTGTTATCAGTCACAGAACTATTCAAATTCTCATCAGGAATGGTCACAGTTGCTGCAATACCAGCTGTCTCCTGATGCTGCACTGTAGAGTCCTCAGCAGCAGTGGGGCAAACAGCTTTGGACTCAGCCAAAGAAGGGTTAATGGGCTGTGCTGACACTTGCAGTCCATCCACAGAAATTACATTTTTTAAATGTAAGTCTTGCTGCATTGTAGCCTCAGCAGGCACAACATTGCTGCACACAGGACTAGCAGCCCGATTGTCATTAGGCACATCATCAGTCACAGTGTTAAAAGGAACAAAAACAGTCTTATCCACAACATGGGATTTAGCAGGCTTAACCTTATCAGGTACATCATCAGTAATGTCTTCCTCATTAAATATCATCTGATCTCCCCGCATAGGAGACTCCATTACCTGGATGGCCCTCAGCATGCCTCCAGATTCCTGGGAAGGCCTGGGGCTGCTTACCTCTCCCTGGGGGGGCAGGGGGGCAGAACTGGGGGTCTCCTCCACCTCCATCTTTGTCACCCTTCCAAACCTCTTGTCGTTGCAAAATTTTTCCTTAAAGGGCCCATCTCTGCCTTCCATCATGGCTACGATGGTCTCCTGATGATCCACACGGACCTTGGCCAGCTGGATTTCAGGATCCATGGATCCCCGTTTCTGGCTATGTAAGCCCTCACGTTGCCTTCGCAGGCGCTTCAGCTCCGCTCTCAGCTTGTAGAGCTTGTCCCTCTCCCTGTTCAGGACCTTAATCCCGGCCACCACTCGCTCCCGAATGGCCTCCGAGCCTTCATCCTCACCAGGGGTAGAGAGATCAGCTTGTGCAGAGGCAGGCAGTTCACCTGATGGCCCAGGAGATGGCTGGGAGCCTCCAGCAGGAGAGGCCCTGCTGGTCTCCATGGCCTCCCCAGAAAGGGGGCCAGGGAGCTGGGATAGATTTCACCACCACTCCCTTCTCACAGAGCAGCTTCAGAGGCACCTTCCTCCTGACACACCTGTGCTCCAATGATGGGTGGGGCACTATTCCTCCCACTGACACCAATGATGGGACACTATTCCTTCCGCTGACATCAGTGATGGGACACTATTCCTTCCACTGACACCAATGATGGGACACTATTCCTTCCGCTGACATCAGTGATGGGACACTATTCCTTCCACTGACATCAATGATGGGACACTATTCCTTCCAGTGACATAAATGATAGGACACTATTCCTTCTACTGACATCAGTGATGGGACACTATTCCTTCCGCTGACACCGATGATGGGGCACTATTCCTTCCACTGATACCAATGATGGGACACTATTCCTTCCACTGAAACCTGTGATGGGACACTATTCCTTCCACTGACACCAATGATGGTACACTATTCCTTCTACTGACATCAGTGATGGGACACTATTCCTTCCACTGACATCAGTGATGGGACACTATTCCTTCCACTGACACCAATGATGGGACACTATTCCTTCCGCTGACATCAGTGATGGGACACTATTCCTTCCACTCACACCAATGATGGGACACTATTCCTTCCACTGACACCACTGATGAGACACTATTCCTTCCACTGACACCAATGATGGTACACTATTCCTTCCACTGACATCAGTGATGGGACACTATTTCTTCCACTGACATCAGTGATGGGACACTATTCCTTCCAGTGACATAAATGATGGGACACTATTCCTTCTATTGACATCAGTGATGGGACACTATTCCTTCTGCTGACATCAGTGATGGGACACTATTCCTTCCACTGACACCAATGATGGGACACTATCCCTTCCGCTGACATCAGTGATGGGACACTATTTCTTCCACTGACATCAATGATGGGACACTATTCCTTCCAGTGACATAAATGATAGGACACTATTCCTTCTACTGACATCAGTGATGGGACACTATTTCTTCCGCTGACACCGATGATGGGGCACTATTCCTTCCACTGATACCAATGATGGGACACTATTCCTTCCACTGAAACCTGTGATGGGACACTATTCCTTTCACTGACATCAATGATGGGACAATATTCCTTCCACTGACATTAATGATGGGACAATATTCCTTACACTGACACCACGGATGGGACTATCCCTGTCCCTGCTGAAGAAAAGCATCCCTACAACATGATGCTGCCACCACCATGTTTCACGGTGGGGATGGTGTGTTCAGGGTGATGTGCAGGATTAGTTTTCCGCCACACATAGCGTTTTACTTTTAGGCAAAAAAGTTTAATTTTGGTCTCATCTGACCAGAGCCACTTCTTCCACATGTTTGTTGTGTCCCCACATGGCTTCTCGCACACTTAAAACAGGACTTCTTATGGCTTTCTTTAAACAATGGCATTCTACTTGCCACTCTTCTATAAAGGCCAGATTTGTTGCGTGCACCACTAATAGTTGTCCTATGAACAGATTCTCCCACCTGAGCTGTGGATCTCTGCAGCTCCTCCAGAGTTACCATGGGCCTCTTGGCTGCTTCTCTGATGAATGCTCTCCTTGCCCGGCCTGTCAGTTTAGGTGGACGGCCATGTCTTGGTAGGTTTGCAGTTGTGCCATACTCTTTCCATTTTCAGATGATGGATTGAACAGTGCTCCGTGAGATGATCAAAGCTTGGCATATTATTTTATAACCTCCAAACCTCCAAAACGTTATGCCTGACCTATCTGGTGTGTTTCTTGGCCTTCATGATGCTGTTGGTCACTAAGGTTCTCTAACAAACCTCTGAGGGCTTTACAGAACAGCTGTATTTATACTGAGATGAAATTACACACAGGTGGACTCTATTTACTAATTAGGTAACTTCTGAAGGCAATTGGTTTCGATAGATTTTAGTTAGGGGTATCAGAGTAAAGGGGACTGAATACAAATGCACGGCACACTTTTCACATATTTATTTGTAAAAAATTTGGAAAATCATTTATCATTTTCCATCCACTTCACAATTATGTGCCACTTTGTGTTGGTCTATTACATAAAATTCTACTAAAATACATTTCAAGGGGTATGAATACCTTTTCAAGGCACTGTATGTTTACTATCTGTGTATTAGGAAACATGGAACATGGAGGACTCTCCCTGTCTCTACATAGGTATATAAAACCATGTACAATAAATAAAGCAAAAGTAAATCACAAGACTACATTGCAATCTTTTATATACACAAGTAAAACATTGATGAGTTATCTCTGCCGCTTGCTCTGTACCCCAAAAAGATAACTAGAACTTTGGAAGGATGAGAGTGCTACAAATTTTCAGTAAGAATTAAAAAAAATATGTAACAAGAATACTTAGCTATGGATGCCTTTTAGCCAAGGAGTCCCGCCCGCTTCTATTGCGGCTTGGTACATGATCAAACCAGGCGCATGCTTGCCCTGGTACGAGACTACCTCACTCCAGTTTTGGCAGCAGTATATATAGGACTGATTGGTAGTAACAACCAATCGAATGGCGGCTGGTGCTCCATTTTTTGGGGTGGCAGCAAAAAAAAAACTTTGTTTGCTTGCCAGCCCCGCGCTTACCCCATACAACACACGGGTGGCTTCCCCAGCTTCTCCTCCTGGCCAATCCGGTCACTTCTCTTCCCGGCCAATCTGGTCTTAGGACCTTAGCTTCCTGTCCTGATTGGACCCGGGAGGAGAAGCAGGAAGACAGTATTGAATGTTGATTCGCTAATGTCACAAGTATGTGGGCTCTGCACCCCAAGCCAAAACTTTTTGAAGCCAATTAGAGCCTTTGGCTCTAATCGTGTGCTTAAAAAAAAACTATGTAGAACTCTATGCGTCTCGCGCCCTGCATGGAGATTAGGGGCCGGCGCATAGAGATAAGGGGGGCGGCACCCCTGCGCCCCTTAAGGACCGGCTGCCGGTGAACCAACCATAAAACAGTATTACCTTTAAAGTGGTTCTAAAGCCTGTTTTTTTTCTTTAAAATAATAAACACATCATACTTACTTGCTCTGTGCAGTGGTTTTGCATAGAGCAGCCCTGATCCAACTCTTCTAGGGTGCTTATGGCCCCTCCCCATGGCTCAGTCGCCCCCACTCCCTCCTCACAAGCTGTATCTCAACCAATCAAGAGAGAGAGTCTAGGGAAAGGCTCGAAACTCATGCACATTGCTGGATCAGGATCGGGCTCAAGTAAGTATGGAGGGGGGGGGCTGCGGGGGGAACTGCACCCTGGAGATTTTTTTTACATAAATAACCATACAACACTTTCAGCCTTTAGAACCACTTAAAGGAAGATAGCACATTCCTGAAGGGCTTGGCAATGGCATTCCTATAGTATTAAGTGAGTTAAGGTAACCAGGCTTAGGTTGCATCCTTATGCCCCGTACACACGATCGGAAATTCTGACAAGAAAACCATGGATTTTTTCTGAGGGAATGTTGGCTCAAACTTGTGTTGCATACACACGGTCACACAAATCTTGTCTGAAATTCTGACCGTCAAGAACACGGTGACGTACAAGACATACGACGAGCCGAGATCAATGAAGTTCAATTGGCAGTTCGGCTCTTCTGCTTGATTCTGAGCATGCATGTTTTTTTGCGTGTCGGAATTGCATACAGACTAGAGGAATTTCCGACAAGAACTTTTTCTGTCGGAAAAATAGAGAACCTGCTCTCAATCTTTTGCTGGCGGAAATTCTGACAGAAAATGTTGGATGGAGCATACACGCACACAGTCGGAATATCCGACCAAAGGCTCACATCCAACTTTTTTTGACGGAAAATCCTATCGTGTGTACAGGGCATAAGAAAAGCCCTGTACACACGATCAGATATCCTATGGATTTTCGTCTGATGGATTTGTCCATCAGAAATCCGATGAAACTGTTTTCCATCAGTCTTGCCCACACACCATCAGTCAAAAAACCGACCGTTCCAAACGTGGTGACGTAAAACACTCAGATGAGCTGAGAAAAATGAAATTCAATGCTACTGAGCATGTGTCGACTTGATTCTGAGCATGCTTGGGTTTTTTATCTGATGGATTTCCCCACAGACGATCGGAAAATGCCATCGGTTTTTTATCCATCAGATAATTTTAAAACATGTTCTATTTTTTAAAACCGATGGAAAAAAGACTGATGGGTCCCATACACGATCGGTTTGTCTGATGAAAACAATCCATCAGACGGTTTTCATCAGTCAAACTGATCGTGTGTACAGGGCTTTATTGTTGAGCCAATAAGAATAAGGAAATACGACATTTCCCCATCATCAGCACATCAATATAAAACAAACACATTTTAGGGGCTCAAAACCCCACTTTTATCAGCGCTAAGGAATAAGACAACATACGAAAATAGGAGCTTGTAAAAAGGCTGAAGCAGTCAGTGGGTGCTGTCCCGGCTGGGAGGGTTGGGGTTAAAGTTTTGCCTGCTCTCCTGATCGATTTGGTGGGTTTTCCTGTCTGGGTTTGGCTCACTTGCCCTGTGCTATATAAATTGGGACAGTGGTCTGGTTCAGAGAGTTCCCACGAGGGGGCCCAGGGAGTCGTCCTTAGCTCAGTATGTCCCTCCAAAATGCAAGCTACTGTGGAAGTTGTGCAGCGACACGAGAAACCAAGAGTTAGCTGGAGAACAGTTGCAATGTCAAGTGTACATGGTGTACATTCATCTCTAAGACTAGAGGTCCGCCTTATGGTCGAGCATTCCCCCACAGCAGCCTCGGCCTTGTCCTGAGGCATTGGAAAAGATGGCACAAAGTGAAAGTACCCCGTGTGTGTGTAAAGTGACCCTGAAACAAAGCGCCTAACGTAGCCCAGAAAGAACCCTCACCGGAGGTGGCCTTTCATGTAACCCTTACTTGGCACCCAACAAGGAGGGAAACATGGAGAACGTGACCTACAACCAACCTCCTTACCCTTACAAGCTCAGTATCTAAGACTGTAAACAGTGGTCAATAGCATACTACCCATGGCATGTACTGTAAATGCTCTACAATGATCATGACTCTATGTAGACATGTGCAGAACAAAAATATTTGTTTAGTTTCAGATCAATTCGTTAAGTTACTAAATTTTGTTGCATTCGTAACAAAATTAGTTTAGGTTAGTTTAGTTTTGGTTTATTCGTTGTCAACTGGATTCAAATTTTTCCATTGGATTAGAAGAATTTGAATCAAATTCAAATTTAAAAATATTGAATTGATACAAGTTCATTGTAAAGAATAGCTGGTTCTGTTCTATTAGAAATTCACATTTCGGAAGACAGCTATATTCTTTCTATTTTACTTTATCCTAATCTATTCAAAATTCTAATTTCGAAGATGGCTATATTCTTTCTATTTTATTCTTTTTTCTTTTCTATTATATTTCATTCTACTCTGTTTTATTCTTTTCATTTCATTTCTAAATTAATTTTCATTTTCATTTCTAAATTCCATTTGAATTTTGGAAGATGGCTATATTCTTTCTATTTTATTATTATTATAGGTACTTATATAGCGCCGTCAATTTACACAACGCTTTACATATACATCGTACATTCACATCAGTCCCTACCCTCAAGGAGCTTACAATATAAGGTCCCTAACTCACATTCATATACTAGGGCCAATTTAGACAGAAGCCAATTAACCTACCAGCATGTCTTTGTAGTGTGGGAGGAAACCAGAGTACCCGGAGGAAACCCACGCAGGCACAGGGAGAACATGCAAACTCCAGGCAGGTAGTGTTGTGGTTGGGATTCAAACCAGTGACCCTTTTTACTGCTAGGCGAGAGTGCTACCCACTACACCACTGTGCCGCCGAAGAGTTATTCTAATTTCAGAAGATGGATATATTCTTTCTATTTTATTTGAAAATGCAAATTTCGGAAGACGGCTATATTCTTTCTATTTTAATTGATTCTATTCTAAATTTGAATTAAAAAATTTGAATTTTGGAAGACAGCTTTATTTATTTTTTTTATATTTTATTCTATTCAAAATTCGAATTTTGGAAGACGGCTATATTCTTTCTATTTTATTCTATTCTATTCTGGTCTAATCTTGTCTATTTTTATCTATTTTATTCTATTATTTTTTTTTCTATTCTATTCTTTTCTATTCTGTTCCTTTATTTTCTATTCTATTATTTTATTTTCTATTCTATTCAATTCTGATTTATTCTATTCTTTCCTATTCTGTTCCATTTTATTCTATTATATTCTGGAGAGGGATTCTATTATGGAGAGGGATTAGAACGCTTGTCAGTTTTTATTGCTGTCTGTGTGCTCGTTTAGGAGAAGTGAACGTAAAAGAAAATCCCAAGTTTTGAGTTGTCCCCACAAAAGTAATAGAGGGGAAATCTTCCAATGGGGACACTAGATCAGGGGTCCCGAAGGAATTCCCACAGTGAAAGGAAATCTCTGCAATAGGACATAGATGGCGAAACAAAAATCTGGCAGGGGTTATAACCCCCTCTTATGCCGCGTACACACGGTCGGAATTTCCATTGGAAAAAGTCTGACGTAATTTTTTCATTGGATATTCCGACCGTGTGTATGCTCCATCTGACTTTTTCCGTCTGAAATTCAGACGGAATTAGATAGAGAACATGTTCTCAATTTTTCAGATGAAAAAAATTTCTATCGGAATTTCCGTCCGTCTGGGTGCAATTCCGACGGACTATAAAGTGTGCATGCTCGGAAACAATTCGACGCATGCTTGGAAGCATAGAACTTAATTTTCTCGGCTCGTCGTAGTGTTTTACGTCACCGCGTTCTTGACGGTCGGATTTTAGTGTGGCCGTGTGTATGCAAGATAGCTTGAGCGGAATTCCGTCGGAAAAAACAGTCAGAGTTTATTCCGATGGATATTCCGCTCGTGTGTACAAGGCATTACTCTATTCAATTTTTTTTTCTTTTTTTTTTCATTCAAGTTTTAGTTTATTATCTGAATAGAGTCAGTACAATTTTTACAGAAAAAAAGTACAATGTAGTATCACAGTATAAAATGCAAGAGAATAAGTCAAATAACGGTAGATCTCAAATTACAATATTACCATGTTGGAATACATCAATGCAAAGATACCATAAAAACTGAAATTATTGAAATATATTTATCAAAAATAGGAGTAACTCCCTACCTCTACACACCCACATTCTAACCTTCCCTTCTTCGAAAGTAAGTAGAAATGATGGCCTATTAAACATCTCAAAATATATGTATATAGTTACCAGAAGATGAGGAGATCCTCCATTCCCCCAGACACCCCTAAAGGGAACATACTGTGCCTGAGAAGGCAAGAGGAGCTTCCCCACCCCCCTCCAAAGCAACTCAAAAACTCTTTTTTTTTTTTTTGAGAAAATATATGACCTTAAATCGAGTATATATAACAGAAAATATAGTAGTCTACTATAAGTTTATCCGGGTGTAAAAAATCCTTCTCAAAATAATAAATCAAAGTCAAATGTTCTGACTCTAAGGCCCCTTTCACACTGGGGTGGGCAGGTGCGGTGGCGGTATAGCAGCGCGATTTTCAGCGCTGCTATACCGTCGTTCTTACCGCGGTATGCGGCCTCTAGGGGGGTGAATTTAACCCCCGCTAGCGGCCGAAAAGGGGTAAATACTGCCCGCAAACCGCGGCTATTGCCGCGGTTTGCGGGCGGTACTACCGCGGTGTCCCATTGATTTCAATAGGCAGCCACGGTAAAGGAGCGGTGAACACACCGCTCCTTCACCGCTGTAAAAAAGTGGCTAGCAGGACTTTTGGAGCGGTCCTGCTAGCGCACCGCTTCAGTGTGAAAGCCTTCGGGCTTTCACATTGAAGGCTACAGGCACAAATTTTTCATGCGGTATAATAGCGCTAATATTAGCGCTAAACCGCATGAAAAACGCCCCAGTGGGAAAGGGGCCTTAAATAAGAGATCGTTGTATAAACCTGAGAAGTCTTAAAACAATTTAGTACAAATACCTATTGTTTATATTCCATATAACAAAAATAAATAAGAATGGGAGAAAGAGAGAAAAGAAGAGAAAATATTTAGTGTTCAGTAGGAAAAAAAAGGAAGAAGTAGAAAAAGAAACAAAGAAAGTCTACCTGCTCAATGTAAACATCAATATTCAGCGATTGGTATTGCTAATTACTTAAGGGGTGTAGGAATTCCCAAAAATTGTATCCAAGGTTCCCATATAGAATTAAATTGAGTAGATCTGTCCAATGTTGAACTAATCATTTTTTCCTGTTCCATTATCCATGTAACTTTTCTCTTCATACATAAAAGAGATACTGACGTTTTTTTCCATGCTTTGGCAATGGTTATTCTAGCCCCTGTAAGTATGAATAGAATCAGTTTTCTGGTAACCTTGGGAACCTGTGGTATAAATCCGTTAAGTAAAGCGATCGCTGGAGATTGATGTATTGTATATACTGTGATTTTTCGTATAATATGTAAGATTTTATTCCAAAATCCTCGGATTTTGGGACATTCTCACGAAATATGAATCATAGATCCTAATCCCTGACAACCTCTAAAACAGAGAGGTGGTGAGGTGGGATACATAGCAGCTACTCTTGTAGGAACTAGGTACCATCTAGTAAATATTTTAACATTTGCTTCTATAAGTGAAGCATTAAAAATGCCTTTAATTGATCTAATAAAATTCCACACCAGTCCTTCAGATCCCAATCACTTTGGAGGTCCTTCTCCCAAGCCAGCATATGAGGCAGTTTAACATCGTTGGAAGCAAGCGACTTATATATAACAGAAATCCCACCTCTCTTATTAATAGCCCGTTCACATCTAACTTCATATGGCGTAGGTTCTCTAGATCCAGGATTATTTTCCCATAATTTATTAGTACAATTAGAGATTTGAAGATATCTTGATCTTTCAGTAGAAGGAAAATCAAGATTATCAATGAAATATTGTATAGAGAGAGGGCCTCATCTTGAGAAAAAAACGTCCAATGTGGCACACCCCCTTAGCATGCCACCACTTAAAGGAACCAACATCCCCTTTTGAGATAAATAATGGATTCTGAAATAGATCAGCCAATGGTTGCAGCTTAGAGACCAAAGAAAGGAGACTCCTAAGCGAGTCCCACAAAGCTAAAGATTGTGATAGAGCAGGAGATAAAATAGAAGGTCTGTTTTTGGGAGGACACCACAATAAATTTTCCAAAGAAAATTTAGGGGATGCCAATTCTTCTATACGAATCCAGTCAGGTTGTTCATTTTTGAGGTATATATCAGACAACTGTGCCAGTCTAGCAGCTTGGCAATACCACCAAAGGTTCGGAAGTCCCAAGCCTCCCTGCTCAGTGAGATTATACAGGCTGCGGGAAGAAAGGCGTGGGCCTTTTCTGTTCCAAATAAATTTAAGGATTTTGCTTTGGAAGGCTTTTAGGTGAATTTTTTTAATCGGAATAGGGAGCGAGCGAAAAAGATACAACAATCTAGGCAGGAGGGTCATCTTGTTAGAATTAAGTTTGCCAATCCAACCGATATTGTGTGTTCCCCAGTTGCTAAGATCAGCCTCAAGTTTCCTATACATAGGTGGATAATTAGCCTGATATAAATCTTCAAACTTTGAAGTGAGATTAATACCTAAGTATTTAAGGGAGCAAGTACTCCAACTGAATTCGTATTTATTTTGTATGTAGGAAACCACAGAGTCTGGAAGAGACACATTAAGGGCTTTAGATTTGGCCATATTAACCTTGAGACCTGATATTTTGGAGAATTTTTGAAGCAAAGAATAAATTTCAGATAAAGAAGACGTTGGGGAAGTAATAAACAACAACATGTCATCTGCAAATAATGCACAATTATGATTTTGTTTTTCACACTGGATCCCCCTGATATTCGGATTATTCCGGATTGCAATTGCTAATGTTTCCATCATAACAGCGAATATCAGGGGAGATAAAGGGCAACTTTGCCTAGTACCTCTACAAATCTTAATGGAGTCAGAGAATAGCCCCTGTAATCTGACTTTAGCTTCAGGTGTAGAATATAGAGCAGATAAAATGCCTAAAACTTTCGAACCAAAACCCCAGCGCTTCATGACTTCAAACATGTACGGCCAGGAAACTGAATCGAAGGCCTTTTGCAGGTCCAACGATAGGAGCATACCTTCCTGTTTTTGTTTACCTTCCCATTGGGTTTGCAATATCGACACCAAATCTACCGCTCTCCTCACCTGATCTGGACCCTGTCTACCAGGGATAAATCCCACCTGATCTTTATGAATATATTGCCCAATGAAGGAAGATAACCTATTAGAGAGAATTTTGGTTAATATTTTTAAGTCATTTTTAATCAAAGAAATTGGCCTGTAATTTTCGACTAGGATGGAGTCCTTTTCAGGTGTTTACCTATTGGATGACCTTCAGTCATAAAATTAAAAAATCGTGTAAGATAGGGTGTCAGGGTCTCTAAGGATGTTTTATAGTAAGTAGGAGAAAAACCATGAGGTCCGGGAGCTTTATTAGTTTTCAATGTTCTAATAACTTCTGAAACTTCTGTCATAGATATGGGAGCTTCTAATTCCTCTTTATGTATATCTGCTAACTTGGGCAATTGTAAGCCATCTAGGAAGTCCTCTATTCTATTGGAGGTAGAATGTCCTTCAAAACTATATAAATTAGAATAGAAATCTTGAAAGGCTGTCATTATACGATGGGGGTTTAGTGTAAGAGAGCCATCAGCTAATCTGATCTTGGGAAGAACTCTAGATCTGAGTCTAGGGGATAATTTATGAGCTAACATAGGACCTATCTTATCCCTCATTTGATAAAATTTGGCCCCAGACCACTTAACAGAATTATCTGCCTTCACCGTGAGAGCCAGATTCAGAGCAGCCCTAGCAGCATCTAATTTGGAGGCAGGAATAACACATGGATCCTTTTTATGTTGTTTACTCAATATTACAAAGTCTCTTTCTAGTCTTTCCACCTCCAAAGTCTTATTTTTTTTTGTCTAGCTGCAATCTGTATTAATTTGCCTCTGACGGTAACTTTGTGTGCCGCCCACAGAATTTCCGGAGAAACTTCCTCCCTGTCATTATGTTCAAAATATTCCTTAATCTCACGTTCAATTTCTGTGGCAATAACAGGATCCTTTAGTAACGATTGATTAAGAGTTCAATGGGATACCCTTTGAACCATACTATCACGTTTCAAAGACAGTAGAACCATAGAATGGTCTGACCATGCCACGTCTATAATAGAGGAGGCAATGGCAGAAGGGATATGTTGAGTAGAAACATTATGTGATCTATATGTGAGTATGATTGGTGGGGATTTAAAAAGTGAGTAAAATCTTTTGGTTTTGGGTTCAGCTCCCTCCATATATCCGTTAATCTTGATCTATGAAGTAGGCGAGCAATTTGTGTACTAGCCCTGGTTGGATGGATCATTTTAGTCTTCAATGGTTTAGATTTATCTAGCCCTGTATCAAATGCTATGTTGGAATCTCCTCCCATAATGATAACTCCATCCATAAATGGCTGAAGAGTTTCAAACATTTGGTTAAAGAATTTCTTTTGCCCCCTATTAGGAGCATATAATGATGTTAAAGTATACAACCTCCCATCTATTGTACCTTTCACCAATAGGAATCTCCCCTCTGGGTCTCCACATGCCTTCTGTAAATTAAACTTGCAGTGTTTAGAAAATAAAATTGCTACTCCCCTGGTCTTATTTTCAGCATTGGCTAGATGAAACACTGGGAAGTGGGCATGTAAAAAAGTGGGGGTGTACCGCTGTGGGAAATGGGTTTCCTGTAAAAAAACGACATCGATGTGGTGAGACCTATATTCCTGAAAGGCCTTCCGTTTCTTAATTGGGGCGTTCAACCCCTGTGTGTTATGAGTAATAACCCGAAGAGTAGAAGAAATATTATTAGTAGCAGCCATGAAAAAATAGAGTAAGATCAAGCAATTCGCTGTCCCAAATAATACTCAATCTAATATAAATCCTTAATAAGAAAGAATTATTCACCAAGGTTGGATTAGCAAACTTCCAACATCCCTCCAAAAAACCTTTCATTGGCAGGTAGGCTAAGAGAAAGAAAAAGACAGTAAAGAAAGAAAAGAAAAAAACTAAATCAAATTCACTCAGAAGCAATACATAGTATATCAAAAGGCCAAATAATGGCCCAGAATGAAGGGAGGAATAAGACTTCCTTCCTTCATTCAAAAAATACTCAGTAGTATAGCCCATAAAAAGGGCTAAGTACCCTCCTCTCAGATCGGTAAAAAACAACCGATCTAAGAAGTGGGTGGAGGCCCAATGCCTCAACACCGGCCAGTGACAGCCTCTCAAAAATTGTGAAAACATCAAACTAAAAGCGGATTCATCTTAGATAAACCGAAATTCCATAACAGACTACCGTATTTTTCGCACCATAAGACGCACCTGACCATAAGATGCACCTAAGTTTTAGAGGAGGAAAACAAGAAAAAAAAGATTTTGAACCAAAAATGTTTAATAAAATAACAGAATAATATTTCAACCATGTAAAGTGAACAGCAGTCAACAATGACATTAAGAACCATCACCACTGTCATTAACAAATGAGGAGAGACTTTAAGGTTCGAGTACTCTTCTAGTTTTCTGGGAACCCCAAGAACTCATCATCGCTAGTGTCAGAATTTATGAAGCTCAGTTGCTCACAATCACTGACATCGCTTTCTTCGCCATCTTCATATACCATACTATCTTCAGTTCCATCTAAGGCATTGCTAATGCCACATTTTTTAAATGACTGCACAACTATTTCCTCCTTCACTGAGTGCCACGATGTTTTCACCCATTCACAAACTTCAGTGATAGTTGGCCTCTTCATCCGTCCAGTAGGTGTCAGATCATGATTTCCAGCAGCCATCCATTTGTTCCACTCTTCTCACATAAACACTTTAAAAGGTTTGTTGATGGAAACTTCGAGAGGTTGCAACTGGCTGGTAAGACCCCCAGGAATTACAGCTAGATGAGTCTTCACTTCTTTAAAGCACTTTTTTGTAGTTTCGCTAATATGTGCTCTAAACTGGTCAAGCACTAATAAGGCAGTTTTTTTTAGAAGCCCTCCAGGACGTTTGGACCACACTTTTTCAACCCATACTCTCATTCCATTTTCATCCATCCATCCTTTGTCATGAACATGTACGACAACTCCTCGTGGAATCGCTTCTTTTGGAAATGTTTTCCTTTTGAAAATTAACATGGGCGGCAATTTGGTGCCGTCTGCACAGCAGGACAACACAACCGTGTAATGTGTTTTCTCATGTCCTGAGGTTTTCACGGTTATGGTTTTGGCACCTTTCAGATCAACGGTCCTATTAGATGGCACATCAAAGGTTAGCGGGACTTCATCCATATTCCCAATCTGTCCAATTTCAAAACCGTTTTTTTTCCTAGCATCAATTACAAATTTATGAAAAGACAGAATCTCATGCCGCGTACACACGGCCGTTTTTCTCGTCGAGAAAAACAACATTTTTCCCATTCGACGAGAAAAATGATCGTCTGTGGGCTTTCTGTCGTTTTTTTCGACGAGAAAAATGCCATTAAAAACGACGAGAAAAATTAGAACATGTTCTAATTTTTCTCGTCATTTTTTTCGACATGTTTTCCGCGGCAGTGTTTCCCATAGGGAAACACTGCCGCGGAGCCCACAGACGGTCGTTTTTCTCGACAAGAGAAAAAACGACGTGAAAAACGACCGTGTGTGGGGAACAAGCTGTTCCCCCGTTTTAAATGACATTATTCACGGCGGTTTTTTAACCGCCGTGAATAATGATCGTGTGTATGCGGCATTAGATTCATATTCTTTTGGCATTTTTTGCGCAATTCTAGTTTTGGTGCGCATAACAAGGTCACATCGCCTCATAAATCTGTAGCACCACGATGGTGATCCAGTAAAATCCTGAATGCCTTTCTCTACAGCAACGCGTTTGGCTTCATATATGATCATTTTTGTAGAGACTGAGAAGCCATTATTTCGGTGACGTGTGATCCATTCTTTCATGGCCACGTCTAGCTGTGGCCACTTTGCAGCATGCCCACGAAAAGTGTGCTTACTTTTATTTGCTTTTTGCAGCTGATCCTCCTGTTTCCTCCACTCTCTTATCATTTTTTCAGTTGGAGGTGGCCCAAAATGTCTCTCTGCTGCTCTGTTTCCATGTTAGTTAGCATATTTTACTACTTGCAGTTTAAAAGGAATTTTATATGCTGGTCTTTTCTGCTTATTCATCCTTTCTGCTTTAGCACCTGGACCCTGGCCCTGCTGTGGGTGGCTGAGCTGACACCTAGTTCCTGCAGTGAGTGGCTGGGCTGGCACCTGGTTTCTGCAGTGGGTGGCGTGGCAGTGGGTAGTGTGGCTGAGCACCTGGTCCCTGCAGTGGCTGAGCTAGCACCTGGTCCCTGCAGTGGGTGGTGTGGCTTAGCACCTGGTTTCTTGCAGTGGGTGGCTGAGCTGGCACCTTGTTCCTGCAGTGGGTGGGTGGGCTGGCAGTGGGTGGCGTGCGGTGGCAGTGGATGGCGTGGCTGATCACCTGGTCCCTGCAGTGGGTGGAGTGGCTGATCACCTGGTCCCTGCAGTGGGTGGCGTGGCAGTGGGTGGTGTGGCTGATCACCTGGTCCCTGCAGTGGGTGGCGTGGCTGATCACCTGGTCCCTGCAGTGGGTGGTGTGGCTGACCACCTGGTCCCTGCAGTGGGTGGCGTGGCTGATCACCTGGTCCCTGCAGTGGGTGGCGTAGCTGATCACCTGGTGGCGTAGATAATCACCTGGTCCCTGCAGTGGGTGGCGTGTCAGTGGGTGGTGTGGCTGATCACCTGGTCCCTGCAGTGGGTGGCGTGGCTGATCACCTGGTCCCTGCAGTGGGTGGCGTGGCAGTGGGTGGCGTGGCTGATAACCTGGTCCCTGCAGTGGGTGGCGTGGCTGATCACCTGGTGGCGTAGCTGATCACCTGGTCCCTGCAGTGGGTGGCGTGGCTGATAACCTGGTGGCGTAGCTGATCACCTGGTCCCTGCACTGGGTGGCGTGGCTGATAACCTGGTCCCTGCAGTGGGTGGCGTGGCTGATCACCTGGTGGCGTAGCTGATCACCTGGTCCCTGCAGTGGGTGGCGTGGCTGATAACCTGGTCCCTGCAGTGGGTGGAGTGGCTGATCACCTGGTCCGTGTTACTGTTAATTATGGAGACAGTGCTTAGTACAGTACATTTGTTTTGTTCATTTGTTAAAAAAGAATGCAGGGCGGGCACTGATTTCTGAGGGACTAGAAGGGATTTCTGAGGTAATCCGGCTCTGAGGTAATCTGTCAAAAGCTCCCTGTTTCACACTCCCTTACAGCGTCATAGGTTGTAGTGCGCATGCCCTGATTACACTAGGTTTCCAGGCAACACGTACTGACGCCCATGACGTTGCGTCTGCGTGCCTCCGCACTCTGTCATCTGATGCAAAGCATCCTGGGGACTTCTTCTACCCGGGCCGGGCCGGCCCCCTTCCCTAGCCTTTTGATGCTGCTGGGGCCCTGGCCGAGCCCGAACAAGATGATCGCTGCAGCCACGGATTAGAGACCCCCCTGTGAGTAACAGCAGACGACGCCGGATGCATGCATTCTACAGCTAACACAGTATGTAACACGGCGGCCGCGACGGGGGTGGGGGGGGGGGTTGGTAGCAAAAGTAGTATTCGCTCCATAAGAGGCAGGGACATTTTCCCCCATTTTTTGGCGGGGGAAAAGTGCGTCTTATGGTGCGAAAAATACGGTATATTTTGTTTTCTAAAACACCAAAAAAAAAATGTTTATTTTTTTTTCCAATTGCCACCTGAGATATCAGGTAGAGAAGATAAAGTCAAAAAGGAACTTATCATCTCTTCAGGTAACAAGATTATCTTTAACTCTCCTATGTTTGACTTTGTTCCAATCAGAAGAGGTTGGGCTTATAGGAGATTGACGTTTGATAGAGCCTTGTTGGGCAGGTGTAGTGTCCATGTCCGGTTCCATAGAGATAATCTTCAGGTCCAGCAAAAGATGTTCACCTTCTTGGAAATTATGAACTGCATAGTGTTTGCCAGGAGAATTTTAGAGCAAAAGGAAAAGCCCATCTGTATTTTATGTATTTTTTGATAAGGGCCGCCAATAGAGGTTTTAGGGATCTTCTTCTTTGAATAGTGTAAGGAGAAATATCAGAAAAAATTTGAATAGTGGCTCCCTGGTATTGTAATAGTTCCTGTTGGCGAGATTTCTTCATTATGTCCTCCTTTATAGAATAATAATGTGGTTTAACTACCACATCCCTTGGTAAACCGTCCTTTCTAAGTGGTCCCAGTGACCTATGAGCACGGTCCAATTCCAACTCGTGAGCAGGAATAGATGGTAATAGGATTTTTATGACATCCTGTATAGCAGCATGTACATCAAGGATATTTTCTGGCTATCCCCTGACCCTAAAATTGTCTCTCCTGGAACGGTTCTCAAGGTCATCAATTCGTGCCTGTGCTGTTTCCAGGTGGTCCTGCATGAATTGTAAATGTTCAGTATTCTGGTCAGTTTTTGCCACAGTGATGTCTAACTTGTGCTCAATATTTTCAATTCTACTACCAAGGGACTGAAAGTCAGCTTTAATTTCACCAGTAATTCTTTCAGCATTTAGTGCTAATCCTTTATCCAGCATTTCTGATATTCTCGTGAATAATTCGGATACATTGAAAGTTACATCAAGAGCCTGTTCAGCCTGTGTATGTACAGGGATAGGAGCTAGTGTAGAGACCTCTATTGGGGATAAATGGATAAATTCCACAGGGTTCTCCTGTTCCGTGTATTCAGGAGAAGTGATAGAAGGACAAGTTACAGAATTAGAAGTCTGAGAAATAAAAGATATAGATGAAGGAGCCAAAACTTGCTTAATATCATTGGAGGCCTCAGCAGCTTTCTGTGTGCATGTCTGAGGTACGGCGGCCATCTTGGAAAAATTCAGTTTCTCCACAGGCTTTTTAAAACGTTTCTTGCCTCTTTTAGAATATTTACCCGGGTGGACCATATTTTTTTTGATTCTGGATTTCTTTTTGGCTTTGTTTTTGTTTTTTGTTTTTTGTTTTTTTCCTTCACCCTCTTGTTTCAGGAGTCTCCTAAGCCATTCGTCTTGATTATATTTTCTGTCTTTTTTTTTTTTGCATATGCATTTCACTTGCAACTGTGTATGGTCATTAGTTAATCCCCTTGTATGAGTCCCGTGTGGACTGTTTTGAGGGGTAGAGGTTTCTACCAACCGGGGTGGTTGGCGGGAATCCCTAGGAATGATTGGGCTCGCAAGGGAGGGAGGTTGGGGGGGGGGGTATATTTTTATTGTGTGTTTTTTTTTCCTGGGTTCTCTCTCTCTCTCTCTCTCTCAGCCTCTCGTTTTCTCTCTCTTTTCACTCTTTTCTCTCCCTCTATATGTTTTTCTCTTTTTTGTGTTTTTTTTTGTCTTCAGTGGGAGAAATGCCTTTCTAGACCTATTCAGGTCATATTAGATAGCATTTCTGGTTTATTTTTCTGATGAAATGTTATAATGAGTAGCAAAATAATGATGTTGTCATGGAATGTGAGGGGGATGGGAGACAGGCAGAAGAGACAAGCAGTTTATGAGGCTATTGAAATTTATAAACCTATGATAATATTTTTGCAGGAGACCCATCTCGAGCGAGCAGACATGGTGCTCTTTGAAGGTGCAAGATTTCCGTATCAATTCCATGCTATACATACTACATACTCACGGGGTGTCAGTGTCTTGATTTCTCGCTCGATATGGTTCTCATGCAAAGAGAGTTTTATAGACCCAGAAGGTCGATATATTGTGTTACGGTGTTTGTTAGATGATATAAGCCTTTTGTTGGTCAATGTTTATATTCCTCCTCCTTACAGTGATGATGTATTGAAAATTGTTTTTGGGAAAATGGTACAATGGCCGCATTTGCCAACCCTAGTAATGGGGGACTTTAATAATATAATGAATGAGGGGGAAGATAGACATAGTACCACAAAGGGAAAACAAACGGTGAAGAGAACTAGATTTGCTAAACAATTACAAGAGATGGGGCTTATAGACATATGGAGAAATAGATATCCATTAAGAAGAGAATACTCATGCTGCTCGAGTACATATAAATCTCTGTCAAGAATTGACCTGGCCTTGGGGAATGATAATTTTCGGCCCTTGGTAGAGTCAATTCAATATGGCCCCAGGGGCCTGTCAGGCCATTCCCCACTAATACTAAATATACAACTTGAGGGACAGACATCTATTCCTTTTTGGAAGATTAATCCACAATGGCTACTATTACTGACAGAGGAAGATAAGATAGAGTCACAGTTAATTAAATTTTTTAGGGTAAATAAAAACTCAACCTCTTTATTAGTAGTTTGGGATACTATGAAGGCATATATGTGTGGAATAATGATTAAAGAAATCCATAAAATTAAGAGTATATCTAGGAGGCAAGAGGAGGAAGTAATGAAAAGGGTGACTCAAACAGAACAGGATTATATCAGGGATCCCATAGAAGAAAACCGTTTGGCTTGGCAGGAGGCGCAGGTAGCTCATAAAAGTTTGGCTTTAACTAAAGCAGAAAATAGTAGATTTTTTCAAAAACAAAAACATTATGAGATGGGGGAACAGGTGGGACGTATGCTGGCAATTATAGTTCAGGCACAAGAAGGCCCTAATACTATTACAGCAGTTAAAATTTTTGAAGGAGAGGTGAAGTATGACACAAGCAGCATTCAGAAGATATTTGTTGATTTTTACACCTCACTTTATGAGTCTAAGGTGTTGAACCCCACTAGCCAAGCTAAACAATTTTTGGATAAATTGGCTCTCCCAAAACTTAAATTAGAGGACAGAGAAGCACTCGAAAGTCCCATATCCCTGGAAGAATTAAGCTTAGCTGTCTCACAAACTCATAATAATAAAGCACCAGGGTTGGACAGACTACCGACTGAGATATATAAAAAATTTGAAAACATTTTACTACCAGAACTTCTAGAGGTAATAAAAGAGGCGTATGAAAAACAAACACTACCAAAATCAATGCAGGAAACAATAGTAATAGTGATCCCAAAACAGGGTAAGGACCCAATGCTGCCTGAATCATATCGTCCTATATCCCTCCTTACCTCAGACATAAAGATTTTGGCAAGGGTTCTTGCAAATAGGCTATCAAAATATATTAGTAGTTTGATACATGAAGATCAAATAGGTTTTATTCCAAAGAGAGCAGCCGCAACAAATATTCAAAGATTATTTTTGAATATGCAATTGCCTATGGAAAATAGGGGATCTAGAGCAATATTATGTTTAGACGCCCAAAAAGCCTTTGACATGGTGGAGTGGGAATATCTTTGGACTGTATTGGAGGCCTTTGGAATAGGTAAGGGTTTTTTGAAATGGGTGAAAATATTATATACGGACCCTAAAGCTATGGTAAGAATTAATAACACATTATCAAGCCCGTTTACCCTATCTAGAGAGACAAGACAAGGTTGCCCTTTATCCCCATTACTGTTCGCTATAGCAGTAGAGCCCCTTGCCCTTGCCATAAGACAATCAACTAAAATAGTTGAGTTTCGTCGGGCAGGCAGAGAGGATAAAGTGGCCCTTTATGCAGATGACGCTCTTATTTTCCTGGGGGACACCTCAAATTCATTATCGGAACTTATGAGCCTCATCTCCATATTTGGGTCATTCTCGGGCTTCCAGATTAATTGGGACAAATCCTTACTTTTACCATTAGATTAGTTAAAAACCCCATTATTAAACCAAGCTTCTAAAATCCAAATTAAGGACACAGTGAAATATCTGGGGATAGTGATTTCTCGGGATGTAAACGATTATATTAATTTGAATTTGAAACCATTATTAGCAAAATTTAAAGATAAATGTGGAAGCTGGTGCAAACTACCTCTGATGGTGATAGGAAGAGCAAATCTAATTAAAATGATTTGGGCTCCGCAATTACTCTATGTGTTTAATAATTCACCTGTATGGATTACTGCTTTTTGGTTTAGAAAACTAGAATCTCTTTTTAGAGAACTGATTTGGAGGAATAAACGACCACGTATAAAGTTAACAACTTTAATGTTAAATAAGGAAGAGGGAGGTCTTGCAATTCCCCATCCCAAAAACGACTTTTTAGCCTCACAAATTCAACATTTCAGTGGATGGACAAAAGTATTACTCTCTGACCCTATACAGAATCTGCTATTATCAGTATATGAAGCCTTTCCACTAATTTCATTATTAGAAAGGAGACATCAACTGTGTGATAAAGGTTTCCACACGGGTAAATTATTTGACATGGTATGGCAGGAAATGAGGAAAATTACTGAGGTAAAGGGATTTACTTCATATACGCCAATCTGGAATAATAGCAGATATGCGGAACTGGGGAAATTGGAGGGGTTTGAGTTTTGGAGGCAGAAGGGAATACGGTATATATCACAGCTATTTGAGGAAGATCAGATGAAATCCTTTAGTGAACTAGGTAAAGAATATAATATTCCAAATCAAAGATTTTTTCAGTTTCTCCAGCTCAGGCATGCAATAAAAACACAGGAGCGCACACAGGAATTTAAGTTTAGCAAGTCAGTGGTGATAGCCCTGCTGGATAAAACGGGGCAAAAAATAAAAAAAAGGGTCTGATATCACAATTATATGGTATATTATTTGATAAATTTAAAGAAACCGTGGACATATCAGCAAGATTAGCCTGGTCAGGGGACATTGGGACAATTTCAGATGAACAGTGGGCACAGGCACTATCAGTAATACCGCAGGCCTCTTTATCTCCAACACAAAATTTAACACAACTATTTATCCTACATAGGGCACATTATACACCAGAGAAATTATTCAAATGGAAATGTAGAGATACAGACCGATGCCCTAGATGCAAAGGGAGAGTAGCCAATCTAATACACATGATGAGGAGATGCCCCAAACTTCATCGTTATTGGTACGGGGTGGTATCTATGATTAATAGGGTATTTGAGAGTGGGATCCTCATGGAGCCTAGAGGTTGTCTTCTGGGTATACTGGACGAATTGACAATCCCAGAGGAAAGTATAATTTCAATAAATAGAAGTCTATTCCAGGCCCGTAAGCTTATCACGCAAAAGTGTCTTTCACCATATCCATCCACTGCAGAGGAGTGGAAAATACAAGTAAGGGAAACGGCAATTAAAAGAAAAATATATTTTCCTACGTAGAGGCTCCCCAGAGAAATTTGTAAAAATATGGGGAGGGTGGTGTGATATTTTAGAGATATGAGGGGAGGGGGGAGGGGAGTTTGGAGGGGGAAGATTGGGAGAGCTGGGGGAAAGGGGGATGTATTTTGTGTTTTTTTTTTTTCCCCTCTCAATGCGGGCATGGGTTGTATGTTGTATTTGATGTTTTTTTTGTTGTTGTTTGTATGTATGTAAAGGAAAAGAACCAATAAAAAATGATTTGATTTAAAAAAAAAAAGAATATTTACCCGGCATAGACAGGTGCTCTGAAGCTTCCGCTAGTGTTGCCCGTTATTCACAGGCGACAAGGGAGTCTGTAACCACTTGTATCTCTGCTGTATGGCCGGCGGTGAGCGGAGCTCCGATCCTAAGCTGCCATCTTAGGAGCTCCCGTCCCCTCTCCCAAATTTTTTTTTCAAAGTTTTGCCTATAGCGTTTCTAAAGCCAGGAAAAAATAAAGGGAAATATCTTCAATGGGATACACACACAAAAAAAAAACTGATAGTTTTTAACATTTTCTAAACTCAAAAAAGACTTGGTTGTATAAATACTTCAAAGTCAAAATGAAATTTCAGCTAAATTCCAGTTGCATAAAAACAAGAAAGGTGTGCAAAGTCTCATGCCGCGTACACACGATCGTTTTTAATGTCATTTTCAAAAACAACGTTTTTCTCGACCTGATTTTTCTTGTTTCCTCTCAAGCCTGTCTTGCATACACACGTTCATTAAAAAAAACGCTTGAGCAAAGCGCAGTGTCGTACAACACGTACGACGGCACTATAAAGGGGAAGTTCCGTTCGAATGGCGCCACCCTTCATGTTAGTAAAGTTTGTTGAGCGACGATTCACGCTTTTCAGCCTCGTGCTTTTCAGTCCGTTACAGCAATACGAATGTGCTATCTCTATTACGAACGCTAGTTTTACAAGGACGAGCGCTCCCGTCTCATACTTTATTCTGAGCATGCGCATTTTTTTTCCCCTCGTAAAAGCATCCACACTACCGTTTTTCACGTCCTTAAAAAAAACTACGTGAAAAACTACGTGAAAAAATAGAGCAGGTTCTCATTTTTTTTAGGCCATTTTTCACGTCGTTAAAAATGCTCTGGAGCCTACACACGATCGTTTTGAATGCCCAATTAAAAAAATGGCATCTTTAACACCGTGAAAAATGGTCGTGTGTATGCGGCATCAGTTTGTTTTCTTTTTGTGTACAGCTGTGGCCAAACGTTTTGAGAATGACACAAATATTAGTGTTCACAAAGTCTAGTACTTCAGTGTTGTTAGATCTTTTTGTCAGATGTTACTATGGTATACTGAAGTGTAATTACAAGCATTTCATAAATGTCAAAGGCTTTTATTGCCAATTACATGAAGTTTATGCAAAGAGTCAATATTTCCAGTGTTGACTTTTCTTTTTTAATACCTCTGCAATAAGCCCTGGCATGCTGTCAATCACCTTCTGGGCCACATCCTGACTGATGGCAGCCCATTCTTGCATAACCAATGCTTGGAGTTTGTCAGAATTTGTGGGGGGTTTTTGTTCTTGAAGATTGACCACAAGTTCCCAATGGGATTAAGTTCTGGAGAGTTTCCTGGCCATGGACCCAAAATGTTGATGTTTTGTTCCCCAAGCCACTTAGTTATCACTTTTGCCTTATGGCAAATGCTCCATCATGCTGGAAAAGGCATTGCTCCTCACCAAACTGTTCTTGGATGGTTGGGAGAAGTTGCTCTCGGAGGATATGTTTGTACCATTCCTTATTCATTGCTGTGTTCTTAAGCAAAATTGTGAGTGAGCCCACACATGAATGGTCTCAGGATGCTACAGGACTTTTCTTCTCTTGGCAAGGTTTTTTTCGGATGCCCCAAAAAATCAGACAGGGGATTCATCAGAGAAAATGACCCCAGTCCTCAGCAGTCCAATGCCTGTACTTTTTGTAGAATTTTAGTCTGTCCCTAAAGTTTTTCCTGGAGAGAAGTGGCTACTTTGCTGCCCTTCTTGACACCAGGTCATCCTCCAAAAGTCTTCGCCTCACTGTGCGTGCCGATGTACTCACACCTGCCTGCTGCCATTCCTAAACAAACTCTGCACTGGTGGTGCCCTGATCCCACAGCTGAATCAACTGAAGAAGACGATCCTGGCGCTTGCTGGACTTTCTTGGGCGCCTTGAAGCCTTCTTCACAAATGCAGTGGAAATGTTTTTTATGGGAGTAAGTTCATTTTCTTAGCTAAGAGGGACTTTGCAATTAATTGAAATTCATCTGATCACTCTTGATAACATTCTGGAGTATATGCAAATTGACAACATAAAAACTGAGGCAGCAGATTTTGTGAATATTTATATTTGTGTCATTCTCAGAACTATGGCCTTGGTTGGCCCAATGCTGAGTCTGAGCTCTAGCTCTCCAGTCAACCGTAAGCATGAGCTTAGCAGGATCGTGTTGGACCTCTGTAGAAAGATCACTGCTTCATCACAGAAAGCAAGGGTCCTTCTCTACATCATGGTGGCAGGGGACAGGCTTCTGTAATCAAGCTGTGGCTGCTTTCTAAGGGAAAGTAGCTGTAGTATTTTGCACATCTTTTGATTTGAAACACCTGGAGTGTATTATGGTATAAAATGAAAGTTCAGCTAATCTTTAAGCATTTCAGTTTGTTCTGTTTTAAATGCCACTTTATGAATTAACACCTAGACTATCTAGACTGTATGGTCACCTGCTGATCTGGCACCATCCACAGAAAGCTTTACTCTTCAATAAGACACTTTTTTACTTCAGCTAATTGCAGGTTTTTGGAGTGTAAGAAGATAATGACTTTCTTAAGTCCTGTTTTGTGAAGAACTACCATTGACTAAGGGAACATAGAACATGAAAGCAACTGGGAGGGTCTAGCACACATGTGACAAACCCAAGGCCCCCGGGCCGAATTCCTCCTCGTCTTCACCCCTACCTTGTCTTAGCAGTCGGCAGCAGAGGAGGACAGAACTCCTCCTCCAGATCCTGTGCGTGCAGCCATGTAGAGGCTTGGCTATGCCCCCTTCCCTGTCCCAGCAGTCGGCAGCAGAGAGGAGGACAGAACTCCTCATACAGAACCGGCTCCCTCTGTGTAGATGCAACTACCCCTCATCTCCATCTCCCCAGGTCATCTCAGCATTTAGCAGAATCCGGCAGCTGACTCCAGCCCTCCTCTGGCCCTCCACCAGACCCTGCACATACTACTTTCATGCTCAGCCCCAGCTTCTTTCCAGCAGCAGCACAAGGTAAGTGTGGGGAGGTTGCACTGTGATGTAAGGGAAGGTGTGGGACACTTGACTTCCGATGGTGGTGGGGCTTTTGACATCTGATGTAAGGGGGGGGGGCACTCTGGACATCTGGTTTTACAGATACAAGTGGCCCTTTGAGGGCAACCATAATGCTGATGTGGCCCAAGATTAAATTAAGTTTGACACCCCTGGTCTAGCTAAAACTGAACTATCATTAAACAGGAGGGCAGGACGGATGAAAATACCAAATCACATAAGTAAACAAGTTGTAGTGGCCTGAAACTGCCACTAGATGTAAGCATGCAACAAACAATATTAACTAAAATAGTGTATAAAAAGAAATCAACTGCCCTCTTCTTCCCTTATACACTCCACTGCGCTTAGGGAGCAGGTCTGCTGAATCCAGACCAAAAAAACCTTACTAGCTGCTACTTTACAAAAAACATATAATAATAAAAGGATTTTGAATTAACCAAAAATAGTAGTGCTTCTGTGTATCACACCACAAATCTAAATACTATAGAAAATATATATATGTGTCCTGTGAAGAAATTAACCTTATATAGCTCATTACAGCAACAGAAAAAATAGAAAGATGTGGGACAGAATGTCACGCCGTGTCCCGGATTCGATCCTGGGATTCTTTGGACGGTTTCCTATTGCCTGAGCCACCAGGGAACTTCCTTTAAGGTAGAATCCTTATGTTCTGATCCTTGAGTTTGGATGCTGGCTCCATCCTGTGACCAGCTGTAGGCAGTCACCTGATCTAGTGACCCTATAAATCTTCACTTCCCCTTCCTGTCTTCACCCTAGTATAGGTTCCTGCTTGTTGTTGTATGAGAATTTTTGCTGGTTTCTGACTTCCGCTTGTTCCCGACCTTGTCTCTTGGACTACTCCTTTTGACTTCGCTGGACACCGTTGCTGACTCTGCCTGTTCCCGATCTTGCCTCTTGGACTACTCCTTTGGATTTTGCTGATCACTGTTGCCGACTCTGCCTGTTCACGACCTTGCCTCTTGGACTACTCCTTTGGACTTCGCTGATCACTGTTGCTGACTCTGCCTGTTTCCGACCTTTTCTCTTGGACTACTCCTTTGGATTTCGCTGATCACTGTTGCTGACTCTGAATGAATGAATGAATGAATGAATGAGAAACTTGTATAGCGCTACACATGCGAACTTAATCGCCTCTAGGCGCTTTCTTCAGCCAGTGTCTGCTTGGCTGGTGCGGTCATTTTACCCCGTTGGATCTCGACACGCTTGGGACACATATATACAGGGCCAATTTGGACAAGATCCAATTAACCTAACAGCATGTCTTTGGACTCTGCCTGTTTCCGACCTTTCCTCTTGGACTACTCCTTTGGACTTCGCTAATCACTGTTGCCGACTCTGCCTGTTCCCGACCTTGCCTCTTGGACCACTCCTTTGGATACTCTGATCTGGGTTCGCTGGGTTCACTCTCTATAAACTGTAAGTTGTTTGTTTGGTGTTCCTTAATTTAGTCTGTTTGCACTTCCCTTTGTGGTCCCGTATTTCTGGCTGCAGGATCTCAACCACCCTTCCACCTGATACTGGGATAACAAGAATACCGGTCAGGAAACTGGAGGGACGGTTTAGAGTCTCCTGGCAGAACTGACACAGAACACAGCTACATAAATGACTAGAGAGGGGAGATTGAGACCCATCCCAGCCTAAAAAGATACCAGAATACCTCCATCCCTAAATAATGTGTAAAAAAACAGGAAGGTAGTGGAGTTGAGACTTTAATTGAGGTATAAGGGTATAATAAATGAAATAACTTGGATGTCATGGTTCCCTCTAAATTGGCATGATACGGTATAAGTAAACCAGTAATCACAATACATTTATGATACAGAAATGTAATCACAAAGGAGCAATTCATAATCATCATTAATTTAATAACACATTATTGGTTAGGGAACATAATTAATGACATACAGACATAGTAATAAATAAATCCAGGAATAATAAATATATAAGTAATAACAACATGATCAACACGTATATAATTGATAAATAATAATGTGGGCTGATGTAGAGCATCCGAGGATGTAAACTCTACACATTTCATGGTTGCCTACCACTCATCAGGAGTTTGGATGCATGAAAGTAATCTAGAATGAAATAAATGGAAAAATTTGTTGTGGTAGTTTCTGGGGATACACTATTCCCCATAGACAAACCAAATGCAGTAAGAAAAAGGTAAGAAAGGAGGGGAAAAGGGAAGAAGAGAAAGGAGAATGAGAATAAAAATGTAGCAATATACCTTGCCAGATAGCCCGTGTGCTGAGGCTTTGATTGGGGAAATGTTTGGAAGGTGGTACCGCGTACGGAGATTACTTTCATGCATCCAAACTCCTGATGAGTGGTAGGCGACCATGAAACACGTAGAGTTTACATCCTCGGATGCTCTACATCAGCCCACATTATTATTTATCAATTACATACATGTTGATCATGTTGTTATTACTTATATATTTATTATTCCTGGATTTATTTATTACTATGTCTGTATGTCATTAATTATGTTCCCTAACTAATCATGTGTTATTAAATTAATGATGATTATGAATTGCTCCTTTGTGATTACATTTCTGTATCATAAATGTATTGTGATTACTGGTTTACTTATACCATATCATGCCAATTTAGAGGGAACCATGACATCCAAGTTAAATAATTTATTTCATTTATTATACCCTTATACCTCAATTAAAGTCCCAACTCCACTACCTTCTTGTTTTTTTATACATAAATGACTAAATCCCCAGAGGAAATCAGACTTGTTCCCAGATAAACAATCTGTTATCAAAATTGCTTTTTCTTTTGCAAGTAGAAAAAAGTCTCAGCTCAGAACAAGTTACGTTCTAAAAACAGCTTGGCATAGCTGATGTGTTCTCATACTTAACATGCATTTGGAAGAAACACCTTTCCATCTGCAAATGAACAGTTAATATATACAGGACTAAAATGTAACAAAAATAGCGCATTTTTTCACAAGATACATTCTACGCATCATTAGAACAGTAGATAAGCTCAGTAATTATCTCTATGATCTGCCCAAGTGTTCCTGTCAGACCTAAGCATTTTGAGGGCTACACTAAGATTGCAATGCAGTTCAGGTCCATTGGCACAGTGCCTTGGGGGTGCCATTCAGATTGAACAGCACCGCATTACACCAACACATTTAACATACTTTGCTGCAATAGTGTGAATTGGCCCTGCAGGCAAACTATAAGGACTTCATGACTGACCTTCTGGAAATGCTAGCTGCCTGACTGTCATACTGGCCATACTGTTTGAGAAATTGTGCCTGTAACACAATCTAGTGTGCTAGAGTAGGTAATGTTAGGATTTTTGTTAGTGTAGGTAAAATGTTTTGGCTTGGCTGGCAGCCAAGCCTGTGTTTGTATCTGAGTCGAGTGAGTGATCCAGGGAGGCTGGTATGACTCAGCAGGCAGCATCTCTGGTACCTCCTCGTACATCTGGAACTTGTGAGAAACTTCCAGAAGAATTGGAGGGAGGCTAGGAGGAGCTGCCTGGAGTGTTTATGAGGGCCCTCACCAATCCCAAACGGATGGGTTGACAGGGGACAGGCCCCCTCAAATACTCAGGGTCAGGCCAGCAGGGGCAGTAGAGTTCGGGGGAAAGTTGGAGATGGAGTGCTAGAACGTTGTCGTGGGCCCTTGAGGGTAGCCCCCTGGTCATGGGGGGGAGGGGGGATGTGACCTCAGGCCTGGGAGCTCGGGTGCAGGAGGAATCCTGTCCAGTGGCACGGGAGCAGGTGTGAGGACAGCAGGAGCCAGTGAGCATCTCCGTGAGATCTCCAGGGGGAAGACAGCCAGGAGGGCTGGTGGGTGAGTCAGTTGGCAAGGACTTGGAGACAGCCTTAGAGTACTAGGGAGAGCAGTCTAGGATGGATGCAGTCTGTTTGGGAGGACTGTGAAAGATAAGCAAGAAGGGCTAGTGAAAGGGGCAGCTGCAGTCAGGTGGGCGGGCAGTGCCTGAAGAGGTGGTGCTGGGATCAGTAGCTACAGAAGGATAGCTGAGCACTAGATATTTATTACACAACCAATGGGCCTGTGGTTCCTGCCTATAATGAGCTTTCACTTCATCTGACTGAGCCCTTTTGTCAGATCACCTAACAGGGTGCCAGCTGGTCCTGGGATTTTTTGTGCTGCAAGAAAGTGATGTGCTGGAGGAAGCTGAGGAGTGTGTGCAGGACCATTGATAGGGGGATCACCAGTCCTATTGCAGGGAGCATGGGCACACAGGGGGGCCCGAACAGCTGGGGGAATCGGTGTGATCAGGTGGATGGGCATTTGCAGAAGGATGCCCTGTGGGGTTTTATGCAGCAGCTTAAAGCCAGTTTCTCCCCCTCCTGCCAGCTGTCAGCTGCTGCATGGAGAGACACAGACACAGGGAATCATTCCTCCTGTAACCTTCCCTGACACTGATCCCCCTCCCTGGTTTCCCTGCTTCTGATTCCCCCCCCACCAGTGTGCCCCCTTGTCACTGTGCCACCCTCCCCCCCTACTGCAGCGCTGCAGGCTTCCCTGTCCTGTAACAAATTGTAAAAAAATAATAATTAAACATTGTAATCATTTAAAAAAATTGTACAATAAAATAATTGTAAAAAGGCTTAAAGTAGAGGTGCCGCGGAAAAAAAAAAATTAAAAGCCAGCAGCTACAAATACTGCAGCTGCTGACTTTTAATATTAGGACACTTACCTGTCCTGGAGTCCAGCGACATCCGCAGCAGAGGACAAGCAATCGCTCGTCACTCTGCTGCCCCCACCGCCATCCTCGGTGAGGGAACCAGGAAGTGAAGCCTTGCGGCTTCATGCCCGGTTCCCTACGGCGCATGCGCGAGTCGCGCTGCGCCGTTCTGAATGGTCCCCTGTGTTCTGGAAGCCGATTGTCTCCCAGAACACAACGGGGAATCTGCGGGAAGTGACGTGCTTCCCGCAGATTTCCCGCAGAGGACTCCCGGAAGTGGGTGCAAATACCTGTCTTAGACAGGTATCTGCACCCCCCTCCCCCCTGAAAGGTGTCAATTGTGACACCGGAGGGGGGGAGGGTACTGATCAGCGGAAGTTCCACTTTAGGATGGAGCTCCGCTTTAACATTTTCTTTTCAAAATTATTATAATTTTTTTGTAAAACACAAAGAGCTAATTCACACATACTAACTTTAAAGCACAATGGGAGTATTGATCCCAAGCAGTGTTGCCAACCCCCTGAAGTAAAATTTACTGGCAAGGATGCCAAAATTTCCGAACGGCACCATTTTTTTACTGGCAAAAATCATGAAAATTACTGGCAGAGCCGCATTTTTTACTGACGCTGCAAAAAAAATACATAAAATCACTGTTTTTAGTGCTAAACAGTGCAAATATCAATATTTCAACTATAAACACACAGCTAGTGCTATTATCAATGTGTTTAAGTTAAACAAAAGTAAAAAAACATATTTCTCAATTTACATGAAGTGCCCTCTTACATCAGAGTCTGCAGGATGCCCCTTACAGTGCAAGGGAAATCTTATGTAAAGGGAAACGCTGCAGATCATGATGTAAGGGGGAACTCTCATGTGGAGGGGGGCTCTGGTGAATAGAGACCACCTTCCGCAGAGTGAATACACTAAGGTAAGAGGGGGTGTTACTAATATAAGGGGGAAACCTTTATATCAGTGCCCCCTTACATTATTGTATTCACTCACATCCTTACATCAGTGACCCCCCCCCCTCAGAATGGCCTGGCGGCACTGTCACTTACCTCCTCTCAGGTGCACAGTGTGGGGATCAGTCAGACGGCTACCGGTTGGTGGCTCTGATCTCCTCTCCCCAGTCCACACATCCATGGGCGTCCGCTCCATAGGGCAAGGGGGGTCAATTGCCCCCCCTGGAATCGTAAGAGTGTTGAAGTCAGAGTGAAGACACTTGCCCCCTGTGTTGCAATGGCCTCCGCGGCAGCCGTGGACTTTTTTTTCTAAGTCTGCTGCTGGCCTGTGGGCTAGGGCTGCTCTCAGTCTTTTCCGACTACACATCTGTCCCTCCCTCCTCACCCCCGGCCCGAGGATTGGATCTGCCGCTCAGGCCTCTGCTTAACATCACCGTGACCCGGCTGTTCCGTGATTGGCTGCTGCCTCAGCCTGTGTAAAAAATGTATGTTGTGCCTATGCAGATCTGGCCGGCGCGGCGCCGGCTCCTCCTCCCACAGGTGCGTGGCGTGTAGTGGGCGAGACAAGAGAGAATACGCTGCCAGTGCCTGCCCTGGGCCTATCGCTGAAGAACTACAGGTAACAGCAGTGCCTGTGCCACGACACCACTGTGTACATCTTTTTGTATTGCAATACATCTGTGTTGTGGGCGGCCATATTTTGATCTTGATGAAAACAACCTATACAGTATAGGCTGTTTTCATAAAGATCAAAATATGGCCACAAGCCCCTCCCCTTCATGACATTGTCAAAAAGGGACCAAGCATGGATGACCTAATGATGCCCCCCCTGAAAAAAGTTCAGCGGACGCCCATGCACACGTCTGTTTCTTCCCGGGCCGTAACCCCCATCCCGGCAGCACTCCCACTCTTGACTCCTTTCTAGGATCCCCTCAGAGACTGCAGACATGATAAAAGACCAGAGATTGTCAGAGGCTGCAAGCACGATACAGGAGGTGGACAGAGACTGCGGACATACTACAGGAGGTGGACAGAGGCTGCGGACATACTATAGGAGGTGGACCGAGGCTGCGGACATACTACAGGAGGTGGACTGAGGCTGCGGACATACTACAGGAGGTGGACCGAGGCTGCGGACATACTACAGGAGGTGGACAGAGGCTGCGGACATACTACAGGAGGTGGACAGAGGCTGCGGACATACTACAGGAGGTGGACAGAGGCTGTGGACATACTACAGGTGGTGGACAGAGGCTGCAGACATACTACAGGAGGTGGACAGAGGCTGCGGACATACTACTGGAGGTGGACAGAGGCTGCGGACATACTACTGGAGGTGGACAGAGGCTAGGGACATACTACAGGAGGTGGACAGAGACTGCGGACATACTATAGGAGGTGCCGGTGGAGACAGGCTGTGGACATGATGGTGCCCTCCTTACCCCCTCACAGTAGCCTCCTCTTCTGTCCACCACCATATTACTTCTCCACATCATCAGTGTGCTGTGTCCTCCTCCTGTGCCCCTTTCACCACTCCACAGGTCAGGGCAGCACTGTGCTGCCCTGACCTGTGGAGAGGTGAAAGGGGCACAGGAACCAGAGGAGGACACAGCACACTGATGATTTTGAGAAGTAATATGGTGGTGGACAGAGCACATCAGTCTCTCCCCTGCATGGCACGGCTTCAGGCTCCCAGTAATGTCCAGGACTCCAGGCTCTCACTCGCTGTCCCCTTGTATCCCCCCAGTTTCACTGACCTCGAGTCCGTCCTCCTCACCCCTGGGCCCTGTCAGTGCTCCGCTCGCTCCGAGTCCTCCACCTATGATGAGTGCAAGGCATGCACTCACTGCAGGTGTCGTGCCAGCCGCTGTGGCCTTTTCAAAAATGGCGCCAGCGGCGCGATCACGTTACTGCGCGTGCGCCGCCTGGCCGAGCGCGAACAAGTTTCCCTGAGCTTGGCCAGCTTCGGAACGGCGCATGCGCAGTTGTATGGCCGGCTCGCGCCCATCTTTTTTATGGGCGCCGGTGCCCATAACGGACTTTAACGTACATCCCGAAAAAGGGGTTAAATTCACAGGCTGTAGGTAAATATACGTACGGTTGGCAACACTGATCCCAAGCGCCTGCTGTGTGAGGCCTGTGAAGAAGTAGATTCACATCCGTGGAACTACAAGTATCACAAGCCAGTCTGTATGAATATTACTTAGCAGTACTGTTGCTAACTATCACAAGTTACCACTACGAACATCAGATGAATAGAGGGTTCCAGCCGGAATTCTCTGTCCCTGTATCTTTGTCCTGTGGAAATGGCGGCACCGCTCCATGCTGCAGCTCCTGGTGGACTGGGTTGCAGGTACCCCCGGATGGTTTGGAACACAGGCCGATCCGCTGTATTGGAATAGCGATGCTGTCCTCAGAGATCCCTCTGGGGCTGGCTATCCGGCTCCCCACTGTGTAGGCCGCAGATTCTCGGCACTCCCTGTCACACAGACCTCCTGCTGGCAGGGTCAGAATGGCACCCAGAGAGAGTGAAAACAGGCCGCCCCAGCCCTTTTATTTCCTCTCCCAGCAGGCTGCTCCGTGCGCACAGCATTCTGTTACCTGTGGTCCAGATTGGTCCTGCTAACAGTGTCACTTCCTCATCCCGGACAAAATGTTCCATAATGCCTTGCTCTGGGTCATTCTCACAGGAGGAAAGTGAGGCCCGGAACGGAGAAGAACAAAGTAACAAGCAGTGGAGGGCCGGGCATGACTGGGTGGAAAGTGAGCCAACAAGGGGTTAAGGTGGTAGAGTTTGAAGGGGAGGTTGCAGGATGAGAATATTTTGGAAGGGGGAGGAGCTATATAAAAAGGGAGGCGGGGATTCCCAGGAGCAATTCAGTTGAGGGAGACAGAAGGAGAAGGCTGTTTTCCCACCCACCCTCCCTGTTTTTTGTTTCTTTCCTGTGTGTGGTTTGTTTGTTTTCTTTTATTTAAGGATCAATGGATTTGGGTCGTCATAGCAGCAGTGTAACGGCGGTGTCCTTGGTCTTTGATGGTGGCAGATAACAACATATGTGATGGAAGTGGTGGGGGGCTCATCTGTGGTATGGGCCGCTCTGGGGTTATTCCAGTGGAACGGTGTCTGCTGGAATACGGTTATGGTTGCACTGCGGGGGTTGTCTCTGATCTCCAGGTGATATGGCTGGAGGCCTGGTATGGTATAAAGTTCCCGCTGTGTAGTGGTGGAAAATGGTAACTTCGGGGTGCCGTCAAAGACCAACAAGCTGGGTGTTAAAAAGTTGTCGTTACAAGTGTTATTGGGAAATTATTTGAGATTTTTTTAATAAAAAGGCTGTTATGGCCATTTATACTCCAACTCATGTGTGGTCTTATTATTGGTGGAGGTATGGAATGAGGTGTGAGGAGGTTGAGGGTAAATAAAAGGGGGTAAGAAAAGGTTAGGGATATCTTGACTACACTGGTCAAGAACACACAGAGAGTCCGACATGCACTAGAGGGTGCCAAACCCATATAACAACAACAAAACTGTCCTTTATCATAAGCACAGTAGCAAACCTTGACTAAACCTACCTTCTCTTCGCTATAAGCCGCCAGAAGTGAGGTAAAGCTCTGTCTAAGCTCCAAGTCAACCCTAGTTAGAGCTTACAGATGGATTAGAACTCCCCATACACAAAAGTACAGGGTATTTCTCTTCTGTGCGTTGGGACCCTGCCCTAAGTTGTACTGTCCCTAGCTGAAATGTAGTGCTGCAGGGCTGTTGTCAGCCTATGTATGTAGTGCTCCCTCGTATTTTGTCCCAGTCTTCCCCACTTTTTGTCACACATTAGCTCGTTGTCTTCAAGGATCAGTCTGGGGTTGTTGTTTTTTGTTTGTTTTTTGAGAACTTGGATAGGGAAGGGGAAAGCAGATAGAAGACGTCTCCTTGGCAGTAGCAACAAAGTCGTTTCAGTTTTTTGGGGGAAAAAGGGAATTTTAAAGGTGCTGAAGACAAAATGGAACGCTATTTTAAAATCAAAATGAATTTTATTCTGTATATTTAAAAAATCTGACATTTTTATATAAAACCAACACGATAAATCTATACATTCATCACATTTGTACAGAGGTTTCCACTCTACACCTAAAAGTGGTGGTTTATGATCAGCTGGTTAGGTGGTAATTCATCTCTTTTTTTTTTTTTCAAAAGAAAAATTCTAATTTTGGGATGTGGTACTTCTATCCTTGCATCTCTAGCATAATCTTCTAAAATGTAGCTTCCGAATTGAGCAAGGTCTTAGTAACAGTAGTAACTGAACAAAGCTCTTCAGAACACCAGCCAGTGTTCCCTTGTCTGGACCCCTTAGCTGACTCTTTAGCACAATTAAAGGGTTAAACCTTGAGGTTGTCTGTACTCACAAAATGTCCAGGGACTGCTGGTTGCCTCCTTCCAACTTCCAAGCGACACTCTATACCAGACAAGATCTTTGATAGCCCCCCTTAGCCAGCTCTCTGTAGAACCAGGATCACTCTCTCTGACTTCTGGCCCTCAGGTCACTCATCTGAGTCCGCACGTAAGCAGGTGCCTGGGAGAGGCAACATGCCTGCTCCCAGACTGGAACTCTCTTCTCCAGGAAAGACCTCATGCTCAGTGTGCCAATAGAATAAATACCCAGTCCCAGCATCCTTCAGGGCCACCCTCCCTAGGATTGGCTGGAGTGGCATTGGTATTCAAGCTGTGTTCTGCAGAGCGTCCACCTTTTCACCCAGAACCTTTTATGGGTACCTGGATATATAGGTGGCCAGAGGAAAAACCAAGCAGCAGCTGAGCACACTGAGTAGGTGTAGCTGCAATCAATTGCAGCTTCTCTGTTAAGCAGGGGAACAAGACTATATTACACAAATCCTACCAATCCTAGCACCTACCTAGGAGGGTGCTACATATGGATTGATATAGTTCTTCTTTCATTAAGTTTCCTATAAGTTCAGGTTTATCATTTGCTTCTGCTGGCTGGTTGGGGAGAGTGTCTGGCAATACCATGGGAAGATTAAACAACTCTGAGTTATGAATGATTATGTCTTGCTGGCCAACCACTGGGATGTTTATTGTCTGTAGTGCATGCTAAGAAGCGTATAAATAATTGGATTGACCTTCTGGATGCTCTCTTGCCGGGGACTGATGAGGCTGCATTGATGGGCACTGGTGAGGCTGCATTGATGGACACTGATCAGGCTGCACCGATGGGCACTGTGACGTTGCATTGATGGGCACTGAAGAGGCTGCACTGATAGGCACTGATGAGACTTAGCTGATGGGCACTGGTGAGGCTGCATTGATAAGCACTGATCAAGCTGCATTGATGGACACTGGTGAGGCTGCAATGATGGGCATTGATGGGTACTGATGAGGCTGAGCTGATGGGCACTGATGAGGCTGCATTGATGGGTACTGATGAGGCTGCATTGATGGGCACTGATGAGACTGCACTGATGGGCACTGGTGAGGCTGCATTGATGCATTATTTTTTGTTAAACCTCCTTTCTTGCTTTTAACATTAAATTACCGGTATGTTACAACATTGTATAATATTTGTCTTGCTTGATAACATCAAGATCCGGTATGAAACCAGGTGGGCATGGATGGTGAGCTGATTCGGTGGTTCAATGGGCCACTTGACTGGACTTGCCTATTGCCAAACAAGACGCCTGAGCCTTGAAGATCTTCCTTCTCTCCTACTGGAGGCTTCATCCAGGGAAAGTAGAGCAGGAAGGTGGCTTTTTGGATTGGAGCACCAGAGGAGAAGACTTTATTGCTGAAGAGTGTCTTGCAGAGCTGGGTAGGAGCTACTGCTGATGGACATTGCAGGGAGTTATGGTGGCACATCCAAGGAGTACGTGAGTTACCTTGGAGCTGCTCCACAGTCTGAAGAGTACAGAGTGCAGGTTTCAGCTTAAAAGTTCCTTTTCTGTATTGACTGTTAAGTAGAGTCTGGAGTTTTCAATTTGCTTTTTAGGTATCTTGTGCCTTAAAGGAACACTAAAGGCAATTTTTTTTTTTTTTAAATAGCAAACATGTAATACTTCCCTCCACTGTGCAGCTCGTTTTGCACAGAGTGGCCCTGAACCTGGTCTTCTGGGGTCCCTCGGCGGCTGTATCCACTCCTCCCCACAAGAACTTTCCACCTTCATACGAGCTCTCTCGCTTGGTGGTGAGTTCTTGCGGGCGTGCTCCAGTGATACAGCCAGCGACCATAGCCACTCACTGTATCACTCGGCCCCGCACCCGGCGCGCCGCGTCATTGGATGTGATTGATAGCAGCGCGAGCCAATGGCTGCGCTGCTTTCAATCAACCAATTAATGAGCCGAGAAGCCAACCGAGAAGCCAGCGCGTTCACAGTGCGGGACTTTCGAGGAATCAGGTAAGTAAACGGGGGTTAGGGAGGCCGCTAATCCTCAGATGTTTTTTCACCTTATTTAAAGGCAACGCACACTAGGAAACAGTTTTCTACAGCCTTAAAGATTTCCCTCAGCTCCCATGTCATTATCACATGACCATATCCTTCAAGCAGCATAAGATGTTCTAAACCTATAGAATTTTTTTTTTAGTAATCTCCATAACCGTAAAATCTATTGGAAGGGAAAAGATGTAGGCTTCACCTAGATAAGATCAAAGCAGATGAACATTACTTATGGTGGTTGATAGCATGGATATTTAAATTGTGCAAAAATGAGCATCTTTACCATTTAACTATAAAGATGGCTGAACAGGCTGTTTTGTAGACATGTAGGTAAAGGGTAAAAGCCCCTTTAAGGAAAAATAAATAAATAAGTAGAGAGAAATTAAGATATATAGGTACATGAAAAAAGGGTGATTGAAAAAGTTACCTTAGATTCCCTTTAAGTTAATAAGATTCAAAACTGATTGCACAGTATGTGCCTACAAAAGTCTCATCTGATCTGAGAGTGACCAAGAAATAGTCAGTAATTACAAAGCCCAAGTAGCACATTGGCTTACTGTGGAGCGAAACAGCAGTATGCAATGCATTAAACAGTATGTTCTATGTGCAGAAAAATGAAAATAGCTCAGAACCAACCTGCAATCAGCTCAAGGCAAAGGTGGAATTATAAACAAATGATCTAAATGGCAGTACATTGGAAGTAAGTAAGGTGTAGTGTATTATTATATGTTGAGCGGTACCAATGATTAACTGTATGTAGGTATGAACACCAACTGGCAAAGCTCACTCTGAAGGCAAAACATAGAACTATACAGCTAGTAGTGGTTAGTCACATTGAATTCGACTTATTCTCTAATGCTGAAGACATTTTGTAGCTTATCCAAGCCACTTCTTCCCTCCCAACCAATCTGGAACTCAAGATGTGGGTTGGAGAAGCTACGAAAGGTAAGTTCAACAACATTACAGGACAAGTCCACCTTAATGTGACTAACTGCTACTAGCTATTCCAGTGTTTCTCAACCAGGGTGTCACTTGGGTTCCTCCAGGGAGCTGCGAGTCAGGACCCAGTTTGCCCTGGATCAGTGTCATGAGTTGCCATGGTGCGGACATGCCAGGCACCAACACCATAACAATCAATGATGTTCTATGGCCAGGACAACCGGCGCTATTCATTGCTATGGTGAGGGCAGCTGGCTCGCCTGCCCCATGGCAACACATGACTCTGATACAGGACAGGCATTATGCAGGGCCGCCCCCAGCATTCAGGCGAAGACAGAAGTCTGCCTCCTCCAAACCTGTTCCACCCCCCCCCTCTGATGCGCTGCTGGAGCCAAAAGGTAGGGTTCTGATGTGAAGAGGGGGACTGCTTGGCTCTGTGATGGGGGGCTGTGTGAATTGGGGGCTCTGTGATGAGGTGACTCATGCATAGGGGGCCTCTGATGTATAGGGTCAACTCTGATGTGATGGGGGCTCTCATGTATAATGGGTCCTCTGATGTGATATGGGCCTCTGAAGTAAAAAGGTAATTCTGACATGAAGGGGGAGCTCTGATGTAATGGAGGGGACCTATAATGTGATGGGGGGAACCTCTGGTGTGAAGGAGGGCTTCTGGTGAGAAGTTAATTTTATCAAGGTCTTTGTGTACATTATCCCAGGCCTACGTATTCCATTGATAAGTGACATTTTTATTTTTAACATTTTGGACTGGGGTGACTTGAGATTGTATACTTTTGAATAGTACCACAACTGAAAAAAGAGTCAAGCTCAGCCCTTTTTTAAATCTGTGATGTGAAAGACTAGCTACATAGCTTTCCAGCTGCATTGCAGTTATAGGCTGTGGTGGGAGAAGAAAACAGCAAGAGGAACTTACATTTTTGGCTGAAATTCCACTTTAACACATGTATGTAGTGCTGTAGGAGCCACTGAGTAAATTCCCAGGGTTCTTAATCATAGCTATGATTAAGCACCCTACAGTGGTGTGAACCGCGTCAGACTTTTGTCCCTATGCCTCTAATGTCTCTGTAACCATATGGAGTTTATAGTCTTTAAAGTTGTTACAACAGAGTGCAGCCATCCAGCTTTTTCTTTAATTCCTAGAACTTGGATAGGTAGTGGGTAATTGTAGGATACTCCAGTAACCTTTAATAGCAATTTAAGGACACTAAACGTTCTGCTTTAGAACTTCGAGCCAAGTCCTTGCACAAGTAAATGATGGACTAAGCTTTGTTATAGCAACCTGAGGAGATTAATCTTCCTCTTGGAAATCCGAGCAAAGTCCTTTCACTAAGAATGAAATAAACTGTGCTCTTCAGGACTCCAGACACAATGTCCCCAAGCTGAGAGCATAAGAGGCATGGCAGCAGCACATGGTCTCTAGGATCTTTAACACCAGTCTGTACTCACTAATTTCCCTGAATAATTGGTTGCCTCCTTCCAATATCATCCAGACATTTTCACTCCGTGATACCAGACTAGATCCTTAGGCGACTGCCACTCAGTCAGTTTTGGCAAACTCTCAGCAAAATAATCCTCAAGCTAGCCCAGTTGAGGCCTAGATGAACCACAGGCACATGGCAGAATTGCCTAGGGGGAAAACAGCCCCCCCTAGGCTGTGATCTCCTCAGGGAAAAAGACCCCTCTGCATTCAGTATGAGAGTATTTTTACACACTCTCAGTCACCATCTGGGCACCTCTCCCCAGGGATTGGCCAGGGATGCATAAATATTCAGCTGCTGATTAGACTCGGCCTGCACACTATCTTCCAGATCATTGGTGGACAAACGGGGGGGGGGGGCAGTTAATCCTGCAGTCATTGAAACACAGAACAGACCAGAACAATCAAACACACACTCACACACTGATTACAGTGAGCCAGAACTAAATTTGCATAGCACAGAAATGAAGCTTCACTGAATAGAGTGGGCAAGAACAAAATTTACCTAATCTATCACCTATCTAGGAAGGCACTACATGTATTTGCTGATTTTTTTAAATAATTTTGTGTTGGGGGCTCAGGAGGCTGGATATGGGCTTTGTTCTGGGACAATTCAAAATATCAGGTTTTCCTATTGAAATACCATACCATACCATTAATATATTTATTTGTCCCAATGAGAATGGTATCCGTATGCCTTTAATACCAGGACAAATAGAGATATAAATATCCCCAGCAGGGACACAGACAGCTAATGATGAGGGGCCTCTGATTTGATGGGAGGGACCTTTGATGTGATTGGAGGGACCTGTGATGTGATGGGAGGGACCTGTGATGTGATGGGAGGGATCTATGATGTGATAGGAGGGATATGTGTTAGGAGGGACCTCTGATGTGATTGTAGGGACCTGTGATGTGATGGTAGGGACCTGTGATCTGATGGGAGAGACCTGTGATGTGATGGGAGGGACCTATGATGTGATGGGAGGGACATGTGATAGGAGGGACCTCTGATGTGATGTGATGAGGGGAGGGGCGGGCGCTGATGTATTAGGGGTCTGGTGTGATGGAGGGACACTGGTGTGATGGAGGAGGACTCTGATGTGATGTGATGAGGGGGGGCGGGTGCTGATGTATTAGAGGTCTGGTGTGATGGAGGGACACTGGTGTGATGGAGGAGGACTCTGATGTGACGAGGGGCTCTGATGTGACGTGGGGCTCTGATGTGTTGTTAATTTCATCAAGGAGGTTGTATGCATCACCCCAGGCTCAGGATGATAAGTAACATGTACATTTTATACTGGGGTGTGTTGAGATTTTGCAGTGAAAGTAAGGTTGAAAAATGCTGGTCTACACAAGGGAGGCTTGTACAGGTAGCATAATCACTTGCTGACAAGGAACTTTTTGTTTACAAGTTTAAATTAGTATTGTTACTTAGATCCACCAAACATTATATATATATATATATATATATATATATATATATATATATATATATAAATAAAATTTTAGCAGACACCCTAGAGAATAAAATTGCGGTCATTGCAATATTTTATGTCACAGTATTTGTGCAGCGGTCTTTCAAACGCAATTTTTTTGGGAAAAAATACACTTTAATGATTTAAAAAAAACCACACAATCGTTACCCCAATTTTTTTATTTAATGTGAAAGATGATGTTACGCTGAGTAAATAGATACCTAACATGTCATGCTTTAAAATTGCGCACGCTCGTGGAATGGTGACAAACTACAGTATTTAAAAATCTCCATAGGCGATGCTTTAAATATTTTACCTGTTTAGAGTAATGCCTCGTACACACGTCAGTTTTTCCGACAAAAGTGTGATGTGAGCTTTTTGTCAGGAATTCCGACCGTGTGTATGCTCCATCGCACTTTTTTTGTGGGAATTTCTGCCAAGAAAAGATTGAGAGCAGGTTCTCTACTTTCGCGATCGTCTGTATGCAATTACGACACGCAAAAAAACACGCATGCTCAGAATCAAGCAGAAGAGCCGAACTGACTATTGAACTTCATTGATCTCGACTCGTTGTACGTCACCGCGTCCTTGACGTTCGGAATTTCTGACAAGATTTGTGTGACCGTGTGTATGCAACACAAGTTTGAGACATTTTCCGTAGGAAAACAAAACAAGAAAAACTGATCGTGTGTACAGGGCATTACAAAGGAGGTTGTTTGCTAGAATTATTGCTCGAGCCCTAACGATCGTGGTTATACCTCACATGTGTGGTTTGAACACTGTTTACACATGCGGGCCTGACTAATGCATGGACGAGCATGGAGGGATGGGGCGCTTTAAAAAACGTTATTTTTTATTTTACTTTTTATTTTCACACTGTCTTTTTAATATATATTTTTTTAGCACTTTTATTCCTATTACAGTACAAGAAATGTAAACATCTTCCTTGTAATGGAAATAAGCATGACCGGTCCTCTTTATTGAGAGATCTTGGGTCAAAAAGACTACCAAAGGAAAAAAAAATTAACTTAAAAAAAAAACAAAAAACCCTTTCGTCAGAGGTTGCTCTGGTCTTCCAAGGGCATAGAGCTGAGTGGGGGTCATCTTGCCCGCACACACGTCTGTATCGAATCACTTACGGGCTTTACCGATGGGTCAGGTAAGCCCGGAACCGACCAGGGAACCGGTGGGAGGGGGTTCCTCTCCCACCGCTTCTAAAAGTGATCCCACAGTGAATGAGCCCGCAGGACCACTTTTACCTGATGCGGTATCGCCCATAGTAAAAAATTATACTGAGTTTATGGCAGCTTGATGCTGCCATAACCCCAGTATTAAACGTCAAAATAATGACATATTTTTTACTATGGGCCGGCCGGCAAGAGCACATATAACCATCTTGGGAAGACCCTGGCAACAGGGTCTCTTTAAAGCCCTGTACACATGATCGGTTTTACCGATGAACAGTCCGATGGACTGTTTTCATCAGACAAACCGATCGTGTGTGGGCCCCATCGGACTTATTTCCATTGGTGTAAAAAAATAAAACATGTTTTAAATTTTTCTGATAGAAAAAAAAACGATAGGAAATTACGATCGTCTGTGTGGAACTCCATCGGAGAAAAAACCCACGCATGCTCAGACTGAATTAGGAGACGGGAGCGCTCGTTCTGGTAAAACTAGCGGTCGTAATGGAGATAGCACATTCGTCATGCTGTAACAGACTGAAAAGCACGGAGACTGAAAAGCACGAATCGGCTAACACCAAACTTTTACTAACACGCGGTAACACGAAATCAGCAAAAGCAGCCCAAAGGGTGGCGCTGCTGGAATGGAACTTCACCCTTTATAGTGCCATCATACGTGTTGTACGTCACAGCGTTTGGGATGGTCGAAATTTTGTCTGATGGTGTGTAGGCAAGACTGATGGAAGTCAGCTTCATCGGAATTCCGATGAAAACATCCATCGGATTTGATTCCATCGGAAATCCGATCGTGTGTACAGGGCTTTAGAATTATTGTCTTTATTTGAACCAATTGGTGTGAAATGCCAATACAATTATCATTCCTGTGACAATGACATCCATTGCATGTGATGTAAATAGTTGCATGTGTACATAATAGGCACGGAAAGGAATTTCAAGCCCCCCCGACTCAGACTCCATTATGTCACATCTGGGATCCGACTCGAACACTACAGAGAAAATTAGGGCAAAGTTGTCCATGAAAAGACACAAATGTGTCAGCTTATGTTCAGCAAAGATGACAGGCCAGGCAGGACGGCACAAATCTACTAACTGGCATGAATGTGTCGCAGTTGTTTGCAAAGTAATGTAATTAGCATATATCCATCTGGTCCTAAAATTCTCAATGCATTAAATCATCCGGGCTCGTATGCCATGCTGATATATCCAGACAGACCTCATTACATGTCACATCCCATTGCTGGAGGTTTGTCCATAAAACCGGCTCACTCCAGAGTATAGAAAGGATATGGGGAAATGGCAAACATAAGTTATGGTTTACGAATGCTATTGGGAGATGGCATGATAGGCGGGTTCCCGTCTCAATGGCATCTAGTGATAGGTCTGGTAGGTGCATGATAGCGCTGGACCTAGGTAGGTAGAGGTTCATTCCATCCATTAAGTATAGAATGTATTCCCTTCCTCAGAGCTTAGTTTGTGGTAAGAATTAAATTCTGGCTTAATTTCTGCCTTTCTGATCATGATAATCCTGTAGCGGGCATGTCAATTTGGGGGGGAACATCTGGGTTATTCAACCCAGATGTACTAATTGTTAGGGAGTCTGAGAATCAGGGCCAGATTAAGAACATCATGGGCCTGGTGGAGAGAGAGAGAGAGAGAGAGAGAGAGAGAGAGAGATATCAACGCAGCCCGGCCAAGGCAAGTGACCAAAGGCACAGAACCCAGAAGGAAGACCGGGTGAAGATGGAAGTGCCCAGGACCCACCGGATTGATCACAGCACAGCAATGGAGGGCTCAGTCTGACAATTTAAGTGTACCCTAATGTGCTAATATGCTGTACATATTTGTACACTATGGCATAACCTACCTCAGGACCTCTAAAAAGTAGTAATGTTAGCAAAGTTTACTACCGCTTTATTATCACAGGATCCCAGGAGCCTCTCATGGGGCCCCCTACTGACCCGGTGGCCCTTGGTCAGTGCCTAAGTGCATAGTTGCCAGCATTTCAAAAATATTTTTAAGGGGCACTTTTTTCACCAGTGCTATATTTAGAGTAGCTGAGATCCCTGATGTTCCTCTATACATCACAGTAGTAATCACAAAATGAAATGAGTACTAATAATGGGGCAGAACAAATATGAGGACTGAGAAGATGTCTTTTAGTTGAACTAACAAAAGTGTGCCCATTCTAGAGCTGGTAACATTGAGGATATTCAGTATAATTTTAAAGAACTGTTTTTGTGGGTAAGAGGCTTAGGGGAGGAGTATGGACGGTATAAAACTGGGAAGTATGTGCAGGTAATGGAGAGGAATGTGGAGGGTCTAACAGTGGGCACTATGTACAGGAGAGGAGTGTGGAGGGTATGAAAGTGGGCAGTGTGTACAGGAGAGGAGTGTGGAGAGTATGACAGTGGGCAGTATTTACAGGAAAGGAATGTGGAGGGTCTAACAGTGGGCAGTATGTACAGGAGAGGAGTGTGGAGGGTATGAAAGTGGGCAGTATGTACAGAAGAGGAGTGTGGAGAGTATGACAGTGGGCAGTATTTACAGGAAAGGAATGTGGAGGGTATGATGGGCGCGGTATGTACAGGAGAGGAATGTGGAGAGAAAGATAGTTGGCAGTATGTACAGGAGAGGAGTGTGAAGGTTAAGGTTAGGTTAGAGTATGTACAGGAGAGGAGTGTGGAGGGTAAGGTTGGGTTGCAGTATGTACATGAGAGGAGTGTGGATGGTATGATAGTGGGCAGTATGCAAAGGAGAGGAGTGTGGAGGGTATGACAGTGGGCACTATGTATAGAAGAGAAGTGTAGAATGTATCACAGTGGGCACTATGTATAGGAGAGAAGTGTGGATGGTATGACAGTGAACAGTATGTACAGGAGAGGAGTGTGGAGGGTATGATGGTGGGCACTATGTATAGGAGAGAAGTGTGGAGGGTATGACAGTGGACACTATGTATAGGAGAGGAGCGTGGAGGGTATGACAGTGAGCAGTATGCACAGGAGAGGAGTGTGGAGGGTATGACAGCTGGCACTATGTACAATAGAGGAGTTTATGAATGTGGGCAGTATGTACAGGAGAGGAGTGTGGAGGGTATGACAGTGAGCAGTATGTACAGGAGAGGAGTGCGGAGGTTATGACAGTGAGCAGTATGTACAGGAGAGGAGTGTAGATGGTATGATACTGAGAAGTATGTACATTAAATGAGTGTGGAGGGTAAGACAGTGAGCAGTATGTACAGGAAAAGAGTGTGGAGGGTATGACAGTGAGCAGTATGTACAGGAGAGGAGTGGGGAGGGTATGACAACAGGCAGCATGTACAGGAGAGGAATGTGGAGGTTATGAGAGCGAGAAGTATGTACAGGAGAGGAGTGTGGAGGGTATGACAGCCGGCACTATGTACAATAGAGGAGTTTATGAAAGTGGGCAGTATGTACAGGAGAGGAGTGTGGACGGTATGATACTGAGCAGTATGTACATGAGATGAGTGTGGAGGGTAAGACAGTGAGCAGTATGTACAGAAGAAGAGTGGGGAGGATATGACAGTGGGCAGTATGTACAGGATAGAGGTGTGGAGGGTATGACAGTGGGCACTATGTATAGAAGAGAAGTGTAGAGGGTATGACAGTGAGCAATATGTATAGGAGAGAAGTGTGGAGGGTATGACAGTGAACAGTATGTACAGGAGAGGAGTGTGGAGGGTATGATGGTGGGCACTATGTATAGGAGAGAAGTGTGGAGGGTATGACAGTGGACACTATGTATAGGAGAGGAGCGTGGAGGGTATGACAGTGAGCAGTATGCACAGGAGAGGAGTGTGGAGGGTATGACGGTGGACACTGTGTAGAGGAGAGAAGTGTATGACATCGGGCACTATGTACAGGAGAGGAGTGTGTAGGGTATGACAGCGGGCACTATGTATAGGAGAGAAGTGTGGAGGATATGACAGTGAGCAGTATGTACAGGAGAGAAGTGTGGGGAGTATGTACAGGTGAGGAGGATGAAGGAATCTGGGAAGGAAAAATGTAAAGGTTTGTAGAAGGATGTTTAGGGACTGTGTAGTGGTTAAGCGGGTCATACATGGATTGAAATTACGCCAATTAAGCAGAGACCAGCCATAGTCGATCTATGTATGGGCTAGCTGGTTTTACACAAGTCAATCTATTATTTGACTTGAGTACAACCAGCCTGTCAGGTTTTTCCCAAAACAATCAGTGCTGCCAGCTATAGTTAGCAACACTAATCATTGTATTCGCAGGCAGAACACAATAACACTGCAGGAGTGATTCCCCCATCCACAGGTCAGCAGGTGAGAGGGTGTGTGGGGACAGGCTGGGGAGAGATACTAGTCAGTGGCTGGGTAGGCACTGGCTAGTATCAGAGCCAGATATACACAGGTTACATACGTCACGATCGTTAGAGCGAGAGCAGTAATTCTAGCACTAGACCTCCTCTGTAACTCTAATCATGTAACCTGTAAAAAAAATTAAAGCATCGCTTAGTATACAAAAAAAAAATCGTGCTAACTTTAGTGTTTTTTTTTATTTTTATGAATGAAACAGATTCTTTCCAAAAAAAAACACGTTTGAAAAATTTCTGCGCAAATACCGTGTAACATAAAAAGTTGCAAAGACCACCATTTTATTCCATAGGGTCTCTGCTAAAATAATATATAATGTTTGGGGGTTCTGAGTAATTTTCTAGCAAAAAACAAATGATGATTTTTACATGTAGGAGAGAAGTGTCAGAATTGGCCTGGGTGGCGAGGGGTTAATTACTATAAGACCCCCCTTTCACACTGAGGGCATTTTGCAGGCGCTATAGCGTTAAAAATAGCGCCTGCAATCCGCCCTTAAACAGCTGCTCTATTCACTCCAGTGTGAAAGCTCGAGGGCTTTCACACTGGAGCGGTGCGCTGGCTGGGCATCAGAAAAAGTCCTGCCAGCACTTTCTTTGGAGCGCATTAGGAGCGGTGAACTCACCGCTCCTAATTGCGCACCTGCCCATTGAAACCAATGGGCAGCACCGCCGTGCCGCCGGCAATACGCCGCAGCAGCGGCGCATCTCGAGCGGTTTTAACCCTTTCTCGGTCGATAGCGGGGTTTAAAAGCGCCCCGCTAGCGGCCGAAATGTGCTGCAAATCCAACAGTAAAATAGCAGCGTTTTACCGCCGACGCTCGGGGCGGCATAGTGTGAAAGCAGTCTGAGTAATATCAAATAATTATTATAAGCACTGTGAGCTCATCCTCTCAGTCTGCTGCAGAGTGTGTCAGCTTGTATTTAAACTGTCCGCTCTGTATATAGCTTCTGACAGGCTGCGCAAGCAGCCCCGTATCTCCGGAACCATAAATGATAGCAGCCCCATATTTTGACCAGTGGTGGGGTGGGCCTTCTGCTACATACCCATCAAATATGATGTCTCTGTGGTCCCTGGTCGCCGAGCTACAATCCTCGAAGTCGAACTTTTTTTTTTTTGGGCAAATGGGCCTATCTTGGGGAAGGGGCCTGGAGCTGCAGCTCCAATAGCCCCTATGTTAATCCGGCCCTGCTGAGAATCCCTTTTGTGGTTCTTGGAGGACTCTGGTGGTGCAAGGTTCCCTGCGGCCTGCAGGTAGCGTTGTCGCCCTGGGCCGGAGTTGAACCCACACCGCAAAAGACTGTTCCTTTTTGTCCTTTCCTGGCGCTGGTACAGCGGGGCGGGGAACCCGCTGTGACGCAAAGGGAGAGGAGATAAAAGGGGCGGACGCCCTGACCTTGGGGTTCAGAGTTGGAGGACGCAGCCGCGCCCAGGCACCTTCAGCCTGGGTGCTGGCATTCCGGAGTTCCGGGCCCAGGTGCCCTTGACCTGGCCGGAGCGAGGGATGGAGTCCATCCCAGGCACCTTAAGCCTGGGGTGAGGTACTATGACCAAGGCTTGGGGCCCAGTAACTTCGACTGGGTTCTGCGAGGGTGGAGGAGTCCGAGGGGCCCTAAGGTGTTGGGACCCGTATCTGAGGTGAGGAGGCCGGGGAGTGTAACCCTTCCGAATAGCCCGGTACAGCATTAATCCGGTGACGGCGGGGCCTCTGGTAACTCCCTTGGAGGGATGTCTTCCCCCTGACAGGGGCTGCAACGTAGCGAAGGTAACTCCAGTTCCTGTTCATTAGAGTCGCTGGAAGAGACTCGGAAGCCAAAAAGTACGTTTTTACAGCCACTGTGCTTAGCAACCATTGGTGAAACCTCAACGGTTTAGTTATCTTTGAGGATTGTGCCTTGACCTACTCCCCACCAATACTGAACTGTTCTATGGGTCTCAAACTGTCTGCTCGCAAAGGACTATTTGTTTGCCGTTATGGAATAAATAAGTGTTGGACCTTTTCAGTGTGTGGTACTCCAATTACTGGGAGCAAAGGGGGTTATCAGCAGAACAGACTTGGCTCCGAGCGTATACACAGCCCGAAGGTAATCTGGTGCTGGCTTTCACCTCTACATGCAGTAATCTAGAGGACATGGGCCGTGGCGCACCTCGCTCTCCCCTTCAAGGTACCCCTAGACCAGAGCCAAAGTAACCGCTAAAGAAGAGAGAGAGGGTGAGGCCGCTACAATCCATTCATTCAAAGTGGTTTTAAACCCTGTACTACATTTTTTACCTACCGGTAAGCCTATAGTAAGGCTCACCTGTAGGCAGGGCCATCTTTAAGGCAGGGCAAAAGGGGCAGCTGCCCTGGGCCCTGTCATTGTTGTGGGGCCCAAAGCAGCTGCCTCATACTTGTCAACTATCCCAGTTTAAATTCCCTTGTCTGCTACTAATGCTGCCCAGCTCTGCCCTATTGTGTACAGATGACCTGCAGACCCTGTGTTTACATGTAAATAGCGGCAGGATTCATATGTAAATAGCTGAGGCCAGCGGCATTCATATGTAAAGAAGAAAAGCCTAATGAACAAGGGGTGATGGCTGCTAGTACCATCCTACCCATGGATGATCTCTGAAGGACATGCCTATAAGTGGTCTGATGGTGTACCCACAAGGAGAGGGTTCCAACGTGCTAACCACACCAGAAACCCCACCACTGAGGCCGAGTCAGACTCCTCACTCTCATCCACCTTTTCACAAAATAATGCAACACTCCATACTGCTACACCAGCAGTTAACTCATCTCGTAAAAGATTGAGATACGGAGGGGGTACACCCCCCACTGGCCTTAAAAAGGGTAAAAAAGGCAAAAATGGGACCAAAACACGTGGACTTTCCCCGTGCGATGTTAACACTACCAGTCTCAGCACCAGTGGGACTGCTGTGTCCACATCATTACATGCAGCGATCCCTAAAATTCTTGGCTCAATGACTAATAAATACTCCAAAGTAAACGAAGATGCTATTTTTTTAGCTCTGAAAAAGCAACAGGGAAACTTAGACACCTTTGTTCACAAAACTTCCCAACCACCATCACTCCCCCCACCACTGCCCACAGTTCCTCACGCAACACTCAATTAAACATTATTAACCTCACCTCCTATGTATTGACTGATGATGAGTCTTCAGTCCTCCAATTGGGTTTGGGCTCTTGATTCACTTAAGGTTACAGAGACCATCAAAGATCTCTATTTGTTTGCCCGTAACCTTACCTTCAAATACATTTACGATCACGATCGAGCCAAAATCAACCTAGAGCGTGAGCTTGCGGAGCGCACAAAACATTTCTCTATGGAGGAGTTTCGTGCCCTCCGCGACCTCATGCTGCTTTATGATGAAGGAGCTGTGGATGACTCTCAGTCATCACAGCCTATCTTCCAACCTCACACCTCCACAGTGTTACACACATCCAAAACATTCAAGCTCCGTTCACGGAGGTTCCCAGACCTCATGACTTGCCCGGCCATATGGGCCTTTGTGCAGGCTACCATCCGTGACCTAAAGAGACAAAAATGGCAGGTTATCCCCCCTAACCTTACTTATGGTCAGACCAAAGCGCTAAAAACTTTACAAAGGAATCCTGATCTAGTGATAAAAAATTCAGATAAAGGAGGCAACATAATCCTCATGTCACATGATTTCTATCAAAACATGTGTTTGTCAATACTAAAACTCTACTGTTTCATCTTTTCACACAGAACTCCGTGTCCTTTGCACTGAGGCCTTTTTGTCAGGCCTCATTGACAAGGACACGTTAGAGTTCCTTATTCCTAAATTCCCTCGTACCCCTACATTTTATGCTTTGCCCAAAACGCATAAAAATGTCCATAACCCCCCAGGTCGTCCCATTGTCTCGGGGATCGGATCCCTTACTGACAATGCCAGTAAGTTTGTCGATGCCTTTCTGATGCCACACGTCAGTGGCCTACCCTCGTACATCAGAGACACCTCTGATTTGTTGCAAGATATTGAGGGGATCCTCCGGATGCCCTGCTCATGGCTATTGATGTCGAGGCCTTATACTCGAGCATCCCCCACGAGCAGGGCATCCGGATGGCCGGCTCCTTCCTGCACGAGCAGGAACGCACTTCATGGCCACTCAATGAATTCATCTTAAAGTTATTACAATTTATACTGACTAAAAATTATTTTGTTTTCAATAACCAACTTTTTTTACAGACCCAAGGGGTCGCAATGGGGACATCGTGTGCCCCGGCATATGCCAATTTGTATTTGGGTGGATGGGAGCGACTTATCAATGCAGATGACCATTACACACAATTGCTTGAACATGTACTAGTTTGGTACAGGTATATTGATGATCTCCTGTTGGTATGGACTGGTAGTAGTCCACAGCTTATACAATTTGTAGAATTGCTTAATCAAAATGATCTCAATCTTACATTTACTGTACAGTTTGATGATGTCCGGATCCCTTTTTTGGACCTGGTCATCATCAAACAATCAGATGGCACTCTTGGCACTGATCTTTATCGCAAGCCAACTGCCGGTAACACATTACTATATGCTACCAGTGCCCACCCAAAACCATTGATACGGAGTATTCCGTTTGCACAGTATTTGCATCTTCGCAGAAACTGTGCATCATCAAGTGATTTCAAGATTCAGGCTGATGCTTTGCGCGAACGCCTCCTCTCAAGGGGCTACTCCCGCTCTAATTTAAGAAAAGCCTTTAACAAGGCTTGCCTTCGATACAAACAATCCTTGCTCTACCCTCCCCCTAAATTGAAAATTAATCAGGAATCTGTTAGATTTGTCACTACTTTCTCCGCTCATCACCATACACTTAGAAATATCTTAACCAAACATTGGCACCTACTCACCGATAATACTACTCTACATAAACATCTTAAGCCTAATCCTGAACTGGTGTTCCGTAGAGCTCGTTCACTACGTGACCACCTGACTCAGAGTCATTATACACCCCATGATGTCTCTACATCAGGACCTAATGGCACTTACCAATGTGGGAACTGCCCTCGGTGCCCTTGGGTCTTGGAGGGTAGAAATTTCATGTTCCCCAATGGAGAACTTTTTTGTCCCTCCACATACGCGGATTGTGGCACCAAGGGAGTTGTATATCTGATGGTATGCTCATGTAAGGCATTCTACGTGGGTAAAACCATCAGAGAACTTAGACAGCGCATTGGAGATCACGTTTACTATTCTGGTAACGGTAAACTCACAACTATCGGGCGACATATAGGACTATATCATCGCTATGATCTATCCGCAGTTCGGTTTCTCGTTTTGGAGGTGGTTGCGCCCAGTCCCAGAGGTGGTGACTGGGATAAAACTATCCTACAGCGGGAAGCCCTATGGATAGAGCATCTCAACGCTACTAATTCTCCTGGGTTAAATGAAATGAATTCGCATAAATCCTTCCTGTAATTTTTCCTGCCCCCGCTCTCTTTTTTCTGGTCCCTCTTGGTCGTTAATTGGCGTTTTGTTCTGGATATCCCCAATTGCCTGCACAATCGGATATCTGCCCATTGTTTGGGCTAAGATATGATCCAGCATCTATGGCTCGGCTCCTTTCCCTCCCCCTCCCCCCCCCTCTTTTGGAGGGAGTCCCCGATCCTCATTACTGCAATTCGGTGATTATATCAGAATCTTGTTTTGATTCTGGTAGTTATTTCTGTTATAACTTGCATTATTGACATGTATAATACATAATGTATAATTTTCTTGATTTGTATAGCCTCTGCTGTGATGTTTGCCATAACAGACGAGTCACATGACGCGGGGAATGCCCTACCATTATCCTATCGGCGGACATGTTTCCTTCCGGGTCTGGATGACCTAGCGTCATCACGTCCCAGCGCCTGAATACCTGGCCTCACGGCCATTGGGTCTTCAGACGCGCACCGACGTAGCAGATTAGCGCTCCATCGTGTGTGGAAGGGATGACCCCGTGACGTCACACGCCGCACGTTGCTCGCGGCGTGGAAGACGACGGGGTTGGGGAACACATTTAAATGGCTTTTTACAAGCCATGGATGTGAGTGGTGAACACACTCTCCCTGGGGAACCATATACGTACACACTGCTAAGGTAAGCGCCGGTTGTTAGCTACATTAGGTACCTTTCTACCCCATTGCAAACTAATTTAATCCCATTTTTTACTGTCTTATCTCTTGTGCAGCCATCTGTACCCCTTGGCAAAGTACTTATACACGCTTGACCCAACTGGCCATGATCGATGGCCATCTAGCAGTTACTCCCTGGCTAATTAATTAGCCTTATATGGTATGAATCCCCAGTGAGTTTGACTGTTTTTTCTGTTGAGGTAAGACTACCCTTATTACTTTTGGTGGTGATGGCTTACTTCCAAACCTTAGAGGATATGGGCTTTCAACACTGCCTGGTCTTCACACTGATCCCAATCTTTTCCCTTCCACACACATTTTCCCAATTCTTCACCCCTTCCCCCTCCCCCCCCCCCAAAACCTCCCCCCCTCTCTACACCTCCTTTTTTCCTCCCCCCGTTTCCCCCCCCTCCCACACTCCCCTCCCCCCCCTTTCCTTCCCCCTTCCCCTTCCCCCCTTCCACTCTCCCTCCCCCCCCTTTTTCCTTCCTTCCTCTACCCATCACCCACACACATTACCTTCCACTTCCCCTCCCTTCTCTCCCTCCCCCTTTTCCTCTCCCCCCCCTTTTTTTCTCCACCTATTCCCCCCCCTCCCCTCCCTTTCTTTCTCTCCCCCTTCCAATCCTCTCCCCTTTCCCTCCCCCCTCCCTTTCCCCTTCTTCCCCCCCAACCCTATTTTCTTCCTTCCCCTTGTCTTTCGCTCCCTTTTTCTTCCCCTTTCTTCCCCCCTTTTCCTTCCCCCCCCCCTTTCTTTCTTTTTCCCCCCTTTTCCCCCTCCACCATGCCCCTCTTTCCCCCCCCTTTTCCTTTTCCTCCCACCCCCTCCACTCTCCTCTTTTCTTTTAATCAAATTCTTTCCTTTCCCCTTAATCCAAATCCAATTTTCTTCCTATTTGATCATCCATGGGTAGGATGGTAATAGCAGCCATCACCCCTTGTTCATTAGGCTTTTCTTCTTTATCAATCATTATGGATAATGGCACTATTTTTTGCTTATGATTATTGTTCATAACTGAGGCTATACTCCAACAACTGGGCATTCATATGTAAATAAAGGCGGCATTCATATGTTTATCATGCCCCTCTGCAGTAAAGAGATGATGTGCTGTAACCTCTAGCAACCAATCAGTGAGCAGTATTACTGTATAGTAATCTCTAGCAACCAATCAACAAGAAGAAATCATGTGATGTAACCTCTAGCAACTAATCAGTGAGCCGTAATGTGTGCTGTAACCTCTAGCAACCAGTCAGTAAGTGGTAATGATATGCTGTAACCTCTGGCAACCAATCGCAATCACTGCCTGATCTGATACAGTAAACAGATTTTAAGTCTAGCTGATACTTATTGTATGTCTCAGAGCAGGTGGAGAGCAAAATTGCATGGGGGGGGCCCCAAGATTTTTTTTTGCCCAGGGTCCAATCAACATTAAAGACGGCCCCTTCCTGTAGGTACCCTGAATATCTCTTAAACTTGCACCGTTTAGGAGATAGTCACTGTATCCGCATGTGCCGACGTCATCGGCACATGCGCACTTCAGTAGCTGTGCTGCGATTGGCGGCTCCCGCGCAGGAGTGACGTCATCGCGGCTCCGGCCAATCACATCGCCGGAGACCGCGAACCTGGAAATAACTCTGGGAGACATGTCGCCGGTCACCGCTGCAACAGCTTCGTTCTAAGGTAAGTATTTCATAATGAGCTAGTATGCGATGCATAATGAGCTAGTATGCAGCCGTTTTTAAAACTTTTTTTTGCATTAATACATGTCCCCTGGGGCAGGACTCAGGTCCCCAATCCCTTTTTAGGACAATAACTTGCATATTAGCCTTTATAATTAGCACTATAGATTTTGAACGTTCGAGTCCATTGTATTTAATAGGGTTCTAAAGTTCACGCGAACATTCTGTCTGTTCGCAGGTTCTGGTGCGAACCGAACAGGGGGGGGTGTTCGGCTAATCCCTAATGTTGGCTGTGACAGGAGGGTCACTTTGGACACAGGGTGAGCCAGGAAACCATGGACATTAAGAAATATATCTTGGACTACCTAAAATGTAATATTTATCCACCATATTCCCAAGGATATCTGTAAAGGACTATTTACTGATTCTGAACTCAACAGGTTAATTGAGAGATACTGATGTGTTCAGCCTCAATCACCTGTCTGCCTAGTGTAATGCTAATGAATCGCAGCTTCTAAAAGACCTGTTCATTGTTTGTGGTGATGTGGATTGGGGAAATTAAGTCTGTCCTTGTGCGTATTGTAAAGTAACAGACAGTCTGGTGAATATAAAGGTCATGCATAGTTATTTAAACATAAAGGGATTAGCTGTTGCCTTCTAAGAGATGGGTAGTGGGAGACAAAAGCTAGCCTACTGTCAAATGTATATTGGGTCTTGTTATGTTGTGGGTGGAGCTGGACCATTGTTCATTTTAGATTAATGCAGTATTGGATGTGTATAAAGGTTACAATGTTTTTGGCAATAAAGTCAGTCTATCCAGAGAAAGATACATAGTGTGTCTCATTCTTTCAGAAGGATTAATTCCTATGGGAAGTGTTCGTCTGGCTGTGGAGGATCGGCAGTGAATTTGTGTCTAGGAGAGGGAAGAGATCTAAACGGCGTTCCCCCCTTTCGTATTTGGGGTGCCGTTACATTGGCTTTTATGGTTCCCTCAATGAACTGTAGCTCCCCAGTGCTGGCAGCACTCATGCTGCCCCAGACCATGACACTCCCACTACCATGCTTGACTGCAGGCAAGACACACTTGTCTTTGTACTCCTCACCTGGTTGCCGCCACACACACTTGACACCATCTGAACCAAATAAGTTTATCTTGGTCTCATCAGACCACAGGACATGGTTCCAGTAATTCATGTCCTTAGTCTGCTTGTCTTCAGCAAACTGTTTGCGGGCTTTCTTGTGCATCATCTTTAGAAGAGGCTTCCTTCTGGGACGACAGCCATGCAGACCAATTTGATGCAGCATGCAGCGTATGGTCTGAGCACTGACAGGCTGACCCCCCACCCCTTTAACCTCTGCAGCAATGCTGGCAGCACTCCTACGTATATTTCCCAAAGACAACCTCTGGATATGATGCTGAGCACGTGCACTTAACGTTTGGTCGACCATGGCAAGGCCTGTTCTGAGTGGAACCTGTCCTGTTAAACCGCTGTATGGTCTTGGCCACCATGCTGCAGCTCAGTTTCAGGGTCTTGGCAATCTTCTTATAGCCTAGGTCATCTTTATGTAGGAGCAACAATTCATTTTTTTTTCAGATCCTCAGAAAATTCTTAACCATGAGGTGCCATGTTGAACTTCCAGTGACCAGTATGAGAGAGTCAGAGCGATAACACCAAATTTAACACACCTGGTCCCCATTCACACCTGAGACCTTGTAACACTAACGCGAGTCACATGACATGGGAGGGAAAATGGCTAATTGTATTTTGAAAGAAAACACATATAAGTGTACCAAAAAGAAAAATCCTCAAAATATTCAAATATATCAACAGAATTCACTTCTTCCCAGAAACGTGTAAAAAACACAAAACATTTCAAAACTAGGAAAAAACAAATAAATACTTAGATAGAATATTCTTGCCACCACTGTGGGCAACAATTGCAATAAATTAAAAACAGGTGCTTGTGCAGTCCACCACCAGTGCTCTCTAGCAGATCACCTCCAGCTTTTGATTCCAGAGAGTCAAAGCATGCAGTTCCCCTTGTAAATTGGAAAATTCGGAAATTAGAAATTAGAAATCCAGAAATTAGAAATGAGAAAATCCGGAAATTCTAAATCCAGAAATTCAAAATCTGGAAATTCTAAATTCGGAAATTCTAAACTAGAAAATGCGAAAATCACAAATTTTGGAAATTCGAAAATAGAACTGAAATTTCAAAACAACGAAAATCCAAAAATAAGAATGAAAATTTGAAAACCCAAAAATTCAAAAATCGAAAATAATAACTAACTAATAATAAATTAACTGTTACTAACTATTTAATTATAGGTATTGGAATTTCTTTCGAATTTTCGGATATTCTTTCTTATTTTTGGATGTTCGGATTTTATGAATTTACGAATTAGTTTTTCGTGAAAATTTTTCTGTGAAAATGAAAAAAAATAATAAACAACAAAATGTTAAAAAATAATAGATAAAATAATAAAAACAAACTACTGACACCATCCACCGCTCTGCTGACACTTTCCACTACCATCCCCAATCATTGTGAAAAACAAAAAATACAAGAAAAAAATAGTAAAAAATAATTAACAAAATAAAATAAAAAAAAAATAATAAAAATAAAAAAATTCTGACACTGTCCACTGCCCTACTGACTGGCCCCCAAAAAAACATTTTGAAAAAAAAGAAAAAAAAATGTAATTGTAAAAAAATGTTATTAAAACTGTTTCCTATCTTCGTCCTGGGCCCTGGATGACCTTGTACTGGCACTGGTTACATACATAGACTGACAGCACAGCTTTGGATTTTTGTCAATGGCATCAGAATTAGTGTTGAGCGGACCCGAACTGTAAAGTTCGGGTCCGTACCGAATTTTGGCGTTTTCCCGACCCCGGACCCGGATTTTGCGCTAAAGTCCGGGTTCGGGTTCGGATTCGGGAATTTAATGGCGCAGTTAGAAATGCTTCAGGGGCCAGCCAATCACCATTTGATTAGCTGGTGTGCCCTTAGAAGCCATCATAGCCATGCCTACTAATGGCATGGCTGTAATTGGTCAGTGCAACATGTGACCCAGCATGTGACCAGCTTCTATATAAGAAAGAGGCACACAGCACAGATCGTCACTCTGCTTTTAGACAGTGTAGGGAAAGGATCCTGGCTGCTGTTGCTGTGAGGGAGAGAATAGGAGTTAGTCCTGATTCTGCAATCTACTGATAGAAAAGATAGAGAGACAGTGTAGTGTAGTGTAGTGTAGGGGCAGGATCCTGTTTGTGCTTTCAGGGAGAGAGATTTAGATAGGAGTCCAGATTGAGAGATATAATAGCTCAGCGATCTGCATAGGTTTATCTGTTTGTGTTGCAAGCTCAGTGCACCAGCACTGCATTACGTTGAGTGATACACCTATTCCATACTGTGGCTGTATTGTGCTCTTGCTAAAAGACCTATTTTGGTCAGAAAAAAAAAAAAAAAAGGCACTTTATTGTGCTTTTGCTAAAAAGACCCATTTTTGGGCCCCCCAAAAAAAAAAAGGCACTTTATTGTGCTGTTGCAAAAAAAAAAAAACGGCACTTTGTTGTGCGCAAAAAAGACCTATTTTTGGGCAAAAAAAATATTTTGCAGTGTATATCTGTAGTTGTGTGAAATAACCAATTTCTATATATTTTTCTTGTACTATGCTATACTAAAAAAAAAAAAAAAAACTTTTTTTTGAATAGCATTCTCTGCAGCTGTGCGATTCAGCGGTTATATACTGTGGTTGTGTTGTGCTCTTTCAAAAAACGCCATTTAGGGCCACAGAAAATATTTTGCAGTGTGAAATACACATGTGGAGGTGTGTAAAATAAACAATTTCTATATATTGTACAGTGCTATACTAAAAAAAACAACATTTTTTTTGAATAGCATTCTCTGCACTTCTATAGCTGTGCGATTCAGTGGTTAAATACTGTGGTTGTGTTGTGCTCTTGCAAAAAACGCCATTTAGGGCCACAGAAAATATTTTGCAGTGTGAAATACACATGTGGAGGTGTGTAAAATAAACAATTTCTATATATTGTACAGTGCTATACTAAAAAAAACAACATTTTTTTTGAATAGCATTCTCTGCACTTCTATAGCTGTGCGATTCAGTGGTTAAATACTGTGGTTGTGTTGTGCTCTTTCAAAAAACGCCATTTAGGGCCACAGAAAATATTTTGCAGTGTGAAATACACATGTGGAGGTGTGTAAAATAAACAATTTCTATATATTGTACAGTGCTATACTAAAAAAAACAACATTTTTTTTGAATAGCATTCTCTGCACTTCTATAGCTGTGCGATTCAGTGGTTAAATACTGTGGTTGTGTTGTGCTCTTTCAAAAAACGCCATTTAGGGCCACAGAAAATATTTTGCAGTGTGAAATACACATGTGGAGGTGTGTAAAATAAACAATTTCTATATATTGTACAGTGCTATACTAAAAAAAACAACATTTTTTTTGAATAGCATTCTCTGCACTTCTATAGCTGTGCGATTCAGTGGTTAAATACTGTGGTTGTGTTGTGCTCTTGCAAAAAACGCCATTTAGGGCCACAGAAAATATTTTGCAGTGTGAAATACACATGTGGAGGTGTGTAAAATAAACAATTTCTATATATTGTACAGTGCTATACTAAAAAAAACAACATTTTTTTTGAATAGCATTCTCTGCACTTCTATAGCTGTGCGATTCAGTGGTTAAATACTGTGGTTGTGTTGTGCTCTTTCAAAAAACGCCATTTAGGGCCACAGAAAATATTTTGCAGTGTGAAATACACATGTGGAGGTGTGTAAAATAAACAATTTCTATATATTGTACAGTGCTATACTAAAAAAAACAACATTTTTTTTGAATAGCATTCTCTGCACTTCTATAGCTGTGCGATTCAGTGGTTAAATACTGTGGTTGTGTTGTGCTCTTTCAAAAAACGCCATTTAGGGCCACAGAAAATATTTTGCAGTGTGAAATACACATGTGGAGGTGTGTAAAATAAACAATTTCTATATATTGTACAGTGCTATACTAAAAAAAACAACATTTTTTTTGAATAGCATTCTCTGCACTTCTATAGCTGTGCGATTCAGTGGTTAAATACTGTGGTTGTGTTGTGCTCTTTCAAAAAACGCCATTTAGGGCCACAGAAAATATTTTGCAGTGTGAAATACACATGTGGAGGTGTGTAAAATAAACAATTTCTATATATTGTACAGTGCTATACTAAAAAAAAAAACATTTTTTTTGAATAGCATTCTCTGCACTTCTATAGCTGTGCGATTCAGTGGTTAAATACTGTGGTTGTGTTGTGCTCTTTCAAAAAACGCCATTTAGGGCCACAGAAAATATTTTGCAGTGTGAAATACACATGTGGAGGTGTGTAAAATAAACAATTTCTATATATTTTCCTTGTACTGTGCTATACTAAAAAAAACAACCTTTTTTTTTGAATAGCATTTTCTGTAGCTGTGCGATTCAGCGGTTACGTGCTGTGGGTGTGTTGTGGTCTGGCAAAAAACGCCATTTAGGGCCACAGAAAATATTTTGCAGTGTGAAATACACATCTGGAGGTGTGTGTAAAAAAACTATTTATATATATTTTCCTTGTACTGTGCTATACTAAAAAAAACAACCTTTTTTTTTTGAATAGCATTTTCTGCAGTTCTGTAGCTGTGCGTTTCAGCCATTACGTACTGTGGGTGTGTTGTGGTCTTCCAAAAAACGCCATTTAGGGCAAGATCCTAAATTTGGAAAATATGAGGGGAAGGTCAAAGGGACGTGGTGGCCCCGGTCGTGGTGCTGCTGGTGGAGCTCCTGTTGCAGGGAGAGGACGTGGTGGATCTGTGCCAGCTACACGCACAAGTGAAACACCTTCCTCAGGTGCGAGTAGGCGACCGAGCCTGCGGCGGTATTTTGTCATGCCTAATGAGGCTGTACCAATGTTTAGGCCAGGACAAGTACAGGCGATAGTAGATTGGGTTGCTGACAGTGCCTCGGGTTCCTTCACATTGTCTCCCACCCACTCTTCTGCTGAAAGATCAGAGTTGGCACCTGAAGCCCATGTCCATCAGTCTTTCACCTCACCCCCTTGCAAATCAGCCAAGCAGTCTGAGCCCCAAATCATGCAGCAGTCTCTTCTGCTTTTCGATGACTCTGTTAGCAGGGTTTCCCAGGGCCATCCACCTAGCCCTGCCCCAGAAGTGGAAGAGATTGAGTGCACCGATGCCCAACCACTTATGTTTCATGATGGGTACATGGGAGGACCATCGCAGCACGTCTCGGATGATGACGAAACACAGGTGCCAACTGCTGCTGCTTTCGCAATTGTGCAGACAGACATGGAGGGCAGGGGTGAAGACTGGGTGGAAGATGATGTGGAGGACGATGAGGTCCTCGACCCCACATGGAATCAACATTATGCAGGTGACCAGTGTAGTTCGGAGGAAGAGGCGGTGGTCGCACAGAGCCACCAGCACAGCAGAAGAGGGAGCAGGGTGCAAAAACGGAGCATTCGTCCCCTAGACAGTACATCTGCTACTGCCCAACGCAGCAAGGGACCGAGCACACCAAAGCCAGGTCCAAGGACTTCCCTAGCGTGGCAGTTCTTCACACAGTGTGTTGATGACAAGACACGAGTGGTTTGCACGCTGTGCAATCAGAGCCTGAAGCGAGGCATAAACGTTCTCAACCTGAGCACAAGCTGCATGACCAGGCATCTAAGTGCAAAGCACGAGCTGCAGTGGAGTAGACACCTCAGAAACCAAGAAAGGTCTCTGGCTCCTCCTGCTTCCTCTTCTGCTGCAGTCTCGGCCTCTTCATCCACCTCTGTAGTGACAGTGGCACCTGTCACCACGCAAACAGAGGATCTGCCAGCAACACTACCACCTGGGTCACCGACCATCTCCACAATGTCCCATGGAAGCGTTCAGCTCTCTATCTCCCAAACATTGGAGCGGAAGAGGAAGTACCCCCCTAGCCACCCGCGATCCCTGGCCCTGAATGCCAACATTTCAAAATTCCTGGCCTTTGAAATGCTGTCATTCCGTCTGGTGGAGACGCAGAGTTTTAAAAGCCTGATGGCATTGGCTGTCCCGCAGTACGTCGTGCCCAGCCGCCACTACTTTTCCAGGTGAGCCATCCCTTCCCTGCACAACCAGGTGGGGGACAAAATCAGGTGTGCACTGCGCAACGCCATCTGTGGCAAGGTCCACCTAACTACGGATGCGTGGACCAGTAAGCATGGTCAGGGACGTTATATCTCCCTAACAGCACACTGGGTAAATGCAGTGGCTGCTGGGCCTGAGGCAGATAGCGGTTTGGCGCATGTCCTTCCACCACCGAGGATTGCAGGGCGCTTCAGTTTGCCTCCTGTTGCTAACTCCTCCTTCTCCGCTTCCTCATCCTCTACCGCCTCCTCATCCATTCAGCGTAACACCTTCACCACCAACTTCAGCACAGCCAGGGGTAAACGACAGCAGGCAGTTTTAAAACTTTCCTGTTTGGGGGAAAATCCCCACACCGCGCAGGAGTTGTGGAGGGACATGGAACAACAGACCGATGAGTGGTTGCTGTCAGTGAGCCTCAAGCCCGGCCTGGTGGTGTGCGATAATGGGCGAAATCTCGTAGCAGCTCTGGGTCTAGCCGGTTTGACGCACATCCCTTGCCTGGCGCATGTGCTGAACTTGGTGGTCCAGAGGTTCCTTAAAAATTACCCCAATATGCCAGAGCTGCTGCAGAAAGTGCGGGCTGTGTGTGCGCACTTTCGGCGTTCTCACCCTGCTGCTGCTCGCCTGTCAGCGCTGCAGCGTAACTTCGGCCTTCCAGCTCACCGCCTCATATGTGACGTGCCCACAAGGTGGAACTCCACCTTGCACATGCTGGCCAGACTGTGCGAGCAGCAGCAGGCAATAGTGGAGTTTCAGCTGCAGCAATCACGCGTGAGTCGCTCTGCGGGAAAAGCACCACTTCACCACCAATAACTGGGCCTCCATGCGAGACCTGTGTGCCTTGTTGCGCTGTTTCGAGTACTCCACCAACATGGCCAGTGCCAATGACGCCGTTCTCAGCGTTACTATCCCAGTTCTATGCCTCCTTGAAAAAACGCTTCGTGCGATGATGGAAGAGGATGTGGCACAGGAGGATGAGGAGGAGGAGGAGGAAGCGGGATCATTTCAAAGGCTTTCAGGGCAGTCTTTCACAAGTGGCTACGAGGGTGGGTTCCTGCACCAACAAACGCCAGGTACGCAATTGTCCGGCAGAAAGGGCACAGTTCTGGAGGATGACGAGGTGGAGGAGGAGATGGAGGAGGAGGAGGAGGAGGAGGAGGAGGAGGAGCCATGTTCACAGCAGGGTGGCACTCAGACCAGCTCGTGGCCATTACTGGTGCGTGGCTGGGGGGATACAGAGGACACAGACGATACACCTCCCACAGAGGACAGCTTTTCTTTGCCTCTGGGCAGCCTGGCACACATGAGCGATTACATGCTGCAGTGTTTCCGCAACGACAGCCGAGTTGCCCACATTTTAACTGGTGCTGATTACTGGGTGGCCACCCTGCTGGATCCCCGTTACAAGGACAACGTACCGTCCTTAATTCCCTCACTGGAGCGGGATCGTAAGATGCGCGAGTACAAGCGCACGCTGGTAGACGCGCTGCTGGTGGCATTCCCACCTGACAGCGGGCGTACGGTGGAAGCACAAGGCGAAGGCAGAGGAGGAGGAAGAGGTCGCCAACGCAGCCGGGGCACCGGCAGCACCTCAGAAGGCAGGGTTAGCATGGCCGAAATGTGGAAAAGCTTTGTCAGCACGCCACAACAACCAGCACCACCAGCTGAGATGGAACGTCTTAGCAGGAGGCAGCATTTCACCAACATGGTTGAGCAGTATGTGTCCACAGGCCTACACGTACTGGATGACGGGTCTGCCCCCTTTAACTTCTGGGTCTCCAAATTGGGCACATGGCCTGAGCTTGCCGTTTATGCCTTGGAGGTGCTGGCCTGCCCTGCAGCCAGTGTATTATCTGAACGTGTATTTAGCACGGCAGGGGGCGTTATCACAGACAAGCGCAGCCGCCTGTCCAGAGCCAATGTGGACAAGCTCACGTTCATTAAAATGAACCAGGCATGGATCCCACAGGACTTGTCCGTACCTTGTGCAGAATAGACATGTATACCGGTGTTGTGACAAAAACTGTCCGGCCATCGGATTGTGCCCGGCCCGTACTGCGCAGGCGCAGCGCTTGCGCAGTACAGAGGACAAGGAGATTCACAAAATCTCCGAAGATGAACGGCGCCTGCGCTGTGAGTGCAGGTTCAAGCCCCACCATCCAAGAGGACATACGGTAGCACATAGTAACAGGGCCCCTCACGGGCTCGCTTCGATCGCGGCCTTGCTTGGCTCGGCTTGAACCACGGATGGTGTGGCCTTCACCTGAACTCAACACGCAGGCGCCGTTAGTCTTGGGAGATTTTTGAAATCCCCTTGTCCTACATACTCAGCAAGCGCAGTACAGGGCGGACACTATTCGACAGGGGACAGAATTCGACACATCACCGGCCTTACCCAGCCATTGTTGTATTTTTGAACCAGTGTTGGCTACCTCGTCCTCCTCCACCGCCGCTTCCACCTACACAGCCACATCCACCGCCACCTCAACCTCCTACTCCATATGGACCTCGTCCTGCTAGGCCAAGATTAAAATTTTTATTTTATTTTTTTGTAGCGCACAGATCCTTTCCCCCTTACCTGCCTTTATGTTGTTGGCTCTTCGCAGGAGGGAGAAAGGCACACCGCACTACCAGCCCGTATCATCCTATATAAAGAGGTTGAGCGGTGTACTTGACGGGCCGTGTCCACAGCCGGAGTCAAAACTCCTCCAGAGGATGATTCTCACCTCTACTGTAGGTAGAGGCAAGTCCTTTAATTGCCAGTAAAGTCAATGTCCACACCAGTTGAAACTCCAACTCTTATTCTCTCATGGCAAAATAAACTGTACTCAGATAGAAAAGGTTAGAGCAAAGAAACAGGACAGCTTAAGGTGTGGAGGAGGTCCAGGCACAAACGTAGCACATTCACTTCACTGCTTAGGTTTCTCAAACAGTTTTTGGCGCACGGTCTCTGCCACAGACATTGAGGTTGGTCTCTGCCACAGACCGGGTGTACAAGGCCCCTGCCACGGGCCTGGAGAACTTTGGTCTCAGCCACAGACCAGGGTGTATAAGGCCCCAGCCACGGGCCGGTTGAATAAGGCCTCTGATACAGTCAAGGTGACCTTGAGCTTCTCCTTCTACGAACCTAGCCCATATCAAGGGGAAGACATCTCTCCAGGGAGTCAACAGACCATTCCTTCACCGTGACTCCCGCATCGGTCCATCAGAATGATCCTCCCTTCCCTGGAACAGGGTCCCCTACACGAGGCGGCTCTGGACTCCAGGCTTTACTCCCGCCCCTAGGCCTCCATACCCAGGGCAGCAAGAACTCCAGGATAGTACCTCACCCCGGGCTAAAGGTGCCCGAGATGGAACAGGAACACATGCACCCAGGCCGAAGGCACCTGGGCGCGGACCCCACTGGACATCAGCCCCCAGGCCAAAGGTCTGCCCCTTTTATATGCTCTCCCGGCATGCACAGCAGGTTCCCCGCCCCGCTGTACTACTGCCAAGAGGGGACACAAAAGGCGCCACCTGTAGGCCGCAGGGAACTGCACACCAATACTGTCCCCCGAGGACAAAATGGTCCATGAATCCTACAGAATTAGGGTATTTGAGCCTATTTACCACTCAAACACTTTCCTTAAATTTAGCACCCCGCTACATTTTTATTTCAAAGTATTTTATTTTCCCACTAGCTTATCCATTAAATTAAATAATTTATTCCAGAAAGGGCGTATTCTGGGGCATTCCCACCATATGTGTGGCATTGTGCCGTTGAGTTTCTGAGGTTCTTAATGACTTCCTGTACCTCTTCTGCTGAAAAGGGGGCCTCCAGCATATTTTTTTATTTTTTATTTTTTTTTATGTTCTTTTAAGTTATTTCCTATCCACATTTGTTTGCAGAGCACTTGCCATGTTCTTAACAACATTTTGCTGCCATTTGCAGCCCTCTAGCCCTTTCCATTACTTTTTTAGAGCCTTTTTAGTCGTCAGAAGTCCGGGTCCCCATTGACTTCAATGGGGTCCGGGTCCGGGTCCGGGTTAAAGTTCGGTCCCGAATCCGAACTTTTTTCCGAAGTTCGGCCGAACCCGCCGGACCCGAATATCCAGCTACCCGCTCAACACTAATCAGAATTCATTGACAGGTGCATTTGACCTGCAGCTATCATTCTTCCAACCTGCTTCAAGTGGGTTCTGCATTCCCATAGACCTGTATGGAAATAAAAAACCTGCTTGAAATTACCAAAAGCCTAACAATATAAACCACTAAGTGTTTCTTTAGAAGAGTACATTTCAATTTAACACTAAACTCCAGGCTGATAAACAAAAAATGAATACAGCTAATTTCCAAAACCTTAAAAACAGGCTTCAGGCGCCTCTGCTTCTACAGGTTTCACAGTCCAGACAGTAGACGGTTGATTCCAATCTTTCCCTGAGCCAATTATGATTAAAGCACTAATTAAATGTCATTCTAGCCCACGTGTTCTACTCATTTGTAACGGCTGACCATTTAAATGTCATGGCTTTCCATAAGTTCTTAAATTAACTCATTTTTTATAACTCCTGTAAATAATTTGCCGGTCTCCCGCTCTCCCTATCAGTTGCCGAATAGGTTGGGCATCTGGCAGTTGTACCAAACAAGTGATCAGCAATTCACAAAAAAATAGAAAGTCCATAATGTTTTATGTCTTCTTTCCTATATGGTGAGTTAAAGTTTTCATTAAAAATGAAAAGGTGAACTAACTTCAAATATCCCGGCCACCCCTCCAGACCCCACTGCACATATCGTCAGTGACGCCCCGTCGTGCTGCCGGAGTGGCAGTCCGTAGACCATACACCACAATGCACAGTCCCTTAGTGAGTGAGTATCCACCATAACGCCCGTAATGGCAAGTACTCATTGGTCAGCACAGCCACCTGATCATATTGATCAATGAAAAGGACATCTGATGCATCTTCTTCATGTAAGGTGTCCCAGAAGAATGAAATACCTCTTATTGGACAGCACGTCTCATAGTTGCATTGACCAATGAGCACTTGCCATTGCAAGCATTATGATGGATTCTCACTCCGGGGGTTGTGTATTGCAGTTTATACTACACTGGCAGCACAGGGTATCACGGCGACTATCTGCAGCAGGTTCCAAAGGGCAGGATGTTTGGAGTTAATTGACCTTCATTTTTTGTGAAAAGATGAACTTACCCTTTAACTTCCTTAACAGTCATACATCAGCTGCTATCATCTAAAAATCTGAGGATTTAAACCACAATAGTCCCACAACATAACCGGCAGCAGCTCGGTTCAATGACTCAGCTCAATGACTAGACTCTTATCTCACTCCAAAAATCCTATGCAGACTCTAGGTTTTATCCAAAAGGTATGTACAAGATGCCACAGCACCTTGATATTTCTGTTATGGCAACACCCCTATAACTGGTGACACGGGCTTACCCAAGCAACAGAGTCTAAGCACCAGCCAGTTTTCACTAGTGCTTCTGATGCTGAAGGTGGCTTTGCTGACATTAAGTCATGGCTCTCTGGATTATTCTATTAAGGGGGGAGCCAGGAATAGGAAGGCTGCAATATGGAGATTATACAACACAAAGTGAACAAGGTCCAGGCAGAGGTTGGCAATGGGCAAGGCAGCAGAAGTGCGGTCAGGACATTCTGGGTTGGTAATGGGCTGGACAGTAAAGAGGGGTCAGGACAATTCTGGTTGGCAATGTCCAAGCCAGCAAAGAGGGGTCCAAGCAATCCATGTAGGCAATGGGCAAGACAGCAAAGGGGTTAGGACAATCCTGGTCGGCAAAGGGCAAGACAGCAAAGAGGGGTCAGGACAATTCTGGTCGACAAAGGGCAAGACAGAAAAGAGGAGTCAGGACAATCCTGGTCAGCAAAGGGCAAGACAGCAAAGAGGGGTCAGGACAATTCTGGTTGACAAAAGGCAAGACAGAAAAGAGGAGTCAGGACAATCCTGGTTGACAAAGGGCAAGACAGCTAAGGGGTCAAGTCAATCCATGTCAGCAATGGGCAAAACAGCAAAGGGATCAGGACAATCCTGGTTGGCAAAGGGCAAAACAGTAAAGATGGCTCAGGACAATCCTGGTAAGCAAAGGGCAAAACAGTAAAGACGGCTCAGGACAATCCTGGTAGGCAAAGGGCAAGACAGCAAAGAGGGGTCAAAATGTTCCTGGTTGGCAACGAGCAAGACAGCAAAGAGGGGTCAGGTTTATCCTGGTCAGCAAGATCAAGACAGCAAAGAGGGGTTAGGACGATTCTGGTCAGCAATGAGCAAGACAGCAAAGAGGGGTCATGATGATCCTGGTCGGAATTGGGTAGGACAGCAAATAGGGGTCGGAACGAACCTGGTCAGCAAGAGCAAGGCAGCAAAGAGAGGCTAGGGCAACTCTGGTTAGCAATGAGAAAGACAGCAATGAGGGGGCAGGATGGTCCTGGTTGGCAATGGGCAAGACAGCAAAGAGGGGTCAGGACGAACCTGTTAGGCATTGAGCAAGACAGCAAAGAGGGGTCAGAACAATCCTGGTTGACAGAGCGCAAGACAGTAAAGAGGGCTCAGGACAATCCTGGTAAGCAAATGTCGGCAATGAGCAGGACAGCAAAGAGGGGATAGGATGATCCTGGTTGGCAATGGGCAAGACAGCAAAGAGGGCTCAGGACGTACCTGGTAGGCAATAGGCAAGACAGCGAAGAGGGGTCAGGGCGATCCTGGTCGGCAATGGGCAAGACAGCAAAGAGGGGTGAGGACGATCCTGGTTGGCAACGGGCAAAACAGCAAATAGGGGTCAGGACAATCCTTGTCAGCAACAGGCAAGACAGCAAAGGAGTAGTCAGGTCATTTTTATAATTTTCAGAAAGAAATCGGCAATGACCGCCCTGTAGTCTACTTTAGGAAATGGCACTATAAGGGCTTGATCACACTTGCAGTTACGCCCCACAACCGTTCCCCCTTAAGCTGCAGCAGCAGTGGCCAGGGGGTGTACAAATGCGGTGGCCATGATGCTTTGGATTCATAACCCCAGTCACCCCTGACTCACGCTCAGACTGATGTATTTTTTACAAAAGGTATTTTAATTTGTCACTTTGAAGAGACATTCTTGGGGTACAGTTACATTAAATTCTTCCCATACATCCTGAATCCAATTGTCCTAAATGGTGTTAGTGAATTTCTGCACAGAATGTAAATGCGGTGTTGGTGTAAAGTCGTTAAATCCTGCAGGTGGCAAATTTCAAAGCAGATGCTCGATTTTCCAAATATAGTCAGACTTAATTGCTGCGCTTCAGACTCAATGACACATCTCACTTAATTTTAGAGAGATTTTTTCATTTCCTCTTTTTTTTTTTTTTTTTTCAAGTGAAATGATTTATTAGCAGCAGTGAAGTGTACTTTCTTTTTCTGGGACTGGAGCTGAAACAGCATAGCATGAAGATCTGCCTGTAGCAGACTTTAACTCTGACATACTGAATTTGCAGTAAGGCTCCATTCATGCTTTGTGCATGTCTGTAACACACACAAAATCGCATGCTTTCCCGACATGCAGAGAAAGGTGCTGCCCTTTATCTGGGACACAGCACTGTTAATAATTGTTAATGGCAACCCCACACACCTGCTAATGCAAGCATTTTCGCTGCGGCACTATGTGGTTCGCTGCGGCGTGATTTTGCAAAAGGGTTAGAAACTTCATTTGCGAATGTCTTGCACATAATGCAGCCCGGTGAAATAAACGGACTACCCTACATGTGACAGCCGGGAACGCCTAATGCGGCGTACACACGATCGTTTTTCATGCCATTATTTTTCCCGATGTTTTTCACGTCATTTTTTTTCATGTTTCCTCTCAAGCCTGTCTTACGTACACACGATCATTTTAAAAAACGTTCAAAGCAAAGTGCAGTGACGTACACCACGTACGACGGCACTATAAAGGGGAAGTTCCGTTCTAATGATGCCACCCTTTGGGACGCTTTTGCTAATTTCGTGTTACCGCGTGTTAGTAAAAGTTTGGTGAGAGACGATTCGCGCTTTTCAGTCTTCGTGCTTTGAAGATCGTTTTGTGGAGTTCAGTTTGTGCCTGTGGGTACGTATCTGTCTTGCAGTGCTTGTAGTCAGTTTGTATCTGTTTATTCAGTGCGTTCTTGTCTGCTCGTTACTGTTTTTCAGCTTGTTCTTCATAGGCCTTGCTGCTCTTCCGTTCGTTCTTCTAGTTCGTTCTGAGCTGCCGACCGTTATCTAGCCATGTTGCGGCTACGTACTGGTCGTAGAGTTCGTGCTGTAGTTGGTGCAGGGGTTCATGCTGTATCCCGACTCCAGGCCATGAACAAGGTGAGGAGGAGTTCATGGACCAAGAATTGGTTGCTCCAGCGGCACCAGTTCTGTCATATGCCTTTGTTGCGGGAGATCAGGGAGAATAATCCTGAGGACTACAGGAATTTTCTCAGGATGTCTGACCCCGTATTTCAGCATCTGTTGGCTTTGGTGTCCCCCTACATTACCAGGCAGGACACCGTTATGCGTGAAGCCATCAGTGCTGAGCAGAGGCTCATTGCCACGTTGCGATACCTGGCGACTGGGAGAAGCCTGCAGGACCTAAAGTTCTCCACAGGCATATCCCCCCAGGCTCTGGGTATCATTATACCAGAGACGTGTTCTGCCATCCTTCAAGTTTTGCAGGAGGACTATATTAAGGTAAGTGTTCTTATTTCAAACATCACATTGTATGTATTTCTTTATTTTTCATTTTTTTGGGGTTTATTAGCAGTCCCTAACTCCCATGATTCTTAGCTGCAGGGAATGTCCCCTTTCTCCACATGGTTATTTATTTTTGGGAATGTTTTTATTAGGCCTACATTAAAATTTGCCTTACCTAACTTCTCCAGCATGTTATCCTGGGGCCATACCCACCTTGCCTAGTCATTTCCATGTATTTTAATCTATGCTCGATCGTAGTGCTTTACCCTAAACGCCCCCTAAAGATTGTCTAGGAATGTAACATTTTTCAATAATTCATACAGAGTGCTACAGCTACATTTGTGATCTCCCCAACTCATCTTCAACCCCCCCCCCCCATTTTTTTTTTTTTTGGTTTGTTTTTGGTTTGTTGTTGCTTACTAATAATGTTTTAATTTCTCGGTTTCTCCCAATGTTGGCCATGAATGGTTTTCTGAAATCTGCTTTCAATGTTTCTGTCTCAAAGTATTATTTTTTATTTTATTTAATTTCACAGTTCCCTTCTATGCCACATGAATGGCAGAATGTGGCATCTGAGTTTGCCCAACGATGGAACTTTCCGAACTGTGGAGGGGCCATCGACGGCAAACATGTTCGGGTCGTCCCACCACCCCATTCGGGATCCTTTTATTATAACTATAAGGGGTTCCACAGCATCGTCATGATGGCAGTGGTGTCGGCCACCTACGAATTCCTCTATGTGGACGTTGGCAAGAATGGCAGGATGTCTGATGGAGGAGTCTTTGCACAGACGGAGTTTGGGGAAACGGCTCCTTTTGGATCAGCTGGCCTTGCCACCAGCGGAGCAGAATGTGGAGGGACTCACATTTGTCTTTGTGGTGGATGAGGCGTTTGGCCTGGGTCCCCATTTGATGAGGCCATTCCTGCAATGCACCCTCACCCCTGAGAGGAGGGTGTTCAACTATCGGCTGGCCAGAGCAAGAAGGATGGTGGAAAATGCCTTTGGCATCATGGCCAGCCGATTCCGCCTGTTCCTCACCTCCATCCACCTTGCCCCTTACAAATGGAACCATGTTGTAATGGCTTGTTGTGTACTCCATAATTATCTCAGGGTGCATTCAAGCAATTATCTGACTTTGACTGGGCCTGAGGCCTCATTATTTGAAGTGGAAAATCTTGTGGCCCTGGAAGCTGGCCGTCCAGGCTTGGCCCCCCAAACTGGACGTGAGGTCCGTCAACAATATGTGGATTATTTTGTGGGTAGGGGGGCCATTGATATGCCTGATGAATTTTAACCTTATTATTTTTAAAAATAAAACCTTTTTTGGAGAAAATATTGTTTAGGTGTTTTCATTTAATATTCTTTTAGGTTTCTCGTCGGTTTACCTAATGCACTTGTATTGCCATGTGTATTTTGCATTCTTAATTAGCCTTCATTGTCAGTGTAAACACAAAACATTGTTTAGCTCACTTTGCACCACATTTAGATAATGAAGCCACAAATTCTGCTTAAGAAAATACCTTTTTTAATTATTTTTGAGGAAACTTCCTTTGAAGTGTAGATGTTATTAAAATATTTTGGGGGTTAAAACGCATGAACAGCCATGCGTAAAAAAATTAACAAATAAAAAAACGTGAAAATGTAAACATGTACTATTCATTATCAAGCTTAAAACAAAAACAAACCTGCCAAAACACAGCAAGTTCAACGTTCTTTTGTGTTCAAACATTATACACGCCCAAGCACAGCCATTATTTTTTGTAGCTTTTCCTCAACCCGCTTGGTATTTTGCCTGATCTCTATCAAGTCTCCCTTTATTTTTTCAAGATCACGACAGCAGACCATGAGGTATTGGATCAGGATCTGGGCACTGTGATGTGTAAACTTTTCGGGGTCTCCGGCCAGAACTGCACCTAAACAAAAAAAAAATCATGTAGTATAGAATATGTAGGCCTACATCTATTAACCTGCATCTGTCTGGTTTGACACTGACCTCTTGTGGTGCCACTTTCCACTTCCACAACTTCACGTTCCTCTCCATCATGTGGTTCAGGGGGTATTGTTGAAGGTGTTGGATTTCTAGGCTCATCTGACGTAGCTTTTTGAAGCCCTATGGAGATTGCAATAAAAGGTAGAGTTTCATTAGTAACTAATAATTTTTTGGCCACAAAAAAACAAGAAAAAGAGATTTCTAAATATTATTTGGAAGTGTGGTCCATATTTAAATGTACCCTCAGTGACAACCGGAACACATGATTAGATACATTGCCCAAACTAGAGCATATACTTTTTGAAACAAAGTTTGACACATTGTAACACCCCAAAGTATATACACAGGATCACCTGTGTGTGACACCCTAAAAATTTAGGGGTTTGGTCCCACACTTGTACTACTGCGTTCAGATGTTTAAGCAGCTGCTGAGCATTCTCTCCCTTAACATTAAAATGCCTACCCTTTTTCCCCAAAACAAATGTGATTTGGATTCTAAATATAAAGCAAATTGTTGACCAATTTTGCTCCCCAAAACCCCCCAAAAATTGTGTGTTCACACTGGATGATCCAAAAACATCGTTTTAGGAACTGGACGGAGAAAGAGGTTTACTACGTCCGTTTAGTGTGCGGACGAACATGAAAGTTCGTATCTTTCACTGTACTATATCAAATTCTAAATATACACGACTTAATACAAGTAATAATCTTTAGCAGGGAAAATGAAGAAAAAGTACTTACTTTTTCCTATAACTTTCTTAATTCTTTTGTATTGGTCGGGCTCCCGCAACTTCAGATCAGACCATCGTTTTCTGAGCTGTTCCTTCGTTCTGCACACCCCGAATTTTTGGTGAAGAGTTTTGACCACTTTGCCCAAAATTTTTGACTTGACAAGATTAGGCCTTTTATACGGCCCATGCTTGGCATCATAATCCTCCCTCCTCAAAATGGCCACCATCTCCACCATTTCCTTGAATGACATGTTGGATGCCTTATATCTCCTGGATCGGGATTTGGGCTCCTCTGGAATTTCCTCCTCTGTAGAGGTAATCTCAGCCACCTGTGTTTCCGCCATGTTGTTAAGCACTATGATGAGCGAGAAGGGGCGGGGAAAGTACAATCTCGAACGTCGGGGGCGGGGAAAGCATGCGGAGTTTCACGCATGCGCAGTGTATATCAAGTGAAGATCCATGTGTTGAAAATACGTTCATTTGGCGGGAGAGGGAGTTAGCAACGAACGTGTTGACCAAGGTACATACGTTTTTAAGGATTTGGGATTCATCAGAGGAGGAGATTTTGGCCTTGAAAATCTGTCAAAAATGCTGATTTGATGAACGTTGCCTGAAACATATGTATTTTCTTGTTTCTTGATTTTACAGAGAGAATGAATAGTTTCAAAAACCCCGAATTTATGGGGGAGTTCATTGATAAATGGAAAGACCTCCCTATCCTTATGCAGACAAAAAGTGGTGCAAATAAAAATAAAGTGGCCAGGACAGCAGCACTGGAGAGCCTGCTTGCATTTGTGCAAACCCAGATACCCACAACAACTCTCCAAGATGTGAAAACCAAAATTGCTACCATCAGGGGGACATACAGGACCCAGAGGAATATGGTCCTGAAGTCCCAGAGGTCAGGTGCTGCAGCAGATAAGGTTTATAAACCCAGTCTGTGGTACTACAGCAAGTTATCTTTCCTAGATGACCAGCTGGAAGTGCGGGAATCTCTCTCCACCCTTCCCCCCAGAGGTCAATCCAGCCTTCCTTGTACCCAACCCTCCAGCCTTCCCTGCAGCCAGCCCTCCAGCCTTCCTAGCAACCCTGCTCTGGCTTCCCCTGAGGATCAAGATGAGGTCCTTGAGGAGGCAGATTTGGATATATGGAGCCAGGTAAAGTATTGATATTTACATTTATATGTTACAAAAGTGATGATTTAAAATTGTTGTTAGTATTGTTATGTATTCAATGCTAATAAAAAAGAGGATTTAAAGAGCAACATACAGTAGTGGTCAAATTTGAGGGGGACAAGGCAACAATATCAGGAGGCGGAATCTATGCAAAATTACTACCTTTGGACATTCAATTAAAAAATGTCTGGAGGTGAACAATGTGTGTGATTGATGGTGGCAAAAAATAAATAATGTCACTTTCTTTTTTTACAGCCAGAGCAGAGCCAGGAAGAGGGTGATGTTGGGGACCAGGAGGAGGCAGGGCCCAGTGGCAACCAGGAGGAGGCTGGCCCCAGTGGCACCCAGGAGGAGGCTGGGCCCAGCACAAGAGCCCAGATGCCTCCCCTGATAATGAAACCACGAGGGCCAAGGAGAGGTAGGCAGGTGGAGGAGGAAACAAGAGCGTTCATCAAAGAGGCTACTGCGGCCCTCAGAGAGGCACCCTCTGCTGAGGAGGGCTTTGCCGCAGTCCTCACACATAGCTTGGCCAAATGGACATGCGGCAAAAGCTCTATAGTGAGACCCTTCTCCTGAAGGTAATTAACAAGGGATTGCTCGGTGAACTCACCAAGTTCACTGACATCACGGAGGTTGTCCCTACTCCTCCACCTCCTCCTCTTCCTCCTACTACTTCTCCTGCCACAACCTCTCCTCCTGATCCCCAGCCTCCGAGGAAGAAACCAACCAAGGCTGCAGAGAAGGCTGCAGAGAAGGCTGGAGAGAAGGCTACAAGGAAGAGGAAAAAATAATGCCTGCTGTAGTACCACAGACTGGGGACATATATGACTTATCTGCTGCGGTTCCTGACCTCTGGGAGTTCAAGCCAAGATTGGGCTCCTTTTTGTTTTCTTTACATCAATAGTTTGGTTTTCACATCTTGGATGGTTGTTGTGGGGTCCAAAGGATGCACAAATGCAAGCAGGCTCTCCAGTGCTGCCTTCCCCTTTAATTTGTTATGTTCCTAAATAAAGGATTATTTTTTTTGTCTTAAAATACTTGACTATGTGATTTGTATTTCAAAAGAGAGTTTGCTAGGGAGCAGGCAGGGACATTTCAAATAACATTATTGTTATTAACAAGGGACACAAACCTCCTTGAGGCAAAATGAGACATATTTTGAAGGTTGGTGGGGTAACTTTACACAAGAATAATTTATGCAATATTCCCCCAAAAAAAGGCCCCAAAAAAAAAAAACCTAACTTAATTACTAAAATAAACTTCTAAAATAAAAAAATAAAAAATTCTGATCTTTACATTTATTCATGAATTTAGGAGGGAGATGTGGCTTAAAGAGAATATTTTTCTATCATTAAATCAATTAGGAATTACTTTAGGAACAAGTTTGGCATAACTCTCAATGTCATTATCAAAAGAAGGTAAATTTGTTTAAGCATTATCAAAAGAAGAACGGAATGTGCAGCATTAAAATGATGCTATTAATTCCAACGTGACGAATGTGCCATATCTATTTCCAATGCTAGCTTTACCAAAACGACCGTCTCATACTTGATTCTGAGCATACACGTTTTTTTTTCACCTCGTGAAAGCATACACACTATCGTTTTTCACGTCGTTAAAAAAAAACGACGTGAAAAAATAGAGCCTGTTCGAAATTTTTAATGCCCGTTTTTCACGTCGTTAAAAATGCTCTGGAGCATACACATGATAATTTTTAATGGCCATTTTTTAAAATGGCATTTTTAACGGCATGAAAAACGATCGTGTGTATGGGGCATAAGGTTCCATTCACACCATGCAAGTCCAACCTGCGCATGTATGTCTATGCATTTTCCACATAGGTTTGTGCATGTTGCGTGTAGGGCAAACTATTAATTTCAAATGTGCAAAACTCCACTGCACTGAATGCGGCACCATGCAATTTGACACATATAAAAACATGCGCATTAGAAGGTGCATGGGCGTGCATTCCCAAGTGCTCACAATGTGGACCTAGCCTTCAGAAAATTGTGCAGCATTAAAGCTGTACACCAGGCAGATATAAAAGATGGAAATTATTTCAGCTCTGTATTCTCTAATACTGGGGTCTCCAAACTGTGGCCCTTTGCTTGCCTTTATCCCGCCCTTGGGGCACTATTTCTCCTACTGATACAAGGCGCTATTCCTCCCATTGACACCAACAATAGGGCAATAATTCCTACACTGACACCAATGATGGGGCACTATTCCTCCCATTGATATCAATGATGGGGCACTATTCCTCCCATTGATACCAATGATGGGGCACTATTCCTTCCATTGATACCAATGATGGGGCACTATTCCTCCCACTGATACCAATGATGGGGCACTATTCCTCCCATCAGAGCCGGTACAAGGGGTGGGCGGAAGGGCCAGATGCCCTGGGCGGAGCAATTTATTGTAGGAAGAGGGGCGCAGTGCTGGCAGTGTGCTGTTAAACTTTCGGGGCAACAAGTGACTGTGACTACTGCCAGCCACCCCTACAACACTGCAGAGCTGCGCCTGCTTGCAAAAATGTGCCGAGTGCGCTCCTGCTCCCCGTTACAAGCAAAGGACCCGGCATTCCCTTCCCTGTCAGGCGGAGCTGCAGAGTAATCTCCGCCCATCAGGCGCTTCCGAGTCTCGGCGAGGCGTGACATGACGTCACCGAGAGGCCAGCTGGGAGGAGAGAGGACCATAGAGAGCTAATTGATCAGTGCCATCACATGGGCGGCGCCGACCAATCAGAACCCGCGTAGCCCGTCCTGTCACCGTGAGCGAAGAGGAGAGAAAGCCGCGGGGATTTCAAATCCCCAGACCGGTACAGCGGCAATACGAGCTGTCAGTGCGGGGGATCGCTGGACTCCAGGTTAGCAGGACCGCGGGGAGGGGATGGGAAGGGGGCCCAGTGTAAGTTCACCTTACAGATTTTCTGAAAGGTGAACTTACACTTTAGCTATTTGCCAACCCGCCGCAGTACATATACTGCGACGGGGCTGCAGTATTGTATTGTTGTATTGTAGTGTTGTATTGTTTTAAGTGTTTTCTGGTTTTAAAAAGACACTGCCTCTTTCTTTATACTGGGGGGGGGGGCGCAGTTTGCCATCTTCGCCCTGGGCACCAGATGGCCTTGTCCCGGCACTGCCTCCCATTGATACCAACAATGGGGCACTATTCCTCTCACTGATACCAATGATAGGGCACTATTCCTTCTATTGTTACCAATGATGGGGCACTATATGTCCCACTGATTCCAATCATGGGGCACTGTTCCTCCCACTGATACCAATGATGGAGCAATATTTATCCCTACTGACACCAACACTGGGGCACTAATATTTCCCTTAATACCAAAGATGGGACATTGTTGACTCCCGCTGATGCCAGGACATTTTCTACTCCCACTGCCCACAGTCCGGTCCCCCTAAAATGTAATGCACAGTAAACTGGCCATTTCTTTCAAAAGTTTGAAGACCCCTGCAAAAAATACCTTTATTGAAACAAAGGAAGATAAAATATGTCCTCAAGACACAATGGAAGAGACAAAAAAAAGAAATGAATTACTTAATTAAGGGTGAACTTAAAGCGGTGTTCCAGCCACAAAAATGTTTTTTTTTTAAAAAGTCAGCAGCTACAAACACTGTAGCTGTTGACTTTTAATAAAGACACTTACCTGTCACCCCCGAGGCCGATCCCTCCATCAGATGGAGTGTAAGCGCTGCCATTTTAATTTAGGGAAACGGGCAGTGGAGCCTTAAGGCTTCATGGCCGGTCTCCTACTGTGCATGCGCGAGTCGCGTGGCGCTTTCTGAATCGCCCCGTCGTCTTCTGGGACTCACAAAGGTCCCATAAAGAAGCTGGGAAGCAGGGGGGAATGACGCCCTGGGCCGCAGCAAGATAGTTAGGACATACACTATGTACTTCAGAAAAGGCAAGAAAGGAAAAACTTTTTTTTATCCAAAAAACGAGTGGTGGAGGGGTGGTCTTTCTTTTAAGATAAAGTTGTAAAAGTGGGTGGAACGCCGCTTTAAATTAAGTTCTATTATGAGGGAGCTGTCGGTGAGTTCATGTATGAGAATCAGAAAAAAAATTTAATAATAAAAACCTGACTGAACTCGTATACTGTATCCATAAATAAATAAAATGTAAGAGGACCCAGTGAAGTGATCTGACACATATAGTAATATGGAAATTAGCTTTATTAAACACACAATATCTAAACAATACAAAACTCACTATCCGTCTAATAAAACCATAATTGGACAATTATTAAAAAAAATAAAAAATAACATTGCAGCTGCAGGGAAGTTGTATACACAACCATTTCTCCCCAAAAAAAAGGGGGGAAAAAAGAAAAAGCGTATTAGTGTGTAAATTCATATATTCATAAATATATGTTCCCCAATGAGGGGTGCAGTCTATTTCAACTGAATCAAAAAACATATAAGGTTGTCTCCTTCACATTGTAAAGTGGTAATGTATAGCTCATAGCTTGATATTACTGAGGATTCCTTGAAGCAGTGGCATTGCTAGGGGGTGGCTACTGGGGCTATAGCCCTGAATATGACTTTATTTACTTCGCTGCTATGGGCTCTAGACCGAGATCTTTTGTAGACCTAGCAACTCCCCTGCCTTGAAGGGAATTATTTGCAAGAAACCTAATTTGACCTGGCATCAGTCTTCTGCAATCCTCTGTACAGCAGAGCTCAAACTGGGAGAGGGAAAGCAGCACAAGGAGTCAAGCAGGTGTGCTGTAGTGCTTATGTGCTAACAAGAAACATGATAATAGGAGGAGATAGCAGAGTGACAGAGAGATGGGTTAATCAGTCTGCTTATTCTCCTTCACTGTCCAGTCACAGGCTATGGGAGGAACAAGATCTGCTAAGGTTTCTTAAAAAGGAACTGACCTCTGGAAGCTGTGCCCAAAAAAAAGGCAGGCAGAGAGTAAACAAATAGTGACCAGTGAATATTATAGGAAAACCTGCGCTTAGGACTAGAATGAATGGTCTGCTGCCCCCCCAAAAATGGCCCCTGTACCCAGGGACTAAAAATGATTGTTGTGTGTGTGGGGTAAGTGGCGCTCCCAAAGGAGGGTATGTGTAGATCAAAATGCAAAATACTGTGTAAGCCTGGATGTTACCAGACTATTTGATACGAAAAATGGAGAGTGTGCATAAACAAATAAAGTTGAAAAAGGGAGGAAATAACTGACCTCTCCGTGCTCTCTAATTTGTGTAAGATAACGACATTGTGCTGATATATATAAATATCTAAAGTGCTGTGCGCATATATGTATCTTTACCAACCACTAAAGAGTGAAAAAACAGATTTTGAACAAAAACAGATTTTGAACAAAAAAAGGGGGGTAAAAACCTCCTAAAGTGAGTGTGTGTTGGACCATACAATAACTCAAATTGTATAATCAGTTACAATATTCCTCCCATAGAATGAGGGTGAGATAATGACAAGAGTGAAAAAACAAAAAAAGGAAGAAAAAATGAAAAAATAAAAAATGGGGGGTAAAAACCTCCTGTGTTGAGTATTTGTTAGACAATACCAGAAACCCAAAAATAACAATAAAACTCCCAATGTTGGACAATATAGTCAAAACTGTCCAAAATAACACGTGTATAGGATCCTGGTAGTTAGTTCAGCATATAACTTGATATATAAGTATTCCCAATAATGTCCAATCAGGAACAGTAAAGATAAGTGACTTGTGTGAGGTTCCTTGCATACAGTAAATCCGGGTGACACTTGTGCTCCCCCTTAAGATGTTCTACTCACCAGAAGATGGAACCCCTGCAGGGGTACAAAGCGTGTAGGTGAGTGACTTGATGCCTTGGAATGATGCCGTGGGTCTCTGCTGGTCCTGGTGTTCCTCTGCGTCCCTGGACTAGCCGCTCCAACGCACAGCAATGCTCCTCAAGGTGAGAAAAAAAGGGAAGGCACGAGCCACCATAGCGTAATCCAGATTTATTGATAAAAAGGATGAACATCCATAAGAAGCAACATCTACCAAGTAGATGTATTTCAAACAAATACAATTAAAATTAAATTAAAAAGTAAATTAAAAAAGAGAGATTTGGAACAGATCTCTGATCCAGATAGTGTCCAGATATTATTATCACTGAAACCTCCACTGCTGTAAGTGAGAGGTTCAAAATTCCCGCACTCTGTCCCCGCTTCTGACAGAGCAGCAGCGTGTATGCGGCGTGCGTTCCACCACTCAGAGCCATGTAACCGCAAGTGACGTAACAGCGTGTAGACGTGAACGGACCACTCACTGACGCGTTTCGTCATGTGACTTCTTCTGAGATGATACAGTCCCCTCACGTTCCATGCCTGATATAGCAAGCGGCCAGCGGGTTCCTCCCATAGGTGGAGCTACAAATCATCACTTGTGAGACAAGAGAGAACAGGATATCCTGTTGTTAAGCTAAAGATACCTTCTCATCCTATACTAATGCCCTCTGTGTATTATGGCCTCCACTTTCATATAGGGCCCTCTAGTGGCCAAATTGTAAAATGTTTATCGCAGGCCGCTGGCTATACTTATACTATTTTGTCAAAGATTATACAGACACAGGCATGTTCTCCCTAGTGGTGTATAAAGAGAAGGGATATGAGTAAATAATACTTTACATAAACATAATATGATTTCTTAAATTGTCTTACAAAGTTATTAATAGACATAAGGTTTTTGCACCTGATTTAATAGATGGCCATTTTCCTCAGTCAGGATGGGAAAATCTGTTGAAACCAAATTCTATCAATGGCACAGTTGTGAAACTTAATTACCAATATTTGTGGGCGGATAAAAAGACCCCCTTGGATTGGGCCACATAATATTTTTTTGAATGGCACTCATCCTAATCAGCTAACTCTGGCCCCCAGGACTCAAATTAGCATTTATATAATTCAATTAAGTTGTATTGATTTTTATGAAAATGGATATGACCGATAATACAAACATAATTGTGTCTGTGTATATCAGAATATCCTATATTGCAGATATGTGGAATAATTCCAATTTGGGAAAAATTGCTGTATTGCAGAGGATTTGTGTAGTGTGCCCCTATTCTCCCCAAGTACTTAAAGGGGTGGAATTTTTCAATCGATCAGACCTAATCGTTCCATTCATGCTATGAGGGTATCCAAAAATGGGGATAGGAGGGGAGGGAGCAAGGGAGAACTTAAAAATAAGAAATAAAACAGTTTAGATCAATGTCTAAGTTGAGTCCCTTAGGCGCAAGTGTCCCCAAAGTGTGTATCCATTTGGTTTCATTCTTAGAAACCATAATCCGTTTATTACCCCCCCTCCAGTGATCCTTTATCAGATCTATCCCATAAAAAATGAGCCCCGAGAGGTTTCTCTGGTGTACCTCGTCAAAATGTTTGGAAAGATTGTGTTTAGGGAAACCCTTGCGAATATTATTTATATGTTCCCTGATTCTAATACATAGAGGTCTAGTGGTTCGGCCTACATACTGGAGTCGACAAGGACATTCTACCACGTAGGTGACGTGGGTACTATTACAAGTTATTAGTTCTCTTATCGGATATTCCTTGTTGTCCACTCTAGACTTGAACGTAGTTCTCTTTCTAGGCTGTCTAATGCCCCATACACACAATCATTTTTAATGTCATTTTTAAAACTGACGTTTTTCTTGTCATTTTTTTTCTTGTTTCCTCTCAAGCCTGTCTTGCGTACACACCATCATTTTAAAAAATGTTCAAGAAAAGCGCAGTGACGTACACCACGTACGACGGCACTATAAAGGGGAAGTTCCGTTCGAATGGCGCCACCCTTCATGTTAGTAAAGTTTGTTGAGAGACGATTCGCTCTTTTCAGTCTAGTGCTTTTCAGTCCCTTACAGCATGACAAATGTGCTATCTCCATTACGAACGCTAGTTTTACCAGAACGAGCGCTCCCGTCTCATACTTGATTCTGAGCATGCGCATTTTTTTTCACGTCGTTAAAGCATACACACTATCGTTTTTCACGTCGTTAAAAAAAACGACATGAAAAACGACGTGAAAAAAGAGAGCATGTTCGAAATTTTTAATGCCCGTTTTTCACGTCGTTAAAAATGCTCTGGAGCATACACACGATCATTTTTAATGGCCATTTTTTTTTAATGGCATGTTTAACGGCATGAAAAACGATCGTGTTTATGGGGCATCAGGCTTTTTCTGCATGGGAGGCAACGTTGACATTTGTAGAATCCTTTCAGATCAGGACAGATTTCTATTTTCTTGGGAGGATCGATCACATTATGTACTAGTTGTTGTCTTAAATTCGGGGCTTTACGGTAAATGAATTTTGGTTTTTGGGGCAGGATTTTGGCCAATGTCCTGTCCTCTTTCAGAATAGGCCAATATTTCAGGATTATGCGCTCTATGTCCCTATATTGGTTGTTATAACCTGTGATGAACGAGATCTCCTTCGGTTTATCTTTTATGAGTTTGGGTTTTTGAGCAAGTATGTCCTTCCTGTCTGTAGATCTTATTGCTTTTTTGGCCTTAGTGAGTTCATACTTAGGGTATCCCTTCTGTTCAAACCTGTTGATCAGAATGTCGGCCTGCTCCTCAAAATCCTCCAACCGCTCACAATTTCTGCGAACCCTAAGTATTTGCCCTTTGGGGATATTCCCCTTCCACCTAGGGTGATGGCAGCTTGATACAGGGATATACCCATTTCTATAGTTTTTTTTGAAAAACGTTTTTGTCCACAGCATTCCACCTTCTTTGAGGATCTGTAGGTCCAAATCGATCTGGTGTTGATCACATTTGCCAGTGAAGGTGAGGCCATATCGGTTGCTGTTTAGCCCGGCCAAGAAATTTTCAAAAGATTCTACTGTGCCCTCCCACATTAGTACAAGGTCATCTATATACCTCCTATACATCTTGATCTGTGGTATGTTGGAGTTGTATATGTATTCCTCCTCCCACATGTCCATTAGGAGGTTGGCCACACTGGGTGCATAACGTGCCCCCATGGCTACCCCCTTTGTTTGTACATAGTATTCCCCACCATACCAGAAGTAATTATTCTTCATTGCTAGTTCAAGTCCTTCCAAGACATAGGCTATCTGATCGTGTCTCATTTGGGTATTTTAGTTTAGGGCTTTTTCAACTCCCATTACGCCATCCTTCTGTGCAATACTAGTATACAGAGAGTTTACATCCACCGTAGCTAGAAGGCAATTTTCCACTCCAGCTACTTCCTGCAATTCCCTAATAAGTTGGGTACTATCTTTTAAGTGAGACCTTCCTTTGGGTACCAGGGGCTGCAAAAATGTATCTATATACTCGCCTAACCTTGAAAATATAGAGTTGATACCGCTTATTATAGGCCTCCCCGGAGGCTTCTCTAGTCTTTTATGTATTTTGGGTACATAATACAGTACTGGTGTTTTACTGGACTCAGGTACCAGATACTGGGCTTCCATTTCATTCAAGATTCCTCGCTCCTTGCCTTTTTGTACATAGGCCTTGAGCAGTTTTTCATAGCCAACTCTGGGATTCCCTTTTAATTTCCTATATGTATTTTCTACACTTAGAAGATTTTTAATTTCTTCCTCATAGTCTTCTTTATTGAGGATAACAACCCCCCCCCCCCCTTATCAGCTGGTCGAATCACAACCAAATTTTTCTTTCCTATTTCTTTTAATGGTTTTCCATATTTTTGTATTTTTGTTACGTTTTCTCTGGAGATTTTTAATATCCCCTTCAACCATTTTTTTGAACGCTCCTAGGCATTGGTTGCCTGGGGTTTGGGGGTTAAAGACAGAGTTATTTTTGAGGTTAGTTCTAATATAGTTTGAATGTTCCGGTGTTCACGTGTCATTGTTAAGAGCAAAGTGTTTCTTTAGATTTAATTTCCTCATGAATTTTTGCAGATCAATATACGCCTCAAATTTATCCAAGGCCTTATCTGGAGCATATTTGAGGCCTAGATCTAGTATTTTCAATTCTGCTTCTGTGAGGATTACACTGCTCAAGTTGTATAATCCTTCTCCTAGTTTATTCTGCCTCTTTTTCTTCCTCCCTCCTCTCTTGCCTCTTGTCCGCCTCTTTCTGTATAACCTTGTTGGTAGCCCATCATCCGCTCCCGGTTGTAGTCCCATCCTTCTCTGCAATCTTGATTTTGGGGATGTGTGCAGTATTCGTTGGATCCTTGTCCTCTCTCTCGATCTCTGGGGGTGTCTTCCCATCCTACTGTACCCCCTCTGTTCCGGGTTTGTCCTCTCCACCTTTGGCTCCTGTAAGTGAAACGTGGCGTCCATCTGCCTGGTGGTCTGTCTCTTTGTCCTCCCCTCTGAAAACCCCTGTATTCCTGGGGTTCCCTTGTTCTATCCTGATATGTCCTATCCTGATACACGGGTTTCTGCCATCTCTGTTCTTCGAGGGGAGAAAACCTGTTCCTAGTAGGGACATTAAATCTGTATGTAGTTGGTCCTTCATGATTAACTGTATGTTGCTCCTGATGATAGTTGTTTCTTCTTCTGGGTCCCTGTTGCTGATAATTCCATCTTGGTGTATTCCTTATTTCTCTTTCCAAGGTGACATTGAATCGTGGGAGTGTTGTCGGTTGTGCCCCACTATTGGTGGGGGCTACTACCTCATCATTAGAGTCCTCTTCCATAGAAGTGTCTTCTAATTCAAAGGGTTCTTCCCCGTCTTCTACCTGCCATTTGTAGACTTTATTGTTCTTGTAGTCAAGGACATCCCTTTTAATTTTTTTCTGTTTTTTAACTTGTATATCTGCATCATATTTTTTGATAATCTCCTGGAGTTGCAATTCCTTCTCTTTATAATCAGGTTGATTAGAGAAAGGCAACAGGGAGCTCCTTAGCTCAGTAATACTAGCTTCTATTCCTTGGAGTTTAAATTGTCTCTGTTTAATTAAATTAAGCAGTAATTCATTTTCACACCCATTAAAAAACTTATACCATGCTTCCATCAAACCAGGTTCGGTAATATGATCATTGGGACGTATGTCCCACCTCAGTCTCCGAGGGGTCATTTTCTCACTAACATACATTTCTAGGGTGGCTATATCCCACCAAACCCTTAATTGCTTCTCTAATGTATGTCGGAGTTGCTTAAGTAGTCCTTCCATGTCTTGCTTATTACTGACATGTTCCTGGTTGAAGATCCCTCCTACATTGATATTTCTGCTCCCCATATAGCCAAAAATGTCCATAGCTGCAGGGTATCACACCCTAAGGTGTGTGAGTTAGATGAATATTATAGGAAAACCTGTGCTTAGGACTAGAATGAATGGTCTGCTGCCCCCCCAAAAATGGCCCCTGTACCCAGGGACTAAAAATGATTGTTGTGTGTGTGGGGTAAGTGGCGCTCCCAAAGGAGGGTATGTGTAGATCAAAATGCAAAATACTGTGTAAGCTTGGATGTTACCAGACTATTTGATACGAAAAATGGAGAGTGTGCATAAACAAATAAAGTTGAAAAAGGGAGGAAATAACTGACCTCTCCGTGCTCTCTAATTTGTGTAAGATAACGACATTGTGCTGATATATATAAATATCTAAAGTGCTGTGCGCATATATGTATCTTTACCAACCACTAAAGAGTGAAAAAACGGATTTTGAACAAAAACAGATTTTTAACAAAAAAAGGGGGGTAAAAACCTCCTAAAGTGAGTGTGTGTTGGACCATACAATAACTCAAATTGTATAATCAGTTACAATATTCCTCCCATAGAATGAGGGTGAGATAATGACAAGAGTGAAAAACCAAAAAAAGGAAGAAAAAATGAAAAAATAAAAAATGGGGGGTAAAATCCTCCTGTGTTGAGTATTTGTTAGACAATACCAGAAACCCAAAAATAACAATAAAACTCCCAATGTTGGACAATATAGTCAAAACTGTCCAAAATAACACGTGTATAGGATCCTGGTAGTTAGTTCAGCATATAACTTGATATATAAGTATTCCCAATAATGTCCAATCAGGAACAGTAAAGATAAGTGACTTGTGTGAGGTTCCTTGCATACAGTAAATCCGGGTGACACTTGTGCTCCCCCTTAAGATGTTCTACTCACCAGAAGATGGAACCCCTGCAGGGGTACAAAGCGTGTAGGTGAGTGACTTGATGCCTTGGAATGATGCCGTGGGTCTCTGCTGGTCCTGGTGTTCCTCTGCGTCCCTGGACTAGCCGCTCCAACGCACAGCAATGCTCCTCAAGGTGAGAAAAAAAGGGAAGGCACGAGCCACCATAGCGTAATCCAGATTTATTGATAAAAAGGATGAACATCCATAAGAAGCAACATCTACCAAGTAGATGTATTTCAAACAAATAAAATTAAAATTAAATTAAAAAGTAAATTAAAAAAGAGAGACCAGTATTGCCTGTGGTCTCCCTGCAGCTGATCTTTTCCCTATTATTGATGTAGTGCTACCCTTGAGGGAGCTGCTTGGTGAATATGGGTTCTCTGTTCTGCGCCTTGACTCCAAGAACATCCTCAGCCCCTCTGACACACCTGGTAGAATGGAAGTTACTGCAAGCACTTGTATAGATACCTTTTAACTTGGCTGTGAATTAGCACCAGGAAATAGACATGAAACTGTTTAGTGGTAAATCAACTGTACAGTATTGGTACAGGCTACAATAAATGGTGGTTTGAATGAATCAATAAATGGTGGCATAAATGAACACACAGAGAAGGTAGGTTCAGACACAGTCCGCTAGTCAGTATAATCATTATGCCAAGGTAACTTAGAATAGAGTTTTGTATCACTGGACTAGAATCAAGACATAAATCAGCAGTCAGCAATAAACAGTGTATATAAGTATTAACTTCAATGTGAATAATAATACTTTAACTAGTCTAAAGTGCATTCTAGGAAGATGGTTAGGATAGGGTGCAATGTCCCCTGAGAGGTACTTCTTAGCATAAGCAATAAGTGAAGGTCTCTGTGTAGCAGTTGTAAAGGGACAGTCTTTAGTCCTAACTCTTCACCCAGCTAGAGGTGGGGCCCAGTTGTACCGTTGGTGAACATGAGAATAGCCCCTGTCAAACCTGCCGGCAGCAATAAGGATACTAGATGGCTGTATGGTCAGTTCCTAAAGGGATCGGTCTTTCTAACAGTAGATAGTAAATCCATGCAGCAGCAGCTCACCAGTCCCAGCGATATTGCAGCCCACTATCCAGTCACACATAGTGATTAATCCACTCTCTGCTCTGCAGCTAGGTGACTTTAGCTGTAGGCACACCTGGACTCAGAGCTCCAGATTCTGCTCAGGCCACCATTATGCAGCAGTAGTGGTGCACTCTGGACAGTGATGTGCACTCTCCAGTTTCCCCCTAATGGCAAGAGGAAGGGGTGTCCTGTACAGCCTTCTAAATTGTAGCTCTTTCCCTTCCTCCTGGCAATCTCCCTCTGGGAAATGCAGTTCAATGGTGAATAGTATGGCTACTTTCTTGAACTTCATCTTCAACATCCCACTGCGGCCATTGTAAAAGTCTATGAAGCACCTTCCTGGCTCCCCTTGCTGGTGGGAGGCAGATTTACGAATCAGCATATCAGTTCAGTAATTGTGTAAAGAGTCGCTGCAAGCGGTCATCATAGCCGAATACCTGGCTACACTGACTTATCATGCCTGTGTGTCTGTGTGGAGGTGGCCATCTTGGTGTCTTGATATCTTGGCCATCTTGGTAGAGGCTGGACATTGCTTCCTCTTGGCGGAGCCTCCAGCAAGGAGAACAGTGATCATCACAGTAGTGGCAGCACCGAATCTCACTCCAAATCTCCTGAGACTAGCAGTCAGGGGGAGCAGTGCCTTAGATCTCGCTCTGCAGACACAGAATTATTGGGCTGTTGACACAGAAGTGTCTACTCACATACCAGGAAGTACACTTCTATTTTCAGGAGGATCTCCAGACAAAATTAATTTGTAGGGGTACTATTGAGCCACATATAACATTTCCAAATGTTCCCCAATAATTTCCTTTAGGGTTCAGTTTCACTTCAATTGCAGTAAAAAAAAAAGAGGGGGGGGGGGGTCTCCTCTCCTGCCAGGTAGGGCTGAGCTACATAAATGTCAGAACTGAATGGACAGAAATACAAATCCTTTTCCAGGTAAAAAGCTCTTGTCTATGTATTTCATCTTTAATTCAGCTGTTTGGAGCTCAAAAGAGGATTCCAGTGAGAATAATAATCTGCCCAGAGACTTCAGAAAAATAGTAAACAACATTTCTGAAAATAATTGCAAATCGATTCCTTTTGGGTTCTTGGTTCTGGGAGGTGTGACTCCATACAGATTGGCATTTCCATGAGGCTGTAGACACAATGAAAGATTTAGGCATAATACTGGTATCATTTAAAGCTGCAGTCATACGGCTAAAATACATATATGCAACTGTTTTACCTGCCTAAGAAACTATAATTCTGTGCAGCCAGTCTTGTGATCCAGACACCCCTGCAAGACAACACGGCCAGACTCTGAATCTCCAATGCCGTAGCAGCACAGCTTGTTCAAAATTCCTTTTATTAGTGTCAGTGGGAGGAATGATGTCTCATCATTAGTGTCAATGGAAAAAATAGTATCCCATCATTGGTATCAATGGGAGCATTAGTGCCCCTTCATTGATGTCAGTAGAAGGAATAGTGCCCCATCATTGGTTATTAGTGGAAGTAATAGTGCTCCATCATTGGTAACAGTGGAAGGAATAGTGTCCCATCATTGGTGTCAATGGGAGGAATAGAGTCCCATCATTGGTGTCAATGGGAAAAACATTGTCCCATCATTGGTGTCAGGGGGGATTAGTGTCCCATCATTGGTGTCAGTGGGAGGAATAGCCCCCAATCGTTGGTATTAGTGGAAGTAATAGTGCCCCATCATTGGTAACAGTGGAAGGAATAGTGTCCCATCATTGGTATTAGTGGAAGTAATAGTGCTCCATCATTGGTAACAGTGAAAGGAATAGTGTCCCATTATTGGTGTCAATGGGAAGAATGGTTTCCCATCATTGGTGTCAATGGGAGGAATAGAGTCCCATCATTGGTGTCAAGGGGGAAAAACATTTTCCCATCATTGGTGTCAAATAGGAAAAACAGTGTCCCATCATTGGTGTCACGGGGGATTAGTGTCCCATCATTGGTGTCAGTGGGAGGAATGGTACCCTATCATTGGTATTAGTGGAAGTAATAGTGCCCCATCATTGGTAACAGTGGAAGGAATAGTGTCCCATCATTGGTGTCAATGGGAAGAATGTTTTCCCATCATTGGTGTCAATGGGAGGAATAGAGTCCCATCATTGGTGTCAAGGGGAAAAACATTGTCTCATCATTGGTGTCAAATAGGAAAAACAGTGTCCCATCATTGGTGTCAGGGGGATTAGTGTCCCATCATTGGTGTCAGTGGGAGGAATAGTGACCCATCATTGGCGTCAATGGGAAAAACAGTGTCCCATCATTGGTGTCAGTGGGGGGATTAGTGTCTCATCATTGGTGTCAATGGGAGGAATGGTGCCCCGTTGTTTGTGTCAATGGCAGGAACTATGCCCCACTGTTGCTGACAGTGGGGGAAATAATGCTGTAAGGGCCAGATAAAAGCAAGCAAAGGACCACACCCAGCCCCCGAGCCGAAGTTTGGAGACAACTGCTGTAAGCAGTTTAATCAGGTCACAAGATTGTACATTGTAGCATTATATGTACCCTCAAGTGCCGGTTCACACAGGGGAAACCTGTCAGGTGACTTGTCAGCCTGACAAGTCGCACTCCATTCAATACAATGGAAACCTTCTATTAGGAGCGACTCAAGTCGCTCGGACTTAGAAAAAGGTTCCTGTACTACTTTGGGGCGACTTCAGAGCAGCTTGCCCTGACTTCTATACAGAAGTCGTTTTGCAAGCCTCGCTGAAGTTGCGCTGTACGGGGCGGCGTCAGAGTCAGATGAGAGTCGGGTGACTTTGAAGCTGCCCCTGTGTGAACCGGCACTTACTGGAAACACGGGAACTCAGAAATTGAGGCCCAGAGGTGCGCTGCATTGTTCGGGTTAACCAGAATCCTATTTTTCTGATACGACTTAGCCAAGTGGAATACGATTAAAGACAACAATATAATGTTGCTGTTTAACAACTGAACTTTAAATTGTCGTACATGTTCTCAATATTATCCTAAATGTGGGACATGATACAGAGCGCCGATCCCACGGGATGTCAATTTTGATGCTACAGTTTTCATTTCAGCGACGCTTCCTCGAAGGTGAGATGACTCATTCTGAATCACAGTGGAAATGGTAACGAGAGAACGCCTGGGAATTTGTTATATTTTAATACACTCTACAATAAATTTTATACATCCGTCATTACATAACATCCAATTTATTGTGAAACTGCGTTCGGCACTTGTGGAGGAGTTGAAAATTAGGTATATCTGAGAAAAAATAAAAGCGCAGCTATTGCGTTTTGTAAAACATTATATAGAAGAAAAAAAAAAAACTGTACCGCGGTTTATCAGACTTAAAGCTGAACGACAGGCAAGCAGCTAAATGCTAAGCTGAAATGTTCTTACTTCTGATTGGACAATGAAAGAGCAGTGGCAGACTATAGGGTAATCACTCTTCTCTTTTCTCCTGTACAGTACTGCTCACTTCAGCTTTCTTGTTGTCTTCTAATGTTGACTCTCTGCCTTCCAGCATGAGTTCTACTGACAGTGCATTACAATAAGCTAATATAAAGACAGACAGGTACTGTCCTGTCCCGCCTATTTTTTTTTTTTTTTTTGTGTGTTGTATTGAACTGCATCAGGTTAAATATGTTTTCAGTAGTATGCTGAAATCTAGTGGAAGTTTTGGGCCACTGCAACTTGTTTATGTGATTTTTGGCTTCTCCCTCTGTCCTTCCCTCCTGCCCTCTTGTTTAATGCTAGCTAGTTCAGTCCTAGCTAGACCTTACCTTTTTCTTTCATGTTTCCTTAGCCAGAGAGTGGGCTTAGGAACAGTGGCGTCGCTAGGGGGGGACGCGGGCCACACCGGGTGACACCCGCCAGAGGCACGACATCTGTGGGCAGCGGCACCGCTAACACCGCACCCCGCACAGTCCTCACCCCTACACTGTTCTCTCGCGTCTCACACAGCGGAGCTGACCGAAGCCGCCTCCCCTCCTCTCTGTTTACATCTACACAGGAGGAGGAGGGAGTCAGAGAGACATATGCCACTGTGCCTGTCCAGCACTGTTTTAGAGGTTTGTAAAGTTTAATGTAATGCAAATGGACATGTGCTGGGGAAGGGGGACTATGGGAGGGGAGGGGGGTCTTCACTGAGGGGGGTCTGCACTGATGGAGGGGGGTCTGCACTGATGGAGGGGGTCTGCACTGATGGAGGGGGGTCTGCACTCATGAAGGGGGTTCTGCACTGATGGAGTGGGGTCTGCACTGAGGGGGGTCTGCACTGATGGAGAGGGGGTCTGGACTGAGGGGGGACTGCATTGAGGGGGGTTTGCACTCATGGAGTGGGGTCTGCACTGATGGAGGGGGGTCAGGACTGAGGGAGGTCTGCACTGACGGGGGATCTGCACTGGGGGAGGTCTGCACTGATGTAGGGAGGGTCTGCACTGACTGGGCTATACTGATGGAGGGGGGTTTGTACTTAGTGAGGGGGTGTGTACTGAGGGAGGGAGATCTATATTGTGGGAGGGGGTCTGTACTTATTGGGTGGGTCTATACTAAGAGAGGGGAGTCTGTACTTATTGGAGGGGGGTATGTAGTTAGTGGAGGGGGGTCTGTACTGAGCGGGGACTATAGTTGGTGGAGGGGGGGTGGGTGACACCAACCCTAGTGATGCCACTGCTTAGGAAAAACATAGCTCCCAACTGTCCCTAATTTCGAGAGACTGTCCCTGATTTGAAACAATGTCCCTCGGTCCCTCTTTCCTCCTCATTTGTCCCTCAGTTTGGTCCGATCCATATAGTTTTATATAAAATGCACTTTTTATCTTTCAAAAAATGTTTCCCAGTGTTAAACCTTTCATCTAAATTCTAAATTGCTGCATTTTTCAATTTGAAAAGCCAATATAAAGAATAAGTAGTGGTATAAAAAAGCACTTGTGGATTTAATTAACCTTTTTTTATTTTTGGTAATTTCCCCTTTAGGGGGTGTGACAGGGGGCGTGTCCTATGCCTACATACGTTTGCTAGTAGGTGTCCCTCATTCCCATCTCAAACTGTTGGGAGGTATGGGAGAAAAGCATTACTTTACACTTCAAAAAGACTGGAATAACATCTTTCTTGTTCATACATCACGGGACACAGAGCGGCATAGTCATTACTATGTGGGTTATATAGAATTACCTTCAGGTGCTGGCACTGGCAACTTCCAAAACAGGAAGTACCCTCCCCTATATAAGCCCCTCCCATCCGGGAGCACCTCAGTTTTTTGCCAGTGTCTAAGGTGTTGGCCAAGGTTAACATGTATTCATCTGGGCTTGTGTACAGGTTCTCTGGGCCTTAGCAAGCTATTCCGGATCCGACCAAAAAAGCTTCATAGCTAAACGGTCGGTACCCGGGCCTTGCAGAGAAGAGCAGGGTTTTGCCTGTAATGCCTCTCTTAGGAGGGCTGGACCCTGGGATCCAGAGCTCTGGTCATACCCAAAACCAAGAGGCTATCTGTGCAGGGTGCTATACAGGTCCAGGGGAGTGGAATCCTTGGGAACCCGGTCCCTGAAGGTCTAGTACAATGCCTGCCGTGAGAGGTGAAGTTTGGGCTTCTGTGGACCAAACAAAGTCCTGCGGCGGGGAAAAGGTAAGTGGGGGCCCCTCAGGAACTTGGTTCTATTGAGGGGACCCCCAAGCCTAATATGTCTTTCTGAGGAAAGGAAGGTGCGCCAAACTAAGTGCAGTATTAACGTTTTAATAACCATTAATAAAAACAGCCAAATGGCTACTCACAAATAGGAAGAAGTAATCAGGCATGTAGAGTGTAAATAGCATACAGGGTCCGGTGTCATCAACAGTCCGAGGGAAAGATGTAGGTCCCAGATGGAGAATAAGGCTGAAGGCTGAAGGCAGATGTAGTGTCAGCAATGGAAGTCCTGGGCGTAGAGATGCTGTATGTATGTTGTTATTCTTCCTGTAGTGGAGGAAGAGCCAGGACGATGCGCATCAGCGTGCGCTTCAGCGTGGAGCGCAGCGTGCCGTCGGACCGGAAGTGACCGGAAGTGACGTGGTAAGAAGAACGGACCAATAGGATGACGCGTTTCTCAGCTTCCGCTGTTTCATCAGATCCATGGATATCATGGGGGTGGGCGGAGAATATATGGCAGAAAGGAGTGCTGTGATAGGTCGATTAGCACATATGCATTTGTGGGAAAAGCGCAAAGGGATATTGAAAACATGTATTGCAGGGATACAAGACGGCATGTTTACGAAAAGGAAATTGAATGAAAAATAGTGTGATTTGATAATGGAAGGGAAAAAGGCTTTAATGCTTGAAATAATATATATAAAAAAAGGAGGGAGGGGAGGTATTATAAGACGAATTTCAAGAGGAGGGAAGGGGAGGGGGGAAAAAGGGGAGGGGGACGGTGGTGCTGTTAATATTTAAGCAAGTACAGGGAGAATGATATGGCAATTATGAGAGATCAGGGCTGGATGGAAGACCATGTGATACTAAGCAGGGATAGTAGGAGAGGATTCATAATCGTAATAATAATGATGATAATGAACTATATAAAATTAACCCATAAATAAAAGTTGGATACAATCTCAGAAAAAATATATGTTGGATACAATCTCAGAAAAAATAAAAGGAAGAGAAAAGGAAGAAGGGGATGGAGTATTGATAACATGATATGTAATGTATAAAGAGGTACACATATATGAATATACACATATGTATACAAAAATAAAAATAGCATTATATTTGGGCCAGCCACCTCGATTACAGACTTCGTTACCTACTGCAATTGCAATAATTTTGGATTAACTTTTACCTCTGCCATGGACCCTGAGTCCATATGTTTTCTGGATCTTGAGCTTTTCCATATAGATAATTCCATTACTGCTAAAAATTATACTAAGCCCACAGCTGGCAATTCCTACCTACATTATTCCAGTTGCCACCACCCTAGGTGGGTTAACAATGTTCCCAAAAGCCAATTCCATCGGCTCAGACGCAATTGCACCAGACTAGAAGACTATACATCTCAAAGTATTTTACTTAAAAACAAATTTATTGAAAAAGGATATCCTCCTCATCTAATTGAAGAAGTTCGTACCATCTACCTCCAAGACTCCTTGCCGCCCCCCAAAAAATCCAACCCAGAACCCACCACCCGTTTCATCACCCAATACCATGCCAAACATAAGAAAATGGAAAACATCTTCATGAAGCATTGGACTATTCTCACTCAAGATCCTCACTTATCGAAGTCCATACCAGCCACTCCCAAGTTCGCCTATCGTAGGGCCCCAAATATTAAGAGCAAGATTGCTCCAAGCAAAATGAAAGCACCAAACAATCATAAGAACTATATGCTAAAACAGCTTACTTTAATCCCCCTTGTAGGGATGTTTCAATGTAAAAAGGCCCTATGTCTAACTTGTTCTAATGTTACCCACGGTAAAAAATCTTTCAAGGCCAATAATAAAACTTTGAACCTAAGTTCTTTTTACAATTGCTCTACTACCTACGTAATTTATTGCATTTCTTGCCCATGTGGCCTCCTCTACGTAGGCAGAACCATCAGAGCCTTACGGGCCAGATTTGGAGAACACCGTCGTGCAGTTCAAGGAGGCAACCCTAAATACAGTGTGGCACGCCATTTTTCAGCCCACCATCACAAAGACACTAGTGCCCTCCAAGTGTGGATCATTGAATCCATACCAGATACTCCCACTGCAGTTGAGAGATTCCAACGTCTCTGCAGACAAGAGACTTACTGGATATATTCTTTGAACACTATGTCGCCTCATGGCCTTAATGAAGAAATAGAAACTAACAACATCATCTAAATATTCTTGCGTTGCTACTTCCCTGCGTATTCTTGTCTCATGCAATTCGCTGCATGTGTTTCATTATGCTTTTATTATTATATTTTACCCTCCCCCCCTCACCTTTTCTCCCCCTACACCCCACCCCCCCCTCCCCCTTTTCACATTATATTTTATATATTTATTATTTATTATATATTTCATATATTTTATATATATTTTTTATATATATATTTTTTATATATATTTTTTATATATATATATATATTTTTTATGTGTATGTATTTTATATATTTTTTATATATTTTTTTATATATATATTTATATGTTTTATACATGTGTTTTCTATCACCTATGTATAATTTATATAATATTTTTATATATGTAGGATTTTAGTATATATGTATATGTGTTATTGTGTTTTTATGCATGCTTATTACATATACCCCCCATTTCCCCATAATCTCCATGTTCTTTACACATTAATACAGATGTCCCCTCACTTTCATTCGCCTAACTTTTGCCATACATACGGATGCATACATGTACCTATGTTGGCATTTGTGTGTGTGTCTATACATATCAGTCACCCACACCATTTTTTCTATCTTTCGTTGTTTTTTTTTTTTTTTTTTTTTTATTATTATAAATTTCCTTTTTATTATTATTATTTTTATTTTTATTTTTATTTTTATTTCCATCTTTATTTTATTTTATTTTTACCTTTATTTTTATCTTTATTTTTATTTTTATTTTTATTTTTGTATACATATGTGTATATTCATATATGTGTACCTCTTTATACATTACATATCATGTTATCAATACTCCATCCCCTTCTTCCTTTTCTCTTCCTTTTATTTTTTCTGAGATTGTATCCAACATATATTTTTTCTGAGATTGTATCCAACTTTTATTTATGGGTTAATTTTATATAGTTCATTATCATCATTATTATTACGATTATGAATCCTCTCCTACTATCCCTGCTTAGTATCACATGGTCTTCCATCCAGCCCTGATCTCTCATAATTGCCATATCATTCTCCCTGTACTTGCTTAAATATTAACAGCACCACCGTCCCCCTCCCCTTTTTCCCCCCTCCCCTTCCCTCCTCTTGAAATTCGTCTTATAATACCTCCCCTCCCTCCTTTTTTTATATATATTATTTCAAGCATTAAAGCCTTTTTCCCTTCCATTATCAAATCACACTATTTTTCATTCAATTTCCTTTTCGTAAACATGCCGTCTTGTATCCCTGCAATACATGTTTTCAATATCCCTTTGCGCTTTTCCCACAAATGCATATGTGCTAATCGACCTATCACAGCACTCCTTTCTGCCATATATTCTCCGCCCACCCCCATGATATCCATGGATCTGATGAAACAGCGGAAGCTGAGAAACGCGTCATCCTATTGGTCCGTTCTTCTTACCACGTCACTTCCGGTCACTTCCGGTCCGACGGCACGCTGCGCTCCACGCTGAAGCGCACGCTGATGCGCATCGTCCTGGCTCTTCCTCCACTACAGGAAGAATAACAACATACATACAGCATCTCTACGCCCAGGACTTCCATTGCTGACACTACATCTGCCTTCAGCCTTCAGCCTTATTCTCCATCTGGGACCTACATCTTTCCCTCGGACTGTTGATGACACCGGACCCTGTATGCTATTTACACTCTACATGCCTGATTACTTCTTCCTATTTGTGAGTAGCCATTTGGCTGTTTTTATTAATGGTTATTAAAACGTTAATACTGCACTTAGTTTGGCGCACCTTCCTTTCCTCATTTATCTTCCAGAGCCTGCTTCTGCCTATGGTAGCTGCCGCTGGTGCATACATCATCTGATGGACATTGGAATAATTTATAGTGTATTTTCCAGTGACATTCTAACTCCTATTATACCAGAACTATTTTGCGCCATTTTTACCTTTTCCTGTTGATATATTTGAAGCAATTTTTATGAGCTGCATTTGTGTTGCTGGTATAATTTCATTCCCTCTTGTTCTGGTCATTGTGATTTTATTGTGCATATTTATCATACAATTTTTTACTATCATTTTATATATTTTTTACTTTTATTATTTCATTATTATCATCATCTTTTATTTTATTTTTTGTATTGTGTATGTACACACCTTTTTTCCCCATCCCCCATTGTACTGTGTACCTCGTACAGTATATACGCATTTGCTGCCGTTTTTTAAGCGCTCCACTACATTCTTATATGCTTATATGGATATCATTGAACAAATAGAGAAACACAAATATGATTTACTGGATGAATTTTATACCTTTTTTTCCTCCCAATTTTTTTAGCCCCCATGTCCATTCCCGTGCATGGCCAGACGCCAAATACAGGGACACATGCACGAGAATGAGACGGATAGAAGATCTCACCACATCAGCCAACCAACAATGGTGGGATTGTTTTTTTCTTAAACAATATTTCCTATCCAAAATTTCTCCCCGTGGACTTAGTTTCCTTAAGGGTTGCTCCTTCCTTGATACCCATTCACGTATAGAGTGGGAAGGTATAGCAGAATTCTGCACCCAAAAATGGATTAAAATCCTCATTAGCCACAGAGACCAACGCTACCAAACCCTTAGACAGAAAATCAAAGATAATATCTCGAACCTCCACTCCTCTTATCCTTCCCTACCTATAGAATGGTTAAGAACTTTTAAAATTAACACCAAAAAAAGCGAAGATTCCCTGATACAAAATAAATTAGGCAAATTCCGGAGAGATCTGGATGATTATACTAATAATAGAGTTTTCAATTGGAAGAGGAAATTCTCTCATCCCACTATTCCTCCCCTCCTGGCCCTGCCATCCCTACCCAAACTTCCCCTTCCCCCTCCCCTTCCCACCCACACACCTGCATTCCCTGGACCACGTCCTGCCATCACTACCACTGCCCCTAGACCCACCAAATCACTCAAAGTAACCTCTACCCCTAACCTTTCCCTTGATACTAGCACTATCAAAGACAGTCACCCCCTCATTATCCCCAACTCCACCAGCTCCTTGGTATTATCCACTGTAGACTCCATCCCCCAGGATATTTTAGATACTACACCCATTGTCTGTCCTCATGCTCCAGCTAGACCCACATCTACTGTTACCCCCGTAGCTGCATCTGGTGACTTACTGGCACCCATTTCCGCTTCCTCTTCTTTTCCTTTTTTAGTGCAGACCCCTCCACTCAGCCCATCCCTTCCAAAAACCAAAAGAAAACACGTAGAAGAGGAGGAAGAGGAAGAGGGGGGAAACACAAATCTCCATCCATTACGCCCGGACAAATTGAGAAAACTATAAAAATTTATAATCTATCTTCCCTCACCCTGAATGCGCAAGAAACTTCATTATTGGCCAGAGGTCTGAATTTTGCTCCCACCACCCTTCCCAATTCTTTCACCATGTTCAAAGATCTTAATAAATTTATTCGTAACCTTACCCTAAAAAGACATTTCAATATGAAAGCCGATAATACTACTTATCCTTCCACCACCCCCTCTGATGTTACACCCAACCTCTTAGATACCTCTGCGGACCAACAAGCAATTCAAGATCTTTGCGACTTATGGAACGTGGATGAAGAGGATGACCTGATAGTGTGGTCACAATATACTCAATCCAATCCGTCCATAGCCCACACTTCATTCAGACCCAAATCCATCTTTAATCCCACCCAATCAAAAGGTCCTTACTTATCCACATTCTATCAAGTAGTTTTCAAAGAACTTACCGACCTATGTGCATCTGAATCATCCAAATCTCAACAATATAATAACAATCTTAGCCCACCAGAATATGAAGCTTTGAAATCCTTAAGTACAAATCCAAACATCATTATTAGATCTGCAGATAAGGGAGGAGGTATAGTGCTACAGAACAAAATTGACTATATAAAAGAAACAACACGACTCCTCTCTGACAAAAACACGTATGAAAAATTAAAAGCTGACCCATTGCCGAAATTTACAGAAGAAGCCACCAACATCATCAAGCAAGCTTTCGCTGATGGGATCCTGAACAAGTTAGAGGCCGCCTTTTTCCTGAAACCCTTTTTTCAAGTACCATATTTGTATCACTTACCAAAAATTCACAAAGATACCATCAACCCGCCAGGCCGTCCCATTGTTGCCTCCATGGATAGTATCACCACCAACTTTTCCCTCTACATTGATCATTTCCTACAACCATTAGCTCAAGCTCTTCCCTCCCACATCCGTGATGGCACCCACTTGATTGACCTACTCAAACCTTACACTTGGGAACCCTCATATTCTTGGGTATCCCTTGATGTATGCTCTCTTTACACTTCCATACCACATTCTGTGGGTCTTGAGGCAGTGGCCCACTTCTTGAAAGATGATCCTGATCTTAATTCACTCCAAATTGAGTTCATCCTATTGGCCACTCGTTTTTGTCTGGAGCACAATTATTTTCTATCTGCTGGGGAATTTTTTCTACAAAAGCAAGGTACCGCGATGGGCGCAAATTTTGCCCCGAGCTACGCTAACCTCACCATGGGACTGTGGGAGTCCAGATGCATTGAAGTCAACAACCCCTTTTCGGCCAATCTCGTCTTCTATGGTCGTTATATAGACGACATAATCATCATTTGGGATGGGCCAGCCACCTCGATTACAGACTTCGTTACCTACTGCAATTGCAATAATTTTGGATTAACTTTTACCTCTGCCATGGACCCTGAGTCCATATGTTTTCTGGATCTTGAGCTTTTCCATATAGATAATTCCATTACTGCTAAAAATTATACTAAGCCCACAGCTGGCAATTCCTACCTACATTATTCCAGTTGCCACCACCCTAGGTGGGTTAACAATGTTCCCAAAAGCCAATTCCATCGGCTCAGACGCAATTGCACCAGACTAGAAGACTATACATCTCAAAGTATTTTACTTAAAAACAAATTTATTGAAAAAGGATATCCTCCTCATCTTATTGAAGAAGTTCGTACCATCTACCTCCAAGACTCCTTGCCGCCCCCCAAAAAATCCAACCCAGAACCCACCACCCGTTTCATCACCCAATACCATGCCAAACATAAGAAAATGGAAAACATCTTCATGAAGCATTGGACTATTCTCACTCAAGATCCTCACTTATCGAAGTCCATACCAGCCACTCCCAAGTTCGCCTATCGTAGGGCCCCAAATATTAAGAGCAAGATTGCTCCAAGCAAAATGAAAGCACCAAACAATCATAAGAACTATATGCTAAAACAGCTTACTTTAATCCCCCTTGTAGGGATGTTTCAATGTAAAAAGGCCCTATGTCTAACTTGTTCTAATGTGACCCACGGTAAAAAATCTTTCAAGGCCAATAATAAAACTTTTAACCTAAGTTCTTTTTACAATTGCTCTACTACCTACGTAATTTATTGCATTTCTTGCCCATGTGGCCTCCTCTACGTAGGCAGAACCATCAGAGCCTTACGGGCCAGATTTGGAGAACACCGTCGTGCAGTTCAAGGAGGCAACCCTAAATACAGTGTGGCACGCCATTTTTCAGCCCACCATCACAAAGACACTAGTGCCCTCCAAGTGTGGATCATTGAATCCATACCAGATACTCCCACTGCAGTTGAGAGATTCCAACGTCTCTGCAGACAAGAGACTTACTGGATATATTCTTTGAACACTATGTCGCCTCATGGCCTTAATGAAGAAATAGAAACTAACAACATCATCTAAATATTCTTGCGTTGCTACTTCCCTGCGTATTCTTGTCTCATGCAATTCGCTGCATGTGTTTCATTATGCTTTTATTATTATATTTTACCCTCCCCCCTCACCTTTTCTCCCCCTACACCCCACCCCCTCCCCCTTTTCACATTATATTTTATATATTTATTATTTATTATATATTTCATATATTTTATATATATTTTTTATATATATATTTTTTATATATATTTTTTATATATATATATTTTTTATGTGTATGTATTTTATATATTTTTTATATATTTTTTTATATATATATTTATATGTTTTATACATGTGTTTTCTATCACCTATGTATAATTTATATAATATTTTTATATATGTAGGATTTTAGTATATATGTATATGTGTTATTGTGTTTTTATGCATGCTTATTACATATACCCCCCATTTCCCCATAATCTCCATGTTCTTTACACATTAATACAGATGTCCCCTCACTTTCATTCGCCTAACTTTTGCCATACATACGGATGCATACATGTACCTATGTTGGCATTTGTGTGTGTGTCTATACATATCAGTCACCCACACCATTTTTTCTATCTTTCGTTGTTTTTTTTTTTTTTTATTATTATAAATTTCCTTTTTATTATTATTATTTTTATTTTTATTTTTATTTCCATCTTTATTTTATTTTATTTTTACCTTTATTTTTATCTTTATTTTTATTTTTATTTTTATTTTTGTATACATATGTGTATATTCATATATGTGTACCTCTTTATACATTACATATCATGTTATCAATACTCCATCCCCTTCTTCCTTTTCTCTTCCTTTTATTTTTTCTGAGATTGTATCCAACATATATTTTTTCTGAGATTGTATCCAACTTTTATTTATGGGTTAATTTTATATAGTTCATTATCATCATTATTATTACGATTATGAATCCTCTCCTACTATCCCTGCTTAGTATCACATGGTCTTCCATCCAGCCCTGATCTCTCATAATTGCCATATCATTCTCCCTGTACTTGCTTAAATATTAACAGCACCACCGTCCCCCTCCCCTTTTTCCCCCCTCCCCTTCCCTCCTCTTGAAATTCGTCTTATAATACCTCCCCTCCCTCCTTTTTTTATATATATTATTTCAAGCATTAAAGCCTTTTTCCCTTCCATTATCAAATCACACTATTTTTCATTCAATTTCCTTTTCGTAAACATGCCGTCTTGTATCCCTGCAATACATGTTTTCAATATCCCTTTGCGCTTTTCCCACAAATGCATATGTGCTAATCGACCTATCACAGCACTCCTTTCTGCCATATATTCTCCGCCCACCCCCATGATATCCATGGATCTGATGAAACAGCGGAAGCTGAGAAACGCGTCATCCTATTGGTCCGTTCTTCTTACCACGTCACTTCCGGTCACTTCCGGTCCGACGGCACGCTGCGCTCCACGCTGAAGCGCACGCTGATGCGCATCGTCCTGGCTCTTCCTCCACTACAGGAAGAATAACAACATACATACAGCATCTCTACGCCCAGGACTTCCATTGCTGACACTACATCTGCCTTCAGCCTTCAGCCTTATTCTCCATCTGGGACCTACATCTTTCCCTCGGACTGTTGATGACACCGGACCCTGTATGCTATTTACACTCTACATGCCTGATTACTTCTTCCTATTTGTGAGTAGCCATTTGGCTGTTTTTATTAATGGTTATTAAAACGTTAATACTGCACTTAGTTTGGCGCACCTTCCTTTCCTCATTTATCTTCCAGAGCCTGCTTCTGCCTATGGTAGCTGCCGCTGGTGCATACATCATCTGATGGACATTGGAATAATTTATAGTGTATTTTCCAGTGACATTCTAACTCCTATTATACCAGAACTATTTTGCGCCATTTTTACCTTTTCCTGTTGATATATTTGAAGCAATTTTTATGAGCTGCATTTGTGTTGCTGGTATAATTTCATTCCCTCTTGTTCTGGTCATTGTGATTTTATTGTGCATATTTATCATACAATTTTTTACTATCATTTTATATATTTTTTACTTTTATTATTTCATTATTATCATCATCTTTTATTTTATTTTTTGTATTGTGTATGTACACACCTTTTTTCCCCATCCCCCATTGTACTGTGTACCTCGTACAGTATATACGCATTTGCTGCCGTTTTTTAAGCGCTCCACTACATTCTTATATGCTTATATGGATATCATTGAACAAATAGAGAAACACAAATATGATTTACTGGATGAATTTTATACCTTTTTTTCCTCCCAATTTTTTTAGCCCCCATGTCCATTCCCGTGCATGGCCAGACGCCAAATACAGGGACACATGCACGAGAATGAGACGGATAGAAGATCTCACCACATCAGCCAACCAACAATGGTGGGATTGTTTTTTTCTTAAACAATATTTCCTATCCAAAATTTCTCCCCGTGGACTTAGTTTCCTTAAGGGTTGCTCCTTCCTTGATACCCATTCACGTATAGAGTGGGAAGGTATAGCAGAATTCTGCACCCAAAAATGGATTAAAATCCTCATTAGCCACAGAGACCAACGCTACCAAACCCTTAGACAGAAAATCAAAGATAATATCTCGAACCTCCACTCCTCTTATCCTTCCCTACCTATAGAATGGTTAAGAACTTTTAAAATTAACACCAAAAAAAGCGAAGATTCCCTGATACAAAATAAATTAGGCAAATTCCGGAGAGATCTGGATGATTATACTAATAATAGAGTTTTCAATTGGAAGAGGAAATTCTCTCATCCCACTATTCCTCCCCTCCTGGCCCTGCCATCCCTACCCAAACTTCCCCTTCCCCCTCCCCTTCCCACCCACACACCTGCATTCCCTGGACCACGTCCTGCCATCACTACCACTGCCCCTAGACCCACCAAATCACTCAAAGTAACCTCTACCCCTAACCTTTCCCTTGATACTAGCACTATCAAAGACAGTCACCCCCTCATTATCCCCAACTCCACCAGCTCCTTGGTATTATCCACTGTAGACTCCATCCCCCAGGATATTTTAGATACTACACCCATTGTCTGTCCTCATGCTCCAGCTAGACCCACATCTACTGTTACCCCCGTAGCTGCATCTGGTGACTTACTGGCACCCATTTCCGCTTCCTCTTCTTTTCCTTTTTTAGTGCAGACCCCTCCACTCAGCCCATCCCTTCCAAAAACCAAAAGAAAACACGTAGAAGAGGAGGAAGAGGAAGAGGGGGGAAACACAAATCTCCATCCATTACGCCCGGACAAATTGAGAAAACTATAAAAATTTATAATCTATCTTCCCTCACCCTGAATGCGCAAGAAACTTCATTATTGGCCAGAGGTCTGAATTTTGCTCCCACCACCCTTCCCAATTCTTTCACCATGTTCAAAGATCTTAATAAATTTATTCGTAACCTTACCCTAAAAAGACATTTCAATATGAAAGCCGATAATACTACTTATCCTTCCACCACCCCCTCTGATGTTACACCCAACCTCTTAGATACCTCTGCGGACCAACAAGCAATTCAAGATCTTTGCGACTTATGGAACGTGGATGAAGAGGATGACCTGATAGTGTGGTCACAATATACTCAATCCAATCCGTCCATAGCCCACACTTCATTCAGACCCAAATCCATCTTTAATCCCACCCAATCAAAAGGTCCTTACTTATCCACATTCTATCAAGTAGTTTTCAAAGAACTTACCGACCTATGTGCATCTGAATCATCCAAATCTCAACAATATAATAACAATCTTAGCCCACCAGAATATGAAGCTTTGAAATCCTTAAGTACAAATCCAAACATCATTATTAGATCTGCAGATAAGGGAGGAGGTATAGTGCTACAGAACAAAATTGACTATATAAAAGAAACAACACGACTCCTCTCTGACAAAAACACGTATGAAAAATTAAAAGCTGACCCATTGCCGAAATTTACAGAAGAAGCCACCAACATCATCAAGCAAGCTTTCGCTGATGGGATCCTGAACAAGTTAGAGGCCGCCTTTTTCCTGAAACCCTTTTTTCAAGTACCATATTTGTATCACTTACCAAAAATTCACAAAGATACCATCAACCCGCCAGGCCGTCCCATTGTTGCCTCCATGGATAGTATCACCACCAACTTTTCCCTCTACATTGATCATTTCCTACAACCATTAGCTCAAGCTCTTCCCTCCCACATCCGTGATGGCACCCACTTGATTGACCTACTCAAACCTTACACTTGGGAACCCTCATATTCTTGGGTATCCCTTGATGTATGCTCTCTTTACACTTCCATACCACATTCTGTGGGTCTTGAGGCAGTGGCCCACTTCTTGAAAGATGATCCTGATCTTAATTCACTCCAAATTGAGTTCATCCTATTGGCCACTCGTTTTTGTCTGGAGCACAATTATTTTCTATCTGCTGGGGAATTTTTTCTACAAAAGCAAGGTACCGCGATGGGCGCAAATTTTGCCCCGAGCTACGCTAACCTCACCATGGGACTGTGGGAGTCCAGATGCATTGAAGTCAACAACCCCTTTTCGGCCAATCTCGTCTTCTATGGTCGTTATATAGACGACATAATCATCATTTGGGATGGGCCAGCCACCTCGATTACAGACTTCGTTACCTACTGCAATTGCAATAATTTTGGATTAACTTTTACCTCTGCCATGGACCCTGAGTCCATATGTTTTCTGGATCTTGAGCTTTTCCATATAGATAATTCCATTACTGCTAAAAATTATACTAAGCCCACAGCTGGCAATTCCTACCTACATTATTCCAGTTGCCACCACCCTAGGTGGGTTAACAATGTTCCCAAAAGCCAATTCCATCGGCTCAGACGCAATTGCACCAGACTAGAAGACTATACATCTCAAAGTATTTTACTTAAAAACAAATTTATTGAAAAAGGATATCCTCCTCATCTTATTGAAGAAGTTCGTACCATCTACCTCCAAGACTCCTTGCCGCCCCCCAAAAAATCCAACCCAGAACCCACCACCCGTTTCATCACCCAATACCATGCCAAACATAAGAAAATGGAAAACATCTTCATGAAGCATTGGACTATTCTCACTCAAGATCCTCACTTATCGAAGTCCATACCAGCCACTCCCAAGTTCGCCTATCGTAGGGCCCCAAATATTAAGAGCAAGATTGCTCCAAGCAAAATGAAAGCACCAAACAATCATAAGAACTATATGCTAAAACAGCTTACTTTAATCCCCCTTGTAGGGATGTTTCAATGTAAAAAGGCCCTATGTCTAACTTGTTCTAATGTGACCCACGGTAAAAAATCTTTCAAGGCCAATAATAAAACTTTTAACCTAAGTTCTTTTTACAATTGCTCTACTACCTACGTAATTTATTGCATTTCTTGCCCATGTGGCCTCCTCTACGTAGGCAGAACCATCAGAGCCTTACGGGCCAGATTTGGAGAACACCGTCGTGCAGTTCAAGGAGGCAACCCTAAATACAGTGTGGCACGCCATTTTTCAGCCCACCATCACAAAGACACTAGTGCCCTCCAAGTGTGGATCATTGAATCCATACCAGATACTCCCACTGCAGTTGAGAGATTCCAACGTCTCTGCAGACAAGAGACTTACTGGATATATTCTTTGAACACTATGTCGCCTCATGGCCTTAATGAAGAAATAGAAACTAACAACATCATCTAAATATTCTTGCGTTGCTACTTCCCTGCGTATTCTTGTCTCATGCAATTCGCTGCATGTGTTTCATTATGCTTTTATTATTATATTTTACCCTCCCCCCTCACCTTTTCTCCCCCTACACCCCACCCCCTCCCCCTTTTCACATTATATTTTATATATTTATTATTTATTATATATTTCATATATTTTATATATATTTTTTATATATATATTTTTTATATATATTTTTTATATATATATATTTTTTATGTGTATGTATTTTATATATTTTTTATATATTTTTTTATATATATATTTATATGTTTTATACATGTGTTTTCTATCACCTATGTATAATTTATATAATATTTTTATATATGTAGGATTTTAGTATATATGTATATGTGTTATTGTGTTTTTATGCATGCTTATTACATATACCCCCCATTTCCCCATAATCTCCATGTTCTTTACACATTAATACAGATGTCCCCTCACTTTCATTCGCCTAACTTTTGCCATACATACGGATGCATACATGTACCTATGTTGGCATTTGTGTGTGTGTCTATACATATCAGTCACCCACACCATTTTTTCTATCTTTCGTTGTTTTTTTTTTTTTTTATTATTATAAATTTCCTTTTTATTATTATTATTTTTATTTTTATTTTTATTTCCATCTTTATTTTATTTTATTTTTACCTTTATTTTTATCTTTATTTTTATTTTTATTTTTATTTTTGTATACATATGTGTATATTCATATATGTGTACCTCTTTATACATTACATATCATGTTATCAATACTCCATCCCCTTCTTCCTTTTCTCTTCCTTTTATTTTTTCTGAGATTGTATCCAACATATATTTTTTCTGAGATTGTATCCAACTTTTATTTATGGGTTAATTTTATATAGTTCATTATCATCATTATTATTACGATTATGAATCCTCTCCTACTATCCCTGCTTAGTATCACATGGTCTTCCATCCAGCCCTGATCTCTCATAATTGCCATATCATTCTCCCTGTACTTGCTTAAATATTAACAGCACCACCGTCCCCCTCCCCTTTTTCCCCCCTCCCCTTCCCTCCTCTTGAAATTCGTCTTATAATACCTCCCCTCCCTCCTTTTTTTATATATATTATTTCAAGCATTAAAGCCTTTTTCCCTTCCATTATCAAATCACACTATTTTTCATTCAATTTCCTTTTCGTAAACATGCCGTCTTGTATCCCTGCAATACATGTTTTCAATATCCCTTTGCGCTTTTCCCACAAATGCATATGTGCTAATCGACCTATCACAGCACTCCTTTCTGCCATATATTCTCCGCCCACCCCCATGATATCCATGGATCTGATGAAACAGCGGAAGCTGAGAAACGCGTCATCCTATTGGTCCGTTCTTCTTACCACGTCACTTCCGGTCACTTCCGGTCCGACGGCACGCTGCGCTCCACGCTGAAGCGCACGCTGATGCGCATCGTCCTGGCTCTTCCTCCACTACAGGAAGAATAACAACATACATACAGCATCTCTACGCCCAGGACTTCCATTGCTGACACTACATCTGCCTTCAGCCTTCAGCCTTATTCTCCATCTGGGACCTACATCTTTCCCTCGGACTGTTGATGACACCGGACCCTGTATGCTATTTACACTCTACATGCCTGATTACTTCTTCCTATTTGTGAGTAGCCATTTGGCTGTTTTTATTAATGGTTATTAAAACGTTAATACTGCACTTAGTTTGGCGCACCTTCCTTTCCTCATTTATCTTCCAGAGCCTGCTTCTGCCTATGGTAGCTGCCGCTGGTGCATACATCATCTGATGGACATTGGAATAATTTATAGTGTATTTTCCAGTGACATTCTAACTCCTATTATACCAGAACTATTTTGCGCCATTTTTACCTTTTCCTGTTAATATGTCTTTCTGCCTGTTACCTAAAGGTATTCCCGCTAATAGCTGTATATGCCTAAGAAATCCTAGAAATGTCTTTTCATAAAGGAAGTTTTAAAAACTGTAAACCTAGAAATGTTTTTCATAAAGGAGGTTTTAAAAAAAAAGACAAAAGTGCGGTACCTGTGTTTGTCCACTAGAGGCCGCTGTGGAACGTCTTTTTTTCTTGGGACTATTCCTTCCATGGTGAAAGTCCAGGCAGATGAGTGAGCTCTCTATCAGGGAAGCTGCATTCCTCTGTCATGCTGCCAAGTAGTTTCCTTCCATCCCCGAGTCCTGGTGAAACAGGGACCCTGGCTCCTCTCCCTACATGGCGCCAAGAGCGCACACGTGCACGCGCGCGCGCGCACACACGCTTTCTTTTTATAAGATTTAGCTTCAAAAAAGGGGGCGGAGCCTGGCGGATGACGCACTCTGTGCGCCCAGCGCTTCTGCGCATGTGCGGGCGTCCCAGCAAGATAAAAGTACTCAGTCCACGCTGCTTGCTATGGACACAGAGCATGAAAAGGAGCTGGTAGCATGGTATAGGGGCTTACAGCGGGCGGTTGATACAGGCATCCCCAGAAAGACGCATTAGTAGACACCCACTGATGTACATAGCAGCAAATTGCATTAGACTATTTCAGTAAAGGGGTGTATTGCGGCTGGAATACCTCAGCTTTGAACTAAGGAATATGCCGCCTAAAAAACTCCGAGATATACCTCTCAGGAAGTGTAGGGGGTCTCCATCGGGCTCTGAGGATCTGGAGCAGTCATCTGCACCTTCCTCCCCTGAGAAATCAGAGGTTAATACCCATAAGGAACCCCCGGGAGTGCCAGGTACTGCGGCTGTCCTCAGTCCACCTGCTCCTGCATATATAACAGAGGAGGTTTTTGCCTCAACTCTGGAGGGATTGGAGAAGAGATTGGCAGCATTGATCGCTTCTTCTCTACAGGAAAGAAAGCGCGCCAGATCTCCATCCCCTCCATTAGAGTGCCTGTTGGCAGAGCAACAGTCCCAGGAAGGGACTGACCTTCCTGAAGGGGATCAGGAGGAGGTTAACTCTGTTTTTGAGGAATCGACAGTAGATGAACCATTTTCAGCATCACAGACTGAAAGATTGTGGGTCCAGACCCTAACTGACATGGTTCGATCTGCATTTAAAATGCCTCTTGTTGAACCATCAACTACTGCTGTCTCTTCGTTGGGGTCGCTAAAAGCTCCCCAGATTAATTGCTCCTTTCCAATTCATCCATTATTGGAAGGACTTATATACCAGGACTGGGAACATCCTGATAAACTATTTGTTCCACCTAAGAAATTTCAGGTGATCTATCCCATGGAGGAAAAATTCACCCAGAGATGGAATGTTCCTACGGTGGACGCAGCCATTTCTTCTGTGAACAAATCACTGACATGTCCAGTAGATAATGTTCAAATGTTCAAAGATCCAGTAGATAAAAAATTGGAATCTTTATTAAAATCTGCTTTTTCCACAGCAGGGGCTGTTACACAGCCAGCAGTGGCAGCTATTGGGGTCTGCCAAGCTTTAAAGGATCAAATGAAAATGGTCCTGAGGGATTTGCCAGACCAGCAGGCCCAGGCTCTGGCTGATCTGCCTAGAGCATTATGCTTTGCGGTTGACGCCATCAAGGATTCTATCCATCAGGCCTCCCGCCTCACGCTGTCTTTGGTACATATGCGTAGGCTTCTGTGGCTCAAGAACTGGTCTGCTCAGGCTCCCTGTAAGAAGCTCTTAGTTAGCTTCCCATTTCATGGAGAACGCCTTTTTTGGCGAAGACCTGGATAAATATATCCAGAAGATTTCCAGTGGTAAAAGTACTCTCTTACCAATTAAAAAGAGGTCTAGGGGTCCGTCTTTTAAGAGGACTACCTCTCCTATCCCTGGGACGTCTGCTACTAAGCAGTTCCGACGGCCTCCTCGGTCAAACTCAGGAGGTAAAAATCAGGGACAGTCACAGGGTAATAAAAAGCCCTGGATCCGAAGAGGTACTAAACCAGCCTCCAAGTCAAGCCTATGAAGGGCTGCCCCCACTCAAACGGGTGGGGGGAAGACTTCAGTTGTTCACAGAGACCTGGCGGGAGACGATCAAAGACAGATGGGTGCTCTCCGCAGTAACTCGGGGATACAAGTTGGAGTTAAAAGAGTCTCCTCCTTCCCATTTTATGTGGTCAGGCATGCCAAAAGACCCTCTGAAAAGAAGGTGTCTCCTAGTGGCGTTAGAACAACTATTGCTCCAAGGAGTAATTATGGAGGTTCCCATGGAAGAGGGGGGGTTGAGTTTCTACTCAAACCTTTTCACAGTCCCGAAACCAAACGGGGACATAAGACCCATATTGGACCTAAAGAGTCTAAACAAATTTCTAAACGTCCGATCCTTCCGGATGGAGTCGATCCGATCGGTCACCGCTGCCCTACAGGGGGAGGAATGGTTAGCCTCGATCGACATCAAAGATGCTTACTTGCATGTTCCCATCTTTCCAGGTCATCAAAAATGTATACGCTTTGCAGTAGAAGGGCGCCATTTTCAGTTCAGAGCCTTACCATTCGGTCTGGCCACAGCACCACGAGTGTTCACAAAAATTCTGGCCCCACTGTTGGCCGATCTAAGAACACGAGGTGTAACGATAATGGCATACCTACACGACCTGTTGTTGATGGACCACTCAGTTGCCAAGCTAGAAGTGGTAATTGTCGATACAATCAAGTATCTAGAATCTCACGGTTGGGTCATCAACCTGGACAAGTCAGCCCTACAGCCAGTGAAAAACCTGGTATATCTAGGGCTACGGCTGGATTCAGACCAGAGGAAGATTTTCTTACCTCTAGACAAGGTATCCTCTTTGAGGGGCTTGGTCCGTCTGCTTTGTGCAAAAAGACAGCCGTCCATACACCTGTGCATGAGGCTGCTAGGAAAGATGGTAGCATCATTCGAAGCTGTGCCATACGCCCAATTCCACTCAAGGAATTTACAGAGGGCCATATTGTCAGCCTGGAACGGAAAAGTTCAGGCTCTAGACTTCCCGATGGCTTTGTCCCCTTCCGTTCGGAAGAGTCTCTGCTGGTGGTTGATCCCCCAGAATCTCCAGAAGGGAAAACCCTTCAGTCCGATATCCTGGAAGGTGGTCACTACAGATGCCAGCCTTATAGGCTGGGGGGCAGTACTGGAGCAATGGTCTCTCCAGGGCAGATGGTCAAATGTAGTAAAAACCCTGCCCATCAATCTCTTAGAGATACGAGCAGCCCGGTATGCCCTAGTAGCCTGGGCATCCAGACTCCAAGGGTCCCCTGTCAGAATTCAATCAGACAATGCCACAGCAGTGGCATATATCAATCATCAGGGAGGCACCAGGAGTCGTGCAGTCCAGAGGGAAGTAAGTCACATCCTGGAATGGGCAGAAAAGCATGTCCCATGTATGTCAGCTGTCTTCATTCCAGGGGTGGAGAATTGGAAGGCGGACTTTCTAAGTCGCCAACAGTTATGCCCAGGGGAATGGTCCCTTCATCCCGAGGTCTTCCGAGCAATATGTCAGCGGTGGGGAACACCGGATGTAGATCTGCTAGCATCCAGATTCAACGCAAAGGTGGACAGATTTGTCTCCCGGACAAGGGATCCCCTCGCTTGCGGCTCGGATGCTCTGGTGTTCCCTTGGGATCAGTTCAGACTGATATATGCATTCCCTCCGCTACAATTGTTGCCTCGACTCCTTCGCAGAGTCAGGTTGGAAAAGAAGCCGGTGATCCTGGTGGCTCCAGCGTGGCCCCGAAGGGCCTGGTACGCGGAGATCATCAAAATGTCTGTGGGGAGTCCTTGGACCCTTCCACGTCGTCCGGACCTGCTTTCGCAAGGACCGATATACCACCCTTCCTTACTAACTCTAAGTTTAACGGCCTGGCTATTGAATCCCACATCCTAAAGAAGAGAGGTCTCTCTAACTCTGTGGTATCAACTATAATCAATGCCAGGAAGCCTGTATCCAGGCAGATCTACTATAGAGTTTGGAAGGCGTACATCACTTGGTGCGAGGCCAGAAAATGGCATCCACGTAAGTACGTTATAGGCAGAATTCTGGACTTCCTGCAGTGGGCTGTAGACAGGAAGTTTGCCTTAAGTACTATCAAGGGCCAGGTTTCGGCCTTATCAATACTATTTCAAAGGCCCCTGGCTATGCATTCACTTGTCAAATCCTTTATCAAGGTGTGACTCGTATTATTCCACCGATTAAAGCTCCCATATGCCCATGGGATCTAAATTTGGTTCTGTCGGTTCTGCAGAAGCAGCCATTTGAACCTTTGCGGCACATTTCCTTGGTTCTACTCACCAGAAAATTGATATTTTTAGTAGCCATATGCTCGGCTAGAAGAGTGTCGGAATTAGCCGCCATGTCCTGTAAAGAGCCATATCTGGTTATTCATGAGGACAGAGTAGTATTACGTCCTCACCCAGCCTTTCTTCCTAAGGTGGTATCGAGGTTTCACTTGAACCAGGATGTGGTTCTTCCTCCTTTTTCCCCAAACCGAGCTCGGTAGAGGAAAAGTTATTGCATTCTTTGAATGTAGTAAGAGCAGTTAAAGCTTATCTAAAAGCCACTGCTCAGATTCGTAGAACGGATTCTTTGTTTGTTCTGCCGGAAGGCCCCAGAAAGGGTCAGGCAGCATCAAAATCTACTTTAGCCAAGTGGATTCGACAGGTCATAATACAAGCCTATGGCTTGAGAAGTAGACCGCCTCCGTTCAAAGTTAGGGCGCACTCCACGAGAGCAGTTGGAACTTCATGGGCAGTGCATCACCAGGCCTCCCTGGCTCAAATTTGTAAGGCCGCAACATGGTCTTCAGTACACACGTTTACTAGGTTCTACCAGGTGGACGTTAGAAGTCAGGAGGATGTAGCCTTTGGGCGCAGTGTGTTGCAGGCCGCAAAAGATCCTCATGCCTGATGGCGCCCAGCTTATGTATGGTATATCCCCCCCCTCATTTGGCATTGCTTTGGGACGTCCCACATAGTAATGACTATGCCGCTCTGTGTCCCGTGATGTATGAACAAGAAAGTAGGATTTTTAAAACAGCTTACCTGTAAAATCCTTTTCTTGGAGTACATCACGGGACACAGAGCTCCCACCCCTCTTTTGGGGACACGTATTGCTTTGCTACAAAACTGAGGTGCTCCCGGATGGGAGGGGCTTATATAGGGGAGGGTACTTCCTGTTTTGGAAGTTGCCAGTGCCAGCACCTGAAGGTAATTCTATATAACCCACATAGTAATGACTATGCCGCTCTGTGTCCCGTGATGTACTCCAAGAAAAGGATTTTACAGGTAAGCTGTTTTAAAAATCCTACTTTTGTAATGCAGGAAAAGTGCAGCTTATGCCGCGTACACACGATCGTGATTCACGGCGGTGAAAACACCGCCATGAATCACAACAGGAAAAACGAGGGAACGGCTTGTTCCCCCACACACGGCCGTTTTTCCCGTCATTTTTTCTCTTGACGAGAAAAACGACTGTGTGTAGGCTCCGCGGCAGTGTTTCCCTATGGGAAAACTGCCGCGGAAAAAAATTACAGGAATCACGACGAGAAAAATTAGAGCATGTTCTAATTTTTCTCGTTGTGATTAATGCCGTTTTTCCGGTCGGAAAAAACGGCAAAAAGCCCACAGACAATTGTTTTTCTCGTCCAAAGGAAAAAATGTCATTTTTCCCGATGGGGAAAAATGTCATTTTTCCAGACGGGAAAAATGATTGTGTGTACGCGGCATAAGAGTACATTTGCGGAACCTGCTCTGTGCCATAATGAAGTGTCTTCCTTGCACATACAGGAGAGTGATGTCATAGAGGCCTGGCCATTCGAGCGGCCAAACAGGGCCAACCTGGAAGGAAGACAGGGTAAAGATGGATGCGCTGACAGTGCAGTACTGGAGGGCATCCTTGGATAGATAAGTCTGTCATAATGTGTTATAGTGATGAGCCGAACACCCCCGGGTTCGGTTCGCACCAGAACCCGCGAACGGACCGAAAGTTCGTACGAACATTAGAACCCTATTAAATACAATGGATGCGAACGTTCGATTTCTAAAGTGCTAATTATAACAACTATTATGCATGTTATTGTCCTAAAAAGGGTTTGGGAACCCGGGTTCTGCACCAGGGGACATGTATCAATGCAAAAAGAAGTTTTAAAAACGGTCGTTTTTCGGGAGCAGTCATTTTAATGATGCATAAAGTGAAAAAAAAAAAGTCAAATATTCCTTTAAATATCGTACCTGGGGGGTGTCTAAAGTATGCCTGTGAAGTGCCACGTGTTTCCCGTGTTTAGAACTGTCCCTGCACAAAATGACACTTCTAAAGGAAAAAAAAGCCATTTAAAACTGCTTGCGGCTTTAATGTAATGTCTGGTCCCGGTAATATGGATGAAAATCTTTAAGAAAAATGGCATAGCTACCCCATGACCCCCCCCTACCCCAGCCCATTACCAGCCCCTTTGGGTCTTGTATGGATATTAAGGGGAACCCCGCACATAAAATAAAAAAGGCCCTATATACTCTGAACAGCCGTATACAGGCGGTGCATACAAGACAGGGACTGTAGGTTTGTTCTTATGTAGAATGTGTTTGTAATTTTGAACAGGTACATTGTTGAAGTGTAGCTCCAGCCCAAAAATCTATTTTTAAACTTTTTGGAAAACATAGGTAAGGGTTATCACCCCTGTAACATTTGTTTTGCTGTCTGTGCCCCTGTTCAGAACATTTCACCTCACTTTCCGTCCCAATGACAACTGTTTTTGAAATGTGGTGTTTTTCTTGAAACAAGGATTGCTGTTAAAGCATCAGTACAGAGGAGACACCTTTCTCCCATATTTATTCTTACAGGAGAGAATTTTCCTTCCTAGTGGTAGATTTCCTCTCACTTCCTGTTGTCTTCTTGCGTTTGCAAGTAGGAGTCGTTTGTAAGTTGGATGTTTGAAAGTAGGGACCTGCCGTATATACTCTGCAGAAATAGGCCCCTTAGTTGTTGGTGTTGGCACAACACTGTAAGCACTCACAGTTACTCTTGGTTGGTGCTGGAACGCCCTGCTGTCAACTATAATATCAGGAATTTTAATTACATATAATTGTTGAACAGTGGTAGTAAAAATTGGGCCTTTGATGGTGGTGCTGGTGCCACAACACTGTAAGCCCTGACAGTTACTCTTGGTGGGTGCAGCAATGGGCCCTGCTGTGAATTATTAGATCAAGAATTGTAATTGCATGCCCCTGTTGAACAGGGGCTGAAAAATTGGGCCTTAGGCACTGGTGGCACAACACTACAACCCCTCACAGATACTGTACTTGGAGCACAGCAATGAGCCCTGTTGCAAAGTATTGCTTCAAAAATTGTAATGACACGCCCCTGTTAAACAGGGGCTGAAAAATTGGGCCTTAGGCACTGGTGGCACAACACTACAACCCCTCACAGATACTGTACTTGGAGCACAGCAATGAGCCCTGTTGCAAAGTATTGCTTCAAAAATTGTAATGACACGCCCCTGTTAAACAGGGGCTGAAAAATTGGGCCTTAGGCACTGGTGGCACAACACTACAACCCCTCACAGATACTGTACTTGGAGCACAGCAATGAGCCCTGTGGCAAATTATTGCTAAAAAAATTGTAATTACACGCCCCTGTAAAACAGGGGCTGAAAAATTGGGCCTTAGCCACTGGTGGCGGCACCCATAAACAAAAATGATCTTCCAAGCTATCATCATCAATCGTATCATTGAGGACTCGGAGGAGGAGGATAGCCAGTCAACATAACAGCACAGGCACTCAGCATCAGCATCAGTCTTGAAGGGATGTGACATGTTAAAATCAATTAGTCTGTTATATCAGCATCAGGTGTGTGGTAGCTGGTGGTGATCCAAGACTGGTTCATCTTGATGAAAGTCAGTCGATCAACCGAGTCAGTGGACAGGCGCACCCTGTGATCCGTGACAAATCCTCCAGCAGCACTGAATGTGCGTTCCGAAAGAACGCTGGATGCAGGACAGGCCAGTAGCTCAATTGCATACTGTGCAAGCTCTGGCCAGTGATCCATCCTCAAGACCCAGTAAGCCAGAGGATTTTCGGTGGGGAAGGTGTCCAAGTCTGACCTTGCCCCTAGATATTCCTGCACCATGTTTATCAGACGCTGGCGATGGTTGCTGGAACCGATCATACTTTGGGGCTGCGGACTAAAGAATTGTCTGAACGCATCGGTCAGACGGCCACCTTCCCCACCGCTCCTTCTTTGACTGGCCGAAGCCTCAGCAACTCGTTGTCCAGGACCAGGAGTTTGTAACCTCCCAGTCTCTGGGAACGCGTTGCACAGACCTTTCTGCAAGGCCTCCCGGAGTTGTCTCATCCTCTGCTCCCTCTGCGACGGTAACATAAGGTCCGCAACCTTACCCTTGTACCGTGGATCAAGGAGAGTGGCCAGCCAGTAATGGTCCCTCTCCTTGATCCGAAGAATACGAGGATCCTTCCGCAGACTTTGCAGGATCAGGGAGGCCATGCAGCGTAGGTTTGCTGAGGCATTCGCTCCGGAGTCCTCTGGGTCACTAAGGACGACATGATCCGCAGCCACCTCCTCCCAGCCACGTACAAGTCCACTGGTTTCTTGGGACTGTAAATCATCCCTAAAAGACTGCTGCTGATGATGCTGAGTGCCAGCCTCCACCTCCATGCTGACACAATCCTCCTCCTCCTCCTCCTCCTCCTCCTCCTCTTCCTGTGCGATGGGTGGGACAGAAGGAACACTGTCTGGGTAAAGGGGGCCTTGAGAGGCAAGGAAGTCCTCCTCTTCCTGCCTCTGTTCTGCCTCAAGTGCCCTGTCCATTATTCCACGCAGCGTGTGCTCCAACAGGTGGACAAGAGGTACAGTGTCACTGATGCATGCACTGTCACTGCTCACCATCCTCGTGGCCTCCTCAAATGGTGCCAGGACAGTGCATGCATCCCTGATCATGCCCCACTGGCGTGGAGAAAAAAAACCAAGCTCCCCTGACCCTGTCCTGGTGCCGTAGTCGCACAGGTACTCATTGATGGCCCTCTGCTGCGTGTGCAGACGCTGCAGCATGGCCAACGTTGAGTTCCACCTGGTGGGCATGTCACATATAAGGCGGTTCTTGGGCAGGTTCAACTCCTTTTGCAGCTCAGCCAGGCGAGCACTGGCATTATAAGATCTGCGGAAATGCACACAGACTTTCCTGGCCTGCCTCAGGACATCCTGTAAGCCCGGGTACCTGCCCAAGAACCGCTGCACCACCAGGTTAAGGACGTGAGCCACACAGGGCACATGGGTCAGTTGTCCCTGTCGGAGGGCGGAGAGGAGGTTGGTGCCATTGTCGCAAACCACCATTCCTGGCTTAAGCTGGCGTGGCGTCAACCACCTCTCGGCCTGGCCCTGCAGAGCAGACAGGACCTCTGCCCCAGTGTGGCTTCTGTCCCCCAAACACACCAGCGCAAGCACGGCATGGCATCTTTTTGCCTGCGTACTTGCGTAGCCCCTTGAACGCCTACGGAGCACCGCTGGTTCCGAGGACAAACCACAGGAAGAGGCCATGGAGGAAGAAGAAGAGGAGGGGGTGGAGGAGAGAGGTGTGTCACAACCAGTAGTAGCATTTTGGAGGCGTGGCGGTGGAACAACCTCCAACACTACTGCACCTTGTCCTGCATCCTTCCCAGCTGCCAAAAGAGTGACCCAATGGGCCGTGAAAGAAAGGTAACGTCCCTGTCCATGCCTGCTGGACCATGAGTCAGCGGTAATATGCACCTTACCGCTGACCGCCCTGTCCAGCGAGGCCAAGACATTGCCTTCCACATGCCGGTAGAGAGCCGGAATAGCCTTCCGTGAGAAAAAGTGGCGTTTGGGAACCTGCCACTGAGGAACCGCACATTGCACAAACTCACGGAAGGGGGCCGAGTCTACCAACTGAAAAGGCAGCAGTTGAAGCGCTAGCAATTTAGCCAAGCTAGCATTCAACCGCTGGGCATGTGGATGGCTGGGAGTGAACTTCTTTCGACGGTCCAGCAGCTGGGGCAGGGAAATTTGCCTGCTAGAATCGGACGTCGGTGTACTGCTAGCAGAGTGGCCGCAAGTACTTGGCTGTGACACACCTAATTCTACACCTTCATTCCTCTCAGTGCATGTTTCAGAGAGGACTGAAGTTATAGTGGGGTTGGAGATCCCAGCTGATGCGGTGCAAGGAGAGGTCCGCTTTGTTCTTTGGTGTGGGTCTTTGAGGTAGGCTTGCCAACGAGCTGCATGGCAGGTCAACATATGTCTGGTCAGGCATGTGGTACCCAAGCGGCTGATGTTTTGGCCACGCGATATACGCTTGAGACATATGTTGCAAACAGCAGCTGTGCGATCTGATGCACTAGCCTCAAAAAAGGTCCACACCAAGGAACTTTTTGAATGACGGGCAGAGGCAGCGCCCTGCACAGGCGGAGCTCTGCGGTGTGATTCCGTCGGTGTACTGCCCTTACGCTGGTCACCAAAGGGCATCCTGCCTCGTTGGAGATGTGCCTCCTCCTCATCCTCCTCCTCCTCCTCTCTCCTATTAGGCACCCACGTGGAGTCAGTGACCTCATCATCCCCTCCCTCCTCATCACTGGAGCCAATCTGGCAGTATGCTGCAGCTGCTGGAACATGACTGCCAGATTGGTGTCCTTCTTGAGCATCCCCTCTGTCTGCTCTCACGCTACTGCCTTCCTGTAGCTGGGTTTCATCATCAGACCCTTCGAAACGCTGGGCATCCTCCTGGAGCATGTACCCAACACTGTGCTCAAACAGTTCGGGGGACTCCTCAGGAGGAGGACATGGTGGGTCTAGGGAAGGAGTGACTGATGATGAGTCTGACATTGATACCAGGGAAGAGGACGCTTTGGCAGCTGCTTTGCCAGTACCCTGAGCCTGGGTGAGAGAGGATGAGGAGGAGGAGGAGGGCTTGGTCATCCACTCTACCAAGTCTTCGGCATGATGTGGCTCAACATGTCCAGCTGCCGAAAAGAAGGACAAGCGTGTCCCATGGCCATGTGCTGATGACAATGCACCGCGTCCACGACCAGCACTGTTGCCCCCAGACACAGAGCCTGCTTGCCCTCTTTTATTGCCTCCTGACTGTCTGCCTCTCCTTGTTTGCCTTCCAGACATTCTAATAGATGGCCTGCAGGGAGATGGGAAAAAAGCAATAAGGGCTACCTTCAGGTGTCCTTCTCTGTCCCTTTACTTAAGGATTTCTAAATATGGTTGAGGATGATTGCTTTTGCACAGAATAGCACAACGACAATTTCCCTGACTGTCCAAAAAACAAGGATTTCAAAGATGGTTGATGAGGAATGCTTTAGCACACTATAGCACAAGGAGAATTCCCCTCACTTTCCTTCTTTGTCCCTAGAAACAAGGACTCGCACAGTGAAAGAAACTGACACTCTCCCTACCTAGAGTTTTCTGTCCCTAGAAAAAATGTTTTTTTAAAGCACACTATAGCACAAGGAGAATTCCCCTCACTTTCCTTCTTTGTCCCTAGAAACAAGGACTCGCACAGTGAAAGAAACTGACACTCTCCCTACCTAGAGTTTTCTGTCCCTAGAAATTTTTTTTTTTTAAAGCACACTATAGCACAAGGAGAATTCCCCTCACTTTCCTTCTTTGTCCCTAGAAACAAGGACTCGCACAGTGAAAGAAACTGACACTCTCCCTACCTAGAGTTTTCTGTCCCTAGAAAAAATGTTTTTTTAAAGCACACTATAGCACAAGGAGAATTCCCCTCACTTTCCTTCTTTGTCCCTAGAAACAAGGACTCGCACAGTGAAAGAAACTGACACTCTCCCTACCTAGAGTTTTCTGTCCCTAGAAATTATTTTTTTTTAAAGCACACTATAGCACAAGGAGAATTCCCCTCACTTTCCTTCTTTGTCCCTAGAAACAAGGACTCGCACAGTGAAAGAAACTGACACTCTCCCTACCTAGAGTTTTCTGTCCCTAGAATTTTTTTTTTTTTAAAGCACACTATAGCACAAGGAGAATTCCCCTCACTTTCCTTCTTTGTCCCTAGAAACAAGGACTCGCACAGTGAAAGAAACTGACACTCTCCCTACCTAGAGTTTTCTGTCCCTAGAAAAAATGTTTTTTTAAAGCACACTATAGCACAAGGAGAATTCCCCTCACTTTCCTTCTTTGTCCCTAGAAACAAGGACTCGCACAGTGAAAGAAACTGACACTCTCCCTACCTAGAGTTTTCTGTCCCTAGAATTTTTTTTTTTTAAAGCACACTATAGCACAAGGAGAATTCCCCTCACTTTCCTTCTTTGTCCCTAGAAACAAGGACTCGCACAGTGAAAGAAACTGACACTCTCCCTACCTAGAGTTTTCTGTCCCTAGAAAAAATGTTTTTTTAAAGCACACTATAGCACAAGGAGAATTCCCCTCACTTTCCTTCTTTGTCCCTAGAAACAAGGACTCGCACAGTGAAAGAAACTGACACTCTCCCTACCTAGAGTTTTCTGTCCCTAGAATTTTTTTTTTTTTAAAGCACACTATAGCACAAGGAGAATTTCCCTCACTTTCCTTCTTTGTCCCTAGAAACAAGGACTCGCACAGTGAAAGAAACTGACACTCTCCCTACCTAGAGTTTTCTGTCCCTAGAAAAAATGTTTTTTTAAAGCACACTATAGCACAAGGAGAATTCCCCTCACTTTCCTTCTTTGTCCCTAGAAACAAGGACTCGCACAGTGAAAGAAACTGACACTCTCCCTACCTAGAGTTTTCTGTCCCTAGAATTTTTTTTTTTTTAAAGCACACTATAGCACAAGGAGAATTCCCCTCACTTTCCTTCTTTGTCCCTAGAAACAAGGACTCGCACAGTGAAAGAAACTGACACTCTCCCTACCTAGAGTTTTCTGTCCCTAGAATTTTTTTTTTTTTAAAGCACACTATAGCACAAGGAGAATTCCCCTCACTTTCCTTCTTTGTCCCTAGAAACAAGGACTCGCACAGTGAAAGAAACTGACACTCTCCCTACCTAGAGTTTTCTGTCCCTAGAAAAAATGTTTTTTTAAAGCACACTATAGCACAAGGAGAATTCCCCTCACTTTCCTTCTTTGTCCCTAGAAACAAGGACTCGCACAGTGAAAGAAACTGACACTCTCCCTACCTAGAGTTTTCTGTCCCTAGAAAAAATTTTTTTTTAAAGCACACTATAGCACAAGGAGAATTCCCCTCACTTTCCTTCTTTGTCCCTAGAAACAAGGACTCGCACAGTGAAAGAAACTGACACTCTCCCTACCTAGAGTTTTCTGTCCCTAGAAAAAATGTTTTTTTAAAGCACACTATAGCACAAGGAGAATTCCCCTCACTTTCCTTCTTTGTCCCTAGAAACAAGGACTCGCACAGTGAAAGAAACTGACACTCTCCCTACCTAGAGTTTTCTGTCCCTAGAAATTTTTTTTTTTTAAAGCACACTATAGCACAAGGAGAATTCCCCTCACTTTCCTTCTTTGTCCCTAGAAACAAGGACTCGCACAGTGAAAGAAACTGACACTCTCCCTACCTAGAGTTTTCTGTCCCTAGAAAAAATGTTTTTTTAAAGCACACTATAGCACAAGGAGAATTCCCCTCACTTTCCTTCTTTGTCCCTAGAAACAAGGACTCGCAAAGTGAAAGAAACTGACACTCTCCCTACCTAGAGTTTTCTGTCCCTAGAAAAAATGTTTTTTTAAAGCACACTATAGCACAAGGAGAATTCCCCTCACTTTCCTTCTTTGTCCCTAGAAACAAGGACTCGCACAGTGAAAGAAACTGACACTCTCCCTACCTAGAGTTTTCTGTCCCTAGAAATTTTTTTTTTTAAAGCACACTATAGCACAAGGAGAATTCCCCTCACTTTCCTTCTTTGTCCCTAGAAACAAGGACTCGCACAGTGAAAGAAACTGACACTCTCCCTACCTAGAGTTTTCTGTCCCTAGAAAAAATGTTTTTTTAAAGCACACTATAGCACAAGGAGAATTCCCCTCACTTTCCTTCTTTGTCCCTAGAAACAAGGACTCGCACAGTGAAAGAAACTGACACTCTCCCTACCTAGAGTTTTCTGTCCCTAGAAATTTTTTTTTTTTAAAGCACACTATAGCACAAGGAGAATTCCCCTCACTTTCCTTCTTTGTCCCTAGAAACAAGGACTCGCACAGTGAAAGAAACTGACACTCTCCCTACCTAGAGTTTTCTGTCCCTAGAAAAAATGTTTTTTTAAAGCACACTATAGCACAAGGAGAATTCCCCTCACTTTCCTTCTTTGTCCCTAGAAACAAGGACTCGCACAGTGAAAGAAACTGACACTCTCCCTACCTAGAGTTTTCTGTCCCTAGAAAAAATGTTTTTTTAAAGCACACTATAGCACAAGGAGAATTCCCCTCACTTTCCTTCTTTGTCCCTAGAAACAAGGACTCGCACAGTGAAAGAAACTGACACTCTCCCTACCTAGAGTTTTCTGTCCCTAGAATTTTTTTTTTTTTAAAGCACACTATAGCACAAGGAGAATTCCCCTCACTTTCCTTCTTTGTCCCTAGAAACAAGGACTCGCACAGTGAAAGAAACTGACACTCTCCCTACCTAGAGTTTTCTGTCCCTAGAAAAAATGTTTTTTTAAAGCACACTATAGCACAAGGAGAATTCCCCTCACTTTCCTTCTTTGTCCCTAGAAACAAGGACTCGCACAGTGAAAGAAACTGACACTCTCCCTACCTAGAGTTTTCTGTCCCTAGAATTTTTTTTTTTTTAAAGCACACTATAGCACAAGGAGAATTCCCCTCACTTTCCTTCTTTGTCCCTAGAAACAAGGACTCGCACAGTGAAAGAAACTGACACTCTCCCTACCTAGAGTTTTCTGTCCCTAGAAAAAATGTTTTTTTAAAGCACACTATAGCACAAGGAGAATTCCCCTCACTTTCCTTCTTTGTCCCTAGAAACAAGGACTCGCACAGTGAAAGAAACTGACACTCTCCCTACCTAGAGTTTTCTGTCCCTAGAAAAAATGTTTTTTTAAAGCACACTATAGCACAAGGAGAATTCCCCTCACTTTCCTTCTTTGTCCCTAGAAACAAGGACTCGCACAGTGAAAGAAACTGACACTCTCCCTACCTAGAGTTTTCTGTCCCTAGAAAAAATGTTTTTTTAAAGCACACTATAGCACAAGGAGAATTCCCCTCACTTTCCTTCTTTGTCCCTAGAAACAAGGACTCGCACAGTGAAAGAAACTGACACTCTCCCTACCTAGAGTTTTCTGTCCCTAGAAAAAATGTTTTTTTAAAGCACACTATAGCACAAGGAGAATTCCCCTCACTTTCCTTCTTTGTCCCTAGAAACAAGGACTCGCACAGTGAAAGAAACTGACACTCTCCCTACCTAGAGTTTTCTGTCCCTAGAAATTTTTTTTTTTTAAAGCACACTATAGCACAAGGAGAATTCCCCTCACTTTCCTTCTTTGTCCCTAGAAACAAGGACTCGCACAGTGAAAGAAACTGACACTCTCCCTACCTAGAGTTTTCTGTCCCTAGAAAAAATGTTTTTTTAAAGCACACTATAGCACAAGGAGAATTCCCCTCACTTTCCTTCTTTGTCCCTAGAAACAAGGACTCGCACAGTGAAAGAAACTGACACTCTCCCTACCTAGAGTTTTCTGTCCCTAGAAAAAATGTTTTTTTAAAGCACACTATAGCACAAGGAGAATTCCCCTCACTTTCCTTCTTTGTCCCTAGAAACAAGGACTCGCACAGTGAAAGAAACTGACACTCTCCCTACCTAGAGTTTTCTGTCCCTAGAAAAAATGTTTTTTTAAAGCACACTATAGCACAAGGAGAATTCCCCTCACTTTCCTTCTTTGTCCCTAGAAACAAGGACTCGCACAGTGAAAGAAACTGACACTCTCCCTACCTAGAGTTTTCTGTCCCTAGAAAAAATGTTTTTTTAAAGCACACTATAGCACAAGGAGAATTCCCCTCACTTTCCTTCTTTGTCCCTAGAAACAAGGAAACGCACAGTGAAAGAAACTGACACTCTCCCTACCTAGAGTTTTCTGTCCCTAGAAAAAATGTTTTTTTAAAGCACACTATAGCACAAGGAGAATTCCCCTCACTTTCCTTCTTTGTCCCTAGAAACAAGGACTCGCACAGTGAAAGAAACTGACACTCTCCCTACCTAGAGTTTTCTGTCCCTAGAATTTTTTTTTTTTTAAAGCACACTATAGCACAAGGAGAATTCCCCTCACTTTCCTTCTTTGTCCCTAGAAACAAGGACTCGCACAGTGAAAGAAACTGACACTCTCCCTACCTAGAGTTTTCTGTCCCTAGAAAAAATGTTTTTTTAAAGCACACTATAGCACAAGGAGAATTCCCCTCACTTTCCTTCTTTGTCCCTAGAAACAAGGACTCGCACAGTGAAAGAAACTGACACTCTCCCTACCTAGAGTTTTCTGTCCCTAGAAATTTTTTTTTTTAAAGCACACTATAGCACAAGGAGAATTCACCTCACTTTCCTTCTTTGTCCCTAGAAACAAGGACTCGCACAGTGAAAGAAACTGACACTCTCCCTACCTAGAGTTTTCTGTCCCTAGAAAAAATGCTTTTTTAAAGCACACTATAGCACAAGGAGAATTCCCCTCACTTTCCTTCTTTGTCCCTAGAAACAAGGACTCGCACAGTGAAAGAAACTGACACTCTCCCTACCTAGAGTTTTCTGTCCCTAGAATTTTTTTTTTTTTAAAGCACACTATAGCACAAGGAGAATTCCCCTCACTTTCCTTCTTTGTCCCTAGAAACAAGGACTCGCACAGTGAAAGAAACTGACACTCTCCCTACCTAGAGTTTTCTGTCCCTAGAAAAAATGTTTTTTTAAAGCACACTATAGCACAAGGAGAATTCCCCTCACTTTCCTTCTTTGTCCCTAGAAACAAGGACTCGCACAGTGAAAGAAACTGACACTCTCCCTACCTAGAGTTTTCTGTCCCTAGAAATTTTTTTTTTTTAAAGCACACTATAGCACAAGGAGAATTCCCCTCACTTTCCTTCTTTGTCCCTAGAAACAAGGACTCGCACAGTAAAACACACTGACACTCTCCCTACCTATCCTTCTCTTTCCCTAAACTAAAGGAATCCAGGTTAAGCAAGAAAGAAATAAATGTCACTGTCCCTGCCTATGCTTGTCTTTCCCTGCTCCGGAACACACTACACTAGGCCGCCGTGCTGGCGGCCTTTTATAGTGTGGGGCGTGTACTAAACACCCTCAGCAATAATTGGCCACAGGCATCCTGCCTGTGGCCAATCATTGCTCTCCTCGCTGCCGGCGCTGTGATTGGCCAAGCATGCGGGGTCACAGTGCATGCTTGGCCAATCACAGCGCCTGGATGACACTGCGATGGCGTAGTGCATTGTGGGCCGTTCGCGTCACTCGAATTTGGCGCGAACGGCCCAAATCGTTCGATCTTCGTCGAACGATCGAACAGCCGATGTTCGAGTCGAACGTATGTTCGACTCGAACACGAAGCTCATCCCTAATGTGTTAATATGCTGAACTAGAACATTATGGCATAAATCTCCTGGGACTTGTTAATAAAAAAAAAAGTTTAATTCTGGTTTAACCACTTGCGATCCGCGCTATAGCAGTTTTAATACTACAGGGCGGCCGCACTGCACAGGATCACGTGTATATGTTATATCCTCTGAGTTGTGAGAGACACAAGACTCTGGTCTGGAACAACTGATGTTTATTTCAGTACTCACTGTACACTGCAACATACATCTCAGGACAGGTATATCTTATTATGTGTTCTTACATGTGCTCTAAGATGGCTACTATGCCCCTTGACCCTTGTCCTCACTCCTGGATGGAGCTAGCCTTAAAGTGACAGAACATGTGGCCTGGTATGGTTCAAAATGGGGCGGCACTCGCTTGTCCCTCCTTTCCTGATCTGCCAGGCTGCATGCCTGGATAAGAAGGGTCTGGTATGGATTTTGGGGGGAACCCAGACCATTTTTTCTTTATTTTTTCAATAGCCAGGTGCGGGCATTTGTAACAGTGAGTCATTTTAAATGGGATTTGACTAGTTTTTGCCATGTCATTTTTTCTGCAGCATGTTCTGTATATGCTACAGATGCGCCACTTTACAGACAGACTAAGGAGACCCACCAGGCACTATATGTAAAGGAATTTTTGATTTTTATTGTTGCACTTTAAGCATCATTAAAATCACTGCTCCTGAAAAAACAATCAATGAAAAAAAAAATTGCTGTGGTCTCATCTGTGCCCACCAGTGCCGTCTCATCTGTGCCCATCTGTGCCGTCTCATCTGTGCCCACCAGTGCCGTCTCATCTGTGCCCACTAGTGCCGTCTCATCTGTGCCCACCAGTGCTTGCTGTCTCATCTGTGCCCACCAGTGCGGTCTCATCTGTGCCCACCAGTGCGGTCTCATCTGTGCCCACCGGTGCCGTCTCATCTGTGCCCACCAGCGCCATCTCATCTATGCCCACCAGTGCAGTCTCATCTGTGCCCACCAGTGCCCATAAGTACGGTCTCATCTGTGCCCATCCCTGTGGACTCATCTGTGCCCGCCAGTGCCGTCTCATCTGTGCTCACCAGTGCCATCTCATCTGTGCCCACCAGTGCCCATAAGTGCGGTCTCATCTGTGCCCACCAGTGCAGTCTATCTGTGCCCACCAGTGCCGTCTCATCTGTGTCCACCAGCTGTATACACTACACAGGACAGACGTAATTACACTTTGTGTATATTATCTGTGTAGAGTATACAGCTATATACACCCACCTTCCTTCCTTCAGGCCTTCCTCCTGCACACACAGTCGACTCCACAGCACAGTGACTGAGTAACTCACTGAGTGATGGCTGGGAAACTGGAAGTGACGTTGCGGTTGCCGCGAAAAGCACCGCTGACCGTCCTTCGGTCCTCGCAAATTAAACTCAGACAATGGACATATTAGTGTAGAGTGGGGAGTGTTTGGGGCGCATCGCTTGCGCCCTGAACCCTCCCTAAACACTGGCAAATCAGCTTTCCAGCTTGCAATCAGCTGATTGCAAGCTGGGAAGCTTCCCATAGACCACCGTGTGTCTGGCGCCTGGTCACTCTTAAAGTGACCAATTTTTTTTTTGGGAGAGTAGTTTGGGGGGACAGCGCCCATGCGCCCCCTATGGATGGGCCGCCATTGGTCAATATGGACCAAAATCTCTGAGGAATGTTTCCAACACCTTGTTGACTCTATGCCATGAAGAATGAAGGCAGTTCTGAAGGCAAAAGGGGATCCAACCCGGTACTAGCAAGATGTACCTAATAAAGTGGCCGGTGAGTGTATATGTGCATGGACACCCATAGAGGTGTGTTTAGCAGCTGACAAAAAAAAACATCAAACACTTGTTAAACAGGCTTATTTAAGCCCTTTGTACATGGGCCCTAAATAATGTAACCATAGGCGTGCGCACAGGGTGTGCCAGGTGTGCCCAGGCACACCCTTATCACCCTTTACAGCATAGATTCCCCCTACTTCCCTGGTTCCCTCCTTCCCCCTGCAGCGCTACCAGCTTCCCTCCTCTCCTGCCAGCTGTTGCTGCAAGGATGTTTTAGGATGAGTAGAGGAAGGGGCCAGTTAATATGTAATTGACCATCCCCTTCCCTTTCTGAATGAACATCGTGAGTGATCAGTAGTGTGTGTTTGAGCTTTGGGGTGCACACCCTAATGCAATAGACTGCGCACACCTATGAATGTAACAGAAACTCATTTAACATATTGGAGCTGCCATTTCCGGTTTATTTTTAGAGGTGCAGATTTTTCACACTTCACTGAATGAATGAGTGTTTCAGGTCACTGGCTCTCTCAGTTGTGAAGCCTATAATCAGTAAATATACATGAGCAAATTAAAAAAGCAAATATACATGAAGAAATAAGGGAACCTTTTACTACCAAAAAAGGGCAGAGGTAAGTAAGTGGAACTGCCACAGAGAAATCACACAGAAAATAAAAAATATATATTTTTATTATCTACATATTTAAAATAACAAAGTAAAACCCAACATAAAAACAAGTCTTCTATATATAGTTAATGTGTGGTATCTGGCGTTTGGGATCAACACATTTAGTTTCCTCAAGATCCATAACCGTAATTTTGTACAATACCTCAATGACTCTCTGCATGCAAACTGTATCCTTTTACTAGAAAATCATCCTGCATTCATGTGAAACCCCATATATAGAGAGACCCAAAACTGGTGTAGCAGGATGTCCATATGTAAGAAGGAATCCGGCTCCCTCCGGTGGTATAAGTGTTACAATGCAACTAATGCACTTTGGGACAGATATCAGCTAGGAGAAAAGACGTTGTTGCTTTTAGTAAAAGACAGACTACATTACCCAGGGTGCATTGCAACACCGCAAAGCATTCTGGGCAGACTACTTAAACCAGGGGAGGGGCCAGCGTCTCTCTCTCTGGATCCAGCTCTCAATCAAGCAGGAAGTTGGCACGGAGGCCTGCTTCCTAAGGATTAGGCCAGAAGCCTGGGCCTAAATTACGGGAGTGCCTGAGTGATTTCCAGCAGAGGATCGTCCACAGCGTCCTGTGATTGCCCAGCAGAGACCGGAGTCGTCCATCACCATATGCTGTTAGTGACGGAGTCCGGAGACTGCAGCTGAAGCAGAAGCGTGGAGATCGAGTGACCGGGACAAGCCAGAGAGACTATCTGAAAGTCGGGCCTGTTTGGTGAGAAGGGCACCTGCCCAGAATTGACTACTACCTTAGAGGAAAGTGATTTAGTTAGTGTCAGCCACACTTCACCTATCACGCCACAGCTTGCGGCCTAGTGTATCTCACTGGAGACTATGTGATCAGAGATTGGTGCATCCGTCATTAGTGGGTGGCAGGCACACGAGTACTCAGGTATATTGCGGATAATTACAGCATCTTGTTGAAACCCTGTGGATTACAATTTAACTTGTGCACCGACGGTGGCTAGCGAAGACTTCATTGGAGAAAGGAACTTTGAGTGGGACGCAGATAGGCCTTGCTTACCTATTATAGGGAATGAACACGTGCAAGGTATTGCAACAAAGGGGGAGCTCGTGAGCAACCAGTTAGCCGTGCAGAGACACATATAGATACATGTACATATATATAGCTGATGTTATTTCCTGTTATTACCTAATCTCAGTGATACCTATCCTTATTGGTTTATTGACTCTGCAATGCGCATGCAGAGTCAACTGTGTGTATTAATGTGATTCTTTACCCTTCCCTTTTATACTGAGTAAAGGTACCTTTGATTAAGCATATAACTTGTGTGAAGTATCTCTGTCACTTAGAAGGACTAGTGACCAGCAAAGGTAATAACATTTACAGGTTATTGTGTGATGTATGCAGGATTGTGTCTCCTAATACTCAATAGGTCTCACACTCCTTATTCATATCAGTTGTGCTAAGGGAAGGCTTGAGCCACTTCCAGGGGTTGATAGGCAGGACGTAGACCCAAATCAAACAAACAGCAGCTCCTATGGGGGTAGTGCTACACGTGGGGTCTCGTCCGGGATATTCTACGGTTCTGCAATCAACTTTCCCCCTAGACAGAACCCTTACAGCACAGAAATGGACCCTGCTGCCGTAGCCCGGTGGTGCAGGGATGAAGGCACCCTACCCGGAAATGGCCTGGTGGTTGAAATCCAGAGAGAGGCCTGGGTAGAGGAGCAGCTAACTCCAGTCTTGAGAGCATTGTCCACGGACAGGAAGCCATGGGTGATTGACATAAAGACAGATACTGTAAATCCCCACACCTATGCATTATGTGAGTGGAGGAACGGAATCTCTGACTACTTCAAGGGTGCCAGCATAAAAACTACAAACCAAGTAGAACTCCTCCTGATACACCCAGAAGAGAATAAAGATGGCCCCACATCCACTACTTCAGGAGGCCCCAGCACAGGAGGGAGCGCCCAACAAAAGAGTCCCGGTTCACCATCATTGACCACCCTTAGCTCAGAATTGTGCGCTGTCCTGGGGGAGATTGTGACCAAGTGTAAAAAGGACCCTCTAGACTACCTGATGTCAGGATACAGGAAACTCAGGACCTTTTCTGGGAAGAAACCTGTACCTTCAGTGGAAGATGGATTTGAAGAGTGGCTAGATGGCGCCACTCAGGCCCTAGAAGAATGGGAGGTGCCAGAACAACAAAAAAAACAACGGATTGTGGAAAGCTTAAAGGGGCCTGCTCTGGAGGCCATACGTAACCTCAAGTTAAGCAAGAAGGACTGCAATGCACAGGATTATCTGGATATTCTGCAGAATGTGTTCGGCGGGACGGAAAACGTCACTGAACTCACTTACCAGCTGGGGCATTGCTACCAAAAAGAGGGAGAGAAGCTGTCAGAATTCATAGGACGCCTGGATAAGATCCTGCATCGGATCCTACTGAAGAAAGGGATCGATCCAAGAAAAGTGGATGAGGCCCGTGCCCAGCAGGTGTTGAGGGGAGCTCAACCCTTGGACCCCATCGCATTATTGCTACGCACCCGGCGGGACGGGAGCAGTCTGGAATACCTCGACTTGATCCGGATAGTCAGGGAGGAGGAGGCCATATTGGAAGACAAAAGGAGGAGTCAACACACCGAACCAACTGCCCGAGTCAGAATGTTAAGTGCAGAAGAAGGTGATTTAGAAGTTGAACTCCTAAAGACCCAGATGTCACAACTAGTAGAAATGGTGTCCATGCTGACTAGCCAGGCCTCTGTGCCACACAACAAGAACACGTCAGAGGAACCAAAAAAACCTCCTAGCTCCAATATGGAACTAGTACAGAAGCCTAAGAGATTGATAACATGCTTCAATTGTGGGGGAATCGTGCATGTTAGAGCAGTGTGTCCCAGCCCAGATGAAGTTGCATCCAGATATCGCAAGCCGGCGGAAAACTTCAGAGGGCCCCGGTGAAGGAGTCAGCCGGGCGCCCACCAGTTTCCACGAACTCCTTCAAGAAGTCCAATGATCCAAAACATCAGAGTCAGGGACCTAAACCTCTGCCAATTAGGCCCCGTCCCACAACTCAGGCTGCTGTTGAACGGAAGGCCAGTGCACACCAGACCCAGAAGGGACTGAGACCCACCGGAAACTCAAGAAAAAAAGAAGTGAGGGTACAGGTAACTGAACCCAGCAAGAAGTTTGTGTTGAAGGAGTTCCCTGCCAAGTTAGTGGGGCCTTCTCCAGTAGTCTCCATACAAGTAGAAGGGATCTACACCAAGGCTCTTCTTGACACTGGGGCTCAAGTGACTCTTCTGTATAGGGATTTCTATGATAAACATCTTAAACATCTGCCCCTACAGAAATGAGAGGAACTGGAAATATGGGGTATTGGAACTCAGAGCTTTCCCTATGACGGTTACCTGCCAATCAAGTTGACTTTTGATCCCTCAGTGGCTGGGGAGACAGAGACCTTCGATACTCTGGCAGTAGTGTGCCCTCGCCCACCAGGGGCCAGCAAGAGCTCACTCATCATAGGGACCAACATTGATCTAGTCAGGCGACTGCTGACACCGTTGGCCCAACAGGAAGAAGCCCCGACCACAAGAGTCCACCCCATGTTAAGGCAAGCCTACCAGCGCCTGGTACTGGAGCAGAGGGCCCCGGCTGAGGGAGTTGGCAAGATTTGGAAGCTAGACAAGACGGAGAAGGTATTACAACCGGGAGAGGTGATTTGCCTGAGGGCTTCTGTCAAGCTCACATGGAAACAGCCAGGCCCCTTCATTGTCTTCGAACCAGGCCCACAGGAAAGACAGAAAGGGATTGAAGTAATCCCCGAAGTGATCCCATTGAAGGCCCTACAGAAAAGCCATGGGAGGGTTTCAGTGAGTATAAGGAACACTGCTAATACACCAGTGAAGGTGCCGGCCAGAATGCTGTTGGGCCAGGTGAATCCAGCCACCCCCATTGCCCCGTGTGAATTGAAGAAAGAAGAAAGGGGTGAAGTCACCATAGAGAAGCTCTGTTCTGAAGACACAGCCCTCCCACCAGAATGGAGAAAAAGGGCCAAAGCTCAACTTGCAAGGTGGGAAAAGATCTTCTCTAAAGATGAGTTCGATGTGGGGTGCGCAAGGAGTGCCACTCACAAGATACGCTTACAAGAAGATAAGCCCTTTAGAGAGAGAGTTCGACGGGTCCCACTGGGTGACTTAGAAGACTTGCGGGAACAGTTGGCTGAGCTGAAGAGGACGGGGATTATTCGAGAATCCAGGAGCCCTTACGCTTCTCCAATAGTGGTAGTCCGAAAGAAGAACGGGTCGCTGAGACTGTGTATCGACTACAGAACACTAAACAGAAGGACCATCCCAGATCAATACACCACTCCCCGAATTGAAGACGCCCTGCAGAGTCTGTCAGGGGCCAAGTGGTTCAGTGTAATGGATCTAAAAAGTGGATATTACCAAATCCCCATGCACCGTGAGGATCGGGAGAAGACAGCCTTCATCACCCCTGTGGGGTTTTTTGAGTTCAACCGTATGCCTCAAGGGTTATCAGGAGCCCCCGCCACTTTCCAAAGGCTAATGGAGAGAACCGTCGGGGACATGAATCTAATAGAGGTACTGGTATATTTGGACGACGTCATCGTGTTCGGGAGAACCCTAGAAGAGCATGAAGAGAGACTGGAGAAGGTCCTGAAGAGGCTCAGTGAAGAGGGCCTGAAACTCTCCCCAGAGAAGTGTCAATTTTACCAGTCCTCAGTCCATTACCTGGGCCATATCGTTTCTGCAGAAGGGGTGGCCACGGACCCAGAGAAGCTGGATGCCGTCACCTCTTGGCCGAGACCTACCAACGTGACTGAGCTGCGGTCATTCCTGGGGTTCTGTTCTTACTACAGAAGATTTGTAGAAGGATTCGCCAAGATTGCCAGACCCCTGAACGAGTTACTCAGAAACGAAGGGGAAGATGATGTTCCAGAGCTGGTCAAACCAGTGAAACTCACTATGGGACCCCGAAGGCCCAAAGAGTCGATTCAAGACCAGTGGACAGGGGAGTGCGAGGAAGCCTTCCAGATGTTAAAGAAGAGTCTTACCACTGCACCAGTCCTGGCCTATGCTAATCCAAAGAAGCCTTATGAACTGCATGTAGATGCCAGCCGAGATGGGCTAGGTGGGGTGCTGTACCAGGAACATGATGGTTACCTAAGACCCGTCGCATATGTGAGCAGGAGTCTGATACCTGCTGAGAAGAATTACCCCACCCACAAGCTTGAATTCCTGGCCTTGAAATGGGCAGTGGTAGACAAACTGAGAGACTACCTATATGGGGCGGAGTTTGTGGTGAAGACAGATAATAACCCGCTCACCTACCTTCTGACCACTGCCAAGTTGGATGCAACGGGACACCGGTGGTTGGCTGCCCTTTCAAGCTTCACCTTCAGCTTGAAGTACCGACCCGGAGTGGGAAATAGGGATGCAGATGCCCTGTCCAGGAGGTCTCATGCCCCCACCGACCCTACCGAAGAATGGGCCCAACTAGACCCAGAGGGAGTGCGAGCCCTATATCAGGGGACAGAACTTCAAGCCAGAGGTGGGTCAAGAGCCGAAGAAATTGGGGTCTCAGCTGTTGGAGTACCGAAGTGCTATTGCAGTGTGACCCAAGTCGAAGGGGAGGGCTTGCCCAAGCTGACAAAAAGGGATTTGAGAAAGGAGCAAGAAGAAGACTCTTTAGGGAAACTCCTGATAAAGGCCCTGGAAAGCCAGCGTCCCGAGATGCTTGAAACAGACTCCCCAAGAGAAGCCCGATTGTTGCGCAGGGAGTGGGATCGGCTACACATACGTCAAGGGGTGGTCTACCGAAGGGGCCCCTCTGAAGACTCAGAAGAGAAGTGGCAGCTGTTTCTACCAGCCAAATATCGAGAAGCGGTCCTAGCTGCCCTCCATGACAACCATGGTCACCTAGGGTCCGAACGGACTTTTCACCTTGTACGGGATAGGTTCTATTGGCCCTGCATGCGGGCTGAAGTGGAAGGATATTGCCATTCCTGTGTCCGATGCATTCAAAGGAAGACCTTGCCACGTCAAGCAGCCCCAATGGGCCATCTGCAAAGTCAGGGACCTATGGAACTGGTGTGCATTGACTTCCTTTGCCTGGAGCCTGATCTGAGCGGTCAAGGGAATGTCTTGGTGATAACAGATCACTTTACCAGATATGCTCAAGCATTCCCAACAAAAGACCAGAAGGCCTCAACAGTAGCCAAAGTACTGGTAGAAAAATTCTTTGTGCACTATGGTCTACCCCAACGCCTTCATTCAGATCAGGGCAGAGACTTTGAAAGCAAATTAATAAAGAAGTTATTAGACCTGTTAGGCATCCAGAAGACCAGGACAACCCCTTATCACCCACAAGGAGATGCTCAGCCTGAACGGTTTAACCGGACTCTCTTGGATATGTTGGGGACTCTGAGTTCAGAGAAAAAGCAGCATTGGAGCAAGCATGTAGCTGCCATAGTGCATGCCTACAATAGCACTGCCAGTGATGTCACCGGGTATTCCCCATACCGTTTGATGTTCGGGCGGGAGGCTCAGTTGCCAGTGGACTTGGCCTTTGGCATATCGCTGGATCATACCTCAGCAGCATCCCACAAGGGGTATGTAGACCGATTGAGAAAGAGTCTGAAGACAGCTTTTGAAAAGGCCCAAGCAGCATCTGACCAACGGGGGCTGAGAAATAAAAGAAACTTTGACCTAAGAGTCAGAATTCAAGATTTACAGCCAGGAGATAGAGTGCTGTTGAGGAACTTGGGAATTCCGGGAAAACATAAGTTGGCTGACCGTTGGAAATCCCAACCTTATGTTATCTGCAAGAAGCTGGAAAACCTTCCTGTGTACCAAATTAGGCCAGAAGGAAGCGTGGGACCGTTAAAGACCTGGCACAGGAATCACTTGTTGCCCCTCTCCGAGGCAGTTCGCATGCCTCCTGCATCTGACTCACAAGAAACCCCTTCAACTTCTCAAGGTTCCAGACCCATCACCCGATCTCAAACAGTGCTTCCAGATGTGAGAGATGGAGACTCTGACAATGAAGGTCGAGAGGATGAAGAAGCAGAATCTGACTGGTTGTGGTCATCCCAATTGCCAGAACCCATGACCACCTCCCAAACCTCACCCAAAACAGTTGACAATGGAACTCTTCGGGCAGAAGCTCCTGAATTCGTGCCTTCAAACATTCTCATTGAGGAGGTAGCTGATGACTCAGACTCTTTGTCAATGGAAGACCCAGAAGAAGGGTCGTTGTCTCTATCTGAAGGAGAGCGGGACGCTTCTGAAGTTCTGGAGCCCAACATGCCTGAACTAGATGAGGAAGCCCCTGAAGAGCTTCTAGAAACAGCCAGCCCCAATGTCCTTGAGAATATGATACCTAAAGAGCAGAGGGAAAGAAGAGTAATTCACCCCCCAAAAAGACTGACGTACGACCAATTGGGTGAATGCTCTGAGGAGGCCATCATCACTTCTAAGAGAACCATTGATCAGTCTAGCTCTTCCACTCCAGATTCAGTGGAAGACAACCCCAGCTCACTCCCTAGCACATCTGAAACAGACACCCAAGTGTCGGTGGTCCGTATACAGGACAACCTCCCTCCTTGTGATAATTGGTGGGAGGTTCCTCTGTCGGCTCTGTGTTATGATATGAGCTGTTTAAGTTTAAATCCTGCTTATGAAAAGGCAAGTTGTTTATTGTCATGCATAAACTAACAAATTTCCCTGCAGGTATTGCCAAAGTATGTGTTAGGTTACATACTGTTGTCCTCTTTGGGGACCAAAGACTTTAAGTGGGGGGAGTGTGTAGCAGGATGTCCATATGTAAGAAGGAATCCGGCTCCCTCCGGTGGTATAAGTGTTACAATGCAACTAATGCACTTTGGGACAGATATCAGCTAGGAGAAAAGACTTTGTTACTTTTAGTAAAAGACAGACTACATTACCCAGGGTGCATTGCAACACCGCAAAGCATTCTGGGCAGACTACTTAAACCAGGGGAGGGGCCATCGTCTCTCTCTCTGGATCCAGCTCTCAATCAAGCAGGAAGTTGGCACGGAGGCCTGCTTCCTAAGGATTAGGCCAGAAGCCTGGGCCTAAATTACGGGAGTGCCTGAGTGATTTCCAGCAGAGGATCGTCCACAGCGTCCTGTGATTGCCCAGCAGAGACCGGAGTCGTCCATCAACATATGCTGTTAGTGACGGAGTCCGGAGACTGCAGCTGAAGCAGAAGCGTGGAGATCGAGTGACCGGGACAAGCCAGAGGAGACTATCTGAAAGTCGGGCCTGTTTGGTGAGAAGGGCACCTGCCCAGAATTGACTACTACCTTAGAGGAAAGTGATTTAGTTAGTGTCAGCCACACTTCACCTATCACGCCACAGCTTGCGGCCTAGTGTATCTCACTGGAGACTATGTGATCAGAGATTGGTGCATCCGTCATTAGTGGGTGGCAGGCACACAAGTACTCAGGTATATTGCGGATAATTACAGCATCTTGTTGAAACCCTGTGGATTACAATTTAACTTGTGCACCGACGGTGGCTAGCGAAGACTTCATTGGAGAAAGGAACTTTGAGTGGGACGCAGATAGGCCTTGCTTACCTATTATAGGGAATGAACACGTGCAAGGTATTGCAACAAAGGGGGAGCTCGTGAGCAACCAGTTAGCCGTGCAGAGACACATATAGATACATGTACATATATATAGCTGATGTTATTTCCTGTTATTACCTAATCTCAGTGATACCTATCCTTATTGGTTTATTGACTCTGCAATGCGCATGCAGAGTCAACTGTGTGTATTAATGTGATTCTTTACCCTTCCCTTTTATACTGAGTAAAGGTACCTTTGATTAAGCATATAACTTGTGTGAAGTATCTCTGTCACTTAGAAGGACTAGTGACCAGCAAAGGTAATAACATTTACAGGTTATTGTGTGATGTATGCAGGATTGTGTCTCCTAATACTCAATAGGTCTCACACTCCTTATTCATATCAGTTGTGCTAAGGGAAGGCTTGAGCCACTTCCAGGGGTTGATAGGCAAGACGTAGACCCAAATCAAACAAACAGCAGCTCCTACGGGGGTAGTGCTACACTGGGAAAAGACCCTCAAATTACTCTATGATATATCAGCCCACATATTAACCACTTCAGCCCCGGAAGATTTGGCTGCTCAATGACCGGGCCATTTTTTGCGATACAGCACTGTGTCGCTTTAACTGACAATTGTGCGGTCATGTGACGATGTACCCAAACAAAATTGACGTCCTTTTTTCCCCACAAATAGAGCTTTCTTTTGGGGGTATTTGATCCTCTCTGCAATTTATTTTTTATTTTTTGTTCTAAAAAATAAAAGAGCGACAATTTTGAAAAAAATACAATATTTTGTACTTTTTGCTATAATAAATCTCCCGATTTAAAAAAATTAATAAAATAATTTTCCCCTCAGTTTAGGCCAATATGTATTCTTCATATTTTTGATAATAAGTGTAGCGGGGTCTTTAAATTTAGGTGGGGTACACCTGGGTGGAAGTTCAGGTGTGTAGGTATGGGAGTAATGACCATTTGTATTCGTGGAGGATTGGGAGATGTAATAATCTCCTTGGCCTGTGGGTGGTGGGGTACCCGCAGGCTCAAGGTAGATTCCCTGCCATAGTGCTGTCCTTTTTGTCCCTTCTCGGAGATGGTACGGGGAGGGCGGGGAACCTGCCGTGGCATCATTGGAGGGGATAAAGGGGGGAGACGCCCTGGTCACGAGGTCTTGCTCTTCTGGAGGTTCTTCATCACGCGCCCAGGCACCTTAGGCCTGGGTGCGGGCGGGTCCGGATTCCGGCTCAGGTGCCCTAGGTCTGACCGGAATGGAGTTGGAGTCCATCCCAGGCACCTTCAGCCTGGGGTGAGGTACTAAACCAGGAGGCCTGGGGCCCAGTGACTTCGACTGGGTCCCGCGAGGGTGGAGAAGTCCGAGGGTCCCTGAAGTGGATGGGGCCCATGTCTGAGGTGAGGAGGCCGGGGAGGTTACCCATTCGGAAAGTCTGGAGCAGCATCAACCCAGTGACAGATAGGCCTCTGGTAACTCTCTTGGAGGGACATCTTCCCCTGACAGGGGCTGCAACGCAGCGAAGGTACTCCTATCTATGTTCTCTTGAGTCGCTGGTAGAGACTCTCAAGTTCTAAGTCCTTTCTAGCTAAGGCTATAGTAACCGCTGGCGAGATTGCAGTGGTTTAGCTGATAATTAGGACAGTGCCTCGACCTGCTCCTCCCCTGTATCAAAATGTTATCAAGTCGCAACCAGTTGGCTACTGAAGCACTGTTTATTGTGAGAAATTCAATAAAACAAGAGTTGGACTGTGATCGGTGTGTGGAACTCTGGTTAATGGGAGCAGAGGGAAGTGTTGGCACAGCAGGACTTAATCCTTTACAGAAGCACACAGGCCCGAGGAAATATCTAGTACTGGCCTTCACCTCACCCACAGCTATGGGGAGGACATGGGCCATAGCGCATCTCACTCTATCGTCTGTGATACCCCTAGACGGAAGAGATGGGGCGAGGTCGCTACACGTGGGGGCTCGTCAGTCTGGGATGATGTGTGTTTTGACTTTGGAAGTAAGAATGGCTGTGTCTAGACTTTGCTGCCCGAAGGAGTTCCGAGCAGGTCGGCCATGTGATCGGCCAAAGTGCATCCCTGCTCAAAGTCGTGGAAATGAACCTAGGATGGGAAAGGCCCATGCGGAGGAGCGAGAAGAGGGAGAAGTCCAGCCGTGTGACGTACTACATGTGGGGGCTTTTACTGCACTGCGCCATGAGGCACCCCGTGACTACACAGTTTGTGGGCGGAGCTTGATGGAAGTCCGCGAAAACGTGCAAGTCGTGGGAGGAGTCTGGCCATGTGGAGGAACTCACGTGGAGACTTTGGCGCGTGGTCAGTGCGTGATGGAGCAGCAGACAGTCGGGATGGCCTCAAGCTCCCCGTGGATTCCGGTTCCCTACCCCACGAAGATGACTACCTTTGCTGCTCCCCTTACAGACACGGGGATAAGACTCAGGCCCCGAGGACAGTTGGCTCTGTACACCTGCAGAGACACGGAGGCCCTCGGTGTGATCTGTCCCGGATGCTCGGGACTGGTGGTTCACCTGAAGCCATTCGGGCGTTGCGAGGCATGCAGGGAGTTCTTGTTCGAGGTGGAGCCGTCCACAGTGGGGCCCCGGGCCCTTCGCCTCAACAGCCTCACGGGTGCCGCTGCTCCGGAGGGGGAGATCCGGGCCTTTGCGGGGGTTCCCGTACGCACTGACCAGGGCGATGTGACTGCCCAATCGGAGACTGAGAGGGAAAAATCCAGGGATGCTGCTTCGGTCACCACAGATTCTCTGCCCCCACCTCCGAAGAGGAAAGTCGGCCTGGTGCAGGCCTCCTATGGTCGTGGAAGAGCTTCACCCCATCGCTTGCCTGGCCTGGATGGATCCGGTTGGAAGAGTCCTGGACATCCCAGTTCTACAAAAGGTTAAGGTGAGCCAGGGGCTGGGACTGTGGTGGTGGTTGGAGGTGTTGGGGGTCCACAGTCGGTGGAGCCCGCTAGGGAGGGTAGTACCACGTCTACCAGAGACTACCTTCCCACGGAGATGTATGACACCTCCGACCTAGAGTCACTGTCGGATTGTGGAGATGACGGTGAGATTGATGAACTGTTTCACCAGAAGGGTTGGGACAAACGCTCATTGTCTATACTACGTGCACCCCAAGATTTGCCTATGTTCATAGGAGACAGCACGCCCCGGGCGGAAGCCCTGGAGTCTACGAGGAAGCCTAGTCCTCTGGTTGCTCTTCCACAGTCCACAGTATTTGTTGGCGGGGAAACAGCGAGCATCACTACGGGCACCGAGAGAAAAGCCATCAGAGGTAGTGAAAGTACCTCGGCACCCGGAGGCCATCGTTCAACCAGGAGAAGGTGAGCGGGCCACAATGCCTCCTTTAGCCCGATTGCAACGACTCTTTTCTCAGAGGGTCGCTCACGAGTACGGATGGGAATATCCGTACTTGCCCAGAGACTCGTTGTTTGAGGTTGAAGTTCTGCGACAGCGATGGTACGGTGAGTTCGTTTGGGAGAAACTTAAAGTGCCTCATGCCCGGCGATACTTATCCTGTTCGTCACCCGTGTCGAAAAAGTTTAGGGATTGCAGAGCAGACTGGATGTGGGGTCGCCATATCCACGCAGACAAGGTGCGCAATTGCAGGAAAGATGGAGAGGACGCTGACTAATCGATTGAGGTTTTCGATAAGCATCTGAAGCCCTTGTTTTTGCCTGACCCGAGGTTTTATTTGTGAGAAGGGACTCACTTGTTTTCCTGTGACAAATTTCCGGAGGTGTTCTTGCCGGAGCATCGAACTGTACCCTAGTTTTTTATTTGAGTTTTTGTTTTTTTTCTACTCTTTGGAGGAATGAGAGCTGTTTGTTTGTTCTCTCTTCTTCACAGTTCAAAGACAGAGACTTTGGGGGTAGAATCAGGGTAGGGACGCAGGAAGACTGAAGATTTTACCAAGTGTCATCACCGTGGCATCGTCACTAGGTGGCGGTGTTGCGCAACGGCTGTTGCTTGTACATTTGCATTATTTACTTATTGGAGCGAGTGGGTCTCTCGGCTGATGGACCCATTCATTCCAAATTAACACAGAATGTCAGGATGTGGTTTTCCCTGCGTGTTGTTTTTTTTCTTTCCCTCTGCAGGAGATTCGTCTGTCAAGACTACTGAGTATGGGGTGGTTCTTAGACAGAAAAGGGAGGGATTGTGTATGTGTACATGCTTAGAGGGTTTTATAAAAAAAAGGTTTATTGTTTTATGTTTCCCTCCCCTTTGAGCAGGTCTTGGTATGATTAAGGTTCAAATTTTTAGGGATGCCTCTGGGGTCAGATTTATGTCACCACCTCTGGGAGACATGGGTTTGCACCAGACGCTGGGGACCAGCGTCAAATCACAGGGGGGAGTATGTAGCGGGGTCTTTAAATTTAGGTGGGGTACACCTGCGTGGAAGTTCAGGTGTGTAGGTATGGGAGTAATTACCATTTGTATTCGTGGAGGATTGGGCGGTGTAATAATCTCCTTGGCCTGTGGGTGGCGGGGTACCCGCAGGCTCAAGGTAGATTCACTGCCATAGTGCTGTCCTTTTTGTCCCTTCTCGGAGATGGTACGGCGAGGGCGTCATTGGAGGGGATAAAGGGGGGAGACGCCCTGGTCACGAGGTCTTGCTCTTCTAGAGGTTCTTCATCACGCACCCAGGCACCTTAGGCCTGGGTGCGGGCGGGTCCGGATTCCGGCTCAGGTGCCCTAGGCCTGACCGGAATGGAGTTGGAGTCCATCCCAGGCACCTTCAGCCTGGGGTGAGGTACTAAACCAGGAGGCCTGGGGCCCAGTGACTTTGACTGGGTCCCGCGAGGGTGGAGAAGTCCGAGGGTCCCTGAAGTGGATGGGGCCCATGTCTGAGGTGAGGAGGCCGGTGAGGTTACCCATTCGGAAAGTCTGGCGCAGCATCAACCCAGTGACGGATGGGCCTCTGGTAACTCTCTTGGAGGGACATCTTCCCCTGACAGGGGCCGCAACGCAGCGAAGGTACTCCTATCTATGTTCTTTTGAGTCGCTGGTAGAGACTCTCAAGTTCTAAGTCCTTTCTAGCTAAGGCTATAGTAACCGCTGGCGAGATCGCAGTGGTTTAGCTGATAATTAGGACAGTGCCTCGACCTGCTCATCCCCTGTATCAAAATGTTATCAAGTCGCAACCAGTTGGCTACTGAAGCACTGTTTATTGTGAGAAATGCAATAAAACAAGAGTTGGACTGTGATCGGTGTGTGGAACTCTGGTTAATGGGAGCAGAGGGAAGTGTTGGCACAGCAGGACTTAATCCTTTACAGAAGCATACAGGCCCGAGGAAATATCTGGCACTGGCCTTCACCTCACCCACAGCTATGGGGAGGACATGGGCCGTAGCGCATCTCACTCTATCGTGTGTGATACCCCTAGACGGAAGAGATGGGGTGAGGTTGCTACATAAGAATTGCAATAAGCGTATATTGATTAGCGCAAAAGTTATAGCGTCTACAAAATAGGGGATAGAGTTATAGCATTTTTATTATTATTATTTTTTTTACTAGTAATGGCAGCGATCTGCGATTTTTATCAGAACTGCTACATTATGGCGGACAGATCGCACACTTATGACACATTTTTGGGACCATTGACAATTATACAGCGATCAGTGCTATAAAAATGCACTGATTACTGTAAAAATGTCACTAGCAGGGAAGGGGTTAACACTAGGGGGCGATCAAGGGGTTAATTGTGTTCCCTAATGTGTGTTCTAACTGAAGGGAGATGGGACTGACCTAGAGGAAATTACAGGTTGTGGTTCCTAGCTATTAGGAACTCACGATCTGTCTTTCCTCACACACACACACACGTCCCTGTTCTGCCTCTCGTGCCTGGAGATCGCTCGTGGCCGGCGGTCATTGTGACTGCCGGTCACGAGCATCGGCACCCCCGCGATGCAGCGAGCACGCCTGCTAGCCCGCTGAAAGCGACAGACGTACAGGTACGACGGTTCGTCCAGCAGAGCCAACCTGACGCAGTATAACTGCTGCGGCTGGCATGCACATGTGGGCATATAAAGAGGACCTCTTCATACCTCCCAACTTTTTGAGATGGGAATGAGGGACACCTATCAACAAAAGTATGCAGGCATAGGATACACCCCTGTCACACCCCCTTAAAGGAGAATTGTACACAAAAAAAACAAGATTGGTTAAACCCACAAGGGCTTTTTTACCACTAAAATTCCTTTATATTGGCTTTTGGAATTTACAAATGCATGAATTTAGAAATCAAATGAAAGGTTTAGCGCTGAAAAACGCTTTTTGATAGATAAAAAGTGCATTTTATATACATCTATATAGATCAGACCAAAATGAGGGACAAATCAGGAGGAATGAGGGACAGAGGGACATTTCTCAAAATCAGGGACAGTCCCTCAAAATCAGGGACAGTTTGGAGCTATGCCTCTTGCTGCTTACAAACGCTTGTGCATGTCTTCCATCACAGTGCCTGAGACAACCCACATAATCTTACATAAATATACATGAATCCAAGGTATTTATCATCTGCTTACAAATCCACATTAATGGGATTTTACATTGAGTGCTTTCAAAAACAAAGCTAAATCAGTCAAAAAAGAGAAAGATATGGCATGTTTAAAGTTTTAATGGTTATGTAGGTGGCCATGTTCTACCCTAATGATAGATAGAGTTGGGCAGAACACCCCCCAGTTCGGTTGAGCCAGAACACCACAAAAGTTCGGACCCAAAGTCTGAACCCCATTGAAGTCTATGGCACCTGAACTTGAAAAGTCAAAAGGGCCCATTTTGAAGGCTTATATGCAAGTTATCGGCCATAAAAAGAGTATGGGAAACCGGGTACTGTCCGGGGGGACATGTATCAATGCAAATGTTTTTTTTCTTAAAAGATAGTTTTTAAAAGAAGCAGTGATTTTAATCATGCTTAATCTGAAACAATAAAAATGAAAAATAACTTTAAATGTAGTGCCTGGGGGTCCCCTTAGGCTGCCTGTAAAGTGGAGCATCTGTACCGTGTATAGAACCTGCTGCAGCAAAACTGACAATTCTAAGGAAAAAAAATAACATTTAACCACTTAAGCCCCGGACCATTTTGTAGCTAAAGGACCAGAGGTGATTTCAGAATTTTGCACTGCGCTGCTTTAACTGTAAATTGTGCGGACATGCAATGTTGTACCCAAACGAAATTTGCGTCCTTTTCTTCCCACAAATAGAGCTTTCTTTTAATGGTATTTGATTGCCTCTGCGATTTTTTTTTTTTGCGATATAAATGGAAATAGACCGAAAATTTTGAAAAAAAATGATATTTTCTACTTTTTGTTCTAAGAAAAATCGAATAAACTCAATTTTAGTCATACATTTAGGCCAAAATGTATTCAGCCACATGTCTTTAGTAAAAAAAATGTCAATAAGCGTATATTTATTGGTTTGCCCAAAAGTTATAGCGTCTACAAACTAGGGTACATTTTCTGGAATTTACACAGCTTTTAGTTTATGACTGCCTATCTCATTTCTTAAGGTGCTAAAAAAAAAAAAATTACAAAAAGTTGTCACTAAATGATATATTGCTCACACATGCCATGGTTATATGTGGAATTGCACCCCAAAATACATTTTGCTGCTTCTCCTGAGTACGGGGATACCACATGTGTGGGACTTTTTGGGAGCCTAGCCGCGTACGGGCCCCCGGAAACCAAGCACCGCCTTCAGGATTTCTAAGGGCGCAAATTTTTGATTTCACTCCTCACTACCTATCACAGTTTTGAAGGCCATAAAATGCCAAAATAGCACAAAACCCCCCCAAATGACCCCATTTTAGAAAGTAGACACCCCAAGGAAATTGCTGAGAGGCCTGTTGAGCCCATTGAATATTATTATTTTTTTGTCCCAAGTGATTGAATAATGACAAAAAAAATAAAATTACAAAAAGTTGTCACTAAATGATATACAGTATTGCTCACACATGCCATGGTTATATGTGGAATTACACCCCAAAATACATTTTGCTGCTTCTCCTGAGTATGGGAATACCACATGTGTGGGACTTTTTAGGAGCCTAGCCGCATACGGGACCCCGAAAACCAAGCACCGCCTTCAGGATTTCTTGGCACAAATTTTTGATTTCACTCCTCACTACCTATCACAGTTTCGAAGGCCATAAAATGCCAAAATAGCACAAAACCCCCCCAAATGACCCCATTTTGGAATATAGACACCCCATCTATTTGCTGAGAGGCATGGTGAGTATTTTACAGCTCTCATTTTGTTTTTGAAAATGAAGAAAGAAAATATATATATATATATATATATATATATATATATATATATATATATATTTTTTTTTTTTCAATTTTCAAAACTTTGTGACAAAAAGCGAGATCTGCAAAATACTCACAATACCTCTCAGCAAATAGCTTGGGGTGTCTACTTTCCAAAATGGGGTCATTTGGGGGGGGGGTTTGTGCCATCTGGGCATTCCATGGCCTCCGAAACTGTGATAGGCAGTGAGAAGTGAAATCAAAAATTTACACCCTTAGAAAGCCTGAAGGCGGGTACTTGGTTTTTGGGGTCCCGTACGCGGCTAGGCTCCCAAAAAGTCCCACACATGTGGTATCCCCGTACTCAGGAGAAGCAACAGAATGTATTTTGGGGTGTAATTCCACATATGCCCATGGCATGTTTGAGCAATATATCATTTAGTGACAACTTTGTGCAAAAAAAAAAAAAAAATTGTCTTTTTTCCGCAACTTGTGTCAACATATAAAATATTCCATGGACTCGACATGCCTCTCAGTATATAGCTTGGGGTGTCTACTTTCCAAAATGGGGTCATTTGGGGGGGTTTTGAACTGTTCTGGCATTTTATACACAACATTAGGAAGCTTACATCCACTCTTCTATCCACTTGAAGACAAAGCCCTTTTTGACACTTTTTGTTTACATGAAAACATATTTTTTTTTTACAAGAAGATTATGTTGAACCCCCAAACATTATATATATTTTTAAAGCAAAGGCCCTACAGATTAAAATGGTGGGTGTTGCATTTTTTTTCTACACAGTATTTGCGCAGCGATTTTTCAAACGCATTTTTTGGGGAACAAATACACTTTTTTTAATTTTAATGCACTAAAACACACTATATTGCCCAAATGTTTGATGAAATAAAAAAGATGATCTTAGGCCGAGTACATAGATACCAAACATGACATGCTTTAAAATTTCGCACAAACGCGCATTGGCGACAAACTACATACATTTTTAAAAGCCTTTACAGGTTACCCCGTTAGATTTACAGAGGAGGTCTACTGCTAAAATTACTGCCCTCGATCAGACCTTCGTGGTGATACCTCACATGCATGATGCAATTGCTGTTTACATGTGACGCCAGACCGACGCTTGCGTTCGCCATTGGGCAAGAGCAGGGCAGGACAGGGGTGCTTTTTTTTTTTATCTATTTTTTTATTAATTTTGCTTTTGTATTTTATTTTGAAATTGTTCCTTCCATATTTTTTTTTTTATAATTTTTATTGTTATCTCAGGGAATGTAAATATCCCCTATGATAGCAATAGGTAGTGACAGGTACTCTTTTTTTGAAAAAACTGGGGTCTTCTAGACCCTAGATCTTTCCTCTGCCCTCAAAGCATCTGACCACACCAAGATCGGTGTGATAAAATGCTTTCCCAATTTCCCAATGGTGCTTTTTATATCCGGGGGGGGGGGACATTCCCTCCCACTGCTTGTAAAAACAGTCCAGAGGCTAATTAGCCGGCTGCTGGCTGAAAAGAATGATACCAAGATGATACCTAAACCTGCAGGCATCATTCTGGTATAAACATTCAAAGTCCAGCAACATACCAGTACGTTGCTGGTCCTTGTTGGACATGTATTGTAATATTTTTTTTTCATGCAGCCAGTTGGCTGAACGAAAAAAAGAGATTGATCGGTGGGTATGCCCACCATTAGAATACCGCCCTTCATCCACCCACTTCTAATGATGGGCATACATGCACCATTTATATATGCCGAAGCATGGGGGCATCCTCCCGCAAAAAAGTTATGCCACACACACATTGTCTGACTTTTCCACGGGCAAGCCTCCGTCGGAATTTCGACCGTATGTACGCGGCATTAGGAGCAAAATCGCTCCTCCGCCCCTGCTGCCCCAATGCTTTGGCATATATGCTTCTTTTTTTTTTAACTGTGGTGGTGAAATCACCTCCTACAGCACTGGAGTCGCAGGGATCAGGCCTGTCTCTGCGAACGCTGCAGTTATGTGTGTTGTGTTTTGTAAGTGACAGTGATCGATCGATACTGCACATGGGTGGCCTGGGCTGGACCGAGGGGCAAAACGCAGGTGCTAGCAGGTATCTGGGCTGATCCCGCTAACACTGCGTTTTTGGGAACCCTAAACTGCTGGGGACGCTAGTATAGATCTGATCAGATCAGATATTGATCTGATCAGATACTATACCACTAAGGGGGGTGTATGCTTCACGCATGGGTGTTAGCGTTACTGGCACTAACCTGACGCTGCCTGGGGTGTGACGCAGACCCTCTCTGACGCTAAAACCTAATTGATATCACCCGCAGGGCGATCAGGGGGTTAAACCTTTATTGGGGTATATATACGGCGGGTGCCCTGACACTATAAAAAGCAAACTAACTAACCAGCGTCACCCGTAACACTTATATGGTGATCACTGGTGAAAGGGTTAACTAGGGGCAATTAGGGGGTTAAAACCTTTATTAGATAATAGATGGGGTACCTGATGCTATAAAAACCTGCGGCGAACCTAAAAAAAATTACTGGCTACCTATCTGCATCACCGACGCTAAGACAGCGATCAGAAAAATGATCGCTTAGCGACAGTGGTGATAGGGGGTGAAAGGGTTACCTGGGGGGCGATCAAGGGGATTAAACCTTTATTAGATAATTTATGGGGGTACCTGACGCTATAAAAACCCGCGGCGAACCTAAAAAAAATTACTGGCTACTGATCTGCATCACCGACACTAAGACAGCGATCAGAAAAACGATCGCTTAGCAACAGTGGTGATAGGGGGTGAAAGGGTTACCTGGGGGGCAATCAAGGGGGTTAAACCTTTATTAGATAAGTTATGGGGGTACCCGACGCTATAAGAACCTGCGGCGAACCTAAAAAAAATAACTGGCTACCGATCTGCATCACCGACGCTAAGACAGCGATCAGAAAAATGATCGCTTAGCGACAGTGGTGATAGGGGGTGAAAGGGTTACCTGGGGGGCGATCAAGGGGGTTAAACCTTTATTAGATAATTTATGGGGGTACCCGACGCTATAAAAACCTGTGGCGAACCTAAAAATAATTACTGGCTACCGATCTGCATCACAGACGCTAAGACAGCGATCAGAAAAATTATCGCTTAACGACGGCGGTGCTAGGAGGTGAAAGGGTTATCTGGGGGGTGATCAGGGGGTTAAACCTTTATTGGGGGGGGGTTAGGGGGCTACACTGGACCTAAAACTATTTTTAGTGACACTTTTACAGTCACAAATGTCACTGATTGCAGTGTTCAGTAAATAAATGGTCACTGCAATCAGTGACACTGTGACTGGGGGCTGGGGGGTGATCTGGGGGGGCCTGGGGGGGCGATTTGTGTGCCTATGTGTCCTGGTGTCAGTGTAGTGTTAGTGCACTGACCTGTGTGTCTTCTCTTGTACGGCGCTCGGTATATGTGAGCGCCGCATGAGAGATGACATCACTTCCTCCTGCTTCCTCTGCCTGTGTTTACATTACACAGCAGAGGGAGCATTTCCATTCGCCGGGAGCGATCGCGGGGGGGGTGGCCGGAATCGAATGGCCGCCCCCTCATCTCGGAACGCTCCCCAATGAATACCGACCGCTCACTGTATAGGAGGGGGGTCCGATCGGACCCCCCAACTGTACAAAGGCAATCACGTACACTGTACGTGATTGTGCCTGTCGGTGCCATTCTGCCGACGTACATATACAATGAGCGGTCGTTAAGTGGTTAAAGAAGATTGGAGATTTTTTGGATTCTGATGTCTATTTGGCCAGCTTTGGATGGAAATAAAAAAAATTTGCACCACAGTGAGCAAGCCTTATGTGAAGAAGCCAAATTATAGTAGACTCAGGCCAAGATTAACAACTTTTTTTTAGATAGTCAGTAACCTCATCAGCATCCCCTCCATCCTCATCATCACTGGAGCCAACTTGGCAATACACTGCGACTGGGGGAACATGACTTCCAATTTGTTGTTTACCAGTGATCTTCCCTCTTTGTAGGCTCATGTTACTCCCTTCATTAACCTCAGAACCAAGAACTGAATCAGGTAATAGCTGTGCATCCTCAAGAAGCAAGTGGCTAACGCTGTCTTCAAATAATTTAGCTGACTCCTCCATGCATGATGCTGGGGCTATGACAGGAGTAGCTGTTGGCAAGGAGGCAGAATAAGCCACTCTGGCAGCTGCAATGTACTGCGCACTAGTCTCAGCTTGGGTGACGGAGGATAAGGAGGATAGTTCAGTAAGCCAGTCCACCACCTCCTCTGCATGCTGTGGCTGGATAGTACAAGCAACATCCCTAAACAGAGACAAATGTGCCCTGCCTGAGGACGGATCACGTCCACCTTTGCCTGTGGACACCGACGCTGCTGGCTCCCTCACAGTGCCATGAAAACGTCTGCCTCTTCTTGTTGGCCTCCCAAACATAATGGGGGGGGTCTTATTACCCAATTTTTTTTTTAAACTGGGAAATGTGTGATTGGATGCACTTTATTGAATCAAAAGTGGCGTTTGTTGCAAACTGGTTTCTTGAACATGACAGGTCACTGTACTCCAATAGTCTCCATAGTCACCAGATCTTAATCCAATAGAGCACCATTGGGATGTGGTGGAATGGGAGATTTGCATCATTGATGTGCAGCCGACAAATCTGCAGCAACTGCGTGATGGTATCATGTCACTATGGACCAAAATCTCTGAGGAATGTTTCCAACACCTTGAATCTATGCCATGAAGAATGAAGGCAGTTCTGGCAAAAGGGGTCCAACCCGGTACTAGCAAGGTGTAGCTAATAAAGTGGCCCGTGAGTGTACATACAATCAGAAATCACTATATACTGGTAACAACAATTGTTTAAATACAATCTAAAATGATAACAGATGTGGTCAGTTCCTCCCAGCAGCTCCCTCACAATAGGACTTTTTTTGGGGGGGTTTCCTAGCTTAGGTAAGGATGATGTAGGGTCAGCACCCACTGTCTCCCGGGTTCATGTCACACATTCCAATAGTCGGTGAGTTACACAGGACAAACTATTACGTGAATTTGATCCTGTTTGCTTGTCTGCCTGTGCATGTACTGAACATTAAAGTGGAACTCAACTGTATCTGAGCACCCTAAACTGAAAATGCTATTTAACATTTAACCACTTAAGGACCTCCCACCCCCATATATACTGCGGCAGAGCAGCCCTATTGCGCGAATTGACGTACCCGTACGTCATTTCAGGCACGAATCACTGTGGGCGCGCGCCGCACAGTGGGGGAGTCGATGCGCTGGTTCGGCGTCCGTGATGTCCGCCGGCCACATGCGATCGCTTCTTTAGAGAGGCAGAATGGGGACCTGTCAATGTAAACAAAGCAGATCCCCATGCTGACAGGAGAGTACAGTGTGATCATCTGTTCCTAGTGATTAGGAACAGCGATCTCTCTGTACTCCCAGTCAGTCCTCTCCCCCACAGTTAGAAACACCTCCCAGGAAACACATTTAACTCCTTGATTGCCCCCCTAGTGTTAACCCCTTCCCTGCCAGTGTCATTTATACAGTAATCAGTAGCTATTTTTAGCTCTGATCACTGTAATAATGTCTCTGGTCCCAAAAAAGTGTCCGATGTGTCCGCCACAATGTCACAGTCCCGCTAAAAATCGCTGATCACCGCCATTACTAGTAAAAAAAAAATCCAAAAAACTATCTCCTATTTTGTAGACGTTATAACTTTTGTGCAAACCAATCAATACACGCTTATTGCGATTTTTTTTTTCTTTTTACCAAAAATATGTAGAAGAATACATATGGGCCTAAACTGATGAAGAAATGTATTATTATTATTTTTTTTTGGGGGGGATATTTATTATAGCAAAAAGTTAAAAATAATGTTTTTTTTTCAAAATTGTCAGTCTTTGTTTATAGCGCATAAAATAAAAAAAAACGCAGAGGTGATCAAACACCACTAAAAAGAAAGCTCTGTTTGTAGGAAAAAAAGCACATCAATTTTGTTTGGGTACAACGTTGCACGATCGTGCAATTGTCAGTTAAAGCGACACAGTGGGATATCGCAAAAAATGGCCTGGTCATTAAGGGGGTAAATCCTTCTGGTCCTTAAGTGGTTAAAGCAAACTCCCTCAATCCATCCAGGTCTCCATGCTTTATTTTGCTGAGAAATCACTTTAAAAAACACCCCCCTAGCACTTCTGGCCATGGCCATCTTGAGTAAGGGCAGATGAGTCATGTAGCATTTACTTCCTGGAATTTGTCTGCCCTTAGCTCAGGGTTAGCTTAGAAAGCTCCTCCTCCCCTCCTGCAGATGAAAAAAAAAATGCCATGAAGACTCCTGGGATGTATGACATCATTTTGGCCTAGACCAGAAACCAGGAAGCAACTAAAAAAAAAAAAAGTTTAGAACAAGTACAGTGGAACCTTGGATTACGAGCATAATCAGTTCCAGGAGAATGCTCGTAATCCAAAGCACTCGCATATCAAAGTGAGTTTCCCCAATAGAAGTCAATGGAAACTAAAATAATTTGTTCCGCATTGACTTCTATGACATGCAATACCGCATGTGGCCTAGAGGTGGGGGGGCGCCGGAGAGAAATACTCGGAACGGCTCGGGACTGCTCAGCTGAACTCGGAAAACCTCGGAAAGGCTTGGGAACGGAGTATTTCCGAGTTTTTTCGAGTATTTTCAAACTGCTCCGATCGGCTCCGGCGCCCCACACCTCAGGCCAAATGCGGTACTGCACACCACTGTGGTTTGAATCCTGCTCATTTTGCGAAACACTTGCAAACCGAGTCAGGATTTAAAAAAAAAAGTGCTCGTATTGCGAAACGCTCGTTAACCGCGTTACTCTCAATCCGAGGTTTCACTGTAAATATAATATGCCTTCCTATTTACTAATGCTAGCAGCATACGGATTAAAAATCTTTGGTTGATTATTAGAGTTGAGTTGAGACTTTTAAGTTTATGTATTCAATGTACAGATTTTCGAAAAGGGATGTAAGCACCTGACCTAAGATAATAAGTAACAATTCTTAAAACATCCAATCCTTATTAAGTATATTTCTTACACCTCTCTAAAACGTAAAAAGAGTTTTTGGCTTGACATTCACTTTAATCATGACATAGTCAGGCAGATGGGGGCCAAGACACCAAGCATTGAAAATTTCCCGTCTAATTCTGCGCTTAGCCTTTAAACATATAATACTCCTTCACAAGAATTATGAAGGTCCTCCATTGACATGCTCCTCTTAATAAAGGTTCAGACTGCCCTTTTATTATATAAATACATTGAAAAAGCTCAACTAACTTGAATCCAGGCTTGTTGGAATTCACAGATTGCCTAATCTTCAGAAATATTTCTAAAGAGTAAATTTGATTTATACAAGCCAGTGAATACATTGGACATCGAGTGATTTACAGGTTAGGGAAGGCTGCGTTGTTACATTTAGGAGGGGAACTCAGGACAAGGCCATTCAGAAATTCTAACAAGACACTTCACTGGCATCGTGGTTCAATAAACTTGCTAAGAAGAAGAAGAAATGATTCATGATTGTCTGAGAAGGGACTATTGAACAGAAAATGGTCCCGCTGGTCACATGCATAGGTGACCCTGGATACGTTTTTTTAAATTTTATCACAAGTACTTTCATGTCCTCAAGAAATCTTCTTAGGGATTGCCATAGACAATAGCCAGAGAGCTCCAGACCCAGTCAAACTTTCAGTTTATATCAGCTAATTAAATTCCAGGTGCACCGAAGCAAAAGCAATATGAGACATGAGAGCACACAGACCTCCTTCACCTAATTCAATTAGGATGAGGCAGTGGTGCTCAGCTGGGCTCCTGTAAGCTGTTCCAGGTCTGTAATAGTGGAAAGAATGCCGTATCTGATTCTTAAGCCAGGCATACATGGATTGAAATTTGGTCGGTTCAGCAGGGACCAGCCTAATTTTGATCCATGCCTGGGCTAGATGGTTGTTTTATCGATCGACTGGTTGGTGCACAACCAGCCTGTGGGTTTTTTCCTAAACGATCAGTGCCATCCCCATCCTCGTGACATAAAAGGACTTGACAGATTGCTATGAGTAAGGCCTCATTGGCCGAAACATGTTAGTGTTACAGTCATGCTTGCATTCTAGCTGTGTTAAACCGTGCATGGCTGAAATCCAAGTATGACAGTAACATTAACGCGTTTTGGCCAATGAGACCATGGTTATAGCTATCTGTCAAGTCCCCTACGAGGATAGGTGTAACGGCACCCCAAGTATGAAAGGGGTTAACGCCGTTTAGGATATTCCCTCTCTGGACACACATCCACTGCCGATCCTCCACAGTCAGGCGACTGCTTCCCATAGGATTAATCCTTCCAAACATACGAGACAAACACTCTGTATGAACTTTCCAACTGGACTGACAATCTTTAATGACAAACTCCCAGTTTTATACACACAGAGAGGAGGTTCTTACATTCTCCTCAGACAATACACCTTTGATCAGACCTAATTTACATGAGCTAATTAACTACAGTGATGACTCAGACACATGACCTTTAGCCTTGCCTCACTGTCTCCCAATACACATCTGACATCTCTTAGCTAATCCCTTTACATCTTAAATGACTATGCATGACCTTTATATTCACCAGACTGTCTGTCTGCTTTATAATACACACAAGTACAGAGTTAATTATCACTATTCACAATGAAAGGATCTGTAGCATAGTTAAGATTCATTAACATTACACAAGCAGACAGGTGACACATCAGCATCTCTTAATTAACTTGTTGAGTTCAGAATCAAACAACCAGTACATTTTGTGGATTAATATTACTATCCCAATTTAAAGCAATCCAAGGCATTCTTAATGTCCATTATTTCCTGGCTCACCCTGTGCCCAAAGTGACCCCTGTCACACATCTCCCCTTTCAGCAGGAGGCTAACACAGGAGGAGACCCCAGACGGGTTGACTCCGAGGTTAGTCCATAGTTCCATTCCTCTAATGCCTGGACAACTCATCAGCATTGCCATTTTGCTTACCGGGTCAGTAGCTGATGGTGCAGTTGTGAGGTTGCGGGATGAATAATGGAATTCAGTTCTGGAACAGTCACTTGCTTTGCTCTCTCAATGGCTCCCAAAACTTGTTGCTGGTGCTCTTGGGAAAGGTAAGGCAAAACCTGGGCGCAAATCCCATTTAACCTTTTGACAATTTCAGCCTGTTTGTGCATTTCAATGTTCAAGCCATGGGACATCTCATAATACATGACGTAGTGTCGTTGCATCTCTGATTTCTCACTGGCCAACTTGTCACATTCCAATTTTAGACTGTGATATTGTGCCTGATCTAAGGTACATGTCGGGGAAGGTAATCTTACCCCGTTCTCAGCCGCAATCAGGCTGGTTCCAGCAGCATGGGTCTGGGCACAGGTAGTCACTGGGTTGGCTTCAGCGGGGCCCATCGGGGCGTAAGCAGAAACGAGGGGGGCCAAATCATTCCCCAGTAGTACATCCGCTGGCAAATCCTTCATCACCCCTACATTCACATGTCCCGAACCAACCCCCCAATCCAGGTGAACCCGGGCAACGGGTAGCCAGAAGATGGTACCTCCCGCTACTCTTACGGCTACAGTGTCTCCGGTGTGTTGGCTCTCTGGGATGAGGTTCTTCTGTAGTAGGGTCATGGTGGCACCAGAATCACGTAGGCCATTGGCTATCTTTCCATTGACCCAGACAGTCTGCCTGTGTTGCTGCCGGTTGTCCCGGTTAGCTGCTTGTATGGGATCAGCCTCGTGCAAGACGCCCCAATGTTCTTCCTCCTCAACGCAGTGGGCCGCAGGCATGGATGTGCGTGGGTTCCCCCCTGCTGGTTGTCTCCACGACTGGGACTGCCTGGCTGAATTCAATGGACAGTCTGGTTTTTTGTGCCCTAGCTGTTTACGTCCGAAACACCTGATGGGTTGTGCGTAGTCCTGGGAGTTGAACCTGGGCTGCTGAGGATAAGTGGCCGCTGGGGTTGGTGCTGAAGTTGGGTTAGAGGCTGATAAACTGGGCGGAGATAGTGGATAGCGCTCGCTTCCGCCTGACCTTCGAGAGTCCAGATATTCATCGGCCAAAGTAGCCGCTTGCTGTACAGTCTGTGGTCGCTTATCTCGCACCCAATCCCGTAGTACTGGAGGGGTGTGGTTAAAAAACTGTTCTAAGAGTACTAGCTGGGTGATGTCCTCTATGGTATGAGTGTGGCTTCCCTGGAACCAGCCCTTAAGGTTTCGCTGCAGACGATGTGCCCACTCCACGTATGTTATGTGGGTTTGTTTCCGGGATTCTCGAAACTTAATCTGGCTGGCTTCGGGTGTAATGGCAAATCGGGCTAGCAGAGCTTCTTTTACCCGGTCATAGTCTTTAGCGTCCTCATCCTCCAGGGCCCAATACGCATTCGCCGCTCTGCCTGTTAAATTACTTGCCAGTAAGGCGACCCAATCTTGGGGCAGTACTTCATGTATCTGGCATAGTCTCTCAAAGTCCTGCAGGAACACTTCAATTTCCTCCTCTCCTTCCTTAAATAGTTTGAACGCCCGAAAGGGCAAGTTACGGAAAGGCGCTGCATCTTTAGGTGTTGTCTCCGATTGCCATATTTCCGCCATTCTCCGCTCATGTTGCTGTTCTCGTTCTCTCTCTTGTCGCTCTAGTTCTTTCTCTTGTCGCTCATCCTGCAGCTGGATGTCTTTAATGGCTTTCTGTATGGCGGTCTCTGATGGGTTAGCCCCATATAATGCCAACCGCTCTCAAACTCGTTGCTGAAACAAGTCTTCAACTGACCGGGGTCCTGCATCACCATCCCTCTGATCCATCTCGGCTAGCTCCCTGATCAAGGTGGCCTTGTTCTTTGTCCCACCGGTCCCTCCACGGTTCTCAAGTAAGTCTTTCAGCGTGGCTTTCCTGCAGGCTGCATAGCTGGTCATTCACTGTGGTGGTTTGAAGTGTCCCAGTAACTGGAGGGAAAATCCCACCGCTGCCAACCAATGTAACAGCACCCCAAGTATGAAAGGGGTTAACGCCGTTTAGGATATTCCCTCTCTGGACACACATCCACTACCGATCCTCCACAGTCAGGTGACTGCTTCCCATAGGATTAATCCTTCCAAACATACGAGACAAACACTCTGTATGAAGTTTCCAACTGGACTGACAATCTTTAATGACAAACTCCCAGTTTTATACACACAGAGAGGAGGTTCTTACATTCTCCTCAGACAATACACCTTTGATCAGACCTAATTTACATGAGCTACTTAACTACTGTGATGACTCAGACACATAACCTTTAGGCTAGCCTCACTGTCTCCCAATACACATCTGACATCTCTTAGCTAATCCCTTTACATCTTAAATGACTATGCATGACCTTTATATTCACCAGACTGTCTGTCTGCTTTACAATACACACAAGTACAGAGTTAATTATCACTATTCACAATGAAAGGATCTGTAGCATAGTTGAGATTCATTAACATTACACAAGCAGACAGGTGACACATCAGCATCTCTTAATTAACTTGTTGAGTTCAGAATCAAACAACCAGTAAATTTTGTGGATTAATATTACTATCCCAATTTAAAGCAATCCAAGGCATTCTTAATGTCCATTATTTCCTGGCTCACCCTGTGCCCAAAATGACCCCTGTCACAATAGGAGTCGAGGATATTTCACTGAAACATAGAGGACTTGACTGATAGTTATGACTAGGGATAAGCCAAACACCCCCCGGTTCGCTTCGCACCAGAACCTGCGAATGGACCGAAAGTTCACGCAAACTTTAGAACCCTATTAAAGTATATGGGACTCAAACGTTCGAAATCAAAAGTGCTAATTATAAAGGCTAATATGTAAGTTATTGTCCTAAAAAGGGTTTGGGGACCCGGGTCCTGCCCCAGGGTACATGTATCAATGCAAAAAAAAGTTTTAAAAACTGCAGTTTTTTCGGGAGCAGTGATTTTAATGATGCATAAAGTGAAAAAAAAGTGAAATATTCCTTTAAATATCATAAATGGGGGGTGTCTATAGCATGCCTGTGAAGTGGCATGTGTTTCCCGTGTTTAGAACTGTCCCTGCGCAAATGAAATTTCGAAAGTAAAAGAAGTAATTTAAAACTGCTTGCGGCTTTAATGTAATGTCTGGTCCCGGCAATATGGATGAAAATCTTTGAGAAACCCCCCCCCCCCAGCCCATTACCAGCCCCTTTGGGTCTTGTATGGATATTAAGGGGAATCCCGCATCCAAATTTAAAAAAGGAAAGGCGTGGGGCCCCCAGACCCTATATACTCTGAACAGCAGTATACAGGCGGTGCAAACAAGACAGGGACTGTAGATTTGTTGTTACGTAGAATCTATTTGTAATTTTGAACTCCCTGCCTGTGGTATTAGGATGAGAACACCAGCAATTGTATTCAGGTAAGCTTTAGGTGCACACTGTGTAAAGGACACTAAAGCAAAATACTGCAGCTCCCTGCCTGTATTTGTATCAGAACACCAGGAATTGTATTGGGGTAAGCTTTAGGTGCACACTGTGCAAAGGACACTAACGAAAAATACTGCAGCTCCTTGCCTGTATTTGTATCTCCCTGGATATAAGTAAAATAACTATTTACTGCTTGTTGATTCCGAACTCAACAGGTTAATTGAGAGATGCTAATGTCATCACCTTCAGCCACCTGTCTGGCGGTTGCCTTCTATAATGTAAAAGAGTCTAGTGTGGCTGCTCTGCATCTAATTGTGGCTTGTGCTAATTGACCCTGCAATTGTGTGAAGGTGTAGTTATGATAATGTGTATTGTAAGTTAGGAGTCGGCCAGTCTAGGAAACTCAAAGGTCAGGTCTCTGAGTCATTTTGTCTGCTAAGGGTTGTATTGACACTCAGAATAATGTGTATTGGGGGCTCGTTATGTAACCATTGTGTGATGTTGTGGGTGGATCCGGGTCATATCTCCTGTGGTTACTGCAGTATCCTAAATTGTATATAAGAGCCTGTATTTCTCAATAAAGTGTGTCATTCCTGTTTAACCCTCAACACAGAGCTTTGTCTCGTATCTGTGGAGGATTATTTTTATGGGGTTTTTATGGGGTCTTATTCGGCTGGTTGGAGTATCTGGTAGCTGCCTTGTGTTCGGGAACGGAATATCCTAAACTACGTTAACCCCTGTCGTTACAACTGCCACTGAATCCATTGAGCTCCTGCAATCTTCACGGTGGTATCTTCCTCAAGCGTCACCCCTGCCTCTCTGCTGGGTCCTTAGCTTGGCACTCCAGATACTTCTCAAGCTTCACCCCACTGGCCTGCTTGGTCCCTGGCTTGACACACAAGGCTGTTCTGCAAGCGTCACCTCCACTGGCTGGGTCCATGACTTGATCACCGCCTGAAGTTTCCCGATTCTCCACCGTGCCCGTTCGGTGAGAATACTGCTCCAGTACTTGCTTCAGTTACTCACTGTTGTCCCTGGTAATAAGGCGGATGGTTCCTTAGTGGCGACAGCTTCCCCTCTACCTCTGACCAGTACGACACACGTCCACCCAGACAGCCGTCCAGGTGGCACAGAACACAGATCACCTGACTCCACCCAAATATATAGGCGCTCCCAGCAGGCCATGGGATTCAAAGAAACCCTTGCCCATTGGCTGAGATACCCACATACCCATAACTTGACCTTGCGTTGCCCTTCTCATATCTAGCACTACCAAGTGCCTGGCCAGCTAGTGGTAGTAGAGACAAGTGCAACCATGCCAAACTTAGGAAGGAATTAATAGATCTCTAACAATCAACCAGGAAAACTACTCCTGGCAAGTAAATTTATGAGGAGCATCCCTGCCTAAACTCCTGGGTTCTACAGGGAGATTGCCAGGAGGATGGGAAAGAGCTGTCTTTTCTCAGGCTGTACATGACACAGCTTCTTCTTGCCATGAGGGAGATAAGAGAGTTCACATCACTGTCCAGTGTGCACTTCACTGCTGCATATCGGGGGCCTAAACAGGATCCAGATCACTGAGTTAGGGGGTGCTGACAGTCAGAGTCACCTGGGTGGACTAATTGCTGTGTGTAACCAGATGGTGAGCTGCAATATCGCTGGAACAGGAGACCTGCTGCTGTACGATTTACTATCTGCTGCTAGAGATACTGACTATACAGCCACAACAAAAAATAAGAAAATAAAGTTCTCTTAAGAGGGTCAAATCAGAACACTATGGATGATAAAAACAAGCTTTAATTTTTGAGAAAATCACAACAATTAATTAGAAAAAATGGCAGTAGTACAAACTGGTTCTGGAACTTTATTCTCTTATTTTTTGTTATATGCCAATAGGGCAATCGGAACTGCATGCCATGGGAGACCGTGTGGATGAGGGTTGATTGCAAATAGTGATTTTTGAATTTACTTAAAATTATAATATTTATTAATAAATACGGTAGATCCAGGCAATCACCCCAATTTTTTGACCATACAGCCATCTTGCAGCCTTATTGCTTCCTGACTGGGGTTATTCTCCATGTCAATTTTGTTTATTGAATATTAAATAATAAAGACAGTTACAATTAGTAATAAATAGTTACAACAAATGGTAATATTAGTTAGGTATATGATGTACAGCCTGAGAAAAGACAGCTCTTTCCCATCCTCCTGGCAATCTCCCTGTAGAACCCAGGAGTTTAGGCAGGGATGCTCCTCATAAATTTACTTGCCAGGAGTAGTTTTCCTGGTTGATTGTTAGAGATCTATTAATTCCTTCCTAAGTACGGTAGATCCAGGCAATCACCCCAATTTTTTGACCATACAGCCATCTTGTAGCCTTATTGCTTCCTGACTGGGGTTATTCTCCATGTCAATTTTGTTTATTGAATATTAAATAATAAAGACAGTTACAATTAGTAATAAATAGTTACAACAAATGGTAATATTAGTTAGGTATATGATAATAAATTGGATGGAATTATACATATCTGAAGATTAGATATTTTACATAAACAGGTAATCAACTCGAAAATTAAATGTTAAGTTAATATAAACATGAATATGACATTTTTTATATGTGAATATGAGCTAATACACTTAGTTCCAGGCATATTCAATTAATATATAGTCACTATGGAAAGAAAGCTAATTGGAAATCAACTAATTCAATAAAAACTTCAAAAATGTATAATTATTGTAAGTAATAACCAATATAGTATTTATGTATAATACATTTCCATTTAAATATGGTAATAAAAAAAAAGGACAGAGAAATAGTAAAAGGGAAAGAATGAAGGTAAGAAAGAGAGAAAAGAGTCTAGGGTAAGAAAGTTCTCCGGAGCATCTATATTGTAAGAATATTAAGATAGTACAGAAGATAAATGTTCATGTTTAGTACTTGTTTCCACTCATATTGTTGTATAATATTAAGTATATCAAGGTCTTAATAGGGAATTGTCAGGAATCGTAGGAAGAAAATACGTCATCCAAGGGTTCCATATTTTCTCAAAATTTTGTATAGTATCATTGGTTATGGCTTCTGATTTGGAAAGGATCATTGCTTGGTGTATTCTGCTTTTAGCTTCAGAGATCATTAATGTATTGGTTTTCCAAGCTTTGGCAATGGTTTGCTTTGCGGCTGTGGTGATCTGGAGAAAAAGCCTAAATTGAGTGTAAGAAATATGAACTGGTTTTATATTTAAAAGCGCTATAGTCGTGTTTGGAATGATAGCTATCTTAAATATTTTAGATACCATGAGGAAAATTTCATTCCAGAACTTTTTTGCAATCGGACAATCCCAGAATGAATGTAAGTGCGTTCCCAGACCACCACAGCCACGAAAACAGAATGGGGAGCATTGAGGAGAATATTTTGCAATTTTAACCGGAACTAAGTACCAGTGCATGATTATTTTATAGTTTGTTTCCAAAGCAATTATATTTTGAGAAGACATTTTTGTATTGGTCCAGACTTTATTCCAGTTGGAAATGTTGATTTTTAGTTCCAAATTCTTTCTCCCATTTTTCCACATATGAAGGTAGCTTTGAGCCAGAAGTAGTGAACAGATGATTATATAACATTGAAATAAGACCTTTGGTATGAGGGTCTTGTTTACGTATACGTTTGAATTGCGACATGTTACTTAATTGATTAGTATCATGTAAATAAGGTTCAAAATAATTTTTGATTTGTAAGTAGCGAAAGAGTTCAGAAGCCGGGAGTTTGTGATGTTCACATATTTCAGGGAATGTTATGAATGAGGTTAATGTTAAAAAATCAGCTAATTGTGTTAGGCCAGCAGAAGTCAATTTTTTAAAGTATTAGGGTAAGTGTGGGCTGGGTAAAATTTGGGGTTCCTGATAAATGATATTAAAGGTGTATGTGGAGATTGCAAACCTTTGGTTATTTAAAATGTATCTCAAATGGTAATTGTATGTTTGATTATTTTATTTTCAATTATTTTATGGTCAGAAGAGGTATTTTCAATTATTTTATGGTCAGAAGAGGTAGACCATATTAGATTAGGTAAGGATGTTGGGTTACTATCAATTGTTTCAATTGCTACCCAAAGAGGGATTTCATGTTTTGTATGATATTTGTGGATATTCGCTATTTGTGCGGCATGGAAATAGGTGGTAAAATTGGGAAATCCTAGTCCACCTTTCAATTTTGGGAGATATAGAGTGTGCGAGGATAAGCGGGATTTTAGAGAGTTCCATATAAATGCCTGTGTTTTGCGTTGAAAATTTCTCAAGAAGTATGAGGGTATTTGGAATGGGTAAAACACGAAAAAGGTATAATATTTTTGGAAGTATAGTCATTTTTATGACATTTATTTGGCCTATCCATGATATTGGGAGAGTAGACCATTGTTTTAGATAATTAGTAATTTTCCATAATAGTGGGGGATAGTTAGCAGAGAATATGTCGGTGAGATCAGGAGTGAGAGTAATACCTAGATAAGTGAGGTGAGTAGATGACCAAGTAAAAGGGAGGGATGTTTTCGCATGCTGTAATGTATCTGGAGATATAGAAATATTTAGAGCTGTAGATTTTTGTGAATTTATTTTTAAACCTGATATTCGGGCAAATTGGTCTAATTTGTTGATAAGATTAGGGGAAGTATATGTGGGGAAGTCATAAGATGTCATCAGCAATGGTTGATGTCCTGCTAATTCTATACCTTTGATTGAGGGATCTGCACGAATGGATTGGGCAAGGGGTTCAATTAATAGGGAAAATAGGAGTGGGGAGAGAAGACATCCCTGGCGTGTACCTCTATTGATATCAAACATGTCAGACTTGTATCCTGCGTATTTAGCACAAGCTTTGGGTTTATTATACTGTATAATGATGAAAGCCAGCTTAGAAAGTGGGGGCCAAAACCCCTTTTTTGTAGAGCGAAATGTAAATATGACTATGATACCCTGTCAAAAGCTTTTTTGATGTTTAGTGATACAAGGCATGTAGGTATTCATCTAGTTTTAGCTGCTTGGATCAATAGGGCTGTTCTACGGACATTATCTGAAGCTTGGCGCAAGGGGATGAAACCTACTTGATCTTTGTTGATTAGGGAACCAATTATATTATTCAGCCAAAATGCCATAACTTTCACTAGTAGTTTTATGTCTAAATTTAATAAAGATATTGGCCTATAATTTGCACAGGCTGAGTCATCTGACCGAGGTTTAGGGATCATTGTTATTATTGCTGTACGGGTTTCTGATCTAAAAGATTGATTGTTGAGAAGGGAGTTGAATACTTCTGTCAGCATGGGAGTAAATACATGGGAGAATTTTTTGTAGTAGAGGGCTGAGAATCCGTTATGTCCTGGACGTTTGTTTGGTTTGAGGGATTTGATTGCCAGTTCAATTTCACTAGGGGTAATGGGATTTTCAAGACTGTCGTATTGTGTCTGAGATAGAGTTGGGAGACTTAATTGTGAGAAAAATGATTCTGCGTTGGATTGGTCAAAAGATCCTTATTTTTTATAGAGAGAGGTGAGATGTTTATGGAAGGTGTGTAAGATTTTTACAGGATTACTTGTGTATCTATATTGAGAGATTTTTAGTCTAATTGGTTTAAAAGGGTTATTTAGGTTTTTGAGTGCTCGGGCAAGGAGGGTACCTGGTTTATTTGCTTTAAAATAAAAATTTTGTTTAGATTTACGTAGTGTTTTGTCTACTGATTCTGATAAGAAGAGCTCAAGTTTTAAGCTAGCTTTATCTAGTTGTGACTTTGTGGTTGGAGTAGGGTTAGATTGAAAAATACTATGGCATTTATTAAACTCATTTTCTAGTTCTCGCTGTAATTTTTGCTTCTCTTTTTTAATATATAATGCTTGGCGTATACAATAACCTCTTAGAACAGGCTTGTGTGCTTCCCATAATGTCATTGGAGATGTGTCTGGAGATTTATTGTTGCCAATGTAGTCTTTTTTAGCGATTTCTAATTCAGCGGAATTTGACGGGTGAGACAACAATGAGTCATTAATATGCCAGGTGGGGTCATGTTTTTTTGGGATTAGTGAGGTAAAAGTAGATATAATAGCACAATGGTCAGTCCAAGTATACGGTTTAATAGATGAGGCTATTAATTCTGGGAACATACTCATAGAAATTAATATATGGTCAATGCGTGAGAATGATCTATGCGGGTGGGAGTAAAATGAGAATTGACGTCTGGTTGGGTTAATTTCACAATAATATAAAATAAGCTGCGCTGCAAATGAAAACAAATACACATAAATAAATGTGCAAAATCATAAACCAATTGAATGTCAAAAATAGCCTGAACATGTGTCCAGGACAAATAAATCACAAACAACAAGGATAAGTCCCTTATAAGGTGCTCAAATCAGCAGTAGATGTGAATCCCAAAAGATGTGTGTTCCCACATCTCAGGGTCACAGGGCACAGTTCCAAAGCACATACATCTTCCGTGAAAAAATCTGAAGTGACTTCAGATCAATGAAAACCCAAAGAAAAGGGATGATTGAGAATAGAATCATCCACCTGTAACATCAATGCCACTTACCGGATATAAAGATCTCTTTTTTAAGGAGATCCAAACCGCTTGTGGCTAATCACCCCAGCCATGGGTCTCTGTATTAGGCAGTAAACCTCTCCTAGATCCTCTGCACCAGGAATCCTCGGGATGTTCCGTAATTAGTTCCCCATGCAGGTAAAAAAAGCTCTCATAGTGTAATACTGCATTCAACAGTTTTAATAAAAGCCATAGATGTACACTTACATTTAAGTAGAAAATTAAAAGCAGGTCATAAAATTTTCGAGCCGGCCGGCTCTCGATATCTGGCCATTCCTTCCAGGACTTAGCGTTTGTTTACGGTGACGTGAGCACGCCGCTCCTCCCTACGCCGTTTTGTCACAGATGACGTCTTCCAGGGCACGAGCGGCGTGCTGACTCACTGCTATTTATGTTCTACAAGATGATGGGAACGCCCAGCTCAGAGCTCCGGGAATCCCCAACGTGACACTGCCATTTTGAAAGCGGGCAATTTGCCAATACAAGAAAGTTATGCGTACCAGACAGGAATCAACCGAGGTAGCTGCTGGATATTGATCAAGTGAGATCTATCTCTAAATTCGGGTATGCTGTTAGTAGAATGGGTGGACTCAAAGAATAAACCTTCCGGGTCATAGAACAACCTTATCTCGGAACTCCCAAGGCCACCTCTCAGCTTTCCCTACACAGAACAAAAATTGCCAGTACTGTAAGCCTGATGTTCCACTGGGCCTGTATCAAGCAAACCTAATATTACAGGGCTACATATCTGCCAAAGTGGAAGTTGATACACTCAGCCTCAACAGATGTCAAGTTAAAACATCTAGGGGAGTAACACACCACCACGGGATGCATCAACCACCGATGCACCCAGTGGTAGAGCTGACCACTCAACGGTTCCTTAGAAACCCCTCAGGTGGGCAAAACCACTCTAATAACAGTGATATATATTTAGTAGCACGGAATAAAGGAATTAATTATATTTCAAAAATGATATAGTAAAAAAGAGAAAAAAAATGATTTAATAATAACTAATTTAAAATTGATAAAAAATTTAACAAGATGGACAATATAACAAACAATGTGATAAGGGATAAAAAGACCCATAGAAAGCAAAGAGGAATCAGAGGGGAGAGGAGAGCACAGTAAAAAAAGGTCAAGAATGTGAGTGGGGATGGCATTTTTAATCTGAGCTCCCAAACCCTGACCCAACCCGAGATAGCTTTACTTAATAAAGGTTTGAAGTTTGCACCCCCAAAGAAACTTAACAAGTTTCAAACCTATATGGACATCCACAAATATGTCCGGAGAATTAACAGACTTTTCAACATTCGGGATTGGCTAATGCTTCCACATTTAATCCTCCCGGTATTTTGGCCCCCTCATTAAGGGTCTTTAGGGATGTTGTCCTCACAGATCTTGATTTAATTAAAAGCACCAACTGCAAGATGGATTCAAACCTTGAAAAGGGATTGGATTTACTTTGTAGTAATACAGAGTTGGTTATCCGCCCCGCGGAAGAAAGGTGGGGGAATTGTGGTTCTCGATCGGACCGACTATTTGCGGGAGATGTATAAAATTGTGGATGATCGAGATACTTACATTCCCCTACCAGGGAATCCTGTTATTCAATATAGGAATACGCTACAAACGTTGGTCCATAAAGGTTCCATAAAGGTTCCGAATTGGGTATACTCAATGAGAAGGAAAAAAATTTCCTTATACCCAAGGCTCCGAGAGTCCCAGTATTATATTGCTTGCCCAAGATTCATAAGAGTCTTACTTACGGGTGGGCAAGTATATAGACCACTTCCTTCAACCTTTGGTGCAACAAATGCCGTCCTATTTGAAGGACACTAGACAGGTAATCAATTTGTTGTCACAGTTTAAATCAAGTGAGCATATTTGGATGGTGACGGCAGATGTTGCACCGCTATACACCATCATTGCACACAATTTGGGGATTGCAGCAGTTAGATACTATTTGAATCTATTCTCCAGTATACCTGAACAACAACAGGCCTTCATTATGGATCTGTTGGAATTTGCAGCAAACCATAATTATTTCTAGTTTGACCATAAGTATTATAGACAACAGCGTGGTGTGGCTATGGGGGCTATGTATGCCCCCAGCCTGGCCAATATATTCATGGCCAAGTGGGAGGAAGACGTCACCTTTTAAGACCGGAGCCCATATTTGATCCTTTGGGCTAGGTACATTGATGACGTCCTCCTCCTATGGGATGGCACTAAGCTGCAACTAGATGAGTTTTTCTCTCTACTTAATACTAAATAACTCTCTAATTAATACTAATGATCGGGGCATTAGATTTGTTCATGAGGCGAGCCAACAGCAAATTAATTTTCTGGATCTTACTATAATCAAAGATGGTGATCTGTTTATTTGTTTTCATTTGCAGCGCAGCTTATGTTATATTATTGTGTCTTAGTGTGTGTATCTAACATTCAAGCTGCAGCAGCATAATTTTATTCAATTAACTCTAGCACATTTTTACTGACAGCGCAGTATTTCACCTTGAGCTGTGTTAATTTCACGCCATGAATATTCTAGGAGGAGTCTTTGGAAAGATTTGGATTAAGAATTAGACGTAGTTGGAGTTGGGGATTTATCAAGGTAAGGGTATAGTGTTTAGTTTGAATCTCCACATATCAAAAGTGTACCTTGTTTGTGAGTGTCTATTATTTGAAGTAAATGGGAGAGAAATGATGTTGGTCTCTTATTTGGAGCGTAGTAAGAGACTACTGTAATTGGGATGTCACATAGATGACCCGTGAGTATAAGGTAACGGCCTTCTGGATCCTTGATTTCTGCTAAGGGGGAAAAAGGTGTGGATCGATGGAAAGCTATTAATACACCTTAGTGTTTGGATTTGGCTGAGGCAGTAAAAACCTGGGGGTAACTTGAACCAAAGTATTTAGGTGTTGAAGAATCAGTAAAGTGTGTCTCTTGGAGACACACTATGTGAGCTTTAGATGAAGACAATGACCTGAACACTTTTGTTCGCTTTTGGGGAATGTTTAGTAGTTTAAATATGTGATAAAAAATAAAATGTTGGCGTACCAGGTGTGCATGTCTAGCAGACCTGGAGGCACAAAATCTGTCTGGGGAGCCCCCCTTACCAGAACTGAAGTGGAGGAGAGTCCCAAGACAGAAAAAAAAGGGGATGCAGTGACCGCTTCCCAGGTTCTTCATGGCAAAAATCTAAAAATCTAACAGTTAAACTTAGACAACCTTTTTGGTAATATAGTTAGATATAAACTTATATGAGAGCAAAAAATAGATAATTCTCTATTTAATGACTAAAATAATTAAATAAAAAGTAGGTACTACTATTTTAGTTCAGAAATGTGTGTTTTATTGGATACCTCTATTCAGAAGTATTATGCCCCATACACACGATCATTTTTAATGTCATTTTTAAAACTGACGTTTTTCTCGTCATTTTTTTTCTTGTTTCCTCTCAAGCCTGTCTTGCGTACACACCATCATTTAAAAAAATGTTCAAGCAAAGCGCGGTGACGTACACCACGTACGACGGCACTATAAAGGGGAAGTTCCGTTCGAATGGCGCCACCCTTCATGTTAGCAAAGTTTGGTGAGAGACGATTCCCTCTTTTCAGTCTAGTGCTTTTCAGTCCGTTACAGCGTGACGAATGTGCTATCTCCATTACGAACGCTAGTTTTACCAGAACGAGCGCTCCCGTCTCATACTTGATTCTGAGCATGCGCATTTTTTTTCACGTCGTTAAAGCATACACACTATCGTTTTTCACGTCGTTAAAAAAAACGACATGAAAAACGACGTGAAAAAAGAGAGCATGTTCGAAATTTTTAATGCCCGTTTTTCATGTCGTTAAAAATGCTCTGGAGCATACACACGATCATTTTTAATGGCCATCTTTTTAATGGCATTTTTAACGGCATGAAAAATGATCGTGTGTATGGGGCATTAGGTTAATTGCTCTAGGGTTATCAGAGGTGGGAAAGGTAGGGTATACTTTTGGAGTCAGATTAGTGAGAGTATTTGTTGAAATGATTCATTTAAGTAGATGGAGCATTTGGAGTATAGTTTAGTTTTGTAGTTTACAAATGGGGAGGGAGAAGGGGAAAAATAAAAATAAAAACAAGGGATGGGGTAGGGGAGGGGGGGAGGGGAGGGGGTTTAGGGAGCTAAGTGAGAAGGGGGAATAACGGGGAGGGAAAGGGGAGAGGGATTAAAGAGGGAGGAAGTAGAAGTAAATAAGGGATATGTGAACATACAGTTGCAATAAAAAGTATGTGAACCCTTTTGGAATGATATGGATTTCTGCACAACTTGGTCATAAAATGTGATCTGATCTTCATCTAAGTCACAACAATAGACAATCACAGTCTGCTTAAACTAATAACACACAAATAATTAAATGTTACCATGTTTTTATTGAACACACCATGTAAACATTCACAGTGCAGGTGGGAAAAGTATGTGAACCCCTGGACTAATGAGATCTCCAAGAGCTAATTGGAGTGAGGTGTCAGCCAACTGGAGTCCAATCAATGAGATGAGATTGGAGGTGTTGGTTACAGCTGCCCTGCCCTCTAAAAACACACACCAGTTCAGGGTTTGCTTTTCACAAGAAGCATTGCCTGATGTGACTGATGCCTCGCACAAAAAAGCTCTCAGAAGACCTACGATTAAGAATTGTTGACTTGCATAAAGCCGGAAAGAGTTATAAAGGTATCTCCAAAAGCCTTGCTGTTCATCAGTCCACGGTAAGACAAATTGTCTATAAATGGAGAAAGTTCAGTACTGCTGCTACTCTCCCTAGGAGTGGGCGTCCTGTAAAGATGACTGCAAGAGCACAGCACAGACTGCTCAATGAGGTGAAGAAGAATACTAGAGTGTCAGCTAAAGACTTACAAAAGTCTCTGGCATATGCTAATATCCCTGTTAGCGAATCTACGATACGTAAAACTCTAAACAAGAATGGAATTCATGGGAGGATACCACAGAGGAAACCACTGCTGTCCAAAAAAAAACATTGCTGCACGTTTACAGTTTGCACAAGAGCACCTGGATGTTCCACAGCAGTACTGGCAAAATATTCTGTGGACAGATGAAACCAAAGTTGAGTTGTTTGGAAGAAACACACAACACTATGTGTAGAAAAAAAGAGGCCCAGAACACCAACATCAAAACATCATCCCAACTGTGAAGTATGGTGGTGGTGGCATCATGGTTTGGGGCTGCTTTGCTGCGTCAGGGCCTGGACGGATTGCTATCATCAAAGGAAAAATGAATTCCCAAGTTTATCAAGACATTTTTCAGTAGAACTTAAGGCCATCTGTCCACCAGCTGAAGCTCAACAGAAGATGGGTGTTGCAACAGGACAACGACCCAAAGTATAAAAGTAAATCAACAACAGAATGGCTTAAACAGAAGAAAATACGCCTTCTGGAGTGGCCCAGTCAGAGTCCTGATCTCAACCCGATTGAGATGCTGTGGCATGACCTCAAGAAAGCGATATACACCAGACATCCCAAGAATATTGCTGAACTGAAACAGTTCTGTAAAGAGGAATGGTCAAGAATTAGTCCTGACCGTTGTGCACGTCTGATCTGCAACTACAGGAAACGTTTGGTTGAAGTTATTGCTGCCAAAGGAGGTTCAACCAGTTATTAAATCCAAGGGTTCACATACTTTTTCAACCTGCACTGTGAATATTTACATGGTGTGTTCAATGAAAACATGGTAACATTTAATTCTTTGTGTGTTATTAGTTTAAGCAGACTGTGATTGTATATTGTTGTGACTTAGATGAAGATCAGATCACATTTTATGACCAATTTGTGCAGAAATCCATATCATTCCAAAAGGGTTCACATACTTTTTATTGCAACTGTATACTCTTATACTTAACCTTTGTGATTAGGAAATCTTAACTGATGTGTTTTGAGTTCAATACATAGGCCAAACTAGAGTTTGGATAATTCAATCATGAAGTTGAGGGAGTTCTTTGTATAATGTAGAGATTATTCAATCCATAGAGTCTGGAAGATCCAATTCTGGGGAGTTGAAGCAACCTCTTTTGGATGTAGCTTGTTTGCTTCTGTCAGTTTCAGGTTTTGATGAATTTTGTGGAGAGCTGGATAACGTGCGCCGGCGAGGAGTTGTAGATAATTTGTTGTATAGCTGGAGTTTTTGCAGTGTGGTCCGTAGTTCTTCCGTGGATCTACTTGTGTATTTGGTTCCTTGGTGGGCGAATCGAACAGCGAATGGGAATCCCCATTGATGAGGGATGTGGTGGTGTTGGAGATTTTGAAGTAGGGGTTTCATCTCACGCCGTTTGGCTATTGTTATTGGCGATAAATCTGAGAATATTTGATAAGAATGTCCTTGAAAAGTTAGGGTTTCTTTAATCCTGGCTGCGGCCATAAGCTGATCCTTAGTACGGAAGAAATGGAATTTAGTAATTATGTCACGCGGAGGTCCTTCTGTTTTGCATGGTGCTAATGCTCTGTGAATTCTATCGAATTCCAGTCTCTCAATAGGGATGGAAGGGGACAATTCCTGAAAGAGCGCTGTCATGGACGATTGAAGATCAGTGATTGATTCAGGTATACCTCTTATGCGGAGGTTTGATCGTCGTGCTCTGTTTTCAAAGTCTTCCAAACGTGTTTGCAAAGTCAAATTTTCATCTCTGAGTAGCTCAAGTTTGTTGTCATGGGAAACTACATTGGTTTAAATGTCATCCATTCTGCATTCTAAGTCTGCAGTACGTTGGCCTAAGTCACGAATCTCTTTAGTCAATTTCTCTGTTATTTGGTCAGAGGTCTGTTGCAGAGCTTTATGAAGCATCTTCTCTATTTGTTTAAAAATATTTGGGTGTAATGTCTCAGTTTATTGTGTTAAAGAACCGGCACTTTGTTCATATTCTGTGTAATTTGAGTCCTGTGAAGAACTCAGCTGTTTTCTGTAAGCGCAGGCTTTAGCTGTGTGAGGTGAATTAGAAAGTGCCATTACAACAGAGCCTCTAAGCGTTTTTTCTTTGTGTGTTTTTGTCTTGGCTTTCCTGCGGGTCACTCCAAAAACCATACTATTATGTTCCCAGGGCGTTAGGGAAGATTATGGAGTAGTTTTTGATTATTTACCCTGTCATTCAGGTGTCCGTGGAAGCCGTGAAGACCTGAGAAGAACGGAGCCTCAGCAGAACAAGTCTGACACCGTCAGCTCCATCCCTCCTTCTGACTGGGGTTATTCTCATGTGCACCCCAACGCTAGCCAGCTGAAGAGTTGGACCTTAAGACTGTCCCTTTACAGCTGCTACACAGGGACCTTGACTTATTGCTTATGCTAAGAGGTACCTCCCAGGGAATATTGCATCATATCTTAGCCATTTAAGTGAATTAGTTATTTTATTATTATACATATTGAAGTTAATGCTTATATGCACTGTTTATGGCTGACTTTTCTGATTTATGTGATGATTTCAGTCTAGTGGTACAGTAAGTTACTTTGGCATAGTGATTATACTGTCTAGCGGACTGTGTCTGAACCTTCCTTCTGTGTGTTCATTTCTGCTAAAACCACCACTTATTCTAACCCGTACAAATACACTGAGTTCATTTAACTAAATAGGTAATAGGGATGCATGTGATTCCCAGAACTGAAGAAGTTGAATAAACTCTTGAGGACTTGCTTGCTAAGAACGGACTTCAAATTCTCTGTGGGAATGATGATGCAGCTAGAATAACATCAAAAAATAAATGTTCCAACTGAAGATGCAGGTGCTGTTGTTTGCAGGGATTCCAAAGCACCTGGCTTCTGCTGTCCCAAGCTAGAGATATGAAAATTGCGCTGGCTCTAAGCTATCCCTTGGTCCTAGACATGTAAAGTATTGCAACTCACTGTCTTGTACACGCTTGGGGTAAGTTGAAATGGAAATTACTTACTCAGTTCCTTTTAGTAGTTCCTGAAATTCAATAGACATGTGCATTCGTTTTCGTCCGAATGCATTTTCGTCCGAATTTCGGGGATTTTCGCGTTCGTTTTAACACGCAGAGTCCGAAATCCAAAAGATCCGACATAAAAAATGCTTTATTTTCGTTTCCTTGCGACAACAGAAGATTCGACATGACGCTGACAATAGCGATCTGTGTCTATCGAACCTGCGAGTGAATGTGCCTAACCTAACTCTATTAGTCCGAGATTATTCGAGATAGAGAGAAAAGAGTCGACATTATAGAGACATGAAGATTCGATGAAGCAGCTAAAAACATGTGATCGCCACGAGCGGACATTTATGGTTAAATGCTCAACCCATAGGCTATAGAAGAATTCTAATGTTGGTTGACTAGTAATAATAATTAATAAATTGAATTATTACTAGTCATACAAACATAGATCCCAACTGTCCCTGATTTTGAGGGACAGCCCCTGATTTGGAGCAATGTCCCTCTGTCCCTCATTCCTCCTCATTTGTCCCTCATTTTGGTCTGATCCTCATAGTTGTATATAAAATGCACTCTTTAGGGAGCTCTGAAGATGGCTGCTTGAGCCAGTAGCTCCTCACCACCCCAGCACAGCGGCACCCATAACTCCGGTTCTACTGAACTAAATTTGGAACCACTGGTATCCACAGAACCCCCAGACTCCCGCCCCCCCCCCCCCCATCTATAAATAATAATTTTTACGGCTCAATGGAAGCCGCAACGGTCGATCGAAATTCCGCCCGAAAATCCAAGATGGCCACCGAGTCACAGATTGTTTGTGACAGTGCTGAGGTAAATTCAAAGGGAATTAATATGGCAGATCTGATAGCCCAACAATGTTCCTCACACGCATCTGGCTTTATTATACAGACTATCTCTCCATCTCATCCCCCTCATGAATCCCTGAGGGAACATTTTCAGAACTCAGCATTAACCCCTTTGGCTAATCCTATTATGGATCAGGACAGCTCTTGTCCTGTCAGCTCTCTGGCCAATACATCTACATTTTCTATGGCCAACTTGTACCAGACCCTGGCTGAATTACTTGATAGGGGCCTCTCTCAAACTGCGGCTAAAATCACGGGAGAATTAAAGGCTGATTTTCAGAATTTAGGAGCCAGAATTGAGAACATAGAGTGTAAGTTGGATCAAACAGTGTCCGCCACAAATCAAAATGCAGAACAAGTCCATTTTATTCAAGAACAATTAGATACAGCTTTGTCTAGGATCGACGATTTGGAAAATAGGTCCAGGAGATATAATATCCGTATTAGAGGACTTCCAGAAACCATAACTGACATCCTGGCAGCGATTCAAAATATGATTCAATCCCTAATCCCAGAAATTCCACAAGACCGCCTGGAGCTAGATAGAGCACATAGGGCCTTAGGTCCTCTAAGGAAAGATGGTCTACCGAGAGACACAATAATTAAACCCCATTTCTATGCGATAAAGGAGGAAATTATGAGCAAGGCGCGAAATATGTCTACGATTCTATGCCTGGGTCATAAAATCCAATTATATGCAGACATCTCTCCCTCTACAATGCAACGCAGACGTGCAATGAAGCCTCTACTTCTAGCCCTCATACAAAAAGACATTAAATACAAGTGGGCATTCCCTTTTGCAGTAAAATTCTCTTACAAAGGGAAGAATCATTCCTTTTCTACTTTTCCTGACGGCGAAAAACTGTTATTGAATCTCAAGATCATCACTCAAGAAAATGACATGGACACTTCTCGAAGTGGCCCACAATCTTCAAAGAGACCGAACCCTACCAGCCCTCAATCTCCCTTGTGGACCAGGGCAAGAACCAAGAAAGCCAAAGACAATGGTCCCGCTTGAAGAGACCCAAGCTCACAATTTATACTTTGTACTCCTCGATTCCCATGAGTTCCAGGAAAGATTTATTCTAAGAGTCTGGAACGAATGTTTTTTTTTTTGTTCTGATTGTTTAAATTTTTCCAAAATGTTTTGCAAGGGGTTTTTATCCCCCTCTCAATTTTTCTGAGTTCGATCTACTACTTGTAGAGTTCTTTGTCCAATTTAGGGGGGTGAGACTCTCGCTCCTCTATCCACTTCAGGGGGGAGAAGTGGGGGTCCCTCCGGACAGACCTGAATATGGTAGATCTAGTAAGTCTTTAGTTTTTTTTAAGGGGCGCCCTGGCTGGGGTGGGTCCCATGTGCTTCCACCTTTCCCCTGAGTCTCCTAGAGACTTTGTGGAAGGAATAGCCTTTTCCTTAGGGAATGGGCTTTTCATTTTCTACCTGGGTAGAAGTTTTGGGGAGAAATTTATCCTCCTTGAGATCTTTTTCATCCTTTTTTCGTTTTTTTTTATTTAAATTTTATTTTTTTATTACTGTTTTTCTATGACAATTTTTTACTCTTCTTATTTTTTCCACTTTTTCATTCCTTTTTTCTCCTTTCCTATCTCTAATCCTATTATCACATGCCTGGCAGTTCTGGTTTTTGCAGATTCAATTGAAGGTACCCGCAACATGATCCTTTGGCTTTTGATTACCCGTCTAGAACACTTACAGATCCTGAGGATGGTGTATTGCGGTAAGGTAGATATAGTGGATGACGATGGCAGCTCCCTCCCTGAGTCCCATGGCTGATTCCGTACTAGGTTCACTCAAAATAGCTACACATAATGTTCAAGGCATGAATTCCCCTGTTAAGAGACGCAAACTCTTTGACTCTTATAAATCCCTGGGTATTGACATACTCATGATTCAGGAAACCCATTTTCCTAGGCAATTCAATCCCAGCTTTATACACTCCTGATTCCCACAATTTTTTTTAGCTAATGCCGAAAAGAAAACTAAGGGTGTGGCTATTTGTATTTCAAAATCATGCCAGTTTAGTTTCATATCTGATTTCAAAGATCCTGAGGGCAGGTTTATACTGGTTAAGGGCACAATAGAGGGACAAATATATTCTCTGATTTCATATTATTCCCCCAATTCAGGGCAAGATACATTTTTCCGATTCATCCTGGACACCCTATCTCCTCAATTAGAGGGCACAATCATTTGGGGGGGAGATTCCAATGCAGCATTTGATCAGGGGTTGGACAAATCCAAACCCCCCTCGACCCAATTAACCAGACCCACTAAGATAAGCCTGAAAATAGCTAGACTTTTGCATGATAAAGGCCTAGCTGATGTATGGCGAGAATCTAATCCTTCTATAAGAGATTATACTCATTACTCTCACCCACACAACACCTACTCTAGGATTGACCATATCCTGGTTCCTTCCTATATTCTCCCAGATGTTATTAAATCAATCATCAAAGACACGGTCCTTTCTGATCACTCCATGGTTGTCATGTTCCTACGCATTAAAACTGGTAGATCAAAGGGGGGTAATTGGAGACTAAATAAGTCTTTACTTTCCGATCCAGCCATACAAATGGAAATAAATAAAGCTCTTCAAGAATACTTCAGCTTTAATGATATAGAAAATGTTTCCGCCGAAGTCCTTTGGGCTGCTCATAAGGCCTTTATTAGGGGCAAGCTTATCCAAATTTCGACAAGAATCAAAAAGGAAAGGGAAGCGGACATTGATAGATTGGAGAGATCATACAGGACCCTGAGAACACAGCATAAAAGGAAACCTTCTCTATCCTTATTGTCTAAGATTGAAAGGAGTAAACTAGAACTCAATTTAGCACTCACTACAAAAGCGGAGAAATCTCTCCGTTGGACAAGTAATACATTTTATACTCAAACAGGTAAAATAGGTAGAATGTTGGCATCCAAATTGTCTCCTAAAACGAGAGTTTATTCCATACCTAAGATCCGCATTGCTGGACAGGACCCCACGGCTAACCCTGAAAAGATACTAAAGGCTTTTCAGACATTTTATTCCGAACTCTATAGCGACCCTTCAAATATACCCATGAACTCGGTATCCTCATACCTAGATGGCCTCCCTATTCCATCCTTGAATATGGAACATAGAGATATCCTAGAAGCTCCCTTCTCTGTTGAAGAGGTTACAGCAGTAATTCAAGATCTCAGGGCGGGATCAGCCCCGGGACCTGATGGATTATCAGCTCCCTACTACAAAGCCTTCAAGGACACCCTTACCCCATATTTAACAATTTTTTTTAATTTTACTACAAGGGGTTCCCAATTAGGTACACAACTTAATACAGCCTACATTACTGTTATACCCAAACCGGATAAAAACACAAAAGAAGTTTCCAATTATCGCCCTATTTCTTTGATAAATAATGATTTGAAAATTCTCACTAAAAGTTTAGCGAATCGCCTCTCCTCTTTTATTACTAAATATATTCACAAGGATCAGGTAGGATTTATGCCAGGAAGACAAGGCCCAGATCAAGTGAGAAGAGCGATTGATATTATCTCCCTTTTGCAGTCCAACTGGGACGGAGGTCAAAAACAACAGGGTTTCCTGTTAGCACTTGATCTGGAGAAGGCCTTCGACTCTGTATCCTGGCAATACTTTTTTCCCCTATTAGAACGATGGGGTTTTGGCCCACGTTTTATGGGAGTTATTAGAGCTCTGTATTCTCAACCTAAAGCTCAAATTCGTATACAGGGATATTATTCCTCTCCGATAAATATAGCCAGGGGTACAAGACAAGGTTGCCCACTATCCCCTATTGTCTTTGCTATGGCCATTGAAAGCTTGGCCATAGCCATTAGACAAAATTCTGACATTAAAGGCGTAACCTGTGGGAATCAGATGCATAAATGCGGACTTTTCGCAGATGATTTGCTTCTCTTTCTTACCTCTCCCATTACCTCCCTCCCGAATCTTTATAAAGTAATTTCTGATTTTTCTAATATTTCAGGACTCAGGGTCAATTTTGCCAAGTCACAGGCACTAAATATTTCCCTCCCGTTACCCATAGTTTCCCTCATCAAACAGTCTTTCAAATTTGGATGGAATTCTTCTCATATTAAATATCTGGGAATCTTTCTGACTGCTCGAACAGAATCTCTTTACACAAGTAACTATCCTCCCCTATTCCATAAAATTATTACAGATCTTAAAAATTGGGACAAATTCGAACTATCTTGGTTGGGCAGGATTAATTCAGTGAAAATGACATTACTCCCTAGAATTTTATATCTATTTCGTTCCCTCCCCATTCCCATCAGGAAAGATCAGATAAATTCCTTACAAAGTAAAATTCTCACATTCGTATGGGGCAAATCTAGTTACAGAGTTCCCCAAAACACCCTATATTTAAATAGGAAGAAGGGAGGGGTGGGTTTGCCTAACTTATATAATTATTTTTTAGCTGCCAGACTAGCACAATTATCTATATTTTATTCCAAGAATGAAAAACCGGACTGGGTGCTGATAGAAGAACAAGCGGTACCACAATTATCCTTAGAGTACCTGCTTTGGTGCCCACAAAGACAGAGACCACCTATTTTATCCCCTTCCTTATCTCAATCATTTGCCCTTTGGGACAGACTCCGTCCTCTTCCCACTCTAGTGTCTGTAGCACAACCACTAGCACACATTTTTAATAATCCAAAATTCTTTCCCGGTATGGATACCGAGGCCCTCAGTTGGTGGACAAACAAAGATCTATATAGGATAGGACAATACTTTACAAATCGGGGTCCTATTACCATGCCCCATTGTCTAAATAAATTTGACCTCCCTGACTCTGAAAAATTTAGATTTGAACAGATTTCACAATTCTTGAATGATATTTGGACGGAGAAACCTCTTCCTCCCAAATTTACGGACTATGAGATCTGGTGCGGATCGGCCGTGGGACAAAGGGGGGGCATTTCTGTCATCTACTCTTCACTTACTTGTACAGCTACTAAAACCTCATACATGAAAGCATGGGAAGATGACCTCCAGCTAAATTGGGATCTAGGATCCTGGCAAAAGGCCAACTTTCGCTCATTCCACAGTATTTTGAACACCTCCCTCATGGAAGCTAACTTAAAAGTTGTCATGAGATGGTATATGACTCCCATCAGGCTTGCATCCATCTACCCAGAATCGGATCCCAACTGCTTTAGAGGCTGCCATTTATTGGGCTCGATGGTGCATATCTGGTGGGAATGTCCTAGGATTAGGCCGATCTGGAAGAAAATTTTTAATCTCATATTTAAGGTCACTTCGTGTTCAGTACCTAGGTCAGTTTCTGTTGCTCTCCTCAATGACAATATTCCCAACGTTTCTAAACCAACTAGAAAACTGATTCACTTTATACTTCTGGGGACTAAAATTATTATTGCTAGATCTTGGAGGAAGCCCAGGGTATCCATTAAGGCTATACACAATAAGATCTCTTGGATTATGGCTCAAGAGAAGATGGTTAGCATATCAACTAATTTAATCCCTAAATTTGAGGCAATATGGGAACCTTGGGCAGTTTTCTGTGGCGTTTCTTTGAAGGTCAGGCATGACCCTGACCGCTCTAATTCCTAATGGGCCTCATGTTCGGCATGTGATTTCTTCTTATTTCTTTCTTCTTCTATTCTATCTTTTCTTGGTTCTTTTATCTTTTGTTTTATTTATTTTTCTTTTATTTTTGTTTCGATACTTAAACATGATTCAAAGATTTGATATCATTATTTACTGTGTTCTTATTGCGGTATTTCCGAGTCTTAAATTTGATAGGCGTTATTGTATATGAGTATAGTACTGTTCTTCATTAAGATTCCGAGTTCCTTTTTATTGGTTTCATATGAGGATGGCGGGCTGGGGGGGGGGCCTGACCTGGGCGCAGGATGATCCCGTTAGGGGCGTCCAGGTGGGGTGTGACTTCCCTGAATGCCTATTTTTCATTTTTTTTTTTTTTTTAATCTCTTGATGAGAACATTGTGACATAAACAATTGGAAATAACCCTTTGTCATGTTTAAACAACAATTTTTTAAGATTTTCTGTACATGTCTTGAATTGAAAAATAAAAATTTATTGAAAGAAAAATGCACTCTTTATCTTTCAAAAAGTGTTTTCCAGTGCTAAACATATCATCCAATTTGTAAATTGCTGCATTTGTAAATTTCAAAAGCCAATATAAAGAAATAGTAGTGGTAAATTATAAAAAAAAAAAAAAAAGCTCTTGTGAGTTTAACTAAACTTTTTGGGGGGTTACTTCTCCTTTAAGGGGGTGTGGTAGGGGGCGTGAACTTTTCCTACATACTTTTGCTAGTAGGTGTCCCTCATTCCCATCTCAAAAAGTTGGGAGGTATGATACAACATTAGAATTCTTCTATAGCCTGTGAGCGGAGCATTTGACCGGAAATGTACGATTGCGGCGTCGTACAGCTTAGCTGCTTCGTCGAATCTTCTTAGAACATTCAACAGACACCATAAACCCTCAATTGACAGTTTCGACCTTAATTAACCACTTCTCCACCGGACCTATTCTGGCACTTCTCTCCTTCATGTAAAAATCATAATTTTTTTGCTAGAAAATTAATCAGAACCCCCAAACATTATATATTTTTTTTTTTTTAGCAGACACCCTAGGGAAAAAAATGGCGGTCATTGCAACTTTTTACCTTGCACTGTATTTGCACAATAATTTTTCAAAGCCTTTTTTGAGGAAAAAAAAACGGTTTCACGAATTAAAAAATAACAAAACAGTAAAGTTAGCCCAATTTTTTTGTATAATGTGAAAGATGCTGTTACGCCAAGTAAATAGAAACCTAACATGTCACGCTTTAAAATTGCGCACACTCATGGAATGGCGCCAAACTTCGGTACTTAAAAATCTCCATAGGCAACGCTTTAATTTTTTTTACAGGTTACTATTTTCGAGTTACAGAGGAGGTCTAGTGCTAGAATTGTTGCTCACACTCTACCGCACGCGGCGATACCTCACATGTGGGCTTTGAACTGCGTTTACATATGTGGGCGGGACTTACATGCATGTTCGCTTCTGAGCGCGAGCTACCGCGTTTTACATATTTTTTTTTTTTTTACTGATTTTTTTTATTTTGACACTTTTTTTTTACATATATTTTTTTTTTTATCACTTTTATTCCTATATCAAGGAATGTAAACATCCCTTGTAATAGGAATCATTGTGACAGGTCCTCTTTATGGAGAGATGCGGGGTCAATAAGACCCCACATCTCTCCTCCAGGCTGGAAAGCATGAGATCGGTGAAATTCACTGATCTCATGCCGACAGCCACAATTGCGGCTTTGTTTACTTCCGGGTACCGGGCGTGACATCACAACGTCGCGCCCGGGATTCCGACGGTCATAGAGATGACTGGTGACCATCTGGTCACCGGAAATCTCTATGATCCTCATGCGGCGCTGGCCGATTCGTTCTCCGGGCCCCCGATGGCACGGGAGAGCCCGGAGAAGCACCGGATGGCGGCGGGAGGGGGGGATGTCCCCTCCCGCCGCCTTTAAGAACGATCAAGCGGCGGAACTGTCGCTATGATCATTCTTATGGTGCGCAGAATCGCCGGCATGACATAATGAAATCGGAATGATGCCTGTAGCTGCAGGCATCATTCAGATATCCCCCCTCAAAGTTAAGGACATCATATGACGTCCTTGGTGGAGAAGTGGTTAATTCGGATTTTCAGACAAATGCATTTTTTAACGAAACAAAATAAATGCAAACTAATTTCGGGAGTAACAAAATAAATGAATTTTTCGGACGAAAACAAAATTCCCGAAATGAAATATTGCACATGTCTGGAATTCAAGAGGTTGCTGTATGGGCACACTGCTATATAAGCTAGGACCAACTAACAACCAATCAGCTGCTAGTTGACTCACTTTAACCACTTCAGCCCCGGACCATTTGGCTGGCCAAAGACCAGAGCACTTTTTGCAATTCGGCACTGCGTCACTTTAACTGACAATTGCGCGGTCGTGCGACGTGGCTCCCAAACAAAATTGATGTCCTTTTTTCCCCACAAATAGAGCTTCCTTTTGGTGGTATTTGATCACCTCTGCGGTTTTTATTTTTTGCGCTATAAACAAAAACAGAGCGACAATTTTGAAAAAAAGCTAAATTTTTTACTTTTTGCTATAATAAATATCCCCAAAAAATATATAAAAAAACATATTTTTCCCTCAGTTTGGGCCAATATGTATTCTTCTACATATTTTTGGTAAAAAAAACCCGCAATAAGCGTTTATTGATTGGTTTGCACAAAAGTTATAGCGTCTACAATATAGGGCATAGTTTTATGGCATGTTTATTAATATATTTTTTTTACTAGTAATGGCAGCGATCAGCTTTTTTATCGTGACTGCGACATTATGGCGGACACATCAGACACTTTTGGTGCTATTTTGGGACCATTCACATTTACACAACGATCAGTGCTAGAAATATGCACTTATTCCTCTGTAAATGTGACTGGCAGTGAAGGGGTTAACCAGGAGGGGGCGCTGAAGGGGTTAAGTGTGTCCTAGGGATGTGTTCTAACTGTAGGGGGGCTGGGCTACGTGTGACACGACACTGATCACAGCTCCCGATTACAGGGAGCTGTTATCAGTGTCCTGTCATTAGGAAGAATGTGCAAATGCTTGTTTACATCAGCATTTCCCCCTTCTTCCTCTCCGTGAGACGATCGTGGGTATCCCCGCGGACATCGAGTTGGCTGGACCCGCGATCACACTCATGGGGCTAGCAGCGTGCTCGCCCACAATGCCGCCTCTTAAAGGCGACGAACAGGTACGTTGATATGCCTGTCCTTGCCATTCTGCCGACATGTATTGGCATGAGCCGGTCGGCAAGTGGTTAAGTATTATTGTTATATGTTTCTTTATTTTTATCTGTATCTGTCATTACTTTTAATAAATGTTATACTTATAATTATTTGTGTGATCTCTCTGTGCACATATCGAACACAACCCCAAAAAAAGTAAACATCACGTGACTGTGATACAAGATCAGTGAAGTGCCCATTTAATCTGGTGGTCAGTGAATTGTCCATTTACATTGTTGGCCAATTAAGAGCTCATGTACATTGGTGGTCATTGGAGAAGTGTCTCATTAGATTGGCGGTTGGTGGAGGAAAGACTCAAATACATATTGGTGGTCAGTGAAGAAGGGCTCCATTAGATCAGTGGTCGGTGGAGGAAAGACTCAAGTCAATGAGAAAGGGCCCCATTACAATGGTAGTCACTAGGGAGCATGCTCCTTGGTACCAGTAATAAGTTATCCAAGAGACAGAAATTTTAATTGCTCATGGAACCACAAGCAACCCCTAGAAGGGCCCCATTCCATTGATGGTCTCTAAGAAAAATGCTGCAAGGCTCCTTGGTGTCAGCGATAACTTAACCAATAGGAGAAGATTTTTCATTGCTCACGGAACCCCTAACAACCTATGGAGGAACCCTGGTTGAGAAAGCTAATCTACGGTATATCATCAGGTATTCCATGTTTAAGGATGTAGATAGAGAAAAGTGACCTCTGTACCCTCTAGTCCCACCATGACCCCAGTGATGGAACACTGGCAGTGGTGTGGATAGGTGTTCTGTCTCAACTACAAAGCGATAAAGTTCATCTCCAGGTTTAAGTAGGCCTTACTCAAGCTGGTTTGATATTCATCCCTTGCATCGATACAGGCAGTTTAACTCAATGAATAAACTCACAGTTAGGACGACAGACGATGAATCCTTTCCAATGTTCCGTTTAATGATGGATATTCATAGGTAGAAAAACGTTGCAGTTGTAAGCCACATGTAAGATGTTTAGCATGGAAGATATACAGGAGTAGTGATGAGCCGAACACCCCCGGGTTCGGTTCGCACCAGAACCCGCGAACGGACCGAAAGTTCGCGCGAACATTAGAACCCTATTAAATACAATGGATGCGAACGTTCGGATTCTAAAGTGCTAATTATAACGACTATTATCCATGTTATTGTCCGAAACAGAGTTTGGGAACCCGGCTTCTGCACCAGGGGACATATATCAATGCAAAAAGAAGTTTTAAAAACGGACGTTTTCCGGGAGCAGTCATTTTAATGATGCATAAAGTGAAAAAAAAAAGTCAAATATTCCTTTAAATATTGTACCTGGGGGGTGTCTAAAGTATGCCTGTGAAGTGCCACGTGTTTCCCGTGTTTAGAACTGTCCCTGCACAAAATAACATTTCTAAAGGGAAAAAAGTCATTTAAAACTGCTTGCGGCTTTAATGCAATGTCTGGTCCCGGTAATATGGATGAAAATCTTTAGGAAAAATGGCATAGCTACCCCATCAACCCCCCCCCCCACCCCAGCCCATTACCAGCCCCTTTGGGTCTTGTATGGATATTAAGGGGAACCCCGCACACAAAATAAAAAAGGACCTATATACTCTGAACAGCCGTATACAGGCGGTGCATACAAGACAGGGACTGTAGGTTTGTTCTTATGTAGAATCTGTTTATAATTTTGAACAGCTGCATTGTTTAAGTGGAGCTCCATGGCAAATTCCTTTTTTTTAGTTTTTTGTAAAACATAGGGAACGGTTATCACCCCTGTCACATTTTTTTTGCTGTCTGTGCCCCTGTTCAGAACATTTCACCTCACTTTGCGTCCCAATGACAACTGTTTTTGAAATGTGGTGTTTTTATTGAAACAAGGATTGGTGATAAAGCATCAGTAGAGAGGAGACACCTTTCTCCCATATTAATTCTTACAGGAGAGAATTTTCCTTCCAAGGGGTAGATTTCCTCTCACTTCCTGTTGTCTTCTTCCGTTTGCAAGTAGTAGTAGTTTGTAAGTTGGATGTTTGAAAGTAGGGACCTTCCGTATATACTCTGCAGAAATTGGCCCCTTAGGTGTTGGTGTTGGCACAACACTGAAAGCACTCAGAGTTATTCTTGGTGGGTGCTGGACGCCCTTCTGTCAAGTATAATATCAGGAATTGTAATAACATATAATTGTTGATCAGTGGTAGTAAAAATTGGCCCTTTGATGGTGGTGCTGGTGCCCCAACACTGTAAGGCCTGACAGTTACTCTTGGTGGGCGCAGCAATGCTCCCTGCTGTGAATTATTAGATCAATAATTATAATTGCATGCCCCTGTTGAACAGGGGCTGAAAAATTGGGCCTTTGGTGGTGGTGGTGGTGGTGATGGTGGTGCTGGTGCCACAACACTGTAAGGCCTGACAGTTACTCTTGGTGGGCGCAGCAATGCTCCCTGCTGTGAATTATTAGATCAATAATTATAATTGCATGCCCCTGTTGAACAGGGGCTGAAAAATTGGGCCTTTGGTGGTGGTGGTGGTGGTGCTGGTGCCACAACACTGTAAGGCCTGACAGTTACTCTTGGTGGGCGCAGCAATGCTCCCTGCTGTGAATTATTAGATCAATAATTATAATTGCATGCCCCTGTTGAACAGGGGCTGAAAAATTGGGCCTTTGGTGGTGGTGGTGGTGGTGATGGTGGTGCTGGTGCCACAACACTGTAAGGCCTGACAGTTACTCTTGGTGGGCGCAGCAATGCTCCCTGCTGTGAATTATTAGATCAATATTTATAATTGCATGCCCCTGTTGAACAGGGGCTGAAAAATTGGGCCTTTGGTGGTGGTGGTGGTGGTGATGGTGGTGCTGGTGCCACAACACTGTAAGGCCTGACAGTTACTCTTGGTGGGCGCAGCAATGCTCCCTGCTGTGAATTATTAGATCAATAATTATAATTGCATGCCCCTGTTGAACAGGGGCTGAAAAATTGGGCCTTTGGTGGTGGTGGTGGTGGTGATGGTGGTGCTGGTGCCACAACACTGTAAGGCCTGACAGTTACTCTTGGTGGGCGCAGCAATGCTCCCTGCTGTGAATTATTAGATCAATAATTATAATTGCATGCCCCTGTTGAACAGGGGCTGAAAAATTGGGCCTTTGGTGGTGGTGGTGGTGGTGATGGTGGTGCTGGTGCCACAACACTGTAAGGCCTGACAGTTACTCTTGGTGGGCGCAGCAATGCTCTCTGCTGTGAATTATTAGATCAATAATTATAATTGCATGCCCCTGTTGAACAGGGGCTGAAAAATTGGGCCTTTGGTGGTGGTGGTGGTGGTGATGGTGGTGCTGGTGCCACAACACTGTAAGGCCTGACAGTTACTCTTGGTGGGCGCAGCAATGCTCCCTGCTGTGAATTATTAGATCAATAATTATAATTGCATGCCCCTGTTGAACAGGGGCTGAAAAATTGGGCCTTTGGTGGTGGTGGTGATGGTGGTGCTGGTGCCACAACACTGTAAGGCCTGACAGTTACTCTTGGTGGGCGCAGCAATGCTCCCTGCTGTGAATTATTAGAACAATAATTATAATTGCATGCCCCTGTTGAACAGGGGCTGAAAAATTGGGCCTTAGGCACTGGTGGCACAACACTGCAACCCCTCACAGATACTGTACTTGGAGCACAGCAATGAGGCCTGTTGCAAAGTATTGCATCAAAAATTTTAATTACACGCCCCTGTTAAACAGGGGCTGAAAAATTGGGCCTTGGCGTCACCCATAAACCAAAATGATCTTCCAAGCTATCATCGTTAATCGTATCATTGAGGAGGAGGAGGAGGATAGCCAGTCAACATAACAGCACAGGCACTCAGCATCAGCATCAGTCTTGAAGGGATGTGACATTTTAAAATCAATTAGTCTGTTATATCAGCATCTGGTGTGTGGTAGCTGGTGGTGATCCAAGACTGGTTCATCTTGATGAAAGTCAGTCGATCAACCGAGTCGGTGGACAGGCGCACCCTGTGATCCGTGACAAATCCTCCAGCAGCACTGAATGTGCGTTCTGAAAGAACGCTGGATGCAGGACAGGCCAGTAGCTCAATTGCATACTGTGCAAGCTCTGGCCAGTGATCCATCCTCAAGACCCAGTAAGCCAGAGGATTTTCGGTGGGGAAGGTGTCCAAGTCTGACCTTGCCCCTAGGTATTCCTGCACCATGTATATCAGACGCTGGCGATGGTTGCTCGAACCGATCATACTTTGGGGCTGCGGACTAAAGAATTGTCTGAACGCATCGGTCAGATGGCCACCTTCCCCACCGCTCCTTCTTTGACTGGCCGAAGCCTCAGCAACTCGTTGTCCAGGACCAGGAGTTTGTACCCTCCCAGTCTCTGGGAACGCGTTGCACAGACCTTTCTGCAAGGCCTCCCGGAGTTGTTACATAGTTACATAGTTAGTCAGGTTGAAAAAAGACACAAGTCCATCCAGTTCAACCGTAAAAAAAAAATAAAAAAAAAAATAAAAAAAAATAAAAAAAAAATAAACATATATCGTACAATCCCATATACCCAATTCTATACCCACAGTTGATCCAGAGGAAGGCAAAAAAAAACCAGAAGAGCATGATCCAATTTGCTACAGCAGGGGAAAAAATTCCTTCCTGATCCCCCGAGAGGCAATCGGATATTCCCTGGATCAACTTTACCTATAAATGTCAGTACCCAGTTATATTATGTACATTTAAGAAAGAATCCAGGCCCTTCTTAAAGCAATCTACTGAGCTGGCCAGAACCACCTCTGCAGGGAGTCTATTCCACATTTTCACAGCTCTTACTGTGAAAAAACCTTTCCGTATTTGGAGGTGAAATCTCTTTTCCTCTAGACGCAAAGAGTGCCCCCTTGTCCTTTGTGTTGACCGTAAAGTGAATAACTGAACACCAAGTTCACTATATGGACCCCTTATATATTTGTACATGTTGATCATATCCCCCCTTAATCTCCTCTTCTCAAGAGAGAATAAATTCAGTTCCTCTAATCCCTCCTCATAGCTGAGCTCCTCCATGCCTCTTATCAGTTTGGTTGCACTTCTCTGCACTTTCTCCAGTTCCCCAATATCCTCTTTGAGAACTGGGGCCCAAAACTGAACTGCATATTCCAGATGAGGTCTTACTAATGATTTGAACAGGGGCAAAATGATATCTCTCTCTCTGGAGACCATACCTCTCTTAATACAAGAAAGGACTTTGCTCGCTTTGGAAACCGCAGCTTGGCATTGCATGCCATTATTGAGCTTATGATCTACCAAAACCCCCAGATCCTTCTCCACTACGGATCCCCCCAGTTGTACTCCCCCTAGTATGTATGATGCATTCATATTATTAGCCCCCAAGTGCATAACTTTACATTTATCAACATTAAACCTCATCTGCCACATAGTCGCCCAATTAGACAGAGCATTGAGGTCGGCTTGTAAATTGGCGACATCCTGTAAGGACGTTATTCCACTGCATAGCTTGGTGTCATCTGCAAAGACAGAAATGTTACTTTTGATCTCAGACCCAATATCATTTATAAACATATTAAAAAGTAAGGGTCCCAGCACTGAACCTTGGGGTACACCACTGATAACCTTGGACCATTCAGAGTAAGAATCATTAACCACTACTCTCTGAATTCTGTCTTTTAGCCAGTTTTCTATCCATTTACAAACTGATATTTCCAATCCTGTAGACTTTACCTTACACATGAGCCGTGTGTGGGGAACTGTATCGAACGCTTTTGCAAAATCCAAGTATACCACGTCCACTGCCACCCCTCTGTCCAAAGTCTTACTTACCTCTTCATAAAAAGAAATCAGGTTTGTTTGACAACTTCTGTCTTTCATGAATCCATGCTGTCTGTTGCTTAAATAGTTTTTTTCCAGCAAGAACTCATCTATGTGGTCTTTTATTAATCTCTCCAGTATTTTCCCAACTATAGAAGTTAAACTAATAGGTCTATAGTTACTTGGTAAACACTTAATTCCCTTTTTAAATATAGGCACCACATTGGCCCTGCGCCAATCCAGTGGTACTATTCCTGTCATTAATGAGTCCCTAAAAATTAAATACAATGGCTTTGAAATTACAGAGCTCAATTCTTTTAGGATCCGTGGGTGTATGCCATCTGGTCCAGGTGCTTTATCCAACCTTTATTCCATCTAAATATTTCTGGACCATATCACTTTTGAGCCATTGTGGATTTGGGGCTGTGTCACTACCACCCCCATTTTGGACATGAGCTCCCCCATGCTCCTTTGTATACACAGAACTGAAGAAAGTATTTAATAAATTAGCCTTCTCTTTGTCCCCAGTCACCCACTCTAGATTATTTTGTAAAGGGCCTACATGCTCAGACTTGACCTTTTTACTATTAATATATTTGAAGAATTTTTTTGGGTTTGTCCTACTATCTTTTGCAATCTGTCGTTCATTTTGAATTTTTGCATCCTTGATTTCCTTTTTACATATCCTGTTATATTCTTTGTAACATTTAAATGACACTAGTGTTCCCTCATTTTTATATTTTTTAAAAGCTCTTTTCTTATAGTTTATAGCTTTTTTAACTTTGGCAGTGAGCCACATAGGTTTTATTTTTAGCCTTTTAAACTTATTGCCCATGGGAATATACTTTGCAGTGAGTTCACAAACAGTCTTTTTGAAGAATTCCCATTTCTGTTCTGTGCCCATTGATGCCAATATTCCTTCCCAGTCTAAGTCCTGGAGAGCAGCACTCATCCTTGGAAAATTTGCTCTCTTGAAATTAAGTGTTTTTATCTTTCCTGTATGTGATTTTTGCTTACAACTAACATCAAATGAAATCATGTTATGGTCACTGCTACCCAGGTGTTCCTTTATCTGAACATTAGTAATACGCTCTGCATGGTTTGAGATTACCAGGTCCAACAGAGCATCATTCCTAGTTGGGGCCTCAATAAACTGGACCATAAAATTGTCCTGCAATAGGTTTATAAATTTTTGCCCTTTAACTGTCCCAGCAGTTCCATTACTCCAGTCAATTTCTGGGTAGTTAAAATCCCCCATTATTATCACCGTCCCAGCCCTTGCAGCCCTTTCCATCTGTGCAAGGAGCTGAGTCTCTAACTCCTCATTAACATTGGGTGGTCTATAACAAACTCCAATGATTAGCTTTGAACTACGCACATCTGTATGCAGTTCCACCCATAATGCTTCAGACTCATCACACTCTCCATCCACCAGGTCCTCTTTCACACTCGCTTTGAGATCACTTCTCACATAGAGACAGACCCCTCCACCCTTCCTTTTTACCCTGTCTTTCCGAAAGAGTGCATAGCCAGGAATATTAATAGCCCAGTCGTGTGAGGAATGAAGCCAAGTTTCAGCAATACCGATTACATCATAGCTCTCCTCATGCACCAGAGCTTCCAACTCACCTATTTTGCTTGGCAGACTTCTGGCGTTGGTGAACAGACACTTTAATGCATTAATATTATTTGACCGGTCACATACTATCCTCTTGGGTGTTCCCAGATTGCAACTAGGACTTGCTACTATACTTACCTTGGGTTTATGTTCTTTGGTTACCCTACCACTAATGCCCCTAATACTACCCTTTAGAATATGTTCCCCGCTGACTCTCACTATCTCTGGACCCTCCCCCCTGTCACCTAGTTTAAAAACCCCTCTAACTTTTTGGCCATCCTTATTCCCAGCTGATCTGCACCCTCCTCATTTAGGTGCAGTCCGTCCCTTCTATAGTACTGGTTATCGACTGAGAAGTCGGCCCAGTCCTCCAGGAACCCAAACCCCTCCTTACTACACCAGCTCTTCAGCCACTTGTTCACTTCCCTAATCTCCCTCTGCCTTTCTGGTGTGGCTTGATGTACCGGTAGTATTCCCGAGAATACTACCTTGGAGGTCCTTTTCCTCAATTTAGCTCCCAAGTCCCTAAAATCGTTCTTTAGGACACTCCATCTGCCTCTGACTTTGTCATTGGTGCCAACGTGCACCATGACAGCTGGGTCTTCCCCAGCCCCTCCCAGTAATCTGTCCACCAGATCCGTGATGTGCCGAACCCGAGCGCCCGGTAGACAACATACAGTTCGGCGCTTCAGGTCTTTGTTACAGATTGCCCTCTCTGTCCTTCTAAGAATTGAGTCCCCTACCACCAGAATCTGTCTTTCCTTTCCCTTCGCTTCCCCCCCACTCTCACTGGAGGAGTTCTTCCCCTGGCAGCTAGGAGAGTCCCTCAGCTCCAGCAGTGCTGGTCCCGGACTGGTTTCACCAATGTCACTCAATGGAGCATACTTATTGGGATGCTCCAGCCCTGGATCGGCCTCCCTGGCACTTCGCCCTCTACCCTTCCTGACTGTCACCCATCTACTATTTTCTAGTGCCTGCACCTCTTTGACTCCACCCACCTCTGTGCTGGCCCCTGCCATCACCTGCCGGGTACGTATCCAGCTCTCCTTTAGTGTGGAGGGACTTCCCAGTGCTGACAGTTGCTTCCCTAGATTCAGAACCTGGGCTTCCAGGGAAACAATGTGCTTACATTTTGCACAGCAGTAATCGCCCTCGATCAGATGATCAAGGAACGCATACATGCTGCAAGATGTACACCGAGTCGCCTCGCCACACCCGCTGGGTATCGTACCTATTAATTTAATGAGGATTCGAGATTATACCCTGTCCAAATTACCTAACACTAGCTTCCTGACCCAACTATTCAACAAGACAATACACAGGTACTCAACAAGACAATACACAATACACAGGTACCACGCAGACCCACGTGCACCCACAGACCAACGGACCCACGTGCACTCGCAGACCAGCGTGCACTCGCAGACCAACAGACCCGCGTGCACTCGCAGACCAACGGACCCGCGTGCACTCGCAGACCAACGGACCCGCGTGCACTCGCAGACCAACGGACCCGCGTGCACTCGCAGACCAACGGACCCGCGTGCACTCGCAGACCAACGGACCCGCGTGCACTCGCAGACCAACGGACCCGCGTGCACTCGCAGACCAACGGACCCGCGTGCACTCGCAGACCAACGTGCACTCGCAGACCAACGGACCCGCGTGCACTCGCAGACCAACGGACCCGCGTGCACTCGCAGACCAACGGACCCGCGTGCACTCGCAGACCAGCGTGCACTCGCAGACCAACGGACCCGCGTGCACTCGCAGACCAACGGACCCGCGTGCACTCGCAGACCAACGGACCCGCGTGCACTCGCAGACCAACGGACCCGCGTGCACTCGCAGACCAACGTGCACTCGCAGACCAATGGACCCGCGTGCACTCGCAGACCAGCGTGCACTCGCAGACCAACGGACCCGCGTGCACTCGCAGACCAGCGTGCACTCGCAGACCAACGGACCCACGTGCACTCGCAGACCAACGGACCCGCGTGCACTCGCAGACCAACGGACCCGCGTGCACTCGCAGACCAACGGACCCGCGTGCACTCGCAGACCAGCGTGCACTCGCAGACCAACGGACCCACGTGCACTCTCAGACCAGCGTGCACTCGCAGACCAACGGACCCGCGTGCACTCGCAGACCAGCGTGCACTCGCAGACCAACGGACCCGCGTGCACTCGCAGACCAGCGTGCACTCGCAGACCAACGGACCCGCGTGCACTCGCAGACCAACGGACCCGCCTGCACTCGCAGACCAGCGTGCACTCGCAGACCAACGGACCCGCGTGCACTCGCAGACCAGCGTGCACTCGCAGACCAATGGACCCACGTGCACTCGCAGACCAGCGTGCACTCGCAGACCAACGGACCCGCGTGCACTCGCAGACCAGCGTGCACTCGCAGACCAATGGACCAGCGTGCACTCGCAGACCAGCGTGCACTCGCAGACCAATGGACCAGCGTGCACTCGCAGACCAGCGTGCACTCGCAGACCAACGGACCAGCGTGCACTCGCAGACCAGCGTGCACTCGCAGACCAACGGACCAGCGTGCACTCGCAGACCAACGGACCCGCGTGCACTCGCAGACCAGCGTGCACCTACAATACACAAGTACTAACTATCCACACACACTACTCAGACAACACCCAGGTACTCACACTACACATCTACTATGACCCCTGTTTTAAACTCTTGATTTTAACTCACCACTTAGTCCAGTTCCACTTGGACAGAGTTCCAGCAACTCAAAATGAGCAGGCTCTAAATGAGCTCTACAGAAGTTTATATAGGCCTCAAGCACCTGTGACCAATTAACCACTCCCCTTAATTAGTAGGCTGAAGGAAAAAAAGAGAAAAAAAAGGCTGTTTAAAATGTGCCAGAAAAAGGTGTTAAAAAGCTGCAAGGAAAAAGAGGCAAAAATAACCAAAAATGCAACCCAGCAGTCAAAAGCAGAAACTTCTTCACTCTCCACGCAAGGTCTCCTCCACTGTCTACCCTCCAACCAACAAGACTGGCAATTTCACATGTGCTCTACAGAAATTTATATAGGCTTCAAGCACCTGTGACCAATTAACCACTCCCCTTAATTAGTAGGCTGAAGGAAAAAAAGAGAAAAAAAAGGCTGTTTAAAATGTGCCAGAAAAAGGTGTTAAAAAGCTGCAAGGAAAAAGAGCCAAAAATAACCAAAAATGCAACCCAGCAGTCAAAAGCAGAAACTTCTTCACTCTCCACGCAAGGTCTCCTCCACTGTCTACCCTCCAACCAACAAGACTGGCCAACAAGTTGTCTCATCCTCTGCTCCCTCTGCGACGGTACGATAAGGTCCGCAACCTTACCCTTGTACCGTGGATCAAGGAGAGTGGCCAGCCAGTAATGGTCCCTCTCCTTGATCCGAAGAATACGAGGATCCTTCCGCAGACTTTGCAGGATCAGGGAGGCCATGCAGCGTAGGTTAGCTGAGGCATTCAGTCCGGAGTCCTCTGGGTCACTAAGGACGACATGATCCGCAGCCACCTCCTCCCAGCCACGTACAAGTCCACTGGTTTCTTGGGACTGTAAATCATCCCTAAAAGACTGCTGCTGATGATGCTGAGTGCCAGCCTCCACCTCCATGCTGACACAATCCTCCTCCTCCTCCTCCTCTTCCTGTGCGATGGGTGGGACAGAAGGAACACTGTCTGGGTAAAGGGGGCCTTGAGAGGCAAGGAAGTCCTCCTCTTCCTGCCTCTGTTCTGCCTCAAGTGCCCTGTCCATTATTCCACGCTGCATGTGCTCCAACAGGTGGACAAGAGGTACAGTGTCACTGATGCATGCACTGTAACTGCTCACCATCCTCGTGGCCTCCTCAAATGGTGCCAGGACAGTGCATGCATCCCTGATCATGCCCCACTGGCGTGGTGAAAAAAACCCGAGCTCCCCTGACCCTGTCCTGGTGCCGTAGTCGCACAGGTACTCATTGATGGCCCTCTGCTGCGTGTGCAGCCGCTGCAGCATGGCCAACGTTGAGTTCCACCTGGTGGGCATGTCACATATAAGGCGGTTCTTGGGCAGGTTCAACTCCTTTTGAAGCTCAGCCAGGCGAGCACTGGCATTATAAGATCTGCGGAAATGCACACAGACTTTCCTGGCCTGCCTCAGGACATCCTGTAAGCCCGGGTACCTGCCCAAGAACCGCTGCACCACCAGGTTAAGGACGTGAGCCATACAGGGCACATGGGTCAGTTGTCCCTGTCGGAGGGCGGAGAGGAGGTTGGTGCCATTGTCGCAAACCACCATTCCTGGCTTAAGCTGGTGTGGCGTCAACCACCTCTCGGCCTGCCCCTGCAGAGCAGACAGGACCTCTGCCCCAGTGTGGCTCCTGTCCCCCAAACACACCAGCGCAAGCACGGCATGGCATCTTTTTGCCTGCGTACTTGCGTAGCCCCTTGAACGCCTACGGAGCACCGCTGGTTCCGAGGACAAACCACAGGAAGAGGCCATGGAGGAAGAAGAAGAGGAGGGGGTGGAGGAGAGAGGTGTGTCACAACCAGTAGTAGCATTTTGGAGGCATGGCGGTGGAACAACCTCCAACACTACTGCACCTTGTCCTGCATCCTTCCCAGCTGCCAAAAGAGTGACCCAATGGGCCGTGAAAGAAAGGTAACGTCCCTGTCCATGCCTGCTGGACCATGAGTCAGCGGTAATATGCACCTTACCGCTGACCGCCCTGTCCAGCGAGGCCAAGACATTGCCTTCCACATGCCTGTAGAGAGCCGGAATAGCCTTCCGTGCGAAAAAGTGTAGTTTGGGAACCTGCCACTGAGGAACCGCACATTGCACAAACTCACGGAAGGGGGCCGAGTCTACCAACTGAAAAGGCAGCAGTTGAAGCGCTAGCAATTTAGCCAAGCTAGCATTCAACCGCTGGGCATGTGGATGGCTGGGAGTGAACTTCTTTCGACGGTCCAGCAGCTGGGGCAGGGAAATTTGCCTGCTAGAATCGGACGTTGGTGTACTGCTAGCAGAGTGCCCGCAAGTACTTGCCTGTGACACACCTAATTCTACACCTTCATTCCTCTCAGAGCAGGTTTCAGAGAGGAGTGAAGGTATAGTGGGGTTGGAGATCCCAGCTGATGCGGTGCAAGAAGAGGTCAGCTTTGTTCTTTGGTGTGGGTCTTTAAGGTAGGCTTGCCAACGAGCTGCATGGCAGGTCAACATATGTCTGATCAAGCATGTGGTGCCCAAGCGGCTGATGTTTTGGCCACGCGATATACGCTTGAGACATATGTTGCAAACAGCAGCTGTGCGATCTGATGCACTCGCCTCAAAAAAGGCCCACACCAAAGAACTTTTTGAATGACGGGCAGAGGCAGCGCCCTGCACAGGCGGAGCTCTGCGGTGTGATTCCGTCGGTGTGCTGCCCATACGCTGGCCACTCAAGGGCATCCTGCCTCGTTGGAGATGTGCCTCCTCCTCATCCTCCTCCTCCTCCTCTCTCCTATAAGGCACCCACGTGGAGTCAGTGACCTCATCATCCCCTCCCTCCTCATCACTGGAGCCAATCTGGCAGTATGCTGCAGCTGCTGGAACATGACTGCCAGATTGGTGTCCTTCTTGAGCATCCCCTCTCTCTGCTCTCACGCTGCTGCCTTCCTCTAGCTGGGTATCATCATCAGATCCTTCCAAACGCTGGGCATCCTCCTGGAGCATGTACCCAACACTGTGCTCAAACAGTTCGGGGGACTCCTCAGGAGGAGGGCATGGTGGGTCTAGGGAAGGATTGACTAATGAAGATAATGATACCAGAGAAGAGGATGCTTTGGCAGCTGCTTTGCCAGTACCCTGAGCCTGGGTGAGAGAGGATGAGGAGGATGAGGTGGGCTTGGTCATCCACTCTACCAAGTCTTCGGCATGATGTGGCTCAACATGTCCAGCTGCCGAAAACAAGGACAAGCGTGTCCCATGGCCATGTGCTGATGACAATGCACCGCGTACACGACCAGCACTGTTGCCCCCAGACACAGAGCCTGCTTGCCCTCTTTTTTTGCCTCCTGACTGTCTGCCTCTCCTTGGTTGCCTTCCAGACATTTTAATGGATGGCCTGCAGGGAGATGGGAAAAACAGCAATAAGGGCTACCTTCAGGTGTATATTGTGCAGGAGGCTTAGCAACAATGACACTGACACTGTCCCCTGCCTATCCTTCTCTGTCCCTAAACACAAGGATTGAAAATATGGTTCAGCAAAATAGTTTTAGAACACAATAGCACACTGACACTTTCCCTCACTGTACCTCTCTGTCCCTCAACTCAAGGATTGCAAATATGGTTCAGCAAAATAGTTTTAGAACAGAATAGCACACTGTCAGTTTCCCTCACTGTACCTCTCTGTCCCTCAACTCAAGGATTGAAAATATGGTTCAGCAAAATTGGTTTAGAACAGAATAGCACACTGTCAGTTTCACTCACTGTACCTCTCTGTCCCTCAACTCAAGGATTGAAAATATGGTTCAGCAAAATAGTTTTAGAACAGAATAGCACACTGTCAGTTTCCCTCACTGTACCTCTCTGTCCCTCAACTCAATGATTGAAAATATGGAACAGCAAAATTGGTTTACAACAGAATAGCACACTGTCAGTTTCACTCACTGTACCTCTCTGTCCCTCAACTCAAGGATTGAAAATATGGTTCAGCAAAATAGTTTTAGAACAGAATAGCACACTGTCAGTTTCCCTCACTGTACCTCTCTGTCCCTCAACTCAAGGATTGAAAATATGGAACAGCAAAATTGGTTTAGAACAGAATAGCACACTGTCAGTTTCACTCACTGTACCTCTCTGTCCCTCAACTCAAGGATTGAAAATATGGTTCAGCAAAATAGTTTTAGAACAGAATAGCACACTGTCAGTTTCCCTCACTGTACCTCTCTGTCCCTCAACTCAAGGATTGAAAATATGGAACAGCAAAATTGATTTAGAACAGAATAGCACACTGTCAGTTTCACTCACTGTACCTCTCTGTCCCTCAACTCAAGGATTGAAAATATGGTTCAGCAAAATAGTTTTAGAACACAATAGCACACTGACACTTTCCCTCACTGTACCTCTTTGTCCCTCAACTCAAGGATTGAAAATATGGTTCAGCAAAATAGTTTTAGAACAGAATAGCACACTGTCAGTTTCCCTTCACTGTACCTCTCTGTCCCTCAACTCAAGGATTGAAAATATGGAACAGCAAAATTGGTTTAGAACAGAATAGCACACTGTCAGTTTCACTCACTGTACCTCTCTGTCCCTCAACTCAAGGATTGAAAATATGGTTCAGCAAAATAGTTTTAGAACACAATAGCACACTGACACTTTCCCTCACTGTACCTCTCTGTCCCTCAACTCAAGGATTGAAAATATGGAACAGCAAAATTGGTTTAGAACAGAATAGCACACTGTCAGTTTCACTCACTGTACCTCTCTGTCCCTCAACTCAAGGATTGAAAATATGGTTCAGCAAAATAGTTTTAGAACACAATAGCACACTGACACTTTCCCTCACTGTACCTCTCTGTCCCTCAACTCAAGGATTGAAAATATGGTTCAGCAAAATAGTTTTAGAACACAATAGCACACTGACACGTTCCCTCACTGTACCTCTCTGTCCCTCAACTCAAGGATTGAAAATATGGTTCAGCAAAATAGTTCTAGAACACAATAGCACACTGACACTTTCCCTCACTGTACCTCTCTGTCCCTCAACTCAAGGATTGAAAATATGGTTCAGCAAAATAGTTTTAGAACAGAATAGCACATTGTCAGTTTCCCTCACTGTACCTCTCTGTCCCTACAAACAAGGATTAGCACAGAATAGCACACTGTCACTGACACTCTCCCTACCTATCCTTATTTGTCCCTAAACACAAGGAATCCAGGATTAGTAAAGGAAAAAAAATGACACTGTCCCTGCCTATGCTTCTCTTTCCCTGCTCCGGAACACACTACACAAGGCCGCCGCGCTGGCGGCCTTTTATAGTGTGGGGCGTGTACTAAACCCCATCAGCAATAATTGGCCACAGGCATCCTGCCTGTGGCCAATCATTGCTCTCCTCGCTGCCGGCGCTGTGATTGGCCAAGCATGCGGGGTCACAGTGCATGCTTGGCCAATCACAGCGCCTGGATGACACTGCGATGGCGTAGTGCATTGTGGGCCGTTCGCGTTCACTCGAATTTGGCACGAACGGCCCAAATCGTTCGATCTTCGTCGAACGATCGAACAGCCGATGTTCGAGTCGAACGTATGTTCGACTCGAACACGAAGCTCATCCCTATACAGGAGTAATGACCAGAATCAGGAAGTGGAGGAGATATATAAAGAACTACGGTGAGAGAGAGAGTTCAGCTAGAAAGAAGGGGACAGATCTTAAAGACACAGAGCAAGAAAAATCACATAGTGTAACACAACACTCCCCGTCTGAAATCTTTAGATTTCATAACCTTAAACTAAAATATATATTTTCAAAAAGTCCAATACTGATGAATGTCCTGGAACCTGTAATGAAAAACATGCAACAAGCAAATAATAAACGTAAGTTCAACAGGATGAAGAACATAAAGTCACAGTATGATGTCTTCAAATAATTCCAAAGTTCTGAGTAGAACCTGTAGATGGCAGCAATGTACTCCCCGTCGTGCCAACAGCATGGCTAGTCCTTGCACAAGTCACTCACCTGGCAAAAGGAGTATTAACTTTGTAATTGGTCGACTAAATGTTCGTGTCGATCCTCCCTTGGTTACCTTGACTTCTACCTTCCGGACTTTGTTATCGTCGCTGGGCATAACTTTAGTAATAAGACCCATAGGCCACTCATTCCGACAAACTTCCTTGTCTTTTAGAAGGATGAGGTCTCCAACCTTAAGATTCGGCTTAGATGCTTGCCATTTGTTACGACCTTGAAGGTGATGAAGATACTTTTTCTTCCAGCGATGCCAGAACACATTGGCTAGATGCTGCACCTGCTTCCATTGATGCCTGTAATGGTGTGACCGCAGCTTCTGTTTTGTACTTACAGAAGTGTGGAGTGAGGTGTTCACAATTCTTATTTCCTTATCATCTTCAGGGTTTACTAGCCCATAGGTGGTGTCAATAGGGAGTAAGTAAGAGTCATCACACAGAAACCTTGGAGGTGACAGCCATAAGCTGTCCTGAAGAGCGGCAGGTGACACGGCTCTGGTCCCACAGTCAGCTAGGTTGAGTTCAGTGGGAACGTGATGCCATTGACTTGGTAGAGAGAATCTCTTGATACGTTCAACCCTGTTGCTGACGTACACATAAAATTGTTTTGTTTGGTTGTTTATGTAACCAAGTACTACCTTACTGTCTGTATAGAAGGTGAAAGAATCAATTCTAGTGTCCATTTCACTTCGTATGACCTCGGCAATTTCTACTGCTAGCACGGCTGCACAAAGTTCAAGTCTTGGTATGGTATGTGCAGGCTTGGGTGTGAGTTTTGCCTTGCCTAGGACAAAACTACAGTGTGATTCTCCATTCAGTTCAGAGGTCTTCAAATAGGCTACTGCAGCAATAGCTTCAACTGATGCATCAGAGAAAATATGAATCTCTCTCCGGTTAGCAGTTGAAGTGGATCCTGGAACATAGCAACGGGGAATCTGAAGTTTTTCTAGTGACTTCAAAGAATATCTCCACCTTTCCCACTTGTGTTGATTCTCACTAGGCAAGGGAGTATCCCAGTCTATGTTCTCAGTAGACAACTGTCTTAGTAAAATCTTACCTTGAATGGTAACTGGAGCAAGGAAACCCAGTGGGTCATAGATGCTATTCACCACCACGGACAGGACTCCTCTCTTAGTGAAGGGTTTGTCACAAGTTGACACTTGGAAGGTGAATTTGTCTTGCTTGATGTTCCACAACAAACCCAGACTTCGCTGTACAGGAGGCACATCTGTACCTAAGTCAAGGTTTTTTAGACTAGTGGCATAGTCCTCAGAGTGAAAGGCATTCATAAGTTCCTGGCTGTTGGATATAATCTTGTGCAGTCTAAGGTTTGCTACAGACAGCATCTCCTTTGTTCTGGTGAGAAGATCAATTGCTTCTTTAGCAGTTGGAAAGGACTTAAGTGCGTCGTCAACGTAGAAGTTTCTTTCAACAAATTGACGGGCATCAGATCCATATTCAACTTCTCCAGTCTGAGCTGTTCTCCTTAGCCCATAAGTTGCCACTGCTGGGGAAGGACTGTTACCGAAGACATGTACCTTCATGCGATAATCTATAACTTCCTTGTTAAGGTCATTGTCCTTGTGCCATAGAAACCTGAGGTAGTTTCTGTTGTCTTCTCTGACGATGAAGCAGTGAAACATCTGTTGAATGTCGGCCATTACTGCTACAGGCTCTTGTCTGAAACGAATCAAGACTCCTATTAGACTGTTGTTCAAGTTGGGTCCCGTAAGGAGCATGTTGTTAAGGGAAACACCTTCGTGCTGAGCACTGGAATCAAAGACAACTCTGATTTGGTCTGGTTTGCGTGGGTGATACACGCCAAAGGATGGAAGGTACCAGCATTCTTATCCCTCCTTTAGTGGGGGAGCAGGCTCTGCATGATCTCTGTCAAATACATTTTGCATAAAGTCCACAAAGTGCTTTTGCATCTCTGGTTTCCTGCTTAAGTTTCGCTTTAAGGAGGAGAATCTACTGATGGCCTGCTGTAAGTTGTTGGGCAATCTCTCTCTTGGGAGACAAAAGGGTAGGGGTGCTACCCAGTTATTGGAGTCATCTTGAAAGAACTCATTGTCCATTACCTTGATGAATTCTTTGTCTTCCATTGAAGGAGCCAGTATGTCATCTTCACTGGTTGCATTAAACACTGTAGAGCCAAAGTCGCCATCATGGCAGGAGAAAGGGCTTGTGTCACCTGAGATACCATGTTGCCATTCGTGGCTGGCTATCTTCTCTTTCACCCAGTAGTGATGTGGGCATGGCTCAAAGTATATGTGTCGGCCATTTGGCAGAACATTTGTCTTGAATGACGAAATGTTGGTAGGTCTTTTCATTTTGCCTATGCAGACATTGCCTATGATGACCCACCCTAGATCCGTGCGCTGGGCAAATGGGGCATCTGGGGGTCCACTGACTTGTCTGTGTACCTTGTGAACTCTTAGAATGTCTCTTCCTAACAGAAGAAGGATCTGAGCATCTTTGTCAAGTGGCGGTATCTCATTTGCTATTACCTTGAGGTGAGGGTGATGGAAAGCAGCAGCTGGAGTAGGGATTTCTTCCCTGTTAGCAGGTATCTGATTGCACTCAACAAGTGTAGGTAAGGGTAATTGCAAGTTACCTTTGAGAGAAGATACCATGAGTCCATGAGCCCTTCTTCCAGAAACCTCTATAGTTACACTACAGGTACCCAAGGTGTAAGGATGAGCTTCGCCTTTTATTTCAAATAGATTGAACAATTCCGATTTTGCAAGTGATCGATTGCTTTGATCGTCTAAGATAGCATATGCCTTTAGAGACTTTTCTGGTTGATCCTTGTGGTATATGTTCACCAAGCATATCTTAGCACAGGACTTACCACAGCGGTCTTCTCCACAAACTTCAGTGCAGGATGAAGAAATGATGGTAGAATTAGGCACTTGGTCTGTATTCTCCCCGCCATGCGTTAACCTGGGAGGAGTGTTGGCAGGTTGTGCAGAGCTGGGCTCAAGAGGATGGAGGGCTTGCACATGTTCTTCAGAGCCACACTCTATGCACTTGATGGACACATTACAGTCCCTTGCAAAATGTTCTGTAGAAGCACAGCACCTGAAACATACCCTAAATGTCTTTAAAAGCTCCTTGCGCTCTTCCAGAGGCTTTTTCCTAAAGCCGATACATTTATTGAGGGGGTGTGGCTTCTTGTGTATGGGACACTCTCTGTTAGGGTTTTCAATCTTCCTACTCTGTTTGTTCGTGGCTAGAACTGTGGTAGGAGTGGGAAGGATGTCAGTCTTTTTCACGGACACTGGGCCGCTATGGTTTCTATAGTTGCCCTGAAGACTGGTACTCTTAGGAAAGGGTGAGAAGAGGCTGTACTCACCGTAGGAAAAACTTGGATCGTTCTTGGTCTCTGCAATTTTCCTGATGAATTCACAGAAGAAAGAGAATGGAGGGAAGGAAACCTTGTTCTCTCTTTTGTATGATGACCCTAGTGCAGTCCATTTCTCTTGCAAACCATACGGGAGCTTGGAGACAATTGGGTTTACCCCTCTTGGAGTGTCAAGGTAACTGAGTCCAGGTAGTTTTGGGTCTGTCTTGGCTAGCTGAAGCTCAAGGAGAAGGTCACTCAGTCTCTGGAACTCCTTGTTGTCCTTACCGGATATCTTTGGGAAAGTTTCCAGACGCATGAACAAAGCATTTTCTATAGCTTCTGGACTGCCATAACTTTGCTCTAGTCGCTCCCATGCAGCTGTGAGGCCTGCAGTAGGATTGTCCATGAAAACCGATCTTAATGGCTTAACACGTGCAGCAGATAGAGGACCAAGCCATTTGATCAGCAGATTCAATTCTTGATCAGCTGTAATGCCAATATTGCTGATTGTAGTTCTGAAGGCACATTTCCAACTTCTGTAGTTCTCAGGTTGGTCATCAAAGCTTGTAAGACCAGTCTTTGTGAGCTCTCTGCGAAGCATGTACCTCACAAACTCTTCTGTCTCAGTTGTCTCCGCCTTTATGTGAGATGCTGTTGGCTGTATGGTGCTGATTGCGTTATCGTTGACATTGTTGTTAAAGGACACAGGGAAATATGGTGCAGCAGATGCATCCAGGTGAGTTGCTTGCTTGAAGTCAGTTGTTCCAATGGTACGTTGATTCAAGGCTGTACCGATGACTGGAGATTGATGACTTGCTTGAAGCTTGCGCTGATGCTCTGTGACGTATGAAGGCAGGCAAGGTAGGCAGGTAGGAAATGCAGTGGAGTGATTTTGAGTGCAGGAAGTTGCTGGAACCTCTTTAACTTGAAGCTGTGAAGGAGTCTCTATGTAGTATGGGGGAGCTCATGTCCAAATGGGGGTGGTAGTGACACAGCCCCAAATCCACAATGGCTCAAAAGTGATATGGTCCAGAAATATTTAGATGGAATAAAGGTGGATAAAGCACCTGGACCAGATGGCATACACCCACGGATCCTAAAAGAATTGAGCTCTGTAATTTCAAAGCCATTGTATTTAATTTTTAGGGACTCATTAATGACAGGAATAGTACCACTGGATTGGCGCAGGGCCAATGTGGTGCCTATATTTAAAAAGGGAATTAAGTGTTTACCAAGTAACTATAGACCTGTTAGTTTAACTTCTATAGTTGGGAAAATACTGGAGAGATTAATAAAAGACCACATAGATGAGTTCTTGCTGGAAAAAAACTATTTAAGCAACAGACAGCATGGATTCATGAAAGACAGAAGTTGTCAAACAAACCTGATTTCTTTTTATGAAGAGGTAAGTAAGACCTTGGACAGAGGGGTGGCAGTGGACGTGGTATACTTGGATTTTGCAAAAGCGTTCGATACAGTTCCCCACACACGGCTCATGTGTAAGGTAAAGTCTACAGGATTGGAAATATCAGTTTGTAAATGGATAGAAAACTGGCTAAAAGACAGAATTCAGAGAGTAGTGGTTAATGATTCTTACTCTGAATGGTCCAAGGTTATCAGTGGTGTACCCCAAGGTTCAGTGCTGGGACCCTTACTTTTTAATATGTTTATAAATGATATTGGGTCTGAGATCAAAAGTAACATTTCTGTCTTTGCAGATGACACCAAGCTATGCAGTGGAATAACGTCCTTACAGGATGTCGCCAATTTACAAGCCGACCTCAATGCTCTGTCTAATTGGGCGACTATGTGGCAGATGAGGTTTAATGTTGATAAATGTAAAGTTATGCACTTGGGGGCTAATAATATGAATGCATCATACATACTAGGGGGAGTACAACTGGGGGGATCCGTAGTGGAGAAGGATCTGGGGGTTTTGGTAGATCATAAGCTCAATAATGGCATGCAATGCCAAGCTGCGGTTTCCAAAGCGAGCAAAGTCCTTTCTTGTATTAAGAGAGGTATGGTCTCCAGAGAGAGAGATATCATTTTGCCCCTGTTCAAATCATTAGTAAGACCTCATCTGGAATATGCAGTTCAGTTTTGGGCCCCAGTTCTCAAAAAGGATATTGGGGAACTGGAGAAAGTGCAGAGAAGGGCAACCAAACTGATAAGAGGCATGGAGGAGCTCAGCTATGAGGAGAGATTAGAGGAACTGAATTTATTCTCTCTTGAGAAGAGGAGATTAAGGGGGGATATGATCAACATGTACAAATATATAAGGGGTCCATATAGTGAACTTGGTGTTCAGTTATTCACTTTACGGTCAACACAAAGGACAAGGGGGCACTCTTTGCGTCTAGAGGAAAAGAGATTTCACCTCCAAATACGGAAAGGTTTTTTCACAGTAAGAGCTGTGAAAATGTGGAATAGACTCCCTGCAGAGGTGGTTCTGGCCAGCTCAGTAGATTGCTTTAAGAAGGGCCTGGATTCTTTCTTAAATGTACATAATATAACTGGGTACTGACATTTATAGGTAAAGTTGATGCAGGGAATATCCGATTGCCTCTCGGGGGATCAGGAAGGAATATTTTCCCCTGCTGTAGCAAATTGGATAATGCTCTTCTGGGTTTTTTTGCCTTCCTCTGGATCAACTGTGGGTATAGAATTGGGTATATGGGATTGTACGATATATGTTTATTTTTTTTTTTTATTTTTTTTTTTTACGGTTGAACTGGATGGACTTGTGTCCTTTTTCAACCTGACTAACTATGTAACTATGTAGTCGGGAGCATTGGAGACAATGGAGTGTGCACTGCAGTGGCTTAGGACATAGTCTTTAGTGCGTTTGAGGGGGTCTTCCATATCTGCTATGTTTAGGTTAATGCTGTCTTTCTCACTTGCACCTTCGTCTGCACTGATAGCTTGCTGTAGGACCCTTAGCTTTGCCATAGCTGCGTCATGTTTACACTGTTCATTTAAGGTTTCCATTGTTGCTCTTTGACGGGCTGACTGAGCTTCCGACTCTGCTCTTTGACGTGCTGACCGCGCTTCCAACTCTGCTCTTTGACGTGCTGACAGCGCTTCCAACTCTGCTCTTTTTTCTGCATATGCCACCTGCACTTTGCTGGCTTCCACTTCAGCGCGGGCATTAATAAGTCGCTCACTGAGTGTTGAGTATCTTGAACTATGGGATCTTGACGAGCTTTTAGAACGTCTGGTGGAAACAGATCTGTGAGATGCAGTGTCCTGTAACAGCTTTATTTTTGCTTCTGCCTTTAATCTGGTTTGCTGGATAAAACTGTCTCTTTCAATATTAAGAATGTTGACACGCTTTAACTGCCTCATCGCATTTTCTGACTTCATGTTTTGTAAGACATTAGTGAATTTGATGCTGGTAAGTAGGGATGAGCTTCGAGTTCGAGTCAAACTCATGTTCGACTCGAACATTGCCTGTTCGCCCATTCGCCGAACAGCGAACAAATTGGGGTGTTCGCGGCAAATTCGAAAAATCTATGGGAGAAATCTAAAGTGTTAATTATAAAGGCTTATATGCAAGTTATTGTCCTAAAAAGTGTTTGGGGACCCGGGTCCTGCCCCAGGGGACATGTATCAATGCAAAAAGAAGTTTTAAAAACGGCCGTTTTTTCGGGAGCAGTGATTTTAATAATGCTTAAAATGAAAAAATAAAAGTGAAATATTCCTTTAAATTTCGTACCTGGGGGGTGTGTATGATATGCATGTGAAGTGGCGCATGTTTCCCGTGCTTAGAACTGTCCCTGCAAAAAATGTCATTTTTGAAAGAAAAAAAGTCTTTTGAAACTGACTCGCGGCTATTAATGAATTGTCGGCTCCCGGCAATACATACAAAAGTCATTGATAAAAAAAAAAAAAAAAGCGTGGGGGTTCCCCAGAATTCAATTACCAGGCCCTTCAGGTCTGGAATGGATATTAAGGGGAACCCCGCCGCAAATTAAAAAAAAAATTGACGTGGGGTTCCCCCAAATATCCATTCCAGGCCCTTCAGATCTGGCATGGATTTTAAGGGGAACTCCACCCCAAATTTAAAAAAAAAATGGCGTGGAGTCCCCCTAAAAATCCATACCAGACCCCTTATCCGAGCACGCAACCTGGCCGGCCGCAGGGGAAAAGGGGGGGATGAGAGAGCGCCCCCCCCTCCCTCCTGAACCGTACCAAGCCACATGCCCTCAACATGGGGAGGATGTCCCCATGTTGATGGGGACAAGGGCCTCATCCCCACAACCCTTGCCCGGTGGTTGTGGGGGTCTGCGGGCGGGGGGCTTATCGGAATCTGGAAGACCCCTTTAACAAAGGGGACCCCCAGATCCCGGCCCCCCCCATGTGAATTGGTAAGGGGTACGTTGTACCCCTACCATTTCACGAAGAAAGCGTAAAAAAATGTTTAAAAAAACACACAAACACCTTGAAAAAGTCCTTTATTAAAAAAAAAAAAAAAACATTCCAGCGGTGAAATCCAGTGTCCCGCGGCGATCCCGATGTCCAGCGCTGTCCTTCATTGGTTGTGCCTGAGCGGACCTGATGGGGAACTCCCTCTCAGTATTTTAAATGTATAGACCCGCCCCTTCTAAAGTTCCCCATCAGGTCCGCTCCCTCGGTATGTCGGACCCGCCTACGTCATTGGCTTGAGCGGGGAACTTCCTTCACTGTGTAATTTAAATTTACATAGTGAAGGAAGATCCCCGCTCAAGCCAATGATGTAGGCGGGTCTGACATACCGAGGGGGCGGACCTGATGGGGGACTGCTCTCACTTTGGTAATACATGTATAGACCCGCCCCTTCTCATGTTCCGCATCTGGTCCGCTGAGCGGACCTGATGGGGAACTTTAGAAGGGGCGGGTCTATACATTTAAAATACTGAGAGGGAGTTCCCCATCAGGTCCGCTCAGGCACAACCAATGAAGGACAGCGCTGGACATCGGGATCGCCGCGGGATACTGGATTTCACCGCTGGAATGTTTTTTTTTTTTTTTTAAATAAAGGACTTTTTCAAGGTGTTTGTGTGTTTTTTTAAACATTTTTTACGCTTTCTTCGTGAAATGGTAGGGGTACAATGTACCCCTTACCAATTCACATGGGGGGGGGCGGGATCTGGGTGTCCCCTTTGTTAAAGGGGTCTTCCAGATTCCGATAAGCCCCCCGCCCGCAGACCCCCACAACCACCGGGCAAGGGTTGTGGGGATGAGGCCCTTGTCCCCATCAACATGGGGACATCCTCCCCATGTTGAGGGCATGTCGCCTGGTACGGTTCAGGAGGGAGGGGGGCCGCTCTCTCGTCCCCCCCTTTTCCCCTGCGGCCGGCCAGGTTGCGTGCTCGGATAAGGGGTCTGGTATGGATTTTTAGGGGGACTCCACGCCATTTTTTTTTAAATTTGGGGTGGAGTTCCCCTTAAAATCCATGCCAGATCTGAAGGGCCTGGTAATTGAATTCTGGGGAACACCCACGCTTTTTTTTTTTTTTTTAATCAATGACTTTTGTATGTATTGCCGGGAGCCGACAATTCATTAATAGCCGCGAGTCAGTTTTAAATGCATTTTTTTCTTTCAAAAATGACATTTTTTGCAGGGACAGTTCTAAGCACGGGAAACATGCGCCACTTTACATGCATATCATACACACCCCCCAGGTACGAAATTTAAAGGAATATTTCACTTTTATTTTTTCATTTTAAGCATTATTAAAATCACTGCTCCCGAAAAAACGGCCGTTTTTAAAACTTCTTTTTGCATTGATACATGTCCCCTGGGGCAGGACCCGGGTCCCCAAACACTTTTTAGGACAATAACTTGCATATTAGCCTTTATAATTAACACTTTAGATTTCGAACGTTCGAGTCCATTGTATTTAATAGGGTTCTAAAGTTTACACAAACATTTTGTCTGTTCGCAGGTTCTGGTGCGAACCGAACAGGGGGGTGTTCGGCTCATCCCTGCTGGTAAGCTGATAAAGCTCATATGAGACAGAAAGTTGTTTAATGGCGCCCTCTAGTGTCAGTAGTTCACGTTCAACAGACACTGTATTGGCTTCAGCAAGGATTTTCTCCCAGACTAATTCCAAGCTATTTGACAATTCAGTCCTTGAAGCTTCATAATTCTACATTACTTTCCAAGTGGGTTTAACTGAGTGTTTGGGTAACTCAGTTTCTTCAGGAACTTGTGAGGAGGTAGATGTGAGTTCACATGCAGAAGCTTGGTCACTCATGATAGCAGACTGACTGTGAAAGCAGGCAGGATCTGTGTGCTGAAATATGACACTGTGCAGATTGTCTCAGGCTGCCATGTGCTGCTCTGTCCCTTCTGTCTTGCTATGAGGGCAGTAAATCTTGTCTGTTTCAGTACTGACATGCAGAAATCTTGTAATTAGGCTGTGAAACTCCGTTTTTCTACTGTTCTGTCTCAACTACAAAGTGATAAAGTTCATCTCCAGGTTTAAGTAGGGCTTACTCAAGCTGGTTTGATATTCATCCCTTGCATCGATACAGGCAGTTTAACTCAATGAATAAACTCACAGTTAGGACGACAGACGATGAATCCTTTCGAATGTTCCGTTTAATGATGGATATTCATAGGTAGAAAAACGTTGCAGTTGTAAGCCACATGTAAGATGTTTAGCATGGAAGATATACAGGAGTAATGACCAGAATCAGGAAGTGGAGGAGATATATAAAGAACTACGGTGAGAGAGAGAGTTCAGCTAGAAAGAAGGGGACAGATCTTAAAGACACAGAGCAAGAAAAATCACATAGTGTAACACAACAATAGGTGTGCTGCTCTCACATCTCCTTTGCATGTTGGAAAAACATGCTGAAAAAACAAAACCTTTCAGTTTCATTGAACTCATATTTATTCTATAATAAAGCAAAACATTGTAGAATAATGAGACTTATTTTAAAACCAGGCAGGGTTCAGAGAGTTCAGATTTATTTTCTTTCTATTTTTCTTTAATGGTGGAAGGAAAATGGTAAGCAGTGCTTTAAGTGACTGCATTCGACACTGCAGAAAAAAAACTGAAGACTTCTCATCCACCAAAGGTGAGGAGTGCAAAATGATTCTGTAAAATGTGTTGTACTTCATATAAAATTAATAAGAGCCAACTGATCTCAGACTTCACATTGCGATGTCTATTAAATCAAAATTTCACAAGTAGTGGAAAAAATATAGATAGATAGATAGATAGTGCTAAAATATTATGGATGGTTATGATGATATACGTAGATAGGTAGGTAGATAGATAGATAGATAGATAGATATTCTTGATATGTTCCCAATTCTTCTAACTGTAGTACAGTGTATTAATACTCAGAATTCTGTCTTGTGCTCTGATCTCAGATCTGCTGGACCAAGTGTTATCCGAAGGGAATAGTTTGTTTTCTTGGTTTTAAAGGGCGTAATTCGCATCGGCATTAATATTTCATGAAAGAGGAAAACAAAAATATGATTGAGAATATACCAAATGTCCAAAACAACTGTGCTCTGACATTGACTATTAAACAGACGTCATCGTTCGATGGCACTAAAGAAGAATCTATTTAGTTTTGTGGAAAGAGCAGTAAGTGGAAATTAAGTAACGTCGAAACTAACCGGCGTGTTTAGTTTATGGGAATTGAGAAGTCACTGGAACTAGTGTAGCGGGTGTTTGAATTTAGGGGAGGCATCTGGGTGGTAGTGTAACCCAGATGCATTGATTGTCAGGGAATCTGAGACCCTTTTGTGGTTCTTGGAGGACTCTGGTGGTGTGAGGTTCCCTGAGGCCTGCAGGAGCGGTAGATGGAGTCCATCTCAGGCACCTTTAGCCTGGGGTGAGGTACTATGACGGAAGCCTGGGGCTCAGTACCTTCGACTGAGTTCCGCGAGGGTGGAGGAATCCGAGGGGGTCCTAACTCCTTGGGTGCCCGTGTCTGAGACGAGGAGGCCAGTGAGCGGAACTTCTCCAGAGAGTCCAGCGCAGCATTGCTGGTGACGGAGAGGCCTCCGGTAACTGTCTTGGACGGATGTCCTTCACCTGATAGGGGCTGCGTTAGCGAAGGTAATTCATGTTCTGTTCAATATAGTCAGTGGCAGTGACTATTCGCCACTGGTGACACCACAGTGGTTAGCTCTATCTAAAAGAATTGTGCCTTGGCCTACTCCCCACAAATACTGAAGTGGTATATGGGTCTCAACCTGTCTGTGCTGTATGACTATTTATTGAGAAGAATAAATACGAGTTGGACCTTTTCAGTGTGTGGAACTCTGGTTACTAGGAGCAAAGGGGAGTCAATCCGAGGAGAGGATTTGACTCTGGGACACATACACAAAACCCGATAGTTCTGGCTTTCACCTCTACACATTGGAGGACATGGGCCGTGGTGTATCTCATCCCTCCCCCTAGTGTTAACCCCTAGACGAGACAGACAAGCCGTGAATGAGAAGGGGTGAGAGGGGTGAGGTCGCTACACGTGGGGGCATCGTGTCCGGGATGTGTATGGTGTCTGAATTTGAACTTTGCTGCCCGGAGGAGTTCCGAGTAGGTCGGCCATATTGGCCAACGCGCCACGAGGCAAACCATAGCTGCGCAGTTCGTGGGCGGGGAGAAGAAAAAGCCTGCGAACAAATGCAGAGCGTGGGAGGAGTCTGGCCATGTGGAAGGACACACGTGGAGATTCCGGCGCAAAGGGGTCAGTGCGCATTAGAGCAGCAAACAGTCAGGATGACTTCAAATACCCCGTGGATTTCAGCTTCTTCCATCACAGAGATGACTTCTTTTGCTGCCCAGATTACGGATACAGGAATAAGACTAAGGCCCTGGGGGCGGTTGGTTCTGTATACCTGCAGAGACATAGAGGCCCTCGGTGTGATCTGTCCCAGCTGTTCGGGACTGGTGGTCCATTTGAAGCCGTTCGGGCGATGTGAGGACTGCAAAGAGTTCCTCTTCGACGTGGAGCCATCCACAGAAAGGCCTCGCGCCTTCCACCTCAACTACCTCACAGGTACTGCCACTCTGGAGGGAGAGATCGATGCCTATGCGTTTCCTGTGTGCGCTGACCAGGGCGACGTGACAGCCCAAGCGGAGACAAAGAAAGAGAAATCCGAGGATGCTGCCTCGGTCACCACAAGCTCCCTGCTCCCACCGCCGAAGAGGAAAGTTGTAGGCCTGGTGATGGCATCCTGTGGTCGTGGAAGAGCTTAGCCCCGTCGCTTGCCTGGCCTGGATGGATCCGGAGGGAAGAGCCCTGGTCATCCCTGTTCTTCAAAAGGCCCAGGTGAGCCAGGGGTCGGGACTGTGTGTGTGGTTGGAGGTGTTGGGAGCCCAGAGTCGGTGGAGCCCATCGAGGGGGGTGATTCCGTGTCTACGGGGAATTACCTGCCCGCAGAGTGTTATGACACCTCCGACCTAGAGTCGCTATCTGATGCCGGTGATGATGGGGAGATAGATGAAATCTTCCACAAGAAGGGATGGGACAAGATGAAGCTACCCTCGTCCCGTGTCTTAAGGGACCCACCTATGTCCATTGGGGATAGTACACCCCGGGTAGAGGCCTCGGAGCCTAGGGCGGAATCTGGTTCCCTGTCTGTGATCCCACTTCTTGAGCCAGGGGCTGTTTCACCTGCTCCTGTTGTGGGAGTGCAACGGGCATCACTGCGGGCTCCTAGGCCCAAATCTACAGAGGTGGTGACTGTACCTCGCCATCTGGAGTCCATTGTTCTACCTGGAGTGGGAGACCGTGCCACAATGCCATCTCTGGCTAGGCTGCAGCGTCTCTTTTGTCAGAAAGTTGCCCGAGAATATGGGTGGGAATACCCATATCTACCCCGAGAATTGCTCTACGAGGTGGAAGTTTTCCGGCAGCTGTGGTACAATGATTTTGTCTGGACAAAGCTGAAAGTACCTCATGCACGCCGATACCTCTCATGCTCATCTACAGTCACCAGAAAGTTCAAGGACTGTAAGGCAGACTGGATGGTGGGAAGGCACGTCCATGCGGACAAGGTGGTAATTTGTCGGAAGGATGGAGGGAACATTGAGTACCATGTGGAGGCTTTTGACCAGCACTTAAAGCCTTTGTTCTTGCCGGATCCAAAGTTCTATTTGTAGGAGAAAGGGACTCCTTTCCATTTCTTTTATTGCTGAATTACAGGGACTGTGCTCTAATTTTTCTTTTGGGATGTTTTACTCTTTGGAGAAATGGGAGCTGTTGTTCTCCCTCCTTCTCCTCCCATCAAGGAAAAGGAAATCAGTGACTTTTGGGCTTAGCCAGTATAGGGTCACAGCACAGAGAAGCAAAAGTTCATCTGGATCTGACAAGTGCCTTTACCGCGGCATTGCCACCAGGTGGCGGTGTTGCGCAACGATTGTTTGCTTCACACTCTGCACTATATTTATTGGAGCGAATGGGTTTCTTTACGGATAGACCCATTCCTTCCAAGAAAACACATATTTCTTTCTCGTACATCACGGGACACAGAGCGACATAGTCATTACTAATGGGTTATATAGATACCGTCAGGTGCTGGCACTGGCAACTTCCAAAACCGGAAGTACCCTCCCCTATATAAGCCCCTCCCATCCGGGAGCACCTCAGTTTTTTGCCAGTGTCTAAGGTGTTGGCCAAGAAGAAACATGTGTTTTTCACTGAGCTTGCGTACAGGTTCTTTTGGGCCTCAGTAAGCTATTCCGGATCCGACCAAAAAAGCTTCATAGCTAAACGGTCGGTACCCGGGCCTTGCAGAGAAGAGCAAGGTTCTGCCTGTAATGCTTCTCTTAGGAGAGCTGGACCCTGGGATCCAGAGCTCTGGTCATACCCACGACCAAGATGTTTTCTGTGCAGGGTGCTATACAGGTCCAGGGGAGTGGAATCCTTGGGAACCCGGTCCCTGAAGGTTTGATTACAATGCCTGCCGTGATAGGTGAAGTTTGGGCTTTTGTGGACCAAACAAAGTCCTGCGGCGGGGAACAGGTAAGTGGGGGCCCCCAGGAACTTGGTTCTATTGGGGGACCCCCAAGCCTAATTTGTCTTTCTGTCTGTTACCTAATGGTATTCCCGCAAAATTCTGTGCATGCCTGTAACTACTAAAAAAATGTAATAATTTTTAATGGTGGTCAAGAAAAAAAAAAAATAATAATTTTTTTTTATATATATTTAATATATTAGACTGCGGTACCTGTGTTTGTCCACTAGAGGCCGCTGTGGAATGTTTTCTTGTCATGTGGACTAGCTTCTTCTCAGCAGAGCAAAGTCCAGGCAGATGGTGAGTTCTCTTATAGGAAACTGCTTCCTCTGCCATGTTGCAGTGCTCGTCCATCCCCCGGCCTGCGGCAAAGAGGGGCCCTGGCTCCTGTCCCTTGTTACCATATTTGAAATTAGCGCCGAAGGCGCACGTGCCCGCGCGCGTGCGCGTGCACGCGCCTCTATATATAGAGGTGAGCCGGGAAAGGGGGCGGAGCCTGGGGGATGACGCTCTGTGCGCGCCGCAGCGCTTCTGCGCATGTGCGGGCGTCCCAGCAGTTTAAAAAAACCACAATATTGTAGTGAGCTGGCTATGAAGTACAGAGACAGAGCTGGCAACATTTAAAGGCATACAGCAAGCGGTTGATACAGGCATCCCCTAGAAAGGCACATTAGTAGACACCAACTGTGATATAGCAGCAATTGTGCTAGACTATTCTCAGTAAAAGTGGTGTATTACGGCTGGAATACCTCAGCTTTAGGCTTAGGAATATGCCGTCCAGAAGCTCCGGAACTGAATCTTCCAGGAAGCGAAGGGGGTCTCATCGGGCTCGGAGGATCTTGGGCATACTCCTGCTGCACCAGTCTCCCCTGAAGTTCAGAGGTAAGTGACCGTAGAGACCCCGCAGGGTACTTGGTACTGTGGCTGTCCTCAGTTCACCTGCTCCTGTGTATGTAACAGAGGAGGTTTTTTCCTCAGCTCTGGGAGGATTAGAGAGAGATTGTCAACATTTATCGCTGCCTCCCTGTCAGGGAAAGCACGCCCGATCTCCGTCTCCTCCTTCAGAGTGCCTGTTAGCAGAGCAACAGTCCCATACAGGGATCGACCTGCCTGAAGGGGATCAGGATGAGGTTGATTCTGTTATAGAGGAATCAACAGTGGGGGAACCTTTTCTCAGCATCTTAAGCTGAAAGATTATGGGTTCAGTCTCTGACTAACATGGTCCGATCAGCATTTAAAAATGCACCTTGCGGAACCATCAACCACTACTGTATCCTCGTTGGGGTCGCTAGAAGCCCCCAGACTGTTTGTTCTTTTCCACTTCACCCTTTACTGAAAGGGCTCATTTACCAGGATTGGGAACGTCCTGAGAAAATATTTATTCCCCCAAGAGATTTCCGGTGGTCTATCCCATGGAGGATAAGTTCATCAAAAAAAAAAAAAAAAAAAATGGAAGGTCCCTACAGTGGACGCAGCCATCTCTTGTATGTATAAATCACTGACATGTCCGGTGGATAATGTCCAAATGTTCAAGAACCCAATAGATAAAAGATTGGAGTCCTTATGAAAATCTGCTTGGTGATACAACCAGCAGTAGCAGCTATTGGGGTCTGCTAAGCAGTGAAGGATCAGTTGAAACAGGTCTTGAGGGACTTGACAGATCAGCAGGCTTTGCCCTAGCTGATCTACCTAGAGCCTTAGGCTTTGCGGTTGACGCCATAGAGGATTCAGTCCATCAGGCCTCCCGCCTTACGCTGTCTATAGTACATATGCGTAGGCTCCTATGGCTCAAAAACTGGTCTGCTGAAGCTCCCTGTAAAGAATGGCTGGTTAGCGTCCCATTTCATGGTGAACGCTTATTCAGGGAAAACCTGGACAAATATATCCAGAAAATTTCCAGCGGTAAAAATACGCTCTTGCCGGTTAAAAGCAGAGTTAGAGGTCCCTCTTTAAGAGGCCTGCTTCTCCAGTCCCTGGGGCATCGGCTGTGTAACAGTTCCGACGGCCTCCTCGGTCAAATCCCGGGGGTAAAAAACAGGGACAGTAGCAGGGTAATGAGAAACCCTGGGTCAGGGGAGGTACAAAACCTCCCCCAAAGTTAAATTCATTGAAGCCCCCACTCAGTCGGGTGGGGGGAGGACTCCAGTTGTTCGCAAGAGACCTGGCGGGACACGATCAAGACAGATAGGTGCTCTCCGCAGTAGGTTTGGGATACAGTTTGGAGTTAAAAGACTCTCCTCCTTCCCATTTTTGAGGTCAAACGTGCCAAGGGATCCCCGGAAGAGAGAGTCCCTCCTGTTGGCACTAGAACAACTATTGCTCCAAGGAGTAATTATGGAGGTTCCCCTGGAAGAATGAGGGTTCGGGTTTTACTCAAACCTCTTTACAGTCCCGAAGCAAACGCGGACGGGAGGCCCATATTAATTCTAAAAGGGCTATACAAATTCCTATATATCAGGACTTTCCGATGGAGTCGATCCGATCGGTGGCCACTGCCCTACAAGGGGAGGATTGGTTAGCCACGATCGACATCAAAGATGCTTATTTGCACATTCCCATCTTTCCAGTCCACCAAAAATTTCTACGCTTTGCAGTAGAAGGGCGCCATTTTCAGTTCAGAGCCTTACCCTTCGGTTTGGCCACAGCACCACGAGTGTTTACAAAAATTCTGGCCCTTTATTGGCCAATCTAAGAACACAAGGTGTAATGATAATGGCATATCTGGATGACTTGTTGCTGATAGACCACTCAGTGAAAAAACTAGACGTGGTCGTTCACAAGACGATCAAGTATCTGGAATCTCACGGTTGGATTATCAACCGAGACAAGTCAGCCCTAAAAACCAGTCAAAAGTCTGGAATACTTGGGGCTAAGGTTGGATTCAGGCCAGAGAAAAATATTCTTGCCTCGAGGAAAGGTGTTGTCTTTGAAAGATTTGATCCACTTAGTGGGTACAAAAAAGACAGCCGTCCATACGCCTGTATATGAGGCTGCTGGGAAAAATGGTGGCATCATTCGAAGCAGTACCCTACGGTCAATTCCATTCAAGGAATTTGCAAGGGGCCATACTGTCAGCCTGGAACAAAAAAGTTCAGGCCCTAGACTTACAATGTCCTTGTCCCCTTCCGTTCGCAAGAGCCTCCGTTGGTGGTTGGTTCCCCAGAATCTGGAAAAAAGGAAATCCTTCAGTCCGATTTCTTGGAAGGTGGTCACTACAGATGCCAGCCTTATAGGCTGGGGAGCAGTACTGGAGCAATAGTCTCTCCAGGGCAGATGGTCGGATGCAGAAAAGGCCCTGCCCATCAATCTCTTAGAGATACGAGCAGCCCGGTATGCCCTAGTAGCATGGACATCCAAACTCCAAGGGTCCCCTGTCAGAATTCAATCAGACAATGCCACAGCAGTGGCATATATCAATCATCAGGGGGGCACCAGGAGTTGTGCAGCCCAGAGGGAAGTAAATTACATCCTGAAATGGGCAGAAAAATATGTCCCAGCCATATCTGCGGTATTCATTCCAGGAGTGGAGAATTGGAAGGCGGACTTTCTAAGTCGCCAGCAATTAGGCCCAGAGGAAGGGTCCCTTCACCCCGAGGTTTTCTGGACAATATGTCAGCGGTGGGGAACATCGGATGTAGATCTTCTAGCATCCAGATTCAACGCAAAGGGGGACAGGTTTGTCTCTCGGACAAGGGATCCCCTAGCTTGCGGCTCGGATGCCCTAGTGTTCCCTTGGGATCAGTTCAAGCTGATATATGCATTCACACCGCCAATGGTTACCTCGATTACTCCGCAGAATCAGGGTAGAAAAGAAACCAGTGATTCCGGTGGCTCCAGCGTGGCCCCGAAGAGCGTGGTACGCGGAGATTGTAAAATTTCAGTGGGGAGTCCTTGGACTCTCCCACGTCGTCCGGCTTTCGCAAGGACCGATATACCACCCTTCCTTACCAGCCCTAGGTTTGACGGCCTGGCTATTGAAGCCCACATTCTAAAAAAGAGAGGGCTCTCTAATGCTGTGGTATCTACCATGATCAATGCCAGGAAGCCGGTATCCAGGCAGATCTACTATAGAATCTGGAAGGCGTACATCGCCTAGTGTGAGGCCAGGAAATGGCATCCACGTAAATACGTAATAGGTAGAATTCTGGACTTCCTACAATGGGCTGTAGATAGGAAGCTTGCCTTGAGTACTATCAAAGGTCAGATTTCGGCCTTGTCAATATTTTTTCAAAGGCCCTTGGCTTCGCATTCATTAGTCAAAGCCTTTATACAAGGAGTGATGCGTATTAGTCCTCCGGTTAATATTCCCATATGTCCATGGGATCTAAACTTGGTTCTGTCGGTTCTACAGAAACAACCATTTGAACCATTACAGCATATTTCCTTAGTGCTTCTCACCAGGAAATTGATTTTTCTAGTAGCCATTTGTTCGGCTAAAAGAGTATCGGAATTAGCAGCTATGTCCTGTAAGGAGCCATATCTGGTTATCCATAAGGACAGAGTAGTGTTACGTCCTCATCCAGCCTTTCTTCCTAAGGTGGTATCGAGTTTTCATTTGAACCAAGATGTGGTTCTTCCTTCTTTTTTCCCCAAGCCTACTTCGGTAGAGGAAAAGTTATTGCATTCTTTGGATGTAGTAAGAGCAGTTAAAGCTTATCTAAAAGCCACTGCTCAGATTCGCAGAACGGATACTTTGTTTATTCTGCCGGAAGGCCCCAGAAAGGGTCAGGCAGCGTCAAAATCTACTTTAGCCAAGTGGATTCGACAGGTCATAATACAAGCCTATAGCTTGAGAAGTAGACCGCCTCCGTTCAAAGTTAGGGCGCACTCCACGAGAGCAGTTGGAACTTCATGGGCAGTGCATCACCAGGCCTCCCTGGCTCAAGTCTGTAAGGCCGCAACATGGTCTTCAGTACACACGTTTACTAGGTTCTACCAGGTGGACGTTAGAAGTCAGGAGGATGTCGCCTTTGGGCGCAGTGTGTTGCAGGCCGCAAAAGATCCTCATGTCTGATAGCGCTCAGCTTATATATGGTGTATCCCCCCCCTCATTTGGCATTGCTTTAGGACATCCCATTAGTAATGACTATGTCGCTCTGTGTCCCGTGATGTACGAGAAAGAAAATAGGATTTTTATAACAGCTTACCTGTAAAATCCTTTTCTTGGAGTACATCACGGGACACAGAGCTCCCGCCCCTCTTTGGGGACACTTATTGCTTTGCTACAAAACTGAGGTGCTCCCGGATGGGAGGGGCTTATATAGGGGAGGGTACTTCCGGTTTTGGAAGTTGCCAGTGCCAGCACCTGACGGTATCTATATAACCCATTAGTAATGACTATGTCGCTCTGTGTCCCGTGATGTACTCCAAGAAAAGGATTTTACAGGTAAGCTGTTATAAAAATCCTATTATTATGCTAGGATGTGTGTTTCTTTGTTTTTTCCCCTCTGCAGGAGATTTCATCTATCAAGACTGCTGAGAATGGGGTGGTCCTTAGATAGTGAGGGGGGGGGGGGGAATTTCAATGTGTAAAGTCATTTAAAGTTTTGATACCAAGTTCATTGTTTTATATTCCTGTTTCCCTTTCCCATTTTAGGTCCTGGCACAATTCATGACTAAATTGTTGAGTTTGATCTCTGGGTCGAACTTATGTTACCACTCCTTGGGAGACATGGGTTTGCACCAGACACTGGGGACCAGTGTCAAATCACCAGGGGAAGAGTGTAGCGGGTGTTTGAATTTAGGGGAGGCATCTGGGTGGTAGTGTAACCCAGATGCATTGATTGTCAGGGAATCTGAGACCCTTTTGTGGTTCTTGGAGGACTCTGGTGGTGTGAGGTTCCCTGCGGCCTGCAGGTGGTGCTGTCGCCCTGGGCCGGAGTTGAACACTCACCGCAAGACTGCTTCCCTTTTTGTCCTTTCCTGGCGCTGGTACAGCGGGGCGGGGAACCTGCTGTGATGCAAAGGGAGAGGAGATAAAAGGGGCGGATGCCCTGACCTTGGGGTTCAGAGTCGGAGGACGCAGCCGCGCCCAGGCACCTTCAGCCTGGGTGCTGGCGTGCCAGAGTTCCGGGCCCAGGTGCCCTTGACCTGGCCGGAGCGAGAGATGGAGTCCATCCCAGGCACCTTTAGCCTGGGGTGAGGTACTATGGTGGAAGCCTGGGGCTCAGTACCTTTGACTGAGTTCCGCGAGGGTGGAGGAATCCGAGGGGGCCCTAACTCCTTGGGTGCCCGTGTCTGAGACGAGGAGGCCGGTGAGCGGAACTTCTCCGGAGAGTCCAGCGCAGCATTGCTGGTGATGGAGAGGCCTCCGGTAACTGTCTTGGACGGATGTCCTTCCCCTGATAGGGGCTGCGTTAGCGAAGGTAATTCATGTTCTGTTCAATATAGTCAGTGGCAGTGACTATTCACCACTGGTGACACCACAGTGGTTAGCTCTATCTAAAAGAATTGTGCCTTGGCCTACTCCCCACAAATACTGAAGTGGTATATGGGTCTCAACCTGTCTGTGCTGTATGACTATTTATTGAGAAGAATAAATACGAGTTGGACCTTTTCAGTGTGTGGAACTCTGGTTACTAGGAGCAAAGGGGAGTCAATCCGAGGAGAGGATTTGACTCTGGGACACATACACAAAACCCGATAGTTCTGGCTTTCACCTCTACACATTGGAGGACATGGGCCGTGGTGTATCTCATCCCTCCCCCTAGTGTTAACCCCTAGACGAGACAGACAAGCCGTGAATGAGAAGGGGTGAGAGGGGTGAGGTCACTACACTTATAAGAAAGAAAGGCCTGGAATAAAATCCAAATGCAATAAATGGAGGGCTGGCATGACAGGGGTTAAAGGGGCTTGGGAATTAAAATAGGAGCAGTGGGGTTGCTGTAGGATAGGGTCGGGAACAGGCTGGCTGGGCATGGTCTGGACTGGGTAGAGCATTGGGGGAGTGGTGAGGTAAACAGATGGGGAAGGACTTCAGTAGGAGCAACAGCGTGAAATGGCTTCCCACCCTCCCGCCCTACATTGGGAGAGTATTGCTGGTTGGGCATTTGGGTGATTGGTGGAGCCAGAAGTGGTGATTTGCGGGGTGCAAGGTCCTTTTTTAGGTTCATGTGGACCCAAAAGGTATGGTGGTACGGCTCCTAGTTGTTGGATGTGTACCTGCGAGTCTGTGGTTTTTGCAGCTGTAGGTCTGTGAAGTGACAATAAGGTACTGTCCTGGTTTATGCCTATTATGACCTTGTGGCTCCTTCTTTAATAAACTGTCTGGTCTGGTTTTATGTTATTGATCTGTTAATTATTGGTCGTTTATATTTTGATTAATAAAAAGGCTGCAATGGCCAATTTAACTCCAATCCTGTGTGGTGTGGTGTTAAATCCGATTTGGGGGTCTTAATCAAGACATTCAGATGAGATAGTAGATCCAAATCTTAAGATAAGATAAGTATGTGCTTTATTGTATACAATCATTGCAATGGAGAGACACAACACAGAACGACTTCCATCCTTGCCAGGCGGAACGAAGCAGGAAGTGTCTCTGCCCTAAAAACATCAAGTTTAACAATATATACTCCATGAATTTGCATAAGCACTAGGCGTGTTATAGCTGTGATCGTATAGTTTAGTACAATCAATATCCATATCTTCTTAGTAGCAAGGGAACAGTTAAATGGGTGGTTACATCATGTGACTGGCAAAAAAACTGATTTTAACAGTATCTGGTCAGTTCAGTTTTGGTACGAAAGCCTATTTTGAGTCCTTATCAGCAGTCTGTGTCCTCACATATCCATCAGTTTCGAATTCCAAATAATTGAAACAAAGAAAAAGGAGAACATCTGTGAAAAGCAAACAAAGGTGCATTATCAATTCTTAAAGCGATCGTCTAATATTTATATATAACTCAACATTATCAGACCGCTATAATTCTACTCATTTTCCTCCTATTGACCCCTATGGAGGGGTCACTACCATATCTTACCTACCTAGTATGACACCAGAGGGTCCACAGTACTACTTCACATCTATGTGGAGCAAAGTTCTTCTTAGGGTGGATGTGGATACATATCTTTACTCATTCGTATCACCCATCTTGGCATCATACGAATCTGCTAATCTGACAATCTGATAACACTCTCTTCCTTGGGGTCATCTCCCTCAGTTATAACTATCATTGTATTTCACATTTAGCACACCTGAAAAAACAAACAAATAAACAAGCAATCCTATAACGATGATTCCTATGAGGACAAAAAAAAATAGGATTTTTGTACTTACCGTAAAATCCTTTTCTCTGAAGTCCATGGACGGACACAGCTTCCTTATAATCTTGACTTGTGGGTTATGTTCCATCTATTACGAGAGGACTAGGCAGACATGTAAATGGTTAAACATGTAATCTTTAGCAAAGCTGAACAGCCCCGCCCAGGGGGCGGTCCCTCTGGTCATAACCCTTCTCACTGCAGTGAGCAGCTCAGTTCGTCAAAAGCAGTACAAACTTAAAAATGAGGGGTGGGTGCTGTGTCCATCCATGAACTTCAGAGAAAAGGATTTTACGGTGAGTACAAATATCCTATTTTCTCTTTTGTCCATGGACAGACACAGCTTCCTTATAATCTTGACTTGTGGGACGTCCCCAAGCAGTGTCAGAAAACGAGTGGTGGGAACAGCAGTAAAAAACTTCACCCCAAACAACCAGAGCTCCTCAAAAGAGGAGTTGCCACTTTAAACAGCCGCCTGCAAAACCTTGCGGTCGAAGCAAGTATCCGCAGATGCATGCACGTCAACTTTTGTAAAACTTAGTAAAAGTGTGAAGGGAAGACCAGGTCGCCGCCTTTCACACCTGTAAAACAGACGCTCAATGTCGGAAGCCCAGGAGGCACCAAGTGCCCTGGTCGAACGCGCCGAGACAGGAAAGGAAGGCGCCCGCTCTTGAAGGGCATAGGCCTGAATCACAATCTGTCTTAACCATCGAGAATAGTGGCCGACAACACCGCCAGGCCCGTTTATGGGCCAGTCACAGAGACAAACAGTGAGTCTGACCTCCGAACGGAGCCGTAGCAGACAAATACACCCACAGAACACATACCATGTCTAAGGAATGTAACGCAACCTCTTTGGGATACAAGGATGGAAGTACAATGTCCTTATTCAAAAGAGGTCGAAACCACCTTTGGAAAAAAAGAAGGCTGCGGGCGTAGCACCGTTTTATTCGTATGGAGGATCAAGTAGGGGGACTTGCAAGACAATGCCGCCATTTAGAAACCCTCCTGACAGAGGTAAAGTCACCAGAAGGCAACTTTTTGAGAGAGTGTCAAAAGAGGAATCTCCCTGATGTTCTCAAACGGAGGTCTCTGAAGTACCGAGGGTCCCAAATTCAAATCTCACGGAGGTAGTGGTGGCCGAAACGGAGGAACCACATGTCAGACCCCTTGCACAAACGTACTCACCAGTGAATGAGCCGCCAAGGGTAGTTTAAAGAAAAACAACCAAGGCTGAAAAAAACTGCCCCATATTGGTACTTAAGGCTGGTTTCTGATCCACACCATGCTATAAAAACAGCAGGATCCTGGAAACCGACTATGCCCGTGGGCGCCAACCCATCTCCTCACACAGAGATGTAGGCCTTCCACGTGCGATGATAGATCTTCCGAAAAGATGACTTCCGTGCCTTCAGCATGGAAGAAATTACAGAGTCCGACAGGCCTTGGTCCCTCAGAACCTGACTTTCAACAGCCAAGCCGCTTAAGCCAGCGACTGCAAAGCCGGATGAAGTATAGGACCTAAGGGGCATCGAACACCAGGCACACTAGGTCGACGTACCTGGGACGCCGAGACCAATCTGGTGCAATTAGAGTCATCGGAATCCCCTCAGTCTCCACTCTGCGGAGCAGATGAGGCAGAAGATTCAGTGGGGGAAAGGTATAACTTAGCCAATACAGACCCTACGGGGCCACCCACGCGTCCGTCGCATCCGCCCAGGGATCCTTGGCCCTGACCACAAACTTCAATTCCTTCCGATTGAATCGAGAAAGCCAGGAGATCCACGGCTGGCCTGCCCATCTCAGGCAAAAGAGTCAAAACACATCCGGGTGTAGCAACCATTCTCCTTGGTCCAGCATCTGGCGACTTAGGCAGTCAGCTTGCCAGTTTTCTACACCCAGAATGAACACGGCCGATAGAGCCAGCATGCTCCGTTCTGCCCACCGCAGGATGTGAGCGACCTCCAATGCTGCAGCCGAGCTGCTTGTTCCTTCTTGATGATAGACATATGCCACCGTCGTGGCGTTGTCTGAGTACCGTCCAGTGAAAAGGAAGGAACGACCTTCCGGACTGAAGTGCCGGAGATTTCAGCCACCAGGCCAGGGGAGGTCTGACTAGGTGGCTCACCCAGGTTTGACAATCCAGGGACAACGGAGACTTGTCCCATTTGGACAGGATCTCCCTTAGCAGGACTCGAGTATGGAATTTGAGCATACGGTACTGTCTCGAAGGAGGCTACCATAAGACCCAGGACTCACATGCAAAAGCGCAGCGACGACCACCAGCGGGATGCCACAGCTTCACCGCCGTCTGAAGAGCCTGCAATTTTTTCAATGGGAGAAAAAACCCTCACCTCTGAAGATACCAGGATCAAGCCCAGGTATTCCAGGTGCCGAGTCGGCACCAACACTGACTTCAGGAGGTTCAGTACCCAACCAAATTTTTGAAGGGTCTGAAGCCTAGTACACACGGCCGAGAATCCCGTCAGGAAAAAAACATTGTTTTTCCTGATGAGATTCCTGGCAAGCTTTTCTTGCCAAGCCGTGCATACAAATGGCCATTCAAAAGAACTGCCGTTCTTTTGAATGGCAAGTACGCGGTGACGTCATCGACTACGACGAGCTTGCGCTCGTCACATTCGATGCCGTCGCTGCCATCTTGCTTCACCCTACACTACCTTGTAAGCTACCGCGCATGCGTCAATGTCTCATCGAGCATGTGCGGGCTTACCAGAGGACAGGTAAGCTTGTAGCCGCATACACACACACACAGTTTTCTCGTCGGAAAACAGGCTGACGAGAATCCAGACGAGAAAAAAGAGAGCAGGTTCTCTATTTTTCTCGTCGAGTTTCCCGGCAGTTTTCTCGACGAGAAAACATACACACGACCGTTTTTCTCGGCAAAAAGCTCTGCCAGCAGTTTTCTTGCTGGTTTCTTGCCGAGAAAACCGGTCGTGTGTATGAGGCCTGACTGTCAATCGCCACATCCTCCTCTAATTCTGAGTATGCAGTAGCCCTCAGAAGAAGGTCGTCCAGGTAGCCCACAATAGCAATTCCTCGCTGTCTTAGCAAGGCCAGGATCGTGGTGAACACCTTGGAGAAACCCTTGGTGGTAGTGATCGACCCCGACTGCAAAACGCAGAAATTTCTGATGCCCGACATATACGGGGACCTGTAAATATGCGTCCTTGATGTCCAAGGATGCCAGAAAAATCCACCGGATGGAGAGCAGCGAACTGATTCCATCCTGAACCTTCGTACTTTTACAAAGGAGTTGAGGGCCTTGAGGTCCAGGATTGGACGAACCTCATCCTACTGTGGGACTACAAACAAATTGGAATAGAATCCCTGAAGCCTTTCCGGCAGCGGCACAGGAGCTATCACCCCACGCTTCAGCAGGTCCTGCACTGCCCCAAACAGGGCGTTCCGACGAGCCGGAGGAAGATGAAGGATGGAGGGAAAAAATCTGTTGTTTTGTGGACAAGACAGAAAATCTATCTTGAACCCTGACCATTTCGCAAACCCACTGGTTGGAAAGCAGGGCAGTCCACTGAGCCGCAAACTCGCAAAGGCGACCCCCTACCCGAGAGTCGGGCAGGGGCCGACCGTCATGCAGCCGCAGATTTGTTCGCAGGCCGTCTGGCTTGCGAACCCAGGGACACGTTTGCCCCTCAGCTGGCCCCTTGTCGGCCTTGGAATGGTCACCTGCGGGCCCGGCGGAAAGAAAACACCGCTCATGAGCGTAAAAAAAGGGGGGCCCCTGGCCTACAGCGTGGCTCCTTACCCTTTCTGGATTGTGGGAGCGCCGTGCTTCCACCCCAAATGACATTTTTAATAATGTCATCCAGTGAGGCCCCAAAAAGCCCCCAACCCTTGAAGAGCAAATCCGCCAGAGTCTTCTTGGACCAGCATTTCAGTCAAATCATGCGGCGTAGCCCCACCGCAGATACTGAAAGTTCTGGACAACCAGGGAGCTGTATCTAAGGCTGCATTGCAGACATACTTTAGGCCATGCACCATGCAGACCGGGGAAGCCTGTTGCTATTCAACCACGGTGCAGCAATCTCTGCCCATTTAAGGAAGCGCCAGTGATACCAGGGTCGTGGCCAACAGTGGCCGCAATGCTGACCCCAATACCATGAACAAGGACCGGGCCACCGCCTCGGACCTCCTGTCTGCAGGGTACTTAAAGACAGGGGCCCCTACCACCGGACCGTGATAATTCCCTGGATGCCGAAGGGCCCCATCAGGGGGAGATGTCCCTTTTCAGGAAACACTCCCCAAAAGGATAACAGACAGCCATGCAATTTTTTTGGAATGCTGCGGCCGTTCTATTTTAAAAACGTATCAAATTAACTAGGTAGGGAAACCTCCTAGCGGTGCGGGCCGGCTAGTGGGACCCAGAAGGGACAGACACCTTAATAGATGCCCTCGCCGAAACCTCCATTTTATTGGGGATCCCGCATGCAGTGATAATTGCTCCAACAAGAGCCTGTTTGCGCTGACCCGGACACGGAAGCAAGCAAGGACGCAGTTACGCACTGTCCGAAGGGTCCTGGTTTGCATCTTCTGACAAGTCAGAGCAGGGGACGTCTGCCACAGCAATGCCCGAGTCTGAATAAGAACTTTTTTCCCGAAGATGGTGGGGGGAGGGGGCGTTTTTACTCCTCTTACGTCTGCACACCACTTCTACCCTGGTAATAAGGGACTCCAGGACCACCGGCAAGGCGTCCATAAGCACCATAGTACAGGGCACCGGTTGTCACCACAGGGATGTCAGGGAAAGAAAACGCCAGCTTCTGATGCCATGCAAACCCACACTTGCCTGACACCTATAGGGACCAAGGCAAGGCAGCAAAAAAATCCACCCCCTAGCTGCTCAGAGTGAGGGACCCCAGGGGACTCACTGCTCTGATCCAGGTGCTGCCAGCGCCGCCGTCCGCTCTCCCCATATGCCTCCTAACAGGCATGGCTGCGGTGTCTTCCTGTGCCTGAGGTGTTCTGCGCTGTTTGTGCCATCCAGAAGAGACGTTTTCACCGCTAGAGGCAAAAACAGAGCTGGGACTACAAGAAAATGGCCGCCAGCCACCCCTGTATAAAAGCGCACGGACTACAAGAAAATGGCGCCAGGCGCCGCCAAAATGGCCCCCGATCGCTGCTGAGGTAAAAAGAAAACACACTAGGCCTCAGTGCGGATGCCCCCCATGGCACCAAACAACACCCCCCCATGGAGAGCGGACCCTGGGAACCCCCACAGCCCCCAGTCAGGACACGGAGTCCCCCCCGGAGGACCCCCGGTCAGTACAGCAGGCCCAGCCCCACAGAGCATGGGAAGGAGGGAAAGGACAGGGAGAGAGGAAAGGGAGGGTGGGAACCCCCTAATCGACCTCCTCGGGAATGCCCAGACATGCCACCCTGTCGGAGCAGGGGGACTGCTACTTACCCGTCCTGCGTGGACTAGCTGAAGGCATTCCTGCCTGACAGACCCAACGTCTGCGTGGTTACGGCATGGCTGTCGGCCCGGCACACTGTGACACAGACATATAACTGGTCATATGTGTGCCCTGGAGCATATAGCTCACCGGCCACCCCTGAAGCAATGGGGCGTAGCTAAAGGTCGGCACACGCTCGATGGCCGAAACTGGGGGGACTACAAGGATCTGGGATCCAGCCTGTCACCCAGTCGGCAGTTGATAGTAGATCTCAGGATCAAAAAGTAGAAAAAAATTGAAAAAATCCACAGGACCAATGGGCCCCAGGGAGCCAGGTCCTTCTCCTCTGCTAGGCAGAAAAAAACTGAGCTACTCACTGCAGTGAGAGGGGTTATGACCAGAGGGACCGCCCCCTGGGCGGGGCTGTTCAGCTTTGCTAAAGATTACATGTTTAACCATTTACATGTCTGCCTAGTCCTCTCCTAATAGACGGAACATAACCCACAAGTCAAGATTATAAGGAAGCTGTGTCCATCCATGGACAAAAGAGAAATATCTGTTCGATCAATGAAAATTTACCATTTCTAAACAAAGTGTAATCTGAGTTTTTCATATTTCCTATCATAATGTCACATTGTATACCTCTTTCCCTTACTAAACAAGGGAATATTCCAAAAGGCCTTACATTTTATGCTAAATATAAATTTTCACAATAATAGAACATTTGTAATATACTAGTGTAGCAATACCCCCGCAGGGGCCGCTGGTTTAAGATTTGGTTCTGCCGTTACCTTACTGTTCACCACGTCCGTCATAGGGGTCTTCCTTTAAGAGTTTCTCACAAATGTCTGCACCAAACACTTAAGCCCCGTACACACGATCGGATAACCTATGGATTTTCGTCCGATGGATTTGTCCATCGGAAATCCGATGAAACTGTTTTTCATCAGTCTTGGCCACACACCATCAGTCAAAAAACCGACCGTTCCAAACGCGGTGACGTAAAACACTCCGATGAGCCGAGAAAAATGAAGTTTAATGCTTCTGAGGATGCGTCGACTTGATTCTGAGCATGCGTGGGTTTTTTAACCGATGGACTTGCCCATAGACGATCGGAAATTCCCATCGGTTTTTTATCCATCGGAAAATTTTAAAACGTTCTATTTTTTACAACCGATTGAAAAAAGACCGATGGGTACCATACACGATCGGTTGGTCTGATGAAAACCATCCATCGGATGGTTTTCATCAGTCAAACCGATCGTGTGTACGGGGCTTTAGTCTCTTTTTCTCAAGGGTTTTATTATAGAACTTCCAGACAGAGGGATGGAGGGTTAGGGGATATTCAGGTACCTTAAATTTGCGGATCACAGGTACTTTCTCTAATCCAGAGAACCAACAGCTTCCACACTGGATATAGCATCCACCGTATAGGCCTCTCTCACTGACCTAGCAGCCAATGCGAGCTCATTCAAAATGTCTCTGCCACAGACTTGTGTAACCACAAACTTGGTAAAGCTCCGAAACACAACACACAGTATCAGGATCTTTCAGCCAGGCCGGCAGCACTGTGAGGTTTATTTTCATCCGAATGCGCCCTTCAATTGAGTCCTCAATTGCTCGGTCCCTTCCCGCATGCAAGGCGACACAGGACCATCCCTGGATCAGTAGGCCCCAGAAACACCTGGGCCTACTTTCAGTAATGGAGCCTCTGGGATCTGCAGGCCCTGAGGCAAAAAAAAATGCTAACACATCCCTGAGGCCAGGAGGGCCGTCAGGTAAGGATTGGAAGACCCCACCAAAACGGCGTCTGCCCGTTAAGTACCCTCCCCCAGAATGCACAATGGGGTGACCAATCCCACTGAGCTGCTTCTGGGCAAGAGGTACCCAATACATTCAGCCTGCTACATTTCCAACCCTGACCTGTGGTGACAGCGACACCCACAGTCAGGTGGAAAATGTGCAACCCAGCTGAACTGGAACAGAGACCCATAATTTGGTACAATTATTCTGAGCTAACTACAGCTCAGACAACTAAATTTACACTAGTGTCTACTAGGGTGACCACATTTCCAAATTGCCATTCAGGGACACCCCCCCCCCCCAAAATGATGATTTTTGACCAAAAAAAATGCAGATTTTTAAGGCAGGGGTGTATTATGAAATCAGCGGGCCCATGTGCAGGAGAGGAGTGCGGAGTGTATGGTGGTGAGTAATATGTACAGGAGAGGAGTGCAGTGTATGGCGGGGGGTAATATGTACAGGAGAGGAGTGCAGAGTGTATGGCGGGGGGTAGTTAGTGGAGAGAGGAGGAAGAGGAGTGAAATACCACCTCCTGATAGTCTGTCAGCCACTGCTATACCACCTTGGTGGTGGGGCACTCCGAAGGATGTAAGGGGGCACTCTGGAGGCACCCTGGAGGTTGTAAGGGGGGGATGTAAGGGGGCACTCTGGCGGTTCTTAGTCAGAGCCCCCTTACATCCTCCGGGGTGCCCCCTTACATTCTCCTCCAGAGTGCCCCCTTACATCCTATCCTCATCCAGAGTGCCCCCTTACATCCTCCTCCAGAGTGCCCCCTTACATCCTCCTCCAGAGTGTCCCCTTAGTACTACTGTACTAACGGGCACTCTGGGGAAAGTAAAGGGGCACTCTGGAGAAAGTAAGGGAGCACTCTGGAGGAAGTAAAGGGAGGCAAGGGGGCACTCTGGAGAAAGTAAAGGGGCACTTTGGAGAAAGTAAGGGGAGGTAAGAGAGCACTCGAGGAAATAAGGGAGCACTCTGGAGGAAGTAAAGGGAGGCAAGGGGACACTCTGGAGAAAGTAAAGGGGCACTCTGGAGAAAGTAAAGGGGCACTCTGGAGAAAGTGAAGGGGCACTCTGGAGAAAGTAAAGGGAAGTAAGGGAGCACTCTGGAGGAAGTAAAGGGAGGTAAGTGGGCACTCTGGAGAAAGTAAGGGGAGGTAAGGGAGCACTCTGGAGTGTGACAGGAGGGGGTCATAGAAACATTGGGGGGAGACAGTGTGACAAGGGGGGGTCATAGAAACATTGGGGGGGGAGACAGTGTGACAGGTGGAGGACATGTGGAGTGGACACTATTCTCCCTCATGTACAGGGCACTCTGTCTTATGCTGGCCCCAGCCCTGACTGACAAAATCATCTCTCACTACACAGATCAGAGAATCCTCAGAACTCCCCCCCCATTCCTTCTCCTCCTCAAGTTGGGCGTTTCTCTTACTGTGGCTGGTCTCCTGCAGCATCTGTTCCTCCCGGTCGGCTGTGGATAAACAATCCAGCACTGATGTCCCTTCTGCAGTTACGCGCCAACACTATGCAGAGTGAAGACAGTGACACACGGTGCCGGCCAGAGGCGACTCTATGAGGCCTTAGGCAAATCTTAGACATGAGGCCCCACTAACTCCCATAATGGGAAAAAAAAATCAAGCGATAGACCCCTAGCAATTTCGCTCTCCACCCCAACATCCCAAAAAACAAACATGCACATAGACTTATCTAAAAAAACAACTTAATGTACACATAAAAGTCTGGTTCACACTCACTGATTGCTCCAAGCTCACTGATTGGTTGTTAGAGGTTAGTGCACATCATTACTGCTCACTGATTGGTTGCTTGAGGTTACTGCACAATATTACCACTCAATGATTGGTGCTAGAGGTACTGCACATCATTTCTGCCCACCCATTGGTTGCTAGACGTTACTGCACATCATTACCGCACATTGATTGGTTGATAGAGGTAACTGCACATTATTACTGCACACTGGTTGGTTGCTATAGGTTACTGCTTATCATTATCACTCACTGATTGGTTATTAGAGGTTACGGCACATTATTACCTCTCGCTGGGTGGCAGGGCAGTATTGTGGGGTGTGATGCAACTGTTGGGGTACAGTTGGTTGAATGACAGGATGCAGTTTGGGATGATGGTGGCAGCATTGGGGTGAGAGGCTGAGATCATATTTTCCCTATAATGATAATGGGTAGGGGGATAGGATGCCAGAGGTGGGGTACAGGAGGAAGGAGGATGATAATGACAGGAGGCAGGGTGGTAGGATGCCAGAGGTGGGTTACAGGGCAGTGATGGGAATAATAATGACAGGGGGTGGGGTGGTAGGAAGCTGGTAGTGGGCTGCAGGGGGGGATGAAAATGACACAGAAGTAGGGTAGTAGGATGCTGGCAGTGATGTGCAGGGGGGGTGAAGATGACGGGGGCGTTAGGAAGCTGGCAGTGGGGTGCAGGCGGAATGACGGGGGTGGGGCGGTAGGAAGCTGGCAGTGGGGTGCAGGCGGGATGACGGGGCTGGGGCGGTAGGAAGCTGGCAGTGGGGTGCAGGCGGGATGACGGGGGTGGGGCGGTAGGAAGCTGGCAGTGGGGTGCAGGCGGGATGACGGGGGTGGGGCGGTAGGAAGCTGGCAGTGGGGTGCAGGCGGGATGACGGGGCTGGGGCGGTAGGAAGCTGGCAGTGGGGTGCAGGCGGGATGACGGGGGTGGGGCGGTAGGAAGCTGGCAGTGGGGTGCAGGCGGGATGACGGGGGTGGGGCGGTAGGAAGCTGGCAGTGGGGTGCAGGCGGGATGACGGGGGGTGGGGCGGTAGGAAGCTGGCAGTGGGGTGCAGGCGGGATGACGGGGTGGGGCGGTAGGAAGCTGGCAGTGGGGTGCAGGCGGGATGACGGGGTGGGGCGGTAGGAAGCTGGCAGTGGGGTGCAGGCGGGATGACGGGGGTGGGGCGGTAGGAAGCTGGCAGTGGGGTGCAGGCGGGATGACGGGGGTGGGGCGGTAGGAAGCTGGCAGTGGGGTGCAGGCGGGATGACGGGGGTGGGGCGGTAGGAAGCTGGCAGTGGGGTGCAGGCGGGATGACGGGGGTGGGGCGGTAGGAAGCTGGCAGTGGGGTGCAGGCGGGATGACGGGGTGGGGCGGTAGGAAGCTGGCAGTGGGGTGCAGGCGGGATGATGGGGGTGGGGCGGTAGGAAGCTGGCAGTGGGGTGCAGGCGGGATGACGGGGGTGGGGCGGTAGGAAGCTGGCAGTGGGGTGCAGGCGGGATGACGGGGGTGGGGCGGTAGGAAGCTGGCAGTGGGGTGCAGGCGGGATGACGGGGTGGGCGGTAGGAAGCTGGCAGTGGGGTTCAGGCGGGGTGACGGGGTGGGGCGGTAGGAAGCTGGCAGTGGGGTGCAGGCGGGATGACGGGGTGGGGCGGTAGGAAGCTAGCAGTGGGGTGCAGGCGGGATGACGGGGGTGGGGCGGTAGGAAACTGGCAGTGGGGTGCAGGCGGGATGACGGGGTGGGGCGGTAGGAAGCTGGCAGTGGGGTGCAGGCGCGATGAAGGGGTGGGGCGGTAGGAAGCTGGCAGTGGGGTGCAGGCGGGATAACGGGGGTGGGGCGGTAGGAAGCTGGCAGTGGGGTGCAGGTGGGATGACGGGGGTGGGGCGGTAGGAAGCTGGCAGTGGGGTGCAGGCGGGATGACGGGGGTGGGGCGGTAGGAAGCTGGCAGTGGGGTGCAGGCGGGATGACGGGGTGGGGCGGTAGGAAGCTGGCAGTGGGGTTCAGGCGGGATGACGGGGTGGGGCGGTAGGAAGCTGGCAGTGGGGTGCAGGCGGGATGACGGGGTGGGGCGGTAGGAAGCTGGCAGTGGGGTGCAGGCGGGATGACGGGGTGGGGCGGTAGGAAGCTGGCAGTGGGGTGCAGGCGGGATGACGCGGTGGGGCGGTAGGAAGCTGGCAGTGGGGTGCAGGCGGGATGACGGGGGTGGGGCGGTAGGAAGCTGGCAGTGGGGTGCAGGCGGGATGACGGGGGTGGGGCGGTAGGAAGCTGGCAGTGGGGTGCAGGCGGGATGACGGGGCTGGGGCGGTAGGAAGCTGGCAGTGGGGTGCAGGCGGGATGACGGGGGTGGGGCGGTAGGAAGCTGGCAGTGGGGTGCAGGCGGGATGACGGGGGTGGGGCGGTAGGAAGCTGTCAGTGGGGTGCAGGCGGGATGACGGGGGTGGGGCGGTAGGAAGCTGGCAGTGGGGTGCAGGCGGGATGACGGGGTGGGGCGGTAGGAAGCTGGCAGTGGGGTGCAGACGGGATGACGGGGGTGGGGCGGTAGGAAGCTGGCAGTGGGGTGCAGGCGGGATGACGGGGGTGGGGCGGTAGGAAGCTGGCAGTGGGGTGCAGGCGGGATGACGGGGGTGGGGCGGTAGGAAGCTGGCAGTGGGGTGCAGGCGGGATGACGGGGGTGGGGCGGTAGGAAGCTGGCAGTGGGGTGCAGGCGGGATGACGGGGGTGGGGCGGTAGGAAGCTGGCAGTGGGGTGCAGGCGGGATGACGGGGTGGGGCGGTAGGAAGCTGGCAGTGGGGTGCAGGTGGGATGACGGGGGTGGGCCGGTAGGAAGCTGGCAGTGGGGTGCAGGCGGGATGACGGGGGTGGGGCGGTAGGAAGCTGGCAGTGGGGTGCAGGCGGGATGACGGGGGTGGGGCGGTAGGAAGCTGGCAGTGGGGTGCAGGCGGGATGACGGGGTGGGCGGTAGGAAGCTGGCAGTGGGGTTCAGGCGGGATGACGGGGTGGGGCGGTAGGAAGCTGGCAGTGGGGTGCAGGCGGGATGACGGGGTGGGGCGGTAGGAAGCTAGCAGTGGGGTGCAGGCGGGATGACGGGGGTGGGGCGGTAGGAAACTGGCAGTGGGGTGCAGGCGGGATGACGGGGTGGGGCGGTAGGAAGCTGGCAGTGGGGTGCAGGCGGGATGACGGGGTGGGGCGGTAGGAAGCTGGCAGTGGGGTGCAGGCGGGATAACGGGGGTGGGGCGGTAGGAAGCTGGCAGTGGGGTGCAGGCGGGATGACGGGGGTGGGGCGGTAGGAAGCTGGCAGTGGGGTGCAGACGGGATGACGGGGTGGGGCGGTAGGAAGCTGGCAGTGGGGTTCAGGCGGGATGACGGGGTGGGGCGGTAGGAAGCTGGCAGTGGGGTGCAGGCGGGATGACGGGGTGGGGCGGTAGGAAGCTGGCAGTGGGGTGCAGGCAGGATGACGGAGTGGGGCGGTAGGAAGCTGGCAGTGGGGTGCAGGCGGGATGACGCGGTGGGGCGGTCGGAAGCTGGCAGTGGGGTGCAGGCGGGATGACGGGGGTGGGGCGGTAGGAAGCTGGCAGTGGGGTGCAGGCGGGATGACGGAGTGGGGCGGTAGGAAGCTGGCAGTGGGGTGCAGGCGGGATGACGGGGGTGGGGCGGTAGGAAGCTGGCAGTGGGGTGCAGGCGGGATGACGGGGGTGGGGTGGTAGGAAGCTGGCAGTGGGGTGCAGGCGGGATGACGCGGTGGGGCGGTCGGAAGCTGGCAGTGGGGTGCAGGCGGGATGACGGGGGTGGGGCAGTAGGAAGCTGGCAGTGGGGTGCAGGCGGGATGACGGGGTGGGGCGGTAGGAAGCTGGCAGTGGGGTGCAGGCGGGATGACGGGGGTTGGGCGGTAGGAAGCTGGCAGTGGGGTGCAGGCGGGATGACGGGGGTGGGGCGGTAGGAAGCTGGCAGTGGGGTGCAGGCGGGATGACGGGGTGGGGCAGTAGGAAGCTGGCAGTGGGGTGCAGGCGGGATGACGGGGTGGGGCAGTTGGAAGCTGGCAGTGGGGTGCAGGCGGGATGACGGGGTGGGGCAGTAGGAAGCTGGCAGTGGGGTGCAGGCGGGATGACGGGGTGGGGCGGTAGGAAGCTGGCAGTGGGGTGCAGGCGGGATGACGGGGGTGGGGCGGTAGGAAGCTGGCAGTGGGGTGCAGGCGGGATGACGGGGTGGGGCAGTAGGAAGCTGGCAGTGGGGTGCAGGCGGGATGACGGGGTGGGGCAGTAGGAAGCTGGCAGTGGGGTGCAGGCGGGATGACGGGGTGGGGCGGTGGGAAGCTGGCAGTGGGGTGCAGGCGGGATGACGGGGATGGGGCAGTAGGAAGCTGCAGTGGGGTGCAGGCGGGATGACGGGGGTGGGGCGGTAGGAAGCTGGCAGTGGGGTGCAGGCGGGATGACGGGGTGGGGCAGTAGGAAGCTGGCAGTGGGGTGCAGGCGGGATGACGGGGTGGGGCAGTAGGAAGCTGGCAGTGGGGTGCAGACGGGATGACGGGGTGGGGCGGTAGGAAGCTGGCAGTGGGGTGCAGGCGGGATGACGGGGGTGGGGCGGTAGGAAGCTGCAGTGGGGTGCAGGCGGGATGACGGGGTGGGGCGGTAGGAAGCTGGCAGTGGGGTGCAGGCGGGATGACGGGGGTGGGGCGGTAGGAAGCTGCAGTGGGGTGCAGGCGGGATGACGGGGGTGGGGCGGTAGGAAGCTGCAGTGGGGTGCAGGGGGATGAAGATGACACGGGGGTGGGGTAGTAGGATGTCAGGCACAGGGGGATTATGGTGAGGATAGAAATGATGACAGGGGGTAAATTGGTAGGAAGTATGATGACAGGAGATAGGGTAGTGGGATGTCATGCCAGGAATGATGAGGAGGAGGATTATGATTATCAGATTCACGTCACTTAGGGCTGTGAGGTCACGGGCGGCTGGGGTTCCCTCGGTCTGGACATCACGGCCGGGATGCTGTCAGTGTCATGCAGTCTGCAGTACCTTAATGCTGTGGCAGACTGGCTCCTCGATGGCGCGGCACCTCAGGCAAGTCCTCCATTACAGGCCGATCCATCCCAGGGAGTAGAGCAGGGAGCTGCTCAGCCGCTGCATGCATGAGATTCGCAGAGCGCGGAGGAAGGGGGAGGAGCCGGGGGAGGGAAATATATACAACCCTCCCGGGCTGGAAGAGGACAGCCAGACAGTCACTCAGACAGGCTTCAGCTGACGTTACTGGTTGCTAGATGCGGAGCGGCCCCTAGCCTAGCAACCAGACTATCATCATGTGTGAGAGTGGGAGAAATGTGTTAAACTTTATAAGGTGGCGGCGGCGGGTGGGCGGAGTTGACGGAACGGACTGGTGTGGTCTGGTCACTGTGTTTTTTTTTTCATTCCGGGACTTCTGTATTGTCCCGGAATGAACTGGCCGGGACACGGGACAAAAATCTCCAATCAGGGACAGTGGGCAGCCTTGTATTGCTTAAACTCAAAATGAAAGTAAACGAGTACTAGGTGTGTGCCTTTTTTTGAACTGTCTGGCCTATGTAAACATATCTAGCAATTACTCAAATGACTCCTTATGCCTGTTAGCATGTGTAATTTGTACAGGTAACTTTCCTCTGTAGCCTTGACTGCTAAGATCAAGCAAAAGCATAACAGTAGTTTACTCATCTTTTGAAATTAGCTGTACTTTCTTGCAATGGCTGGCATGTATCCACATCACTTTAAAGCTGTAGCAGTTGTCAGGGACAATTGGTAGGGTCCTTCAGACTTTGGTCCCAAAGGTACTTTCACATGTTCTTTTACTGGGACCCAATCATCTGGCTGTAAATCATGTGTTCCAGTTACTTGATCTAGAATTGAATCAAAAACAAACTTGTGCATTGCAGTTAGTTGCTTGTATTAGACAATTACATAACAAAACAAAATCATTATACACTACAACAGTCTGATGTGTGTAGCGGGTACTTGAATTTAGGGGAAGCATCTGGGTGCTAGTGTAACCTAGGTGCCTTGATTGTTAGGAAATTCAAGGTTCCCTTTGTGAGTCTTGGAGGACTCTGGTGGTGTGAAGTTCTTGCCGGCCTGAAGGTGGCGTTGTTGCCTTGGACCGGGGCTGGGCTCGCACCGCAAGACTGTGCCTTTTTGTCCTCCCCTGGAGCTGGTACAGCGGGGCGGGGAACCTGCTGTGGCACGAAGGGAGAGGTCATAAAAGGGGCGGACGCCCTGACCTGGGGTTCAGAGTTGGAGGACGCGGCCGCACCCAGGCACCTTCAGCTTGGGTGCTGGCGTTCCGGTGCTCCAGGCCTAGGTGCCCTTGGCCTAGCTGGAGCGGAGATGGAGTCCATCTCAGGCACCTTTAGCCTGGGGTGAGGTACTATGGTGGATGCCTGGGGCTCAGTACCTTCGACTGAGTTCCGCGAGGGTGGAGGAATCCGAGGGGGCCCTAACTCCTTGGGTGCCCGTGTCTGAGTTTGTGAGGACTGGTGCGCAGTAACTTCTCCGAAGAGTCCGGCGCTGCATCGCTGGTGACGGAGAGGCCTCCACTTCTCCCTTGGACGGATTTCTTCCTCTGACAGGGGCAAAGTGAGCGAAGGTAATTCACGTTCTATATCACTTAGTCAGTGGCAGTGACTATTCACCACTGGTGACAGCACAGTGGGCAGCAACAGAAGGGAAAGGATTGTGCCTCGATCTGTCCCCATTTTCCAAAGAAAAGAGATTGTTTTATTGCTTGGCAAGAAGAATAAAACGGAGTTGGACCTATTCACTGTGTGGAACTCGGGTTACTAAAGCAAAGGAGTCAGGGACGAAGGACTGGACTTGACTCTAGGACACCTATACAAAAGACCCAATTTGCTGGCTTTCACCTCTTAGCTATGGAGGACATGGGCCGTGGTGTATCTCATCTCTCTCTCCCAGGTACCCCTAGACAACAGCCACATAACCGATAAAGATAGAGAGAGGGGTGAGCTCCGCTACACGTGGGGGCATCGTGTCTGGGATATGTGTATGGTGTCTGAAATTGAACTTTGCTGCCCGGAGGAATTCCGAGTAGGTCGGCCATATTGGCCAACGCGCCACGAGGCAACCCACAACTGTGTAGTTCGTGGGCGGAGCAAGGGAAAAGCCTGCGAACAAGTGCAGAAGGTGGGAGGAGTCTGGCCACGCGGACGTACACACGTGGAGATTCCGGCGCAGGTGGGTCAGTGCACAATGGAGCAGCAAAGAGAGAGGATGGCTTCAAGTGCTCCGTGGATTTCAGTTCCTTCCTTCGCAGATAAGTCTTCTCTGGCTGCTCCGATTATGGATACGGGGATAAGACTAAGGCCCCTGGGGCAATTGGCTCTGTACACCTGCAGAGACATGGAGGCCCTCTGTGTGATCTGTCCCAGCTGTTCGGGACTGGTGGTCCAGCTGAAGCCGTTCGGGCGCTGTGAGGTCTGCAAAGAATTCCTCTTCGAGGTGGAACCATCCACAGAAAAGCCTTGTGCTTTCCACCTCAACTACCTCACAGGGACTGCCACTCCGGAGGGAGAGATCGATGCTGGTGCGTTCCCCGTGCGCGCTGATCCGGGCGAAGTGACTGCCCAAGCAGAAGTGAAAAGAGAAAAATCAGAGGATGCTGCCTCGGTCACCAGCAGCTCCCTGCTCCGGCCACCGAAGAGGAAGGTCGGCCTAGTGATGGCCTCGTGTGGTCGTGGAAGAGCTTCGCCCCACTGCTTGCCTGGCCTGGATGTATTCGGTAGACAACGTCCTGGACATCCCTGTTCTTCTAAAGGCACAGGTGAGCCAGGGGTTGGGACTGTCTGTGTGGTAAAAAGTGGCGGTAGCCCAAAGTCGGTAGAGGCCGTCAAGGGGGATAGTTCCGTGACTGGGAATTATCTGCCCGCTGAGTGCTACGACACCTCTGACCTGGATTCATTGTCTGACAATGGCGATGATGGGGAGATAGACAAAATCTTCCAACAGAAGGGATGGGACAAAATGAAGCTACCCTCGGCCCGTGTCACAAGGGACCTGCCCATGTCTACTGGAGATAGTACACCTCGGGTAGAGGCCTCGGCGCCAAGGGAAGAAGCTGGTCCTCTGTCTGAAGTTCCCCTTCTGGATTCAACATCCATTTCACCTGCTCCTGTTGCGGGAGTGCAACGTCAGTCACTGCAGGCTCCTAGGCCCAGATCTGCCGAGGTGGTGAACGCACCTCGTCACCCAGAAGCGATTGTTCCACCTGGAGAAGGAGACCGAGCCACTATGCCACCTTTGTCAAGGCTGCAGCGTCTCTTTGGTCAGAAGGTTGCTCAGGAATATGGGTGGGAATACCCGTATCTGCCTCGGGAGCTGCTCTATGAGGTGGAGGATCTTTCGGCAAAGATGGTATGATACCTTTGTGTGGGACAAACTGAAAGTACAGCAAGCACGGCGGTACCTTTCCTGTTCACCAACGGTCACCAAGAAGTTCCAGGACTGTAAAGCTAAGTGGATGCTGGGAAGACATATTCATGCGGACAAAGTGGTGATCTGCCGCAAGGAAGGAAAAAGTGTTGAGTACTAGACATGTGCATTTCGTTTCGTTCCGAATCGAAATTCGGACAAATTTTTTATTATTCGGACATTCGGATGCATCCGAATTACCGAATTACAATACTAACGAATTTAACCGAATCTGAATTTTTTTGAATCGAAAAATCGCGGACGAAATTCAAATCAAATTCGAAATATTTTCGAATCGAATTCGAAATATTTTCAACTCAAATTCGAAAATAAATTAGAATCAAATTAGAAAAAATATAAATCGTTTTTAAAAAAGAATACAATAAAATAGAATATAAAAATAAAAAACAATAGAATAGAAATAAAAGAATAGTAGAGAATAGAATAGAATTGAATAGAATGTAATAAATCACAATAGAATATGACCGTCTATATTTTTTTTATTCTATTCTTTTCTATAGTTATTATATTCTAATATTTTCTATTCGAATTTGAATTCATTCTGTATGAATTTCGAATTTCAGAAGATAGTTATATGTATAAATATTTCGTATAGAATTAATTCGAATAGAAAAGATTAGAATAGAAATAGAAAATAGACTAGAAAAACAATAGAATAAAATATAATATATATATATATATATATATATATTTATATTATATTTTATTATATTCTATTGTTTTTCTATTCTAATCTTTTCTATTCGAATTTGAATTTATTCTATACTAAATTCGAATTTCGGAAGATGGTTATATATAAACATATATATACATACATATAAATAACCATTTTCCAAAATTCGAATTTCATATAGAATAAAATCGAATTTGAATAGAGAATATTCTAAAATAATAAAACAATAAAAAAAAAAATATATATATATAAAACTATATTCCAACACTCGAATTTTGTATAGAATGAATTCGAATTCCAATTAGAAAAGGTTAAAATATAAATATAATATAGACTAGAAAAACAATAGAACAGAATAGAATAAAATATAATATATATATATATATATATATATATATATATATATATATATATATATGTATTTTATTCTATTCTGTTCTATTGTTTTTCTATTCGATTCTTTCCAATATTTTCTATTCTATTATAACCTTTTCGATTCGAATTTGAATTCATTCTATACGAAATACGAATGTCGGAAAAAAAATATATATAACCATCTTCCGAAATTCGAATTTAGTATATAATGATTTTGATTTTAATAGAAAAGATTTTAATAGAATATAAAAGAATAGACTAGAAAAACAATAGAACAGAATAGAATAAAATATAATATATTCTATTCTGTTCTATTGTTTTTCTAGTCTATTTTCTATTATATTATAATCTTTTCTATCCAAAGTTAAAATTAATTAATAATTTTTTTTTAATTCCTACTATTCGGAATTCGAATTTATTCTATTCGAAATTCAAATTTCAGAAGATGGTTGTATATTCTTTCTATTTTATTCTATTAAATTATATATTTTTTTCTATTCTGTTCTAATCTTTTTTATTTGAATTATACATTTTGGAAGATGGTTATTTGTCCACTTGCCACGTCACCTGCCACAAGTTATGGGGTTCCTAACCCCAAGTGACCCTCAGATATGGGCGATATGTCAAGTACTTTTCTGCAGCAGAGAATGACATTTTGTGACCCGAATTTGGGGCCACGTATCTTGGGTCCACTTATAGCTAGAAACCCCAAATTTGGTATGCAAACACAGTAGAACTAGCACTACAAAATTTTTAAAATTGGGGTTTCTATCACCAAGTAACCCCGAGATACATGGACCCAAATTCGGGTCGTAAAATATTTTCGAATCCGGTTGAAATAGTATCAACATGATTGGAAATTATTTCAACTGCATTTGAAACTATTTCAACCGGATTCGAAAATATTTTGCGACCCGAATTTGGGTCCACGTATCTCGGGGTTACTTGGTGATAGAAACCCCAAATTTGGGGTTATTGTTTTTCTAGTCTATTTTCTATTTTATTATAATCTTTTCTATCCAAAGTTAAAATTAATTAATTAAAAAATTTGAATTCATACTATTCGAAATTCGAATTTATTCTATTCGAATTTCAGAAGATGGTTGTATATTCTTTCTATTTTATTCTATTAAATTATATATTTTTTCTATTCTATTCTAATCTTTTCTATTTGAATTATAAATTTTGGAAGATGGTTATTTGTCCACTTGCCACATCACCAGGGCCATCGCAACAGGACAGGCAAAACAAGCAATTGCTTGGGGCCCCGAGCTGGCCTGGGGCCCCAGCCTAGGGTGCCTGCCTGCTGCCTAATGCATGATCGATCTGAGACTGTGGACCCCTAGCTGGCACTGTGCTGGTTGCTACCTGCCGCCCGCTTGGCTTGTAGCAACCAGTGATGTCACGAGCAGAGCAGGAGAGAGGCAGAGTTGTGCCTATCACAGCGGAGGACTCAGAAGATCTAGCTAGCTCCACCCACCTCCTCCCGCTCCCTGTATGTCCTTGAGTCCAGCCAGGCACTCAGGCAGCGGCATGCTGCTGCAGAACAGAAACACGTGACAGAGAGACAGATTGCAGCTGTGTTTGTAACAGACAGAGTAGAAAGGCAAATAAAATACATTGCTCACCATTGTCACCAACATCATAAGGGTGGGAAGGAGAGGACACACAGACACATTCTAGCAGGGCAGGGAGGGTTCATGCTGGGACTTGAAATCATGTAACCCCCCCCAAAAGTGAAGAACTACAGGTCCCAGCATGAACCCCTCAGAGCTGAAGATGTTTCCTGCATCACTGGCACTGCACACATGTTGATGACTCCTCACTAGTGATGAGCCGAACACCCCCGGGTTCGGTTCGCACCAGAACCCGCGAACGGACCGAAAGTTCGCACGAACTTTAGAACCCTATTAAATACAATGGATGCGAACGTTCGAAATCTAAAGTGCTAATTATAACGACTATTATGCATGTTATTGTCCTAAAAAGGGTTTGGGAACCCGGGTTCTGCACCAGGGGACATGTATCAATGCAAAAAGAAGTTTTAAAAACGGCCGTTTTTCTGGAGCAGTCATTTTAATGATGCATAAAGTGAAAAAAAAAAAGTCAAATATTCCTTTAAATATCGTACCTGGGGGTTGTCTAAAGTATGCCTGTGAAGTGCCACGTGTTTCCCGTGTTTAGAACTGTCCCTGCACAAAATTACATTTCTAAAGGAAAAAAAGCCATTTAAAACTGCTTGCGGCTTTAATGTAATGTCTGGTCCCGGTAATATGGATGAAAATCTTTAAGAAAAATGACATAGCTACCCCATCACACCCCCCCCCCCCCTTACCCCAGCCCATTACCAGCCCCTTTGGGTCTTGTATGGATATTAAGGGGAACCCCGCACACAAAATAAAAAAGGCCCTATATACTCTGAACAGACGTATACAGGTGGTGCATACAAGACAGGGACTGTAGGTTTGTTCTTATGTAGAATCTGTTTGTAATTTTGAACAGGTACATTGTTTAAGTGTAGCTCCAGCCAAAAAATATATTTTTAAGCTTTTTGGAAAACATAGGGAAGGGTTATCACCCCTGTAACATTTGTTTTGCTGTCTGTGCAGTGTGCACCTGTTCAGAACAGTTCACCTCACTTTCCGTCCTAATGAGAAATGTTTTTTGAAAATGTGGGGTTTTTATTGAAACAAGAATTGGTGATAAAGAATCAGTGGAGAGGGGACACTTTTTTTCCCATATTAACTCTTACAGGAGAGAATTTGCCTTCCTAGGGGTAGATTTCCTCTCACTTCCTGTTGTATCCTTCCGTTTGCAAGGAGGAGTCGTTTGTAAGTTGGATGTTTGAAAGTAGGGGCCTGCCGTATATACTCAGCTGAAATTTGCCCCTTACATGTTGGTGTTGCCACAACACTGTGAGCCCTCACAGTTACTCTTGGTGGGCGCATGAATGGGCCCTGCTGTGAATTATTAGATCAAGAATTGTAATTGCATGCCCCTGTTGAACAGGGGCTGAAAAATTGGGCCTTTGGTGGTGGTGGTGGTGTTGACACAACACTGTAAGGCCTCACAGTTAGTCTTGGTGGGCGCAGGAATGGGCCCTGCTGTGAATTATTAGATCAAGAATTGTAATTGCATGCCCCTGTTGAACAGGGGCTGAAAAATTGGGCCTTTGGTGGTGGTGGTGGTGGTGGTGGTGTTGACACAACACTGTAAGGCCTCACAGTTAGTCTTGGTGGGCGCAGGAATGGGCCCTGCTGTGAATTATTAGATCAAGAATTGTAATTGCATGCCCCTGTTGAACAGGGGCTGAAAAATTGGGCCTTTGGTGGTGGTGGTGGTGGTGGTGTTGACACAACACTGTAAGGCCTCACAGTTAGTCTTGGTGGGCGCAGGAATGGGCCCTGCTGTGAATTATTAGATCAAGAATTGTAATTACATGCCCCTGTTAAACAGGGGCAGAAAAATTGAGCCTTAGGCACTGGTGCCACAACACTGCAACCCCTCACAGATACTGTACTTGGAGCACAGCAATGAGCCCTGCTGCAAAGTATTGCATCAAAAATTGTAATTACACGCCCCTGTTAAACAGGGGCTGAAAAATTGGGCCTTAGCCACTGGTGCTGGTGCCACGACACTGCAACCACTCCCAGATACTCTAGTTGGAGTGCAGGAATGAGCCCTGCTGCAAAGCATTGCATAAAAAATTGTAATAACACACCCCTGTTAAACAGGGGCTGAAAAATTGGGCCTTAGCCACTGGTGGCGGCACCCAGAAACAAAAATGTTCTTCCAAGCTATCATCGTCAATTGGATCATTGAGGAGGAGGAGGATAGTCAGTCAACATAACAGGACAAACTCTCAGCATCAGCATCAGTCTTAAAGGGATGTGACATTTGAAAATAAATTAGTCTGTTATATCAGCTTCAGGTGTTTGGTAGCTGGTGGTGATCCAAGACTGGTTCATCTTTATGAAGGTCAGTCGATCAACAGAGTCGGTGGACAGGCGCACCCTGTGATCCGTGACAAATCCTCCAGCAGCACTGAATGTGCGTTCTGAAAGAATGCTGGATGCAGGACAGGCCAGTAGCTCAATTGCATACTGTGCAAGCTCTGGCCAGTGATCCATCCTCAAGACCCAGTAAGCCAGAGGATTTTCGGTGGGGAAGGTGTCCAAGTCTGACCTTGCCCCTAGGTATTCCTGCACCATGTATATCAGACGCTGGCGATGGTTGCTGGAACCGATCATACCTTGGGGCTGCGGACTAAAGAATTGTCTGAACGCTTCGGTCAGACGGCCACCTTCCCCACCGCTCCTTCTTTGACTGACCGAAGCCTCAGCAACTCGTTGTCCAAGACCAGGAGTTTGTAACCTCCCAGTCTCTGGGAACGCGTTGCACAGACCTTTCTGCAAGGCCTCCCGGAGTTGTCTCATCCTCTGCTCCCTCTGTGATGGTAAGATAAGGTCCGCAACCTTACCCTTGTACTGTGGATCAAGGAGAGTGGCCAGCCAGTAATGGTCCCTCTCCTTGATCCGAAGAATACGAGGATCCTTCCGCAGACTTTGCAGGATCAGGGAGGCCATGCAGCGTAGGTTAGCTGAGGCATTCAGTCCGGAGTCCTCTGGGTCACTAAGGATGACATGATCCGCAGCCACCTCCTCCCAGCCACGTACAAGTCCACTGGTTTCTTGGGACTGTAAATCATCCCTAAAAGACTGCTGCTGATGATGCTGAGTGCCAGGCTCCACCTCCATGCTGACACAATCCTCCTCCTCCTCCTACTCCTCTTCTTCCTGTGCGATGGGTGGGACAGAAGGAACACTGTCTGGGTAAAGGGGGCCTTGAGAGTCAAGGAAGTCCTCCTCTTCCTGCCTCTGTTCTGCCTCAAGTGCCCTGTCCATTATTCCACGCAGCGTATGTTCCAACAGGTGGACAAGAGGTACAGTGTCACTGATGCATGCACTGTCACTGCTCACCATCCTCGTGGCCTCCTCAAATGGTGCCAGGACAGTGCATGCATCCCTGATCATGCCCCACTGGCATGGTGAAAAAAACCCGAGCACCCCTGACCCTGTCCTGGTGCCGTAGTCTCACAGGTACTCATTGATGGCCCTCTGCTGCGTGTGCAGCCGCTGCAGCATGGCCAACATTGAGTTCCACCTGGTGGGCATGTCACATATAAGGCGGTTCTTGGGCAGGTTCAACTCCTTTTGCAGCTCAGCCAGGCGAGCACTGGCATTATAAGATCTGCGGAAATGCACACAGACTTTCCTGGCCTGCCTCAGGACATCCTGTAAGCCCGGGTACCTGCCCAAGAACCGCTGCACCACCAGGTTAAGGACGTGAGCCACACAGGGCACATGGGTCAGTTGTCCTTGTCGGAGAGCGGAGAGGAGGTTGGTGCCATTGTCGCAAACTACCATTCCTGGCTTAAGCTGGCGTGGCGTCAACCACCTCTCGGCCTGCCCCTGCAGAGCAGACAGAACCTCTGCCCCAGTGTGGCTCCTGTCCCCCAAACACACCAGCGCAAGCACGGCATGGCATCTTTTTGCCTGCGTACTTGCGTAGCCCCTTGAACGCCTACGGAGCACCGCTGGTTCCGAGGACAAAGCACAGGAAGAGGCCACGGAGGAAGAAGAAGAGGAGGGGTGGAGGACAGAGGTGTGTCACAACCAGTAGTAGCATTTTGGAGGCGTGGCGGTGGAACAACCTCCAACACTACTGCACCTTGTCCTGCATCCTTCCCAGCTGCCAAAAGAGTGACCCAATGGGCCGTGAAAGAAAGGTAACGTCCCTGTCCATGCCTGCTGGACCATGAGTCAGCGGTAATATGCACCTTACCGCTGACCGCCCTGTCCAGCGAGGCCAAGACATTGCCTTCCACATGCCGGTAGAGAGCCGGAATCGCCTTCCGTGAGAAAAAGTGGCGTTTGGGAACCTGCCACTGAGGAACCGCACATTGCACAAACTCACGGAAGGGGGCCGAGTCTACCAACTGAAAAGGCAGCAGTTGAAGCGCTAGCAATTTAGCCAAGCTAGCATTCAACCGCTGGGCATGTGGATGGCTGGGAGTGAACTTCTTTCGACGGTCCAGCAGCTGGGGCAGGGAAATTTGCCTGCTAGAATCGGATGTCGGTGTACTGCTAGCAGAGTGGCCGCAAGTACTTGGCTGTGACACACCTAATTCTACACCTTCATTCCTCTCAGTGCAGGTTTCAGAGAGGACTGAAGGTATAGTGGGGTTGGAGATCCCAGCTGATGCGGTGCAAGGAGAGGTCCGCTTTGTTCTTTGGTGTGGGTCTTTAAGGTAGGCTTGCCAACGAGCTGCATGGCAGGTCAACATATGTCTGGTCAAGCATGTGGTGCCCAAGCGGCTGATGTTTTGGCCACACGATATACGCTTGAGACATATGTTGCAAACAGCAGCTGTGCGATCTGATGCACTCGCCTCAAAAAAGGCCCACACCAAAGAACTTTTTGAATAACGGGCAGAGGCAGCGCCCTGCACAGGCGGAGCTCTGCGGTGTGATTCCGTCGGTGTGCTGCCCTTACGCTGGCCACCCAAGGGCATCCTGCCTCGTTGGAGATGTGCCTCCTCCTCATCCTCCTCCTCCTCCTCTCTCCTATTAGGCACCCACGTGGAGTCAGTGACCTCATCACCCCCTCCCTCCTCATCACTGGAGCCAATCTGGCAGTATGCTGCAGCTGCTGGAACATGACTGCCAGATTGGTGTCCTTCTTGAGCATCCCCTCTCTCTGTTCTCACGCTACTGCCTTCCTCTAGCTGGGTATCATCATCAGACCCTTCGAAACGCTGGGCATCCTCCTGGAGCATGTACCCAACACTGTGCTCAAACAGTTCGGGGGACTCCTCAGGAGGAGGACATGGTGGGTCTAGGGAAGGAGTGACTGATGATGACATTGATACCAGGGAAGAGGACGCTTTGGCAGCTGCTTTGCCAGTACCCTGAGCCTGGGTGAGAGAGGATGAGGAGGGCTTGGTCATCCACTCTACCAAGTCTTCGGCATGATGTGGCTCAACATGTCCAGCTGCCGAAAAGAAGGACAAGCGTGTCCCATGGCCATGTGCTGATGACAATGCACAGCGTCCACGACCAGCACTGTTGCCCCCAGACACAGAGCCTGATTGCCCTCTTTTATTGGCTCCTGACTGTCTGCCTCTCCTTGTTTGCCTTCCAGACATTCTAATGGCCTGCAGGGAGATGGGAAAACCAGCAATAAGGGGTAGCTTCAGGTGTTTATTTTGCAGGAAGCACACTCCGCCTGCTGTAAGTGCTGCAAATGCCTGTCAGTGTAACACACCAGGAAAAAACAGCAATAAGGGCTAGCTTCAGGTGTATACTGTGCAGGAGGCTTAGCAACAATGACACTGACACTGTCCCCTGCCTATCCTTCTCTCTCCCTGCACACAAGGTTTAGCAAAGAATAGGACACTGACACTCTCGACTGCCTATCCTTGTCTGTCCCTACACACAAGGTTTAGCAATATGGTTCAGCACACTAGGTTTAGCAAAGATTATGACACTGACACTCTCGACTGCCTATCCTTGTCTGTCCCTACACACAAGGTTTAGCAATATGGTTCAGCGCACTAGGTTTAGCAAAGATTATGACACTGACACTCTCTACTGCCTATCCTTGTCTGTCCCTACACACAAGGTTTAGCAATATGGTTCAGCACACTAGGTTTAGCAAAGATTATGACACTGACACTCTCAACTGCCTATCCTTGTCTGTCCCTACACACAAGGTTTAGCAATATGGTTCAGCACACTAGGTTTAGCAAAGATTATGACACTGACACTCTCGACTGCCTATCCTTGTCTGTCCCTATACACAAGGTTTAGCAATATGGTTCAGCACACTAGGTTTAGCAAAGATTATGACACTGACACTCTCGACTGCCTATCCTTGTCTGTCCCTACACACAAGGTTTAGCAATATGGTTCAGCTCACTAGGTTTAGCAAAGATTATGACACTGACACTCTCGACTGCCTATCCTTGTCTGTCCCTACACACAAGGTTTAGCAATATGGTTCAGCACACTAGGTTTAGCAAAGATTATGACACTGACACTCTCGACTGCCTATCCTTGTCTGTCCCTACACACAAGGTTTAGCAATATGGTTCAGCACACTAGGTTTAGCAAAGATTATGACACTGACACTCTCGACTGCCTATCCTTGTCTGTCCCTATACACAAGGTTTAGCAATATGGTTCAGCACACTAGGTTTAGCAAAGATTATTACACTGACACTCTCGACTGCCTATCCTTGTCTGCCCCTACACACAACGTTTAGCAATATGGTTCAGCACACTAGGTTTAGCAAAGATTATGACACTGACACTCTCGACTGCCTATCCTTGTCTGTCCCTACACACAAGGTTTAGCAATATGGTTCAGCACACTAGGTTTAGCAAAGATTATGACACTGACACTCTCGACTGCCTATCCTTGTCTGTCCCTACACACAAGGTTTAGCAATATGGTTCAGCGCACTAGGTCTAGCAAAGATTATGACACTGACACTCTCGACTGCCTATCCTTGTCTGTCCCTACACACAAGGTTTAGCAATATGGTTCAGCACACTAGGTTTAGCAAAGATTATGACACTGACACTCTCGACTGCCTATCCTTGTCTGTCCCTACACACAAGGTTTAGCAATATGGTTCAGCGCACTAGGTTTAGCAAAGATTATGACACTGACACTCTCGACTGCCTATCCTTGTCTGTCCCTACACACAAGGTTTAGCAATATGGTTCAGCACACAAGGTTTAGCAAAGAATATGACACTGACACTCTCCCTGCCTATCCTTCTCTGTCCCTACAAACAAGGTTTAGCAAAGAATATGACACTGACACTCTCCCTCCCTATCCTTGTCTGTCCCTACACACAAGGTTTAGCAATATGGTTCAGCACACAAGGTTTAGCAAAGAATATGACACTGACACTCTCCCTGCCTATCCTTGTCTGTCCCTACACACAAGGTTTAGCAATATGGTTCAGCACACAAGGTTTAGCAAAGAATATGAAACTGACACTCTCCCTGCCTATCCTTCTCTGTCCCTACAAACAAGGTTTAGCAAAGAATATGACACTGACACTCTCCCTACCTATTCTTCTCTGTCCCTACACACAAGGTTTAGCAAAGAAAAAATATGACACTGTCCCTGTCTATCCTTCTCTTTCCCTGCGCCGGAACACACTACACGAGGCCGCCGCGCTGGCGGCCTTTTATAGTGTGGGGCGTGTACTAAACCCCCTCAGCAATAATTGGCCACAGGCATCCTGCCTGTGGCCAATCATTGCTCTCCTCGCTGCCGACGCTGTGATTGGCCAAGCATGCGGGGTCACAGTGCATGCTTGGCCAATCACAGCGCCAGGATTGCACTGCAATGGCGCAGTGTATTGTGGGCCGTTCGTGTCACTCGAATTTGGCGTGAACGGCCCAAATCGTTCGTTGTTCGCCGAACGCGCAAACAGCTGATGTTCGAGTCGAACCTATGTTCGACTCGAACACCGAGCTCATCCCTACTCCTCACACCCAGCCCTTCTGTCCAGCTGTTCACTGTCTCTTCTCTCCCACTACTTGTTTGCCTCTCACTACACCTGCAACAGCCCCCCCCACCATCCCACTGTCCCCCTGTCCATCCCACGGTCCCCCTGTCCATCCCACGGGCTTTGCGTGAGTGCGGGGGGGATTGGGGGGACCTCCATGTCCATTTTGCTTGGGGCCCCCAAATTCCTTCAAACGGCCCTGCACGTCACCTGCCACAAGTTATGGGGTTCCTAGCACCAAGTGACCCCCAGATATGGGCGATATGTCAAGTACTTTTCTGCAGCAGAGAATGACATTTTGTGACCCGAATTTGGGGCCTATATCTCGGGGCTACTTGTAGCTAGAAACCCCCAATTTGGTATGGAAACACAATTGAACTAGCACTACGACATCTCTAAATTTGGGGTTTCTATCACCAAGTAACCCCGAGATACATGGATCCAATTCGGGACGCAAAATATTTTCGAATCCGGTTGAAATAGTATCAACATGATTCGAAATTATTTCAACCGCATTTGAAACTATTTTAACCGCATTTGAAACTATTTCAACCGGATTCGAAAATATTTTGTGACCCGAATTTGGGTCCACATATCTCGGGGTTACTTGGTGATAGAAACCCCAAATTTGGAGATATTGTAATGCTAGTTCTCTTGTGCTTGCATACCAATTTTGGGGTTTCTATCCCTAAGTGACCCCGAGATACGTGGACCCAAAATCGGGTCGCAAAATGTCAAGCACTTTTCTGCAGCAGAGAATGACATTTTACGACCCGACTTTGGGGCCACATATCTCGGGGCCACTTGTAGCTAGAAACCCCACATTTGGAATGCAAACAGAGTAGAACTAGCACTACAACATCTCCAAATTTGGGGTTTCTATCACTAGGTGACCCTGAGATACGTGGACCCAAATTCGGGTCGCAAAATATTTTCGAATCCGGTTGAAATCGTTTCAAATGCGGTTGAAATAATTTCTAATCATGTTGAAATAATTTCGAATCCGGTAGATATATTTTCGAATTCGGTTGAAATATTTTCGAATGCGACCGATTTTCGAATGCGACCGATTTTCGAATTCGGTCTAAAATGAAACTAAATCCGAAAACGAATTTAACAAATTTAACGAATCTAACTAAACGAAATTAATTAATTAACGAATTAAAACGAAACCAAACAAATTTTTTCCTTTTGCACATGTCTATTGAGTACCATGTGGAGGCTTTTGATGACCGTCTGAAGCCTGTGTCATTGCCTCATCCAAGGTTTTACCTGTAAAAAGAAGAGGGGGAAAGAGACTCCCATATGCTTTTCTTTTCTTATTTCTGGCTGAACTTTCCGGAGTGCCTTTACCGGAACACAGGGACTGTGCCCTAGTTTTTTTTGTATTTGGGCAGTTCTACTCGTTGGAGATATGGGAGCTGTTTTTGTTTTGTTCTCCCTCCTTCTCCTGGCACTCAAAAGAAATCAGTGACTTTGGGTTTTAGTTAGTGTAGGATCACAGAGAAATGATCAAGAGGAAAGTTCATCTGGAAGTAATGAGTGTCTTGACCGCGGGACTGTCACCAGGTGGCAGTGTTGCGCAACGATTGTTTTTTTTTTTTTACATTATGCAGCACTTATTGCAGTGAATGGGTTTCTTCTCGGATAGACTCATTCATTCCAAGCAAACACATATGTTGTTAGGATGTATGTTTCTTTTCTTTCCCTCTGCAGGAGATTCGTCTGTCAAGGCTGCTGAGAATGGGTGGTCCTTAGATAGCCAATGGGAGGGAAGAATGTAAATGTGTGAGATATTTACAGTGTTTTATTGAAAGCTTTTATAGTTATATTGTTTTATGTTTCCCTTTCCCATTCAGGTCTTGGCACAATTCAGGGCTAAAATGTGTAGTTTGGTTTCTGGGCTGAACATATGTCACCACCCTTGTGGGATGTGAGTTTGTACCAGACACTGGGGACCAGTGTCATATCACCAGGGGGAGTGTGTAGCGGGTACTTGAATTTAGGGGAAGCATCTGGGTGCTAGTGTAACCTAGGTGCCTTGATTGTTAGGAAATTTAAGGTTCCCTTTGTGAGTCTTGGAGGACTCTGGTGGTGTGAAGTTCTCGCCGGTCTGAAGGTGGCGTTGTTGCCTTGGACCGGGGCTGGGCTCGCACTGCAAGACTGTGCCTTTTTGTCCTCCCTTGGAGCTGGTACAGCGGGGCGGGGAACCCGCTGTGGCGGGAAGGGAGAGGTCATAAAAAGGGCGGACGCCCTAACCTGGGGTTCAGAGTTGGAGGACGCGGCCGCACCCAGGCACCTTCAGCTTGGGTGCCGGCGTTCCAGTGCTCCAGGCCTAGGTGCCCTTGGCCTAGCTGGAGCAGAGATGGAGTCCATTTCAGGCACCTTTAGCCTGGGGTGAGGTACTATGGTGGATGCCTGGGGCTCAGTACCTTCGACTGAGTTCCGCGAGGGTGGAGGAATCCGAGGGGGCCCTAGCTCCTTGGGTGCCCGTGTCTGAGTTCGTGAGGACTGGTGCGCAGTAACTTCTCCGAAGAGTCCGGCGCTGCATCCCTGGTGACGGAGAGGCCTCCACTTCTCCCTTGGACGGATTTCTTCCTCTGACAGGGGCAAAGTGAGTGAAGGTAATTCACGTTCTATATCACTTAGTCAGTGGCAGTGACTATTCACCACTGGTGACAGCACAGTGGGCAGCAACAGAAGGGAAAGGATTGTGCCTCAATCTGTCCCCATTTTCCAAAGAAAAGAGATTGTTTTATTGCTTGGCAAGAAGAATAAAACTGAGTTGGACCTATTCACTGTGTGGAACTCGGGTTACTAAAGCAAAGGAGTCAGGGATGAAGGACTGGACTTGACTCTAGGACACCTATACAAAAGACCCAATTTGCTGGCTTTCACCTCTTAGCTATGGAGGACATGGGCCGTGGTGTATCTCATTTCTCTCTCCCAGGTACCCCTAGACAACAGCCGCATAACCGATAAAGATAGAGAGAGGGGTGAGCTCCGCTACATGTGGAAAATACAACCCTGTCTTAGGTGGGCCCCCAAACAAAATCTCATAAGGGCTCAAGTCCTCTGACCTATGAGAAGGGGTAATCCTGATGTTGTAAAGAACCTGAGACAACAGTTCTGGCCATTGTTTCTTTACTTACCCGTCTTCCCTTTTCCTGTATTAATTTATCTAGCCTGTCTTTAATGTTTCCATTATATTTTTCTACATTCCCTGAACTCTGAGGATGATAGGGGCATGGAAGGCCTGCCCAGTTGAGAAAATCCTTGCATGTAATTTGCATGATCTGTCCAGTGAAATGTGTTCCTCTGTCATTCTCTATTTCAGGGACTCCAAAGTGACATATTACTTCGGAAAGGAGTTTCTTTTCTGTTGTCTTGGCATTTGCTTTAGCCACCGGTCAGGCATCTATTCAGCTTGAAAACATGTCTACGCACAACAAAACATATTGATATTGGCCTGATTTGGGCAATTGGATTTAATAAATCTGAAGTCTTTGGAAAAGGAATAGTGACTTGGCCCAATGTCTTTGTGTTACTCTGGTCGGTTTTCCTGGGTTATTTTTAGCACAGATTATGCATCCCTCAACAAAGTCTTGACATGTGTAGTGGGGTTCTATATTTAGGGGGAGTATCTGAGTGGTAATTAGGCTCAGATACACTAATTGTCAGGTTTCTTGGACCATTTCTGTCCCTGGGAGATAGTATTGGTCTGCAGTTCCCTGGGGCCTACAGGTGGCGCTGTTGCCGTAGGCCAGGGTTGAACCACTGATACAAGGCTGTGCCTTTTTTGTCCCCTCTTGGCAGTAGTGACAGTGGGGCAGGGAACTTGCTGTGCCTGTTGGGAGAGGGTATAAAAAGGGGTGGCCATCTTCCAGCACCTTCAGCCTGGGTGGTGCACCTTCAGCCTGGGTGGTGCGTGTGGGGTCTCCGGGTGCCCTAGGCCCGGAGGCTGGGTTCCTGTTCCATCCCAGACACCTTCAGTCTGGGGTGAGGTACTATTTTGGAGGCCCGGAGCCCAGCGCCTTCGGCTGGGTTCCTGTTTCATCCCAGACACCTTCAGTCTGGGATGAGGTACTATTTTGGAGGCCCGGAGCCCAGCGCCTTCGGCTGGGTTCCGCCGGGGATTGAGGGCTCCCAGGGTGCTGCCTTGCAAGGGGACCAGTATCCAGGATCGAGGAGGCCAGGGAGGTGACCCCTTCTGAAGACCCAGCGCAGAGTCGTGGTGACAGTGGGGGCCTCTGGTAACTCTCCGGAGGGATGTTCTTCCCCTTGACACGGGCCAAGTTTCTTCAAGAAGGAAGAGCATGTTCTGTAGGTCATAGTGGCAGTGACTCTACGCACACCAGGTCAGTGGCAGTGACCAAATAGGGAAAGACCCTATTCACCAGGTCAGTGGCAGTGACCAACTTTAACAAGTCAGTGGCAGTGACTTTCATATTCACCCGGTCTGTGGCAGAGACCGTGCGCCCAAACCAGTTCGTGAAATCAGAACAGTAAGAGAAACTAAAACAAGTTTGTGCCTGAACCTCCTCCCACCTTATCTGACCTGTGTCTCGTATCAACCTGTCTGCTCTCATAGAGACTATTTGTTATCCGTGGTGAAATAAATACAAAAGTTGGACTTTCAGTTGGTGTGGACAGTTACTTTACTGGGGAGAATTACGGACTTGTTTCTGGCTAATGCAGAGGCGAGATCAGCTCGGGAGGGTTCTAACACCAGCCGCAGGCAGGCCTGAAAACTAACACCGCTCAACCTCCCCATCCAGGAGGGTACGGGCTTATGGCGCGGTGTGCCTCATTCTTTCCTGCGGAGGAGCCAAGCAAAGAAAATAAGGTAAAGTCTGGGGTGGGTGCGCTAGACATACATTTCTGGAGTATCGAATAAACCATCCAGCCTTACTTATGTTTCTTTCCATTGCCTTAGGGCATACTAGACTAAGTCCATGAGCTAGTGGCATGATCATCTTCTCTGTTTGAGGTGGGACACATATTCCATTTTCCTTGCACAAAAATCCATCTTGATCCTTCTTTGCTCTGTCCCTTTAAATGATTTTATACCAATCATCAGGTGGAGATTCTTGCAATTTCTTAATCAGTTCCTTTACTTTCAGTATTTGTTCTCTTCTTTTCCTTCAATCTGTTACGGGCTTCTTCTTATTCCTTTGCAAAATCAGTGATTAGGGTCATGATTGCTTCCATTGGTGTTTCAGCAGTCTTCCTGGCAGTATGATCAGACAACTGGTTTCCTTTTTTTCTTTTCTTCCATGGGTTGTCCTTCAGCATGTGTCTTGATCTTAAGGATGGCTACTTCCTTTGGAGGGTGACTGGTTCAAAAAGTTCTTGAACATATTTCCAGTTTTGAATTGGTTCTCTTGCAGCAGTTGTGAATCTTCTGTTCTTCCTTATGGGTCCATAATCATGGACTACTTCGACAGCATGCTTGCTATTAGTGTAGATGTTGGCTGTTTGATCCTTTGCGGTCTCACGGGCTCTTGTGAGTGCTACCACTTTGGCAACCAGCGCTGAAAGTGATGAAGGGAGTAGTTGGATCTCAATCACTAATGGGTAATGGGATGGAGGATCCCCAATGGAGTCCGGGTCCTCCATGCTTCCTCGTGCTGCGGCCGCCATCTTGGATGAAGCAGGGGCTGCCAGTGTAAAGTTCAGCTGGCGGCTCACTTCGCTCTTTTGCGAGCCGCCCGGCATATGATAATGTGCTTGGTTTACCCGGGAGGCGATGGGGTCAGTTCTGGCTGGTTCCCGCTCGGTCTGAAGGCTCGGGGGGCTGCGAGAGGCCAGAGCGGTGCGGAGCTACTGTTCAGAGCGTCTTCCCGGAAGTCCCGCGCATGCGCACCTCCTATTTCTCCTAATTCAAGCAGTATTGCTTCATAACATCCATTCTAAAGCATATCTCCTCTTTTGTACAGCACCACTGGCACAGGTTGCAGCTGCAGTTTTATTTTTGTGTTCTTGCCACAACATGGATCTGGGTGCATCCACCAACTGGATCTATTTTATACACGGCTTGAAAGGGTTTGCGGTCAACAGGGCAGGATATAGAGAAAACGTGACAACAATCTTCTGGAAAGACTGGTCAGACAAATTGGACACCTCTCAGTTGAACTTAATGCTAAAGTACTGGCACCAGTCCCATCTTTGCCTTCGTCACCATCTTTTTCTTCATGTTGCTGGTCTTTCAGATGAGCATAAACGTTTGCCCCTCATCCTTCCCACTAAACCTAATGTAGCGGGGTCCTCAATTTAGGGGTAGTGTTTGAGTGGTAGTTATGCTCAAACACCTAAATTGTTAGGACATTATCAACCATTTTGTCTGCAGGAAGAATATCAGTGTACCGTTCCCTGTGGCCTGCGGGTGGCGCTGCCATGGTGGGCCAGGGTTGAACCGCTGATACAGTGCTGTGCCTTGTGTGTCCCTTCTCGGCAACCATGCAGTGGGCGTGATCGGCCTGCTGTGTATGCTGGGAGAGGATATAAAAAGGGGCGGACGCTGCCTGTTTGTTGGTTTGTTGTCGGGGGTCCTACCACCAGGGAGTGTGTGTTCCTGTCCGCCCTGGGCACCTTTGGCCCAGGGGCGGTGGTCGGTGAATCAGTCCCAGGCACCTTTAGCCCTGGGGCTCCAACTAAAGGCCTTGGGCCCAGCACCTTTGGCTGGGGCCCACCAAGGATCGAGGAATCCCAGGGTGCCACTTTGCGAGGGGACCCGCATCTTAGACGAGGAGGCCGGGGGAGAACCGTTCCGAGGGACTGGTGAGAAGTCACGGTGAAGGAAGGGGCCCGGTAACTCTCTGGAGGGATGTCTTCTCCTTACAAAGAGGCCAAGCTTTGAAAACCAAGTTCACCAGGTCTGTGGCAGAGAACAAGATCACCAGTTTCTGTAGTGATTGTGCGTTTAGTGAGAGTACCATTTTGGCTGCTAGTCCCTATCTAGGGAGATTATCCAAATGGGCTGAGTCTGCTTGAGAAGCCAAGCAGTGAAGTGTATTACGTTTGTGCCTGTACCTCTCCCACACCTTATGCTGTCCTGTTCTCTCTCCAACCTTTCCTATCAGAGACTGTGCTTTAAGAGAAATACACTCTACGTTGGAGTTACAGCTGGTGTGGACCTTGGAGTTATTGGGGGAAATAGAGACTTGTCTTTATTGAGCATAGAGATAAGGGCCATTCTCTGGAGAACCTGGCTGTGGAGACCTGTTTCATAACACCGCTGAACCGCTTTACACAGGAGGGTTCAGGCATGTAGCTGGGTGTGCCCTCTTTTCCTGCGAGGAGCCAAAGACAGGTGAAGAGAGGGTTGGAGTCGCTACACTAATGTGATTTATCTCAGCAGGGTCAGAAATAAATGAATGCAACTATAAAATCACCATCCAAACAAAGGCTATCGTTGCTTTGATTCCTCAACTGCAATTCTGTTATTCCATCATCTTGTTCAGAATGTTCTTTGGTAAATGTGCCTCTTGGCAAGATGCCAAATTTTACCACAATTTAAACATTTTCTGGTTTCTCTTTAAAAAACACATTATCTTGAGCTATGGAAGCATTAAGTCTGTTGTTTTCTCTTTTCTCACCTCTCTCTGGGCTTCAGTGCTACTGCACACTTCTCTTTGCAAATCCCATTCAAATCCTTGTTTCAAAATAGTGTCCAAAATAGTGTCAAAAGTGTCCGATGTGTCCGCCGTAAGGTCGCAGTCATGATAAAAATCGCAGATCGCCGCCATAACTAGTAAAAAAAATAATAATAATAAAAATGCCATAAAACCCCTATTTTGTAGACGGTATATCTTTTGCGCAAACCAATCAATATACGCTTATTGCGTTTTTTTTTTTTAACAAAAATATGTAGAAGAATACATATCGGCCTAAACTGAGAAAACATTCGCTTTTTAAAAAAAAAATGGGGATATTTATTATAGAAAAAAATACAAAATATTGCTTTTTTTTCAAAATTGTCGCTCTATGTGCTTGGTGCGTCCGGATCCTGCTGGGGCGCTGCCTGTGGGGGGCGCCGGCGCTGGTCATGCCCTCTCAGCTCCCGGTCCTGTTACCCTTGGCTCACGGCCCCCGCTAGTGTACCCCCAAGTGCACATACAATTGTAAGTGACCCCTCTCTGTTTCAGGGATGGCTATATTGTCATTTATATTTTCTTGTAAACAGACTAGTCTACAAGACTTTTTACCATTCAATATTTTTCTTATTGCAGATCCTTGATATACATGCTCCTGACGAGCGGCTTAAAGCCGCAAAATGGGTAGAGCTATTACCCGCCGTGTATACACTACACGCTTCCCTGGTTATGTGCCCATCACTTATCATTTTACAGGGACCACAAAGACCCCAGATCGTGCAGACCATAATTGCTAATCATGCATACCCTATTATGAATAGTGGTGGAACCTTCTTAACCTACAGGGTGATTGATGTTTGTAATGCGATACTACCTGAAATTACAGTTTCAGGAATTGGCACTATTTAATGTGCGTTTTATGTAATGTATTCTAAGTCTGTAATGCGTTACTACTTGAAATTACCGTTTCAGGAATTGGCACCATTGAATGTGCGTTTTATGTATATGTAATCAATGTATTCTAACATGCATCCTAATAAATGCTTTACCACCCACCACTCTATCAATTTGTCACCAAGAGCCTCATTTAAAGTCCCAACTTTTCCCCCCCTTCGTTGCACTCTGACGCCTATATGGCTGTATTTTTGCTGCGTTTTTTCTTCTAGTCTCTCTATTTTTGTTTATAGCAGTAAAAATAAAAACCGCAGAGGTGACCAAATACCACCAAAAGAAAGCTCTATTTGTGGGAAAAAAAGAACGTCAATTTTGTTTGGAAGCCACATCGCAAGACCGCGCAATTGTCAGTTAAAACGACACTGTGCTGAATCGCAAAAAGTGACCCGGTCATTTGGCAGAGCCAGCTGAAGTGGTTAAAGAAGACACCTTACCTTTGAAATATATCAGTCAACAGTATGATGTAAGCTAAATAAAAATATACTGTAGTTTATTGGTCAAAGTTTGTTATGGGTGAAGCTTCTGTTCCTTGGTCTGAGTTTTAGCTGGAAAGTCTGACCTAATCTGTCTCTTTAAAGAGAACCAGCCTCACACAGGACTGACTCATTAAATCTAGTTATTCCTGGTCTGAACCCCCATACACACGATCGGTTTGACTGATGAAAACCGTCCGATGGATGGTTTTCATCAGACCAACCGATCGTGTATAGTACCCATCTGTCTTTTTCCCATCGGTTGGAAAAAATAGAACTTGTTTTAAAATTTTCCGATGGATAAAAAACCGATGGGAATTTCCGATCGTCTATGGGCAAGTCCATCGGGTAAAAAACCCACGCATGCTCAGACTGAATTAGGAGACGGGAGCGCTCGTTCTTGTAAAACTAGCGTTCCTAATGGAGAGAGCACATTCGTCATTCTGCAAGTTATTGCTTCGTTTAATGCAGCGCATGTTTTGTTGCTTTAGAACAGTCTTTAAAATGTTTTGGCAGCAGATCTTTCTCCTGAGTTCTGACAAACGTATGTCTTTCTTCTTTCTTGTGATCTTAGGAATAATTTGTTTAATTCTTCAAGGCCGACCTCACAAATTACACCTTTTTTTTGTTTTTGTCTTTAAATTTGTTGTGCATTTTTTGGTGTGTCAATTTCTCAGAACAACATATTATTTTTATTTTTTACTCATGGAGGTTGGTGTCCCTTGTTATTAATAAAACATTGTATTTATGAAATCTTATTGCTACTTCCAAAAAAACCCACATCAGGCATGTATGTTGGCTGAAATCAAATTTCCCTTTATTTCGGCAAAAAAACAAACAAAAACCGAAGGGCAACTATTCAGAAATTAGCAGAGAATATAAAGTCATTAGATCCCAAATGCAGACCTGACTATGATCAATAATAAAATCAACAACAGCATGAAATCAGGAGCAGCAGCCAAAGACATACATCATCCCAAGCTGTGGTACTCCATCAACCTTCAATTTCTGGATGAGCAGCTCGAGGCCAGGGAATCACCTCCTGCTCTTCCCTGTAGCCTTCCTTCCACGCCTCTCTGCAGCGTTCTCTCCACGGCCCCGTCCACGCACCCTTGCAGGCTGGGCCACTGTGGGTGGTGATGTGGCAGGAGGAGGAGGAGAAGGAGGAGAGGGATTGGCCTGCTGCGAGATATGGGTGGCCTCAGTCAGCAGCCCCCTCGCCCCCATGTGTACGGCCATATATATAAGGTGCTCACAAAGGGCCCGTTGTCCCGCCTCCATTCTGAGCAACTTATCCGCCAGATAGGTGCTAAACCCCTCCGTAGGGTTGAGGGTGGCCCTCATGATAGCAGCAGCCTCCTGAATCATCTTTAGTGACTCCTCACTTGTGTCATCCGCCGTTGTTTTGGCGGTCTGATGTGGAGGGGAGCCACTTGGGAGACGGTGCTGCCACTAGGCCTGGGGACCTGCTGAGTCCCACTTGGCCCTGCCTCCTCCTGCCTGCCACACTCCTGACCCTCTTCCTCCTGGCTTGCCTCATCCTGTTTTTAAAATAAAATGAAAAATTTGATTATTTGGGGAATCTATCACACACAATTTTGATCTCTTTCCTTTTTTTTTTTTTTGGGGGGGGGGGGGTGGATGATATAATTTATGGCTAATCCAAACAGTTCAACACAATATTACTTTAGTGGACAATAATTAGGATCAAAAATACTATACCTGGCTGAAGATGTGAAGATCTGGCTCTTCTAGCTCGGGAGGCTCCTCCTCTGTCTCTGCAGGGGTGGAGGGAAGGGTGGAAGAAACGCTGGAGGGAAGGGTGGAAGGAAGGGTTGAGGGAAGGCTGGAAATAGATTCCCTGGCCTCGATCTGGTCATTCAGAAATTGAAGATGTCTGTAGTACCACAGCTTGGGCTTTACTACATCGTCGGCTGCTGCTCCTGATCTCTTTGACTGGCACACTTCTTTGTATTTTTTTTTATAGGAATTACGCAGGTTGTTGATTTTATTATTGATCATAGTGTAGTCTGCATCTGGGTTCCATGGCTTCATATCCTCTGCTAACTTGGTAATAGTTGCCCGACGTACATCACTCTTGTGGTACGCTGGGTGTTTCAGTTCCCACAGGTTGCGCTGTTCCTTATATTTTTCTATAAAAATCAGCATCACCTCCGGCTCTCGTAGTTTATGCATCTTTTTGGAACAACAAGTAAAAAACAAAAGAAAAAAAAGAAAAGGATCAGAATTGATTCTTCTCAACTTATCACAATATTGCCCTTTACAATCATGAAACATTAGAGGCCACTGCAGGCCCGAGTTCCCTTCTTACCTTAGTTCAGTTCGTTGGTTCACTTCCGGTCGTCCTTACTCCGCGCATCCCTAACAACTTCTTTCCCCTTTTTATACCCTGCGCATGCGTGTAACTCCGCCCTCGTCGCCCGCCCATGACGGACTTTTTCAGCAGTTCCATGCCCCTTAATGAACAGAGCACAGTGTGAGACGGCGACATGTCGCAGACACAGGTGGCTTCTTTACTAGAAATTACCGACGAGGAAAGCCCGGAGGCGGAAACGTCACGATCCAGTAAAAAAAGATACAAGATTTCTGAGATGGCGGAGATGGTGGACATTCTGCGGAGGAAGGATTACGACGGCAAGCATGGCCCATACGACACCCCTAATCTCCGGAAGTCACAAATTATGGACAAAGTGGCGAAGACTCTCTATAAAAAATATGGGGTCAGGAGATCCAAGGAACAACTCCGTAAAAGGTGGTCAGACCTGAAGCTCAGGGAGCCGGAGCAGTATAGGAAGCTTATAAAAAGCATTGAAAAAAGTAAGTTTATTTTACTGTGTTCTTTCACATTGTAATATGTATTCTTCCATGTTTTGCACCATGTGCTTGGCTTGACTGGTTTCACATTTTAAAATGACAACTTTTATGTTAAGTGGAGAGTCCACTTATTTGCTAAATGTGTGGATAAAAATATTGCTGCTCTTCCCCCAAACATGTTTGGCACATATCCACGTAAACTACATGTGGGCATGCCTCATTTTACTTCAACAATGTTTATCTACACATTGTTGGCAAGATGATGTGTTGTAAGGAAAATTCAAATGTGAATGAAAGGATAAACTGTATTCTGGGTAAAGGAGATGACACTCCAGCAGTTGTGTACTTTTTTTGGTTCTTGATCAAGATACTATACTCTGGGCCACATGACCAAATTTCTTAACGGTGTCACACACAGGTGCTCCAGTGGATACCTTGGTGTTTATCCCAGTGAATTTGTGAGTGTCCTCAAAAATAACATGTTGCTTTTTTGAGTTTGCAAGATCTCATATGTTCATCTTGAAACTCAGGGCCAAATATCAATTGGACCCCACTTTAAAACATTGAGAATCCATTTTCAGGCCTAAAAAGTCTGTGTGCTAAAGGATACATTCTTTTTTCAATTCCCATAGGGGAGAGGAGACTGGGAGCACACCATGCTCAGGAGACGAGGAACCCAACACCACAGAAACTCCCCGAAGATCCCAAAGCAGACCAAGTTTAGCAGGTTCAGGAAGCGGAGGGGGAGAAGGCGGAGGTGGAGGAAGGGGAGGTGGAGGAAGGGGAGGTGGAGGAAGGAGAGGTGGAGCTTATCAGCACAACAGGTCAGTGTCTGTCACCACAACTTCAAGGTAAATACAGATGTAGGCCTGCATAGTTTTAAAATATTTGTTTCTTTTTAGGGACTGAACGTGGGGGTGTGTCAGGAAGTCCAAATCCTCCATTCTCGAGTGCCAGTGCCAAAATAATCATTCAGGAAATCATGGAATGATTGTGATTGAGCAAAAATATAAATACATGATAGATATTTTGGGGAGAATAGTGTGAACCCCCCCCCTTTTTGTGTTTTTTGTTATGCGTCCGAAATTTTCTATGGGATTTCCACAAGCCCAAATGTGAGGATGCACACACTGAAGACTCAACATGTGCTATCTGCTGTCACAGGATATCTATGTCCCTGTTTTGGGGGTGCAACCTCTTCCTCCCTCCTCAAGTAGGGGAGTGGAAGGGTTTTCACCCCCAAAGCACGTCCATTGATCCCCCATGATGGCAGATAGCACGTTTACCTTAGCCATGGGATCATGTTGAAGATACCCATTTGAGCCCCAAAAATAAAGTGTGGTTCTTCACATTTGGGATGGACCAGGGGTAACATCACCCCATCTCCTGTTTGTCTTTTTCACTGTGTTATTTTATTACTTTTTTATTAAAAAAATTTTGGCTTTTGACCCATGCATGTTTCTGCCAAAAAAGCCACACAAAAAAATAAATAAAAAAAAATCAAAAAACAACCAAAACTGTGGTGCAATCAATAAAAACATTCGGGAAGTCTAAAAAAGCTGTGCCTTTTTCTTTCTATGCTCAATAGCAGTTCTGAAGATGCAAAAATAGTGTTTTTACCTCTGAGATTTGAGGCTATTTACTAAGGACAAATACACTTGGCACTACTAGAACCTGGGAGACACGTAAACCACAAATACAAGAATGACAACACAAGTTAGTAGTAAATCAAATATTTATTTTTATTTTAAAAAGGTAAAATCAAAGGTCAGATGTGGTCTGGCATTGCGATGGCCCCCCTACCTGTGAAGTACTCAACGTATTTCTGACGTACTTCACGGGCACTTTGGGGGGCCAAGCCAGTACGGGCAGTGCTGAGGTCGGTCAGATTTATCAGTTCAGAGGGACCGGCCTCAGGCCCAACTGATGACACATAATTTGTGGAGAATTTCCGTAAAAAATTGTGCAACAAGCAGCAGCAGTACACAATGTTGTTGAGTTTATAATCCGCCAAATTTATAGCTGTCTGGAACAGGCGGAACCGGCTGGCCATTATCCCGAAGGCATTCTCCACAACTCTCCGGGCTCTGGCCAGCCGGTAATTAAAAACCCTCCTCTCCGGGGTGAGGGTGCGTTGGGGAAACGGCCGCATGAGGTGTGGTCCTAGTCCAAAAGCTTCATCCGCAATGAAAACGAACGGTAGCCCTTCCACGTTCTCTGCATCTGGAGGCAGTGCAAGACCCCCAGCCTGCAGACGGTGAGCGAACTCCGTCTCTGCGAATGCTCCGCGAATGCTCCGCCATCGGACATCCGGCCATTCTTCCCCACGTCCACATATAGGAACTCGTACCGTGCCGACACCACTGCCATTAACACTATGCTATTAAAACCTTTATGATTGAAATAGTATGACCCCGAACGGGGTGGCGGCACTATGTGGACGTGCTTCCCATCAATTGCCCCTCCGCAGTTGGGGAAATCCCACCGCTGGGCAAATTGGGAGGCCACAGTCAGCCATTCCTGTGGTGTGCTAGGGAACTGTGGAGTCAAACAAAAAGAAGACATTAGTACGGTTTATGTTTACAGTGCAAGCAGATTACACACAAAAACATTGTTGACCAACATCATTCTAACATTATTATTTTGGGGAGTATTTCCTACCAATAAACAAAGGCCCACTTAGCAGATGCCTCACCCCCGCTGAGTGGACATTCTAAAATAAACTAAGGGGGGGGCCTAAGGTGATTGTGGGGTATCCAAAAAAAGGCAAAAGCACTCTGCTGAGCTTGATTGAGAACTTTAACATTTTTAACATCTTTAGGGGGGGGGGGGAAGGGAGGGAGGGTTGTCAAACTACGCGGGCAATGACTGTAAAAAAATGAAAAGGAAAATAGAAGGCTAGCTGGGTTTGCGCCCAGGATAGCATGCTGGAGAGGTTAGTGAAGGGAAATAGGCATGTAGGGCCCAAAAAGGCCTTTACAGGTAAAAACATGCATGGGGAAAATGGGGACATTACCAGGATATTACAAAAAGGCTAATTTGGGTTAGGAGGGGAAAAATAAGAAGATTCTAAAACAATAAAAACATATAATGTGAGGTTAAAGGAGCAAAATTACCTTCATATAGTCCTTCTGCAGGACCTGAATGATGGCTGAACACGTCTCAGGGATAATGATCCCGAGAGCCTGGGGGGAGATGCCTGTTGAGAACTTGAGGTCCTGCAAGCTTCTCCCAGTCGCCAGGTATCTCAACGTGGCAATAAGCCTCTGCTCGGCAGTGATGGCCTGGCGCATCACAGTGTCCTGCCTCGTGATATAGGGGGACAGCAAATCCAACAGACGGTGAAATACGGGGTCCGTCATCCTGAGATAATTCCTGAAATCATCAGGATTATTCTCATGGATTTCCCGCAGCAGAGGCATATGAGAGAATTGGTCCCGCTGGAGCAACCAATTCTTAGTCCATGAACTCCTCCTCACCCTGTTCACAGACTGAACTCGGGTTACAGTGTTAACTGCAACACCAAGCCCAAAGCCAGCACGAGCTCGAGAACGAGAACGCACTTCAAACATGGTTTTAAACCGGTCGGCTGGTCAGAACGCACTCAAACAGAACGCACCGTGGAACAGCAAGGCCTGAGAAGAACGACCTGAAAAATAGTAAACGAACGGCCAAGAAGGCACTGCAAGGCAGTAACGACCTGACTGCACGCACTGAATCACAAATACAAACCCACAAGCACAAACTGAACACCAGGAAACGATCTGCAAAGCACGGAGACTGAAAAGCGCGAATCGGCTCTCACCAAACTTTTACTAACACGCGGTAACACGAAATCAGCAAAAGCAGCCCAAGGGGTGGCGCCATTAGATTTATTCGGCTCTTTTATAGCGCGTCGTACGTTTTGTACGTGCCATCGTTTTCTTGCTGTCGGTTTTTTAACTGATGGTGTGTGGCCAAGACTGATGAAAAACAGTTTCATCGGATTTCCGATGGTCAAATCCATCGGACGAAAATCCATAGGTTATCCGATCGTGTGTACAGAGCTTGAGTCAGCCTTCGCCTGATTGATAGCTCAGATTCCTTGGATCTCTACTAAGCTCTGTTTATTGTCTGCTTTTGCCTGCTGCTCGGGAATGTCCCTGGCAATAGAGTGGGAGGCTACAATAACAATAGTTATGATTTTTTATTTCTCCCTGGCCAACCACTGGGAGCTTTATTGCCAGCGGTGCAAGTGTATACAGAGGGTATACAAACTCTAGAGTGACCTTGGAAAATCAGTCTTCCCCCAGGTTTCCTGCCAGGGGAATGGGATGCAATTGTATAACTGAACCTCTTGCGCCTGCAGCCTAAAAAGGGTAACCATCCATCAGGGGCGGATCCAGGGGGGGCAACAGGGCAATTGCCCCCCCCCCCGAGACCACCTGTCACACTCACTTGCTTGCTCTGTTTTTTTGCACCTGATCTCCCGAAATTTGAGGACCCGGTACCGACCGGCCATAGGTCCCCTGGACCCCAAACGTGGCACACATGTAGCCACATGTCTCCTCTACAAGTGTCTAGGGGACCTACGGCCGGGAAGCACTGATTTTTTAAACCCGGGCACCCCTTCCATAGACTCCAATAATAAACGGTAATTTCTCCGGTAACTTTGCGGACCCGGTACCGACCGGTCGTAGGTCCAATGGACCCCAAACCTAGCACACATATAGCCCCATGTCTCCTCTACAAGTGCGCAAATCTTGGTGTCTGGAAGACCTACGGCCGGGGGGAACCGATTTTTCAAAGCCGGGCACTCCTTCCATAGACTCCCATGTTAAACATCAGTCTAGTCATGGGCACAGTGAGGCATGGGCACAGTGAGGCAAAGTGAGGCACAGTGAGGCATGCAGATGGACACCCTAGGCTTATACTCGAGTCAATAAGTTTTCCCAGTTTTTTGGGGTAAAATTAGGTGCCTCGGCTTATATTCGGGTCGGCTTATACTCGAGTATATACAGTACTTGTTCTGCGGCTGCCGCTGCCTCTCTGAGTCTCTCTCTCAGTTTCTCACATCAGCTGATCAGCAGCGCCGAGAGAGAGACTCGTCTAATGCAGTTGCGCGGCGCACTGACACGATACCAGGAGCGGAGGAAGAGGTGGGTGGAGCCTCTTCCCTCACTCGTTGATAACGCCTGGGCCGCTTGGCGTCTAGCAACGAGTGACGTCAGTGAGTCACGTCAGGCCGCTCTGCGGGCAGGTGCGATAGCGTGCGGCTCCACAGACGGGTAAGAAAGCGGGCGGCTACGCTTGCGGCGCTGTTTGTGGGCAGGCGGCGCGGTTCGTGGGCAGACCGTGCTGCTCAGTGTGTTGGCAGCGCAGGTGAGAGTGAGAGAGCAGACTCAGTGTGGCAGCTGGCCAATCAGCTAGCCAGAAGCGGGGGAGCAGAAAGATGAGATCATCTCTCACCGCCCGTGCCTGCCCTGCATTCCTGCAGTGACTTCTGCCCTCACTGTGCAGGCAGCAGAGAGATTACATTATCTCTCTGCTGCCTGACTCTGGGAGTCTGGGACACAGCAAGAGACAACCAAAACTACACCTTAGCAGGCAAGTTAGTGACAATCCGCAAGGTGTGGCAGGCGACGTGGCAAGTGACAATCCGTAAATTGTGTCAGGTGACGTGGCAAATGACAATCTGCATCTGGTGGCAGGCAAGTGACAATCAGCAAGGTGTGGCAAGTGACAATCCGCAAGGTGTGGCAAGTGACAATCCACAAGATGTGGCAGGTGACGTGGCAAGTGACAATCCGCAACGTGTCGCAAGTGACACATTCAGGGCTCCCACTAATTGCAGGCGACGGTGGCAAGTGACACACTCGGGGCTCCCACTGATTCTGCATTGAACTATTTAATTTTATATTACAATGTAATAATAGAAATAATGCGCTTCAATCATCCTGACACCATAACAACCATGGTGCCGGGATGATTGAAGCGCCGACACCAGCCATTTCCACGATAAATTTCCCGCAAAAAAAAATATTTTTTGGCAGTGCCCCTCCCGAGAAAAGACTCTGGATCCGCCCCTGCCATCCATTTGGACAGAGGGCTAGGATTGAAAGTTTTGATCAAGGGGATCAAAGCAGCATTGGGGAACTTCAGCCAAGTTGAAAGTAGCCTGGTGCTCAACTAAAGTATAGTAACCGGGGGGCGTGTCCAGGATGGCGACGGGAGAGGACGCTCAGTAACAGAGCTCCTGGAGTCCGTCTATTGATCCTGCTAATTGCCGGTGCTGCGGCTGCTGCAGAGCGGAGAACTGACCTCAGTTGCATAGCGGGGGCTCCGGGTCATGCCCAGTGGTAGAAACCGTCGCTCCAAGTCTGCTGTGGCATCCGTGGATAGAGCCGTGACGAGGGGCCAGGCCGCCATTACAGGCCACATGGCGTCCCAGACAGATGCGGTGGAGTCTCCCCCCGCCACGGTGGCGGATCTCGCAGCTGCCATGCAGTCCATCGCTACAGGTCAGGCGGCTCTTATGGACAAGATAGACCACATTCAGACGAATATGGACTTCATCCGCCCGGACCTGGACTCCTTCCGCGGCCGAGTGGCGGAGGTGGAGCAGCGGGTCTCGGTGACAGAGGACACTGTCCGGGAGCACTCTGGGGACCTACATACCCTGAAAGTTAAAGTGAAGGCCCTGGAGTCGTGTGCCGAGGACGCGGAGAACCGCAACAGACGCAATAACCTGCGGGTCATCGGTCTCCCGGAGGGAGCGGAAGGTAAAGATCCGACCATGTTTATTGAACACCTCCTTAAGGAACTGCTCCCCCAGGCCAAGTTCTCCCCCTTCTTCACTGTGGAGAGGGCCCATCGCATGCCGGCTACCCGTGGGCCTGCGGGCTCTCCCCCCCGCACGTTCATTTTCAAACTGCTGCACTTTAAAGACCGGGACATGGTGCTGAGGGAGGCCAGGGCCCTGCAGGAGTTAAGGTTTGAGAACACTAGGCTAATGATTTTCCCCGACTACTCCGTGGAAACCCAACGGCAGCGTAAATCCTTTGATACGGTGCGCGCCAAACTGCGTGCAAAGGGCCTCAAATATAGCATGCTTTTCCCTGATAGGCTACGGGTGGAAGATGGGGAGGCAGTTCGTTTCTTCACTTCTCCTGAGGAGGCCTCGTCCTGGATAGAGACGGTACGCAGACACTAGATGACATTGTATCCCTTGCAGGGCGGGTAGTCTGTCCCTGGAAGGCCCCTGCTGTTTGAGGATACTATGGGACTGCTTGCAAGGCCTGTTGCTATTGCCCTCCTTACAGTTAGTGTTTCAGCCCTGATAATATCTGGAGGGGAGTTTGTTGGGTGGGGGGGTGACCCCCGCTGGTCCCTCTCCGTTGGAGCAGGGGCAGATGCCCGATGTTTGACTGCTACTGTTCCTGCCTTCAGAGTAACTAAGTTTGTACCCCCAGCCTCTGCTGGGAGATTGCACCGCTTCACTTATCCGGACTCCATGACCCGATCCATGTACTGTGTTCCAGAGGACGGGACTCCAGTGCCATCTTGCACATCGTATCCCCACATGGGCATGTTGCCCTCATCTGGTTTGGGAAAAGGGCCCCCTCCGGTTGGGGTGGGGGGGTGGCGGGGTGGGGGGGGTGGGGTTGGGGGGGTTTGTTTTGGTTCATGTTTGGGGTTAGGTTGTTTTGTTTTACGTATGCATTCATGAGTCAGTATACTTGTTGCTTCATATATTTAGTGCTTTGCTCAGGGATTCCTTTCTATGTACCTGGTGGGGGTGGTGGGGTGGGTGGCCAGCCCGCTGACTATGTGTTTTATCCTCTGGTAGATTGGCTGGTGGGCCCTTATGTCTGTCTGTAAAATCGTGTCCTGGAACACCCGGGGCCTGAACTCTAAGGTCAAAAGGTCACTGGTGTTCCAGTTTCTGCAGCGTCATTCGCCCCACATATGTATTCTCCAAGAGACCCATCTGACCGGGGGAAAGCTCCTGAGTCTTAGAAGAATGTGGGTAGGTCACTCATATCATTCCACCTATTCTAATTATTTGAGAGGTGTTAGCATATTGATACGCAAATCTTTACCATTTCGCCTACTGGCGCTTGAGGTGGACTCTGGGGGGCGTTATGTGATTATTCATGCCAACATAATGAATGTGGAAGTTGTCATTGTGGGATTGTATGTGCCTCCCCCTGCCTCCATTTCCTTCCTCTATCAGGTGGTGTCCAAACTCCTGCAATATGCCACTGACAATATCCTGATGTTGGGGGACTTTAATATGGTCCCGGACCCCGGGATGTACAGGCTCTCCCAGACATCCAGCCCCGCTGCCGAGTTGAAGGCCTGGGCGGACGCATTTAATTTCACGGATGTCTGGAGATGGAGACATCCCCAGCTGAGGGCTTTTACTGGTCACTCCGCTACATACAGAACGTTTTCCAGGATTGACCTGGTTTACTCTGGGGGTTCAATCCTGTCCAGGGTGAGAGATGTTACTATCCTCCCCAGGGGGGTCTCGGACCATGCCCCGGTTTCTTTGCAACTAGAATTGTCCTATCCACCTTCAGAGGGCTTGTGGCGACTGTCCAGGTTCTGGCTGTCTGACTCGAGGGTGGAGATGCCGTGTAGAGCTGATATGGTCTCCTTCTGGAACACGCGGGATAGATCTATCCCTGCTCCAGTTGTCTGGGATGCCTTCAAGGCTAGTATGAGGGGCAGCTTCCAGGAGCACATTGGGAGGGTCAGGAAGGGGGCACGTAGAGCATTGCAGGAGGCTGAGGAGAGAGCCGGAGCCCTGGAGGCTGTTTACATTCGGGAGCGTACCCCGCAGGTGTACTCCTCACTGCAGGAGGCCCTTCGGGATGTGTCCCTAATCCGGGTATCCACTACTAAAATCCACCTATTGCATCAGAGTCAGAGAATTTTCGAACAGGGGGAGAAGGGCGGCCGATTGCTAGCCTGGTTGTCAAGGGAGCACTCCTCCCCGGTGTCCATAGCCCGCATACGGTCCAGTGATGGGGAGGTCTTAACGGACCCTGCTCACATTAATACCCGGTTTGCCTCCTACTACCAGGAGCTCTATAGTACTAGGGCGCAATATACTGAGAGGGAGCTGGGGGATTACTTAGACCAAGTAGACTTGCCCTGTCTTACAGACTCCGTTAGGGAACGGTTGGATAGTCCGTTGACACTTGAAGAAATTCAGTCTGCGGTCAAATCTTTGCAGAGCGGGAAAACGCCGGGCCCGGATGGGCTCCCGGCGGAGTTCTATAAGCAGTACGCTGTAGACCTTCTACCCACTTACCGCAAAGTCCTTATGATGGCCTTAGACAGGGACGAATTGCCCTTGTCTATGTCTGAGGCGGTGGTGGTGATCCTCCCTAAGCCAGGCAGGGACCCTGAACTGTGTTCCTCTTATCGGCCAATATCTCTCCTGAATACGGACTTAAAAATACTCGCAAAAGTTCTAGCTGGCCGCCTGAATTCTGTGATAACGGCACTGATTCACCCCGACCAGTCTGGGTTTATGCCTGGCAGGGGGACCGATATAAACATACGTAGACTGCTGACCCACATCGATAGGGCGGGGGGAGGCAGCCCGGGGTGGTGGTGTCCCTCGACGCCGAGAAAGCCTTTGACTCGGTCGAGTGGGACTACCTCTGGGCTGTCCTCCGAAAGTTTGTGTTTGGGCCGGAATTTATCAGGTGGCTGCGTCTGATGTATGTCTCTCCTAGAGCCCGGGTACGTACTAATAACTCGCTTTCGCCGGCCTTCCCGCTGGGCAGGGGCACTCGGCAGGGGTGCCCCCTTTCCCCGGGATTGTTCGCCTTGGCGGTGGAGCCTATGGCTTCACGGATTAGGGCAGAGCCCACGGTCAGGGGAATCCAGGTGGGGGTGGTGGAGGAGAAAATATCCTTGTATGCAGACGACACTATCCTGTATTTGAGTGATGTCTCCTCCTCACTCCCAGCAGCCCTGCAGGTGATAGATGTGTTCGGGTCATACTCTGGTGTCAAGATAAACTGGGACAAGTCCCTTATATACCCCTTGGACCAAAACGGGCCGAGACCGCCCATGCTGGGCCCGTTGGTGTGGGTGGATAGCTTTAAGTACTTGGGGATCCGTATGGGTGGACCGGTAACTAGGTATATGGACCTTAACGTGACACCCCTGCTGGAGTCGTTCTCGAAACGCTGCTCGGATTGGAGGGTAGGGTCAATTTGATAAAAATGATTTATCTCCCCAAATTCCTATATTTCTTCAGGAACTGCCCAATTTTGATTCCGGCGTCATTTTTTTAAAAACTGAGATCCATAGTCATCTCCTTTATTTGGCTAGGTGGGGTCCCCAGGCTGTCTGACACCACGCTGCAGCTACCGTTAGGTCGGGGAGGTTTGGCCCTCCCTAACTTCCAACAATACTACTGGGCGGCTGTCCTGGTGACGGTCCGCTGGTGGTTCTCACAACCTAAGGATAACCCGGCTGTGACCCTGGAGGCAGTGCTTCTAGGGTCATATGCTGCACTTAGCAACCTGGTGTTCCGTGGAATTAGGGCCCATCCGGATTTGACAACTCTGATGCGCACCACAGTGGTGGTATGGAATAGGGCTCGGGCTGTATATCGTTCCCCTGACACTCTCTCCCCTCACACCTCTATGGGGCAATCCCAACTTGCCTCACCTGCGCAGTGTGCCTGACCCGCGGGTCTGGGCGGATAGGGGTGTAGTGGTACCGAAGCATTTAGTGTCAGGACGTAGGTTATACACATACCCAGAACTCAAGGCTGCACATAGCCTCCCTAATTGGATGTTTTTTAGGTTTCTGCAGGTGAGACATGCCTTTCAGCATCAATTCCCCAATGGGGTCACCCTCGAGTCGGACCCGGTGGAACGTTTGCTGTCCTCTAGGGTCCTGGTGGGTCCACTGTCCGCATTGTACTTCCGCCTTTCGGTCCCCTCCCCCGCTAAGTTAACTTAAACTTTTACTAAATGGTGGCAGGACATTCCGTCCCTTACGGAGGAGGCTTGGGAAGATTGCGTATCCACATATGTGTCCACCATGATCTCCCCTAGAGATCGCTTTATACAATTAAAAACCTTACACCGGGCGTACTATACACCACGCAGGCTAGCTGTCATTTACCCAGAAAGGTCCCCTTCCTGCCCTAGGTGTGGGGATCAGGAGGCCTCCTTTATACACATGACATGGTCCTGCCCCTGTCTGCGGGGGTATTGGGCTCAGGTCTTGGAGGATATTAATCAGGCGGCAGGGACTTCGCTCCCCCTTGCTCCAGAAACTATGCTGCTGGGTGTGGTAACGGACCCCACGGTGAGAAAATATACTAAATTGTTTATAGCATACTCTACCTTCTATGCCCGTAGGGAAATTTTGCTGCGATGGAAGAATAGGCCACCGCCCACCGCCACTGCTTGGAGGAAAACCCTGAATGCTGTATTACCCTTGTACAAAATTACGTACATTAATAGAAACTGCCCAAACAAGTTCGACAAAATCTGGTCTTCCTGGATAGACTCCTGGGGATCTTTGCAGTCGGATGTGGCCCCGCCCATTCCGGACGAAGATCCTTAGTTTAGTCTCGCCTGGGGCTGGATGGACCACGACCTGGGAGAGTCCGCTGCACGTCCCTATTCCCTGTCTATTCCTTGTGGTGATTTCCTGCTCCCTTATCCTTCTCTCCCCTTCTTCCTCCTCCCTTCCCCCCCTTCCCCTTCTCTCCTTCCCCCCCCTACTACTTTCTCTTCTTCTTCCCCTCCCCCCCCTATTCCTGTCTCTCCCCCCTCCCTTTCTTCCCCCCCTCTTTCTGTCTCCCCCCCTGTCTTCTCCCCCCCCTCTTCCATCTCTCTTCCCCCGTACTCCCCCCTTTCTCTTCCTCCCCCCCCCTCTTCCATCTCTCTTCCCCCATACTCCCCCCCCCTCCCTCCCCCTCCATATCTTCTCCCTTTTTATATCCAAGACTCATGGGTCTGGGAAAGAGTACTCTCCTGGTTAGATCTGATACCTTGTACCCCTATGGCTCGATATTTCACTATACAGGTTATGACTGTGAACGGATTATTATGCAGATGTATGTATGTAATGTACACTACTAATTCTTATACTTTTTTTTTGTTTATAACGCAATAAGTTGTGAACTGACATGTACCTATTGAATTTGAATAAAGTTTACTTTGTAAAAAAAAAGTATAGTAACCGACGACCGTATAGTAACCTCTCCCCAAATTATCAGTAGCTGGATCTTTAAGTACTTTGCAGGCAGCATCTGGATTCACAGAATGCTGGGATGTCTTCAAGGTTCCTTACCTGTGTAGATTTTAAGTACTTTTTGACCCTCTTCTGGAGTCTGCAATATTTCATTGGTGTTTTGTGTTCTAACCTTCTCTCCCAGGTCTTTAACCACTTGCTTACTGGGCACATAAACCCCCTTCCTGCCCAGGCAAAATTTCAGCTTTCGGCACTGCGTCGCTTTGAGTGACAATTGCGCGGTCGTGCGGTGTGGCTCGCAAACAAAATTGACGTCCTTTTTTCCCCAAAAATAGAGATTTCTTTTGGTGGTATTTGATCACCTCTGCGGTTTTTATTTTTTGCGCTATAAACCAAAAAAGAGCGACAATTTAAAAAAATAAAAAGCAATATTTTTGGATTTTTGCAACAATAAATATCCCAATTTTAAAAAAAAAAAAAAATTTTCCTCAGTTTAGTCCGATATGTATTCTTCTACATACTTTTGGTTAAAAAAAATCCCAATAAGCGTATAGTGATTGGTTTGCGCAAAAGTTATAGCGTCTACAAAATAGGGGATAGAATTCTGACATTTTTTTTTTTTTTTACTAGTAATGGCGGCGATCTGCGATTTTTGTCAGGACTGCGATATTGCGGCGGACACATCGGACACTTTTGACACATTTTTGGGACCATTCACATTTATACAGCGATTAGTGCTATAAAACTGCACTAATTACTGTATAAATGTGACTGGCAGGGAAGGGGTTAACACTAGGGGGCGAGGAAGGGGTTAATATGTTCCCTAATGTGTGATTGCTACTGTGGGGGGAGGGGACTGACTGGGGGAGGAGACCGATCTGTGTCCCTATGTACAAGGGACACAGCATCGGTCTCCTCTCTCCCTGACAGGACATGGATCTGTGTGTTTACACACACAGATCCATGTCCTTGTCTCTGTACCGGCCGATCGCGGGTACCTGGCGGACATCGCGGTCGCAGGCACGCGCATCGGCATCTCAGTGATGCGCCGGGCACGCGCACGCCCCCCAGTGGCTGGAGGAGCAGAGGCCGTATAATGACAGCCTCCGGCATTATAGAACCACTTTGCGGCCGTCATTAGTCGTATGACGGGCGCTAAGTGGTTAAGTAGCGCTAATAAACTCCATGTTTCCTCCAAAAAGTGACGGACATCTACTTGTATACATCACTTCACTATTGCCAAGGATTTGACCCTGAGGTGAAATGGTAAATGTTGGTTGATTGAGTAGCAGCTTGTAGGAGCAGTCAAATAAACACAATGCAAACATTCTCATGTTGTGTACTATCATCAGGCTTCAGGTGGCACAGTGTTTCTCAGCCAGGTGAAAGCCATTTATACGGGATGCTATATCCTGGTGTACAGGGTCCCGAGAGCTCCCATGGGGGCTGCAGCTAAAAAGGAAATTCTACACTCCCTCGACTCCTCTTCCTTTTGCAAACCACCCCACTTAACCTCTTGTCTGTGTGTGTATATATTAGACTTGTGCACAACGGAAAAATTAGTTTCGTTTCGGTTTGTTTCTTTTCGGTCCTGTTGATTCGTAATTGTTCGTAATTTTGCTAGATGGGATTTTTCGTGTTCGGACTAATTCGTATTTTCGCAAGCGACATTTTTCGTTGAATCGGAATGATTCGTATTAATGTAAGCCTTATTTTTAGTTGATTTATAATTCGTACTTTCGGTAGAGTACATTGTTTTTCGTTGATTCTGGACACAACTCTTACTTTCGTAACTTTTTTTGGGTTTGTTGATTCGTAATTTTCCGTGTCTCTCTCACAACGACGCTGCCTATTATGCCTAATGTGCTTCGAATGGATTTGTACTTTTCTAAATACATAGCGGTTATTTGTAATGATTCGAAATCTCGTATTTTACTTTTGTTTTTTACATGCGGCTATAGCCTCCGCCCCTGTACACCATTTTGAGAGAGAGTTCAGCACGGTGAGGGAGAAGCAGAGAGCAGAGCAGAGTGTTATTGTGCTTCGAATGGATTCGTACATTCGTAACTTTTTTCATAACTAATTATGCCGAAGACATTCGGGCATTCGCTATTTGCAATTAAATTTATTTCGGATTCGGTTTTATTCGTAATTGCTTTGTTCGGAAATTCGAATGCTTCCGAATGTCCGAAAGTTGCTAAATTCGGACGCATTTCGATTCGTTACGAAACGAATTGCACAAGCCTAGTATATATACACTATATACTGTATATACTCGAGTATAAGCCGACCGAATATAAGCCAAGGCACCTAATTTTACCACAAAAAACTGGGAAAATATATTGACTCGAGTATAAGCCTAGGGTGTCCATCTGCATGCCTCACTGTGTCCATGTGCATGCCTCACTGTGCCAATGCCTCACTGTGCCCATGCCTCACTGTGCCCATGCCTAGACTGATGTTTAACATGGGAGTCTGAGGAAGGGGTGCCCGGCTTTGAAAAATCGGCCGTAGGTCCCCCAGACAACAAACTTTGCACACTTTTATAGGAGAAATTGAGCTACATGTGTGCCAAGTTTCGGCCGGCTCCGGGTCCCCAAAATCACTGAAGAAATTACTGTTTAACATGGGAGTCTATGGAAGGGGTGCCCGGCTTTGAAAAATCAGTGCTCCCCGGCTTTAGGTCCCCCGGACAACAAACTTTGTAGACTTGTAGAGGAAGAGTGGGGTTACATGTGTGCAACGTTTGGGGTCCAGGGGACCTACGGATGGCCGGTACCGGGTCCCCAAATTCCGGGAGATCAGGCGCAAAAAGGTGACTCGAGTATAAGCCGAGGGGGGCATTTTCAGCACAAAAAAATTTGCTGAAAAACTCGGCTTATACTCGAGTATATACGGTAAATACTGAATATACGTATATAAATACAGTTGGTATAGAAAAGAATTAACCCCATTAAAATAATCACATTTTGCTAATTTGCAGCCTGAAATGCAGACAGACACAGTTTTTGTTTTATTCTGTTGTGTTTACTAGTGAAACCTATAACATCCAAGTGAAAGATATAATACCAACATGTCAGAAAAAAAACAAAATCAGAATTACTGAAATCTGTCAGTATTTTAACCACCTTTTGCTTTAATTACAGCCTTTAGTCTGTTGGGATTTGTCTTTACTAACTTTGCACATCTAGACTTTGCAATATATGCCCACTCTTCTTTGCAGAACTGCTCAAGTTCAGTTAAATTTGATGGTGACCGTTTGTGGACTGCAGTCTTCAAGTCATTCCACAGATTTTCAATGGGCTTTAAGTCTTGGCTCTGACTAAGCCATGGAGGGACATTCCCCTTTTTCTCCTTCAACCACTGTGTGGTCATTTTTGCTGTGTGCTTTGGGTCATTGTCATGTTGGAAGGTAAACCATCTTCCCATTGACAACTTTCTGGCAGAGGGCCTGAGATTTTCCTCAAGAATTTCATTATATTTTGTCCCATCCATTCTTCCTTCTATTCTGACAAGTGCTTCAGTCCCTCCTGCAGAGGAACACCCACATAACAGGATATTACCACTTCCATGCTTTACTGTAGGAATGGTGTTATTTGGATGGTGAGCTGTACTGGATTTCCGCCAAACATATTGTTTGGTGTTGAGGACAAAAAATAAAATTTTAGTCTCATCTGACCAGAACACCTTTTCCCATGTGGCCAAATTATTAATTTTTTTCTCTGCAGCAGAATAGGACGAAAAATAGATTGGCCAAAATTCCATCAAATTCTTGTGGATTGCTTAGTACATTGCCAGAATTTCTATTCCAGAGATGTAAGCAAAGTGCAGTGTGCATGATGTCATTCCTGCTCCTGGTTTACCGGCTGCCAGACGAGGGCTTGCACTATATACAGTGCCTTGAAAAAGTATTCATACAGCTTCAAGTTTTCCACATTTTGTCATGTTTTAACCAAAAATATAAATGTATTTTATTGGGATTTTATGTGATAGACCAACACAAAGTGATACATAATTGTGAAGTGGAAGGAAAATAATAAATGGTTTTCAAAATATTTTAACAAACAAATCTGTGAAAAAGTGTGGCATGCATTTGTATTCAGCCCCCTTTACTCTGATACCCCTAACTAAAATCTAGTGGAACCAATTGCCTTCAGAAGTCACCTAATTAGTAAATAGGGATGAGCTTCGTGTTCAAGTCGAACACACGTTCGACTCGAACATCGGCTGTTCGATCGTTCGACGAAGATCGAACGTTATGGTCCGTTCGCGCCAAATTCGAGTGGTGCGTCACGGCCCATAATTCACTGCAGCATTGCACTGCATTGCTGGCTGATGATTGGCCAAGCATGCAGTATGACCCGCATGCTTGGCCAATCACAGCGCCGTCTGTACAGAGAGCCGTAATTGGCCAAAGCCAGGGTGGCTTTGGCCAATCATGGCTCAGAGGAGTAGGTACACGCCCCACACTATATAAGGCCGCCTGGAAGTCGGCCTTGTGTAGTGTGTTGGCGTTTGTGAAAGAGACAGTTACAGAGAGAGAGACAGTGTCATTTATATTGAGTTAGATAGAGCAGGCATGCGAGTCAGTTAGCTGCTGTTATAGTGTGTAGAGGATATATATGCATCCTAGGTGTTGTATATATATTTATACACTGTATTGAGTTTAGCTAGATCCGTTCCTGTTAGTCTCTATACTGTGACAGGCAGGCAGGTGATTGTGCTAGCTGCAGACAGTCAGTGTTTCACTTAGTGTACTACTGTGTGCTTTGCATAGCATTCATCTAAAACTCACCTGGATACAGTTATTCTCAATACTGTGACAGGCGGGCCGGTGATTGTGCTAGCTGCAGACAGTCAGTGTTTCACTTAGTGTACTACTGTGTGCTTTGCATAGCATTCACCTAAAGCTCACCTGAATACAGTTAGTGACTAATACTATTATAGTGGTGTTCTTATAATAAAACCACAAGCAGAGAGCTGCAAGTATTTTCAGTGTACTGTGTTCTCTGCACAGTTTTCACCTAAAACTAACTGAAAACAATTGCTGCTTTTCCCATACTAACACCACAGCAGGCCATTAGTATGTCTGGAAGGCAAACAATGAGAGGCAAACAGTCACGAGGCAATAAAAGAGGGCAAGCAGGCTCTGTGTCTAGAGGCAACAGTGATGCTGGTCGTGGTGCATTCTCATCAGCACGTGGCTGTGGGAAACGCTTGTCCTTCTTTTCGGCAGCTGGCCATGTTGAGCCGCAACATGCCGAAGACTTGGTAGAGTGGATGACCAAGCCGTCCTCCTCCTCCTCATCCTCTCTCACCCAGGCTCAGGGTACTTTGTCTGGCAAAGCAGCTGCCAAAGCAGCCTCTTCCCTCGGCTCAATGGCATCAGTGACTCCTTCCCTAGCCCCTCCATGTCCTCCTGAGGAGTCCCCCGAACTGTTTGACCACAGTGTTGGGTACATGCTCCAGGAGGATGCCCAGCGTTTTGAAGGCTCCGATGATGGAACCCAGCTGGAGGAAGGCAGTAACGTGAGCTCAGAGAGAGGGGGTAGTAACGTGAGCTCAGAGAGAGGGGGTAGTAACGTGAGCCCAGGAAGAGGGGGTGCCCAACAAGGTCAGCTATCTGGCAGTCATGTTCCCCCAGCTGCACCATACTGCCAGATTGGCTCCAGTGATGAAGAAGGAGTGGATGATGAGGTCACTGACTCCATGTGGGTGCCTGATAGGAGAGAGGAGGAGGAAGAGGAGGAGGAGGCACATCTCCAACGAGGCAGGATGCCCTCCAGGGGCCAGCTTAAGGGCAGCACACCGACTGCATTACACCGCAGAGCTCCGCATGTGCAGGGCGCTGCTGTCTCTGCGCGTTATTCCAAAAGTTCTTTGGTGTGGGCCTTTTTTCAGACATGTGCAGCAGATCGCACCATTGCAATTTGCAACATATGTCTAAAGCGTATCTTGCGTGGCCAAAACATCAGCCGTTTGGGCACCACGTGCTTGACCAGACATATGTCGACCTGCCATGCAGTCTGTTGGCAAGCACACCTAAAAGACCCACACCAAAGAACATGGCGGACCTCTCCTTGCTCCTCATCAGCTGAAATCTCCAACCCCACTATACCTTCAGTCCTCTCTGAAACCTGCACTGAGAGGAATGAAGGTGTAGAATTAGGTGTGTCACAGCCAAGTACTTGCGGGCAATCTGCTATCGGTACACTGACGTCCGATTGTACCAGGCAAATTTCCCTGCCCCAGCTGCTGCACCGCCGCAAGAAGTTCACTCTCAGCCATCCACATGCCCAGCGGTTGAATGCTAGCTTGGCTAAATTGCTAGCACTTCAACTGCTGCCTTTTCAGTTGGTAGACTCTGCCCTCTTCCGTGAGTTTGTGGAATGCGCGGTTCCTCAGTGGCAAGTTCCCAAACACCACTTTTTCTCACGGAAGGTGATTCCGGATCTCTACCAGCATGTAGAAGGCAATGTCTTGGCCTCGCTGGACAGAGCGGTCAGCGGTAAGGTGCATATTACCGCTGACTCATGGTCCAGCAGGCATGGACAGGAACGTTACCTATCTTTCACGGCACATTGGGTGACTCTGCTGGCAGCTGGGAAGGATGCAGGACAAGGTGAAGTAGTGTTGGAGGTTGTTCCGCCACCACGCCTCCAAAATGTTACTACTGGTGATTCTGACACACCTCTCTCCTCCACCCCCTCCTCTTCTTCTTCCTCCATGGCCTATTCCTGTGCTGATTTGTCCTCGGAACCAGCGGTGCTCCGTAGGCGTTCAAGGGGCTACGCCAGTACGCAGGCAAAAAGAGGCCATGCGGTGCTTGAGCTGGTGTGTTTGGGGGACAGGAGCCACACTGGGGCAGAGATTCTGTCAGCTCTGCAGGGGCAGGCTCAGAGGTGGTTGACGTCACGCCAGCTGAAGCCAGGAAAGGTGGTTTCCGACAATAGCAACAACCTCCTCTCCGCCCTCCGACAGGGACAACTGACCCATGTGCCCTGTTTGGCTCATGTCCTTAACTTGGTGGTGCAGCGGTTCTTGGGCAGGTACCCAGGCTTACAGGAGGTCCTGAAGCAGGCCAGGAAACTCTATGGGCATTTCCGCCGGTCATATAATGCCAGTGCTCGGCTGGCTGAGCTGCAAAAGGATTACAACCTGCCCAAGAACCACCTAATCTGTGACATGTCCACCAGGTGGAACTCTACGTTGGCCATGCTGCAGCGGCTGCACACGCAGCAGAGGGCCATCAATGAGTATCTGTTGCAATATGGCACCAGGACAGGGTCAGGGGAGCTTGGATTTTTTTCCCCACGCCAGTGGGCCATGATCAGGGATGCATGCACTGTCCTGGCACCATTTGAGGAGGCCACTAGGATGGTGAGCAGTGACAGTGCATGCATCAGTGACACTGTCCCTCTTGTCCACCTGTTGGAGCACACGCTGCATGGAATAATGGACAGGGCACTTGAGGCAGAACAGAGGCAGGAAGAGGAGGACTTCCTTACCTCTCAAGGCCCCCTTTATCCAGACAGTGTTCCTGCTGGCCCGGCTATCACACAGGAAGAGGAGGAGGAGCAGGATTGTGTCAGCATGGAGGTGGAGACTAGCACTCAGAATCAACAGCAGTCTTCAAGGGATCAATTACAGTCCCAAGACACCCATGGACTTGTACGTGGCTGGGAGGAGGTGGCTGCGGATCATGTCGTCCTCAGTGACCCAGAGGACTCGGCACTGAATGCCTCAGCAAACCTATGCTGCATGGCCTCCCTGATCCTGCAAAGCCTGCGTAAGGATCCTCGTATTTGTGCGATCAAGGAGAGGGATCATTACTGGCTGGCAACCCTCCTTGATTCACGTTACAAGGGTAAGGTTGCGGAACTTATCTTGCCATCGCAGAGGATGAGGCATCTTCTGGAGGCCTTGCAGAAAGGTCTGTGCAACGCGTTCCCAGAGACTGGGAATTTACAAATTCCTGGTCCTGGACAACGTGTTGCTGAGGCTTCGGTCAGTCAAAGAAGGAGCGGTGGAGAAGGTGGCCGTCTGACCGATGCGTTCAGACAATTTTTTAGTCCGCAGCCCCAAGGTATGATCGGTTCCAGCAACCATCACCAGCGTCTGGTTTACATGGTGCAGAAATACCTAGGGGCAAGATCAGACTTGGACACCTTTCCCACCGAAAATCCTCTGGGTTACTAGGTCTTGAGGATGGATCACTGGCCAGAGCTTGCACAGTATGCAATTGAGATACTGGCCTGTCCTGCATCCAGCGTTCTTTCGGAACGCACATTCAGTGCTGCTGGAGGCTTTGTAACCGATCACAGGGTGCGCCTGTCCACCAAGAGTAACTGTGAGGACTTACAGTGTTGTGGCACCAGCACCACCGCCACCACCAGAGGCCCAATTTTTCAGCCCCTGTTCAACAGGGGCATGCAATTACAATTCTTGATCTAATATTTCACAGCAGGGCCCATTCCCGCACCCACCAAGAGTAACTGTGAGGACTTACAGTGTTGTGGCACCACCACCACCACGAAAGGCCCAATTTTTCTGCCCCTGTTTAACAAGGGCATGTAATTACAATTCTTGATCTAATAATTCACAGCAGGGCTCATTCATGTGCCCACCAGGAGTAACTGTGAGGTCTTACAGTGTTGTGGCACCAGCACCACCACCAAAGACCCAATTTTTCCTACCACTGTTCAACAGTGGCATGTAAATACAATTCCTGATATAATAATTGACAGCAGGGCGTTCCAGCGCTAACCAAGAGTAACTGTGAGGGCTTACAGTGTTGTGGCAACACCAACATGTAAGGGGCAAATTTATGCAGAGTATATATGGCAGGCCCCTAATTTCAAACGACTCCTACTTGCAAACGGAAGGAGACAACAGGAAGTGAGAGGAAATCTACCCCTAGGAAGGCAAATTCTCTCCTGTAAGAGTTAATATGTGAAAAAAGTGTCTCCTCTCCACTGATGCTTTATCACCAATCCTTGTTTCAATAAAAAAAACAAATTTTCCAAAAACATTTGTCATTGGGATGGAAAGTGAGGTGAACTGTTCTGAACAGGTGCACACTGCACAGACAGCAAAACAAATGTTACAGGGGTGATAACCCTTCCCTATGTTCTCCAAAAAGCTTAAAAATAGATTTTTTGGCTAGAGCTACACTTAAAAAATTTACCTGTTCCAAATTACAAACAGATTGTACTTAAGAACAAACCTACAGTCCATGTCTTGTTTGCACCACCTGTATACGGCTGTTCAGAGTATATAGGGCCTTTTTTATTTTGGGTGCGTGGTCCCCCTTAATATCCATAAAAGACCCAAAGGGGCTGGTAAAGGCTGGGGTGGGGTGGGGGGGGGGGGGGGTCATGGGGTAGCCATGCCATTTTTCTCAATGATTTTCATCCATATTGCCGGGACCAGACATTACATTAAAGCCGCAAGCCGTTTTAAATAGCTTTTTTTCCTTTAGAAATGTCATTTTGTGCAGGGACAGTTCTAAACACGGGAAACACGTGGCACTTCACAGGCATACTTTAGACACCCTCCAGGTACGATATTTAAAGGAATATTAAACTTTTTTTTTTTTCACTTTATGCATCATTATAATCACTGCTCCCGAAAAAAAAAACGTTTTAAAAAATTATTTTTACATTGATACATGTCCCCTGGGGCAGGACCCTGGTCCCCAAACCCTTTTTAGGACAATAACATGCATATTAGGCGTTATAATTAGCACTTTAGATTTTGAACGTTCGCGTCCATTGTATTTAATAGGCCACCTGTGTGTAATTTAATCTCGGTATAAATACAGCTGTTCTGTGAAGCCCTCAGAGGTTTGTTCGAGAACTTTGGTGAACAAACAGCATCATAAAGGCCAAGGAACACACCAGACAGGTCAGGGAAGAAGTTGTGGAGAAGTTTAAAGCAGGGTTGGGTTATAAAAAAAATATACCAAGCTTTGAACAGCTAATGGAGCATTGTTCAATCCATCATCTGAAAATGGACAGAGTTTGGCACAACTGCAAACCTACCAAGACATGGACATCCACCTAAACTGACAGGCCGGGCAAGGAGAGCATTCATCAGAGAAGCAGCCAAGAGGCCCATGGTAACTCTGGAGGAGCTGCAGAGATCCACAGCTCAGGTGGGAGAATCTGTCCACAGGACAACTATTATTTGTGCACTCCACAAATCTGGCCTTTATGGAAGAGTGGCAAGAAGAAAGCCATTGTTGAAAGAAAGCCATAAGAAGTTGCGTTTGCAATTTGCAAGAAGTCATGTGGGGGACACAGCAAACCTGTGGAAGAAGGTGCTCTGGTCAGATGAGACCAAAATTTTACTTTTTGGCATAAAAGCAAAACGCTATGTGTGGTGGAAAACTAACACTGCACATTACCCTTAACACACCATCCCCACCGTGAAACATGGTGGTGTCAGCATCATGTTGTGGGGATGCTTCTCTTCAGTAGGGACAAAGAAGCTGGTCAGAGTTCATGGGAAGATGGATGGAGCCAAATACAGGGCAATCTTATGCCCTGTACAAACGAGCGGAATTTCCGTCGGAAAAAAGTTTAATGATTTTTCCGACGGAATTCCGCTCAAGCTTGGCTTGCATACACACGGTCACACAAAAGTTCTCTGAACTTTCAAGCGTTAAGAATGCGGTGACGTACAACACTACGACGAGGCGAGAAAAATAAGTTCAATGCTTCCAAGCATGCGTCAAATTGTTTCCGAGCATGCATGGTTTTTTCCCGTCGGAATTCCATACAGACGAATGGATTTTCCGAAAGATAGAGAACCTGCTCTCTATCTAAGTCTGTCGAAATTCCGACAGAAAAAGTCTGATGGAGCATACAGCTCACATCAGACTTTTTCCAACAGGAATTCCGCTCGCGTGTACAGGGCATTAGAAGAAAATCTGTTAGAGTCTGCAAAAGACTTGAGACTGAGGCGGAGGTTCACCTTCCTGCAGAACAACGACCCTAAACATACAGCCAGAGCTACAATGGAATGGTTTAGTTCAAAGCATATTCATGTGTTAGAATGGCCCAGTCAAAGTCCAGACCTAAATCCAATTGAGAATCTGTGGCAAGACTTGAAAATTGCTGTTCACAGACGCTCTCCATTCAATCTGACAGAGCTTGAACTATTTTACAAAGAAGAATGGGCAAAAATGTCACTCTCTAGATGTGCAAATCTGGTAGAGACATCCCCAAAAAGACTTTCAGCTGTAATTGCAGTGAAAGGAGGTTCTACAAAGTTTTGACTCAGGGGGGCTGAATACAAATGTACCCCACACACTTTTCAGATATTTATTGGTAAAAAAGCATTCATAATTTTTCTTCCACTTCACAATTATGTGCCACTTTGTGTTGGTCTATCACATAAAATCTCATTTGCGTTTAAAAATACATTTACGTTTTCGGTTGTAACATGACAAAATGTGGAAAATTTCAAGGCGTATGAATCCTTTTTAAAGACACTGTACATTACCCAACCCAGATCTCTGCACTGTGTATGTAGTGTACACATCCAGAAACATAATAATTCCAACAACTGCAGAGGCATCTATTATTTCAGTCTCTTTGGTGGTACATACCCTTTGTAAAGATTGCAAACAACTAATTCTTCTTGAGACACATGTCCACACGTTGCTTCTACTTTTATGCCGCGTACACACGATCGGAAATTCCGACAAGAAAACCGTGGATTTTTTCTGACGAAATGTTGGCTCAAACTTGTGTTGCATACACACGGTCACACAAATCTTGTCGGAAATTCCGATTGTCAAGAACGCGGTGACGTACAAGATGTACGACAAGCCGAGATCAATGAAGTTCAATAGGCAGTTCGGCTCTTCTGCTTGATTCTGAGCATGCATGTTTTTTGCGCATCGGAATTGCAAACAGATGAGCAGATTTTCCGAACCTGCTCTCAATCTTTTGTTGGCGGAAATTCAGACAGAAAAAGTCAGATGGAGCCTACACACATTCGGAATTTCTGACAAAAAGCTCACATCGGACTTTTCTTGTCGGAATTTCCGATCGTGTGTACGCGGCATTAGATAGATACTCTTCCCAACCAAGTGGGGTACTGTGACTTACCTCGCCTCTCCATAAAGAGTAGTCCAGGACTTCCCTAAACATCAGAGTCAGGTTCATGACCCACCAACCCAAGGACAAACTGGTCCTCTGTGTCAGACAAATCTGTCTGTCCAAAGGACTGGACTGACTGTTGCATTGTAGAGTCTGGGGTGCAGCCTACAATAGAGAGAACCTGGTCCTCAGGCTTTGTAGTCATTCTTCAAAAAAAAAAAATAGTTCATTCTGTGGATATCCTTTTCTGTAACTTTATCATAGAAAAACTTGGAATACCCAACCATAGCACAGTTTCTTTGGCTGACAGTCCCTGGGTGGATGCTGAGATGTCCTATACACAACAGAGGTTCCTGTGCCTTATCTGCACCAGGTATACGGCTTCTTGAAAAAAACAGCATTTTTCTCGACGTGATTCTTCTCAAGCCTGCCTTGCCTACACACTATCGTGGAAAAAAATGTTCGAGTAAAGTGCGGTGACGTACAACACGTACAACGGCACTATAAAGGGGAAGTTCCTTTCGGATGGCTCCACCCTTCATGTTAGTAAAGTTTGTTGAGAGACGATTCGCGTTTTTCAGCCTTGTGCTTTTCAGTCCGTTACTGCGTGACGAATGTGCTATCTCCATTACAAACGCTAGTTTTACCAGAACGAGTGCTCCCGTCTCATACTTGATTCTGAGCATGCGCATTTGTTTTCATGTCGTTAAAGCCTACACACAGCCGTTTTTCATGACGAGAAAATTGATGATGTGAAAAACGATGAGAAAAATTAGAGCATGTTCCAATTTTTTCTTGCCCATTTTTCACGTCGTGAAAAATGCTCGGAAGCCCACACACGATCATTTTTAATTACCATTTAAAAAAATTGCATTTTTCTCGTCATTAAAAACGGTCATGTGTACGCGGCATTAGACCAAGCAAAACCAGGCTCTAGAGAAAAAAAATGTGGGGGCGGAAAAATGTATGCCCCCCCCCCCCCGAGAGCACTTACTCCATCACTGGCGACTTCCCCATGTTTGGTGGCAGCCTCCCGTTCTCCATCACAGACGCTTCTTGTTCTCCTGCTCTCCACGGTGGCGGCTTCTGTTTCCTCCCCCCACTGCGGCCAATCGGGAGTCTTCTCTTTTTGGCCAATTGGGACACGGGTCTCACACCGGCTTCTGATTGGCCAGATTTAGGATCAGTGTTTCAACATTGAATATGCATTCGCTGTTGTAACACACCTGGGTGGGCTCCAGGTCGCATGCTCTGCGAGCCCACACAATATTTGAAGCCTAGTAGAGCCCATGGCTCTAATCAATACATGGCTCTAATCAATACAAAGCCCATGGCTATAATCAAGTGCTTAAAAAAAAATTCCCTGCTGCTGTAATTCACTCGCCCTGTGACCCGAAATGGGCAGGACGCATGTATAGGGGGTGGCCACGGAAGCCATAGATAGATTCATGCTATGCATGAATCTATCCATTACCATATAGGGGGTGGCCTGGAGAGAGGGGGCGACGCCCGGGCTCCCCTAATCTGTATATGTAGTAAAGCATGCTTGTTATACTCACTGCATTTGGAGTATTGGGCTGTAGCCCAGGCATTGGAGCATGGCTTCTCTGGGGCTGAGATGTGTTAAGTAACTGTGTAAAGAACCTTACTCGTGCTGTTCCTGCAAATGATATGGGAGATGGGCAGCATGGAGCCATACTAAAATCTCCTCTGGTCTTTTGCAGTAGCCATGTACCTGGTGCAGAGAAGGCACAATCCTCTGTATTGTGCAAAAAGGCTGTTTGATACTGTCTTCTCTGATTTTCCCCTTCTTCCACAGTCCCCTGATAATATCCTGATAATACAGAGTCTATGGAGTCAGGCTGCACATGCTCAGTTTGGTGTGTATTGCTAAAGAGATTTTTTTTCTTGGGAGGGTGCATGTGATCAGCACAGGGCCAATCAACACTGTCCAGACAGAGGGTCAGGGGCCTTGCAGTCTCATAGGACAGTCAGAAAACTCCTGCTACAGGCTTTAACCAGACACTGATAGAAGTCACAAGACTGCTATATACTGCTCATGAGAAAAGGTATTTGTGATAGAACCCACTGTCACTGTGTGTTTTGGAGGGGGCTGTGGGCTGGCCTCCTACCCACAGACTTTGGCCCAGGAGAGACTGAGAGACTTGGGGACAAAACGGCATTGAGATAATGTAATGTAATGTAATGCTACATCCATTCTCCCCCCACCCTTGTTGCTGTGTTTAACCTCCCTGGCGGTATGATTCTTTCTGGAATTATGTACCAAAAGCGGTACAATTATTTTGCATGGAAATTTGGTGTTATGTATTATAGGCCTGCGATTCTTTGTAATTACTTACTTAAACCTGAGCAAACCAGAGTCTAGTAAACATCCCGGGTATGATAAAGTTTGAAACACAAAATTATAAATTATAATGTAGCGATACCCTCAACTTAAGAGAGCCGCAAGTTTTGATTTGGGCCCTGAGTACAGCTTCCCCAACCCCCCGGCAATCTGCTCTACCCGCTCTGGCACAGTTAACCCACAGCAATTTCACATAAACAATCACTTATGCTTTAAATGTGGGTGTGTGGATTGATAACTCAGACTCATAGACAATGTTGTAAATAATAACTGACTTTACTGCTAGTGGTAAGATAAAAGGAGATAACATGCATGTAACATTTGGGTTCACAACACATAAGCAGGTCCCTGCAGTTATAAATCACAATACTGTGTGTGTGTGTACCAGCAATGGAAAGGGGACGGAACGCCACGTGGAGCGACCGTTACCTAAACACCCTGTGGCGTGATAACTAACTTATAACTATCTAACGGATCAGGCCTGATCCCTAACCATGAAACTCAGTCTTAGAAGAAACACAAATCTTCACCGGCACAGGATCTGTAAAGGTGGTGCACTTGAAGTATTTAAAACCATGTATTTGTAATCCAATAGGGGGGGGTAATTCCCCCTCACCGGAGGTGTTAGGCCTCGGAAGTCTAGTAGGCACAAAGTATAAAAGTAACAGTTTAAAGATGAGCTTTCGCTCGCTCACCACTCCGGAACACTTCCCTCAGTCCGGAACTTCCACCGGCTGTGTCGGTCCTCGTCCACAGCGGCTTCTGCGATCGAATCCCCGATCCAGATAACTTTAGAAGAGATGAGTCTGAATGCCACCCAGGCTCGCAAAGGGGGTGGAAGGCTCTTTGGTTCGCTCCACAGGCCCCAGGCTTCAGGCCTGGAACAGCACAGATCCGCACAGGTGTATCTCTCTCTGCCTCCCCGTGTCCAAAGAGAAAGAGCTAGGCCTCGCCCCCTCCTTATATTCCTTCCCCCATGAGTCTCTGGGGCATAACTCAAAACATCCTGTGAACCAGTGGAACTCTGGGAACCGTAGTTCTTTCTCCTAATTAAAGGGGAAACACCCCGCTACACACTCCCCCCACTAAAACTCTTTGGTCCCCAAAGATAAACAATTTAACAACAATTCTGAACCAATCTACTGAATGCGGAGTATGATGTTGGTACAGGGAATTTCCACCAAAACTCAGAGGTGGGGTTCCCTGTACCACAGGTCACACTAGCATGGGTGGCCTGTCTAACTGTGCCAGAGAGTGAGCTGGGGTTGCCTTCCACCAAATGAACAGTGGAAGGATCTGAGCACTCAGTACTTCTTCTGGCAGTGGCAACAGAGTCCTCTGAGCTTTTTCCCAATTGAGGGTAGGTTAATTTCCTGGGAGGCCTCACGACTCTGTAAGTTCTTTGCTCCCTTGGGGCTTCAGGCTCAGGTACCACAGGCTCTGTGTCAGGAACACTTTCTGACATCATCACTGATTCTGGGGCCTCTGTCTCTTCTTCATCTGAGTACAGGCCCGGAATATCTTCCCAGCATTCAGGCACACCACTGGATGGAATGAACTCTGTAGCTTCTGGGTTCAGGGTTCCATCCTGCATATCCTCAGTGGGTGGAAGGTCTATGGTGGGATTTTCCAGGGTTGGGGAAGGCCATAGCCACTCCAGTTCTCCTCTCCCATCTTCACTTGGTTGAGAAGCCTGTCCACCTCTAGATCGAGAGGTCTGAGACCGAGTGTTGGGTCTGGGAGTATCCAAGATGGAAACAGATTCCGGTAGGTTCCTCACTGGAGGTATCCTGACTGCTTCTTTAAGCGGGAGTAAGTGGTTTCTGTGCCAGGTCTTCAAGGGTCCCACTCTCCCCTCTGGCTTTAACTTGTACACCGGTAGTCCAGGGAGTTTCCTACAAATAACGTAAGGCTCAGACCTCCACCTATCAGCAAGTTTGTGCTTCCCTGGGATCCCTAGGTTGCGTAGCAGAACACGGTCTCCAGGCTGCAGGTCTTGCACTCGAACCTTCAAATCATAGTTCCTTTTATTTCGGGCCCCTCTCTGGTCTGAGGCCGCTTGGGCTTGTTCATAGGCCGCTTTCAAATTATACCTAAGTCTGTCTACATATCCTTTGTGGGAGGTAGCAGAGGTATAGTCTAGAGAAATGCCAAAGGCCAGATCCACTGGCAATCTTGCTTCTCTCCCAAACATGAGGCGGTAGGGAGAGTAACCCGTCACATCACTGGTGGTGCAATTGTAGGCATGCACCAAAGTGGATATGTGTTGACTCCAATGCTGCTTCTTCTCTGTCTCCAGAGTCCCCAGCATGTTTAACAAAGTCCGATTAAACCTCTCAGGCTGGGCATCTCCTTGTGGATGATAAGGGGTAGTCCTGGTCTTTTCCACTCCCAGGGAGTCCAGTAGGTTCCGGATCAGGCGACTCTCAAAGTCCCTTCCTTGGTCGGAGTGGATTCTCTGTGGTAATCCATAGTGGACGAAGTATTTTTCTAGAAGCACCTTAGCTACAGTGGAAGCCTTCTGGTCTCTGGTGGGGAACGCCTGTGCATAACGGGTGAAATGATCGGTTACCACCAGAACATTTCCCAATCCACTCAAATCGGGTTCGAGGCAGAGAAAGTCAATGCATACCAGATCCATTGGGCCTTGACTCTGTAGGTGGCCCATTGGGGCAGCTTGATGGGGTAGAGTCTTCCTCTGAATGCATCGTGCACAGGAGTGGCAATATTCCTCCACTTCAGCCCTCATACAGGGCCAATAGAACCGGCTTCTGACAAGTTGGAAGGTTCTTTCAGCTCCCAGGTGACCATGCTGGTCATGTAAGGCAACCAGCACAGTCTCTCGGTGCTTCTCTGGGAGAAACAACTGCCATTTATCCTCGGAGTCATCAGAGGGGCCCCTTCGGTAGACCACTCCCTGATGGACCTGTAGCTTGTCTAGCTCTCTCCATAGCAGACGAGCCTCCTTGGAGGGGTGATGTCGAAGTTTCTCTGGACTCTCGTTTTCCAATGCTTCAAAGACCAATCTCCCCATGGGGTCTTCCAATTGGTCGCACCTCAGTTCCTTCTTAGACAGCTTCGGTAAGCATTCCTCTTCAAGTTGAGTCACCCCACAGTAGTGTTTTGGGACTCCCACTGTGGTAACTCCTATCTCCTCGGCTCTGGAGCCCCCTCTGGCTTGAAATTCAGCCCCCTGACAAAGGGCTCGCACTCCCTCCGGTGTTACCTGAGTCCAGTCCTCCCAGTCATCAGCCATGGTATGAGATCTTCGGGACAGGGCATCTGCATCCCTATTTCCAGTCCCTGGTCTGTATTTAAGACTGAAGTTGAACCCAGATAATGCAGCCAGCCACCTGTGTCCTGTGGCATCCAACTTGGCAGTGGTGAATAGGTAAGTCAGAGGGTTGTTATCTGTTTTTACTGTAAACTCTGCCCCATAAAGGTAGTCTCTTAGTTTGTCCACCACTGCCCATTTGAGGGCCAAGAACTCCAACTTATGAGTGGGGTAGTTCTTCTCCGAGGGGGTCAGACTCCGACTCACATAGGCCACTGGTCGCAGTTGCTCTTCATACTCTTGGTAGAGCACTCCACCTAGGCCTTCATGACTAGCATCAACATGTAACTCGTATGGTCTGGTGGGATCAGCATAGGCCAATACTGGGGCTGTGGTGAGGCTCCTCTTCAGGGTTCTGAAGGCCTCTTCACACCTGGGGGTCCACTGATCTTGAACCGACTCCCCAGGTCTTCTGGGTCCCTGGCCATCCTCTTCCCCTTCAGTCTTGAGCAGTTCATTTAGGGGCTTGGCAATACGGGCAAACCCATCCACAAACCTCCTATAGTAGGAGCAGAAGCCCAGGAAAGATCTAAGTTCAGTGACTGTTGTGGGTCTTGGCCAGGAGGTAACTGCCTCCAACTTCTCAGGATCAGTAGCCACCCCCTTTTCAGACACTATGTGTCCCAGATAGTTCACCGAAGACTGGTAGAACCGACACTTCTCGGGGGAAAGCTTTAGTCCCTCTTCACTAAGCCTTCTCAACACTTTCTCCAATCGAGCCTCATGTTCCTCCAAAGTTCTCCCGAAGACAATGACATCGTCCAGGTACACGAGGACTTCTATGAGGTTCATATCTCCGACAGTCTTCTCCATGAGACGTTGAAAAGTAGCTGGGGCCCCAGATAGGCCCTGAGGCATTCTATTAAACTCAAAGAACCCCACAGGAGTTATGAAAGCGGTCTTTTCTTTATCCTCTGGGTGCATGGGAATTTGATAGTACCCGCTCTTGAGGTCCATCACGCTGAACCACTTGGCTCCAGACAAACTCTGTAAGGCGTCCTCTATCCTTGGCGTGGTGTACTGATCAGGGGTGGTCCTCCTGTTGAGAGTTCTGTAGTCAATGCAGAGCCTCAACGACCCATTCTTCTTCCTGACCACCACTACTGGAGAGGCATAGGGGCTTCTGGATTCTCAAATCACCCCAGTCTTTTTCAGTTCTGCAAGCTGCTCCCTCAGATCCTCCAGATCTGCCAGCCGAACCCGCCTGACTCTCTCCCTGAACGGTTTGTCTTCTTGCAGGCGGATGCGGTGGGTAGCACTCCTCGCACACCCCACATCGAACTCATCTTTGGAGAAAATCTTCTCCCATCTAGTCAGCTGGGCCTTGGCTCTCTCTTTCCAGGCTCCAGGTAAATTCGGGTTCTCCATGGAAAGTTTTTCCCAAACATCTCCTTCTTCACCCGTCCCCTTTACTTCTGACCAGCTGACTGGGACAGCAGGACTCACCTGTCCCAACAGCATCCGGGCAGGGATCTCTATGGCCCTTTCTGTAGAGTTCCTCACACTCACCGGGACTCTTCCCCTGGCTTTCTTCAGGGCCTTGATTGGAATCACTTCCGGTATCACTTCCAGGCCAGAGTGATCTTCCCTTGGGTCGGATTCCAGCATGACAAAGGGACCAGGCTGCTCCCAGGTGAGCTTCACAGTGGCCCTGAGGCAAGCCACCTGTCCGGGCTGCAGCACCACTCCTTCTCTCCCCAGTCTCCACACCCTCCCTATCCCCTCTCCTGGGGTCTTCTGCTCCAACACTAACCGTTGGTAGGCTGTCTTCAGCATGGGATGGATGTTTGGATCTTGATGGCTCCTCATCTTCACCAGGGGCGTCAGAAGTCTTCTCACTAGATCCGTATTGGTGCCTATGATGAGGGACATCTTGCTGGCCCCGGGTGGTCTAGGACACACAACTGCCAGGGTGTCGAACACTTCTGTCTTCCCAGCCACAGAGGGGTCGAATGTCAGCTTTATGGGCAGATAACCATCATAGGGGAACCTCTGCGTTCCCAGGCCCCATATCTCCAGCTCTTCTATCTTCTGTATAGGCAAATGGCTTAAGTGCCTATCGTAGAAGTCTCTGTACAACAAAGTCACTTGAGCTCCAGTGTCCAGGAGGGCCTTCGTATATACTCCTTCCACCTGGATAGATACAGTGGGGGACGGGCCGACCAATTCTTCTGGGTACGGCCGGGTTGAGGTCACTTTCTTCTGAGGACTTGTCTTCATCCAGTTTGTTTTTGACTTTATTCTCTCTTGAGCCCGGTATGCATTGACCTTCCCCACCCTAATGGGAGTACAAACCCGCTGAGGGATGTTATTGTCTCTTGGTTGTAGGCATTCCTTCTTGGGAGTGCTAAATTTCTTCTGAGGGGTCTTGTCCCCTCTCTCTGGTGTGTATCTTGGTTGAGAGACCCTAGATTCCTTCTGAGGAGTTTTGTTCTCTCTCTTTTGCTTCCTTCCATTCAGTTTGGAGCTCACTGAAAGAGATGGGCATCCGGTTGACTCCCTCACCGGGGCCCTCTGGAGTTTCCCGCCGGCTGGCGATTATCCATTTTCTTCTTCTTGGGACTGGAACACCTACTGGCAAAGTGGCCACTGCCCCCGCAGTTGTAGCATAGCATCTCTTCTCGGTCCTGTATGGAGGCTGGTTCTGAGGTATTCGGGAACAACTCCTTTCTTGGACTTGGTTTCTCTGCTCTTCTTTGATCTTTCTCCATCAAAGAGGTCAGCATCTCCAACACTTGGGACATTTGTGATTTCAAAGTGTCGACTTCTGCATCTCTTTCCGGGCTCTTGACCGAACTGACCAACACTGGTACAGGGGTGACACTCACCCTGGCCACCTGCTGATCTCTCTGCAGCGCCTCTTCGTCCCTAATAATTTTTATTAGATCAGAGTAGGTCAGTGACATTCCTCCTCCTGAGGTTTTCAGGTGCAGCCAGACTGGGTCTGAGCGCCGCGCTCCCCTCATGATCTGCTTCATTCGTGCTTCATCCGCATTTTTGGGCAGCATTCCCTTCTTCAGGACGATCTTGCATAACAGCCTGTTCAACCTTCTAACATACTCTGACAGTTTCTCATTCGGCTGCTGGAAAGTATGTTCAAATTGGTAGACCATCTCTGTCACCTTCTCCAGCTGTCCAAACTCTTCCTGCAGCATGGCCAGACAATCTTGAGCTGTACAGTTTGCATTTCCAAACCGGAAGCTCTTCACCGCTTCTGCCGCGGCACCTTTCAAACTTTCTAAAACTCGTTGTCTTTTCTGTGCTTCAGGCACCTCCCATGCCTCTACTGCTTGTAATGCCTGTTCCACCCAAGTGTCAAAATCTTCCTCCCCCGCAGGGACGGGGAGCTCCCCCGAGAATGTTTTTAGTCTCCGGTAGCTGGTCTCTACGTGCACTGTGCTTGTCTTCTGACAGTTTGTTAGTAGATCCCCTAACGCCTTTATTAGTTCGGGTGATATGGCCGTGGCAGGTGCAGGCGTCACCGGAGGTGTCGCTCCGTCTTTCCTCTCTGGCGGGGTACGGGCCGCAACCTGCGGTGATCCCGTTGGTGATAGCTCTTTCTTAATAGCGTGCGCCAAACTATAAGATCTGTTATCCGGCATCCGCGCATATTTGCATTTACAAGCCTCTGGCTTCCTATCTGAATATTCCACTAGCGTATACTGGTGTGAGGTGTCTGGGTCTGACTTCATTAACCCTTCCATCGTTTCGGTCGACCATTCCTGACCCGGAATGTTAATGACCACTGACTGGCTTGGATCTGTCTTAGCTACTTCACACCACGTTCTGATGTCTTTCGGGTCCATGCCGGTAAGTCTTGGCGGGCTCTCACCGCTGTCTCAGTAATCCCGGATTTACGAGCCCCCACGTGTAGCGATACCCTCAACTTAAGAGAGCCGCAAGTTTTGATTTGGGCCCTGAGTACAGCTTCCCCAACCCCCCGGCAATCTGCTCTACCCGCTCTGGCACAGTTAACCCACAGCAATTTCACATAAACAATCACTTATGCTTTAAATGTGGGTGTGTGGATTGATAACTCAGACTCATAGACAATGTTGTAAATAATAACTGACTTTACTGCTAGTGGTAAGATAAAAGGAGATAACATGCATGTAACATTTGGGTTCACAACACATAAGCAGGTCCCTGCAGTTATAAATCACAATACTGTGTGTGTGTGTACCAGCAATGGAAAGGGGACGGAACGCCACGTGGAGCGACCGTTACCTAAACACCCTGTGGCGTGATAACTAACTTATAACTATCTAACGGATCAGGCCTGATCCCTAACCATGAAACTCAGTCTTAGAAGAAACACAAATCTTCACCGGCACAGGATCTGTAAAGGTGGTGCACTTGAAGTATTTAAAACCATGTATTTGTAATCCAATAGGGGGGGTAATTCCCCCTCACCGGAGGTGTTAGGCCTCGGAAGTCTAGTAGGCACAAAGTATAAAAGTAACAGTTTAAAGATGAGCTTTCGCTCGCTCACCACTCCAGAACACTTCCCTCAGTCCGGAACTTCCACCGGCTGTGTCGGTCCTCGTCCACAGCGGCTTCTGCGATCGGATCCCCGATCCAGATAACTTTAGAAGAGATGAGTCTGAATGCCACCCAGGCTCGCAAAGGGGGTGGAAGGCTCTTTGGTTCGCTCCACAGGCCCCAGGCTTCAGGCCTGGAACAGCACAGATCCGCACAGGTGTATCTCTCTCTGCCTCCCCGTGTCCAAAGAGAAAGAGCTAGGCCTCGCCCCCTCCTTATATTCCTTCCCCCATGAGTCTCTGGGGCATAACTCAAAACATCCTGTGAACCAGTGGAACTCTGGGAACCGTAGTTCTTTCTCCTAATTAAAGGGGAAACACCCCGCTACACAATATAATAAACAACTATAAATAATTATAAAAAATAGTAATCTAATTATAATAAAAATTATTCAATAATGTAATCAAATCAAAAACACTGAAATTTGCTCAGTTGCAGAATTGTCGCTGTCATTAGATTTAGTGTTTGATGGCGAATTTCCCCACAAATCGCTATCGCTCAATTCTGCGAGTGATTCTAATTTATTATCGCTGTTTTCTAGCTGGTCTAAAACCACTTTTGACATAAAGGGACACTTTTTGGTTGCTATGGACAATCTCCAGTTTCCAGGCAGAAAGAATAGTTTTTATTATATAAAACAGCATGCAGGGCACTGGACAGACCACTAGGGACAAAGGGGGTGTGTAATTATTACATACAGTACTGTAATCAGTAAGATTACAGTATACTGTATGTATACTATGTGTTTACCTTTTTGAATTTGCCGCCCAGTTCCGCTCCCATGCGCCGCTGCGGCTCGCAGGGAACGGAACTAGGAAGTCAGATGGGGTCGAAAGTGCCGACACTCGCCGGAGATCTCGCTGGTGATCACAGCAGAGGACATCATCGCTGGATCGCCAGGAGAAGGTAAGGAAACTCCGCTGCGGGCTCTGCAATGTCTACCCCGAGCGTGATTCGGGGTTACCGATCCTAGCATAAAAAAACAACCCAGAGTCACGCTCGGGATTACCGCCAGGGAGGTTAATTGTTTTGGGTCATAGCACGTAGACAAAAGTCAGGAGATACATCTAAGCAGGGGATGTGTAAGGAGGGGCTGCCTGCTTATCATAATCCCTTCATGTGTTTCAACTGTAGTTGTTTGAATACACAAGTGTTGAGTTCCCATTAGTTCTAAGGGGGGTGTCCCTAACTGTGTTTAAAGGTGTATGTTTTGTATTTAATAAACAGTTTATGCTCTGCATGTTTAACCCTCAACACCTGTGTGGTTTTCCTCGTGATTGGGGGGTTAAAGAGGAAGTAAAATTCCTCTTTGTTTCCCTGCAAAGGTAAAGCATAATGGGTCACTTACCTAAAACCGAAACCTGCAATGTCACCGCTGTCCCCTTATCCACGAAGCGTCCATCCTCCTTCCGGGTATTACGGCTCCGGCGCTGTGATTGGCAAGAGCCGCAATGACGTCAGCACGATCTCCTTTAGAAACGGCACGCTCGCCGTTTCTAAAGGAGTCTAAAGTGTGATTGCGCCGTTGTCTACGGCGCATGTGCTGTAGACATCGGCACCCATCTCATTTCTAAATATCTCCTAAACCGTGGAGGTTTGGGAGATATTTCGAGCACCTACAGGTAAGCCTTCATCTAGGCTTACCTGTAGGTAAAAGTGGTTGTAACAGGTTTACAACCACTTTAAGGGCTGGTTATAGCGAGTCTGACAGCTACGGGTGCGTTTGGAGAACAGGAGACACAGGTCTGGCGGAGGTGCCCACCCGGGGTATCCGAGATCCGTCACAGTATTTATCGGTTTATATTTACTAGAATATTTGCATTGCTATGCTCTGTGTACTGTGAGAGACCAGATATAGCTAATGCAGGGCCATGGGGTTTAGTAGCACTTTAAATATTGATATTTGCAGGGCGCATGCGCGGCGCGGAACTGGACGGTCACTAGTCACCGGAGTTTAGAGGGAAGCAGAGACTAAAACCTATTCCCCGGGGCCAACGAGCACCAACTTTCCTCCATATCTATAGCAGCAACCCCGCGGGAGAAGCCAGTGCATGCCGAACACCAAGAGCAGCAAGAAAAAGGCTGCGCATCGGTCTCTGACGAACTACCTGCTCAGTGTCCGGGAGCAGACAGACATGACCAAAGATGGCGCCCAGCAAGAGCCGCACCACGAGGCATCCCCGACTCCGTCTCCATCAGCCTCACCACCCCTGGAGCACATTGAGTATACCCCACAACTCACTAAGGCTGACCTGGAGGATAGCCTCTCCGTAATGTATAATAGACTGGCCCGCAAGTTCCAGGCGGAACTGCAAAAGTCAACCAGCACCCTGACTCAGGAGATAGCAGCGTTAGGAGGCCACACTGATTTGCTTGAAACAAAGCATGACGAACTGCACCTTGCATATGTGGACCTCCATAAGGACCACAAGGCACTCACAGACACCGTTGTCCAGCTACAGTCCCACCTGGAGGACCTTGACAACCGTAATAAAAGAAATAACATTAGAGTGCGGGGGGTCCCTGAGACAGTGGTGGACCTGCCAGGGGCGGTGACCGCCATTTCACCTCACTGCTGCCTTAGCTCACAGACAAAGCCTTCACCTGTGATAGAATTCATAGGGCCCTGCGGCCAAAGCCCCCTCTTGAAAAGCCCCCCAGGATTATTGTTATGTGCCTCAAGGATTTCCTGGTCAAAGAGGAGATTTTACGGGCCTCTCGCAATACCCCTGTAATCAGGCATGAAGGGACAATAATCCAGATATACCCAGACTTCTCCCCAGCGACTCTGGACAAAAGGTGCCAGATGAAAGAAGTCACCTCAGTGCTGCAATCAGCCAGGATCAAATACCGCTGGGGCTTCCCCTTCAAGCTTACGGTACCCCATAACGGCTCCACGTACACAGTATTTAACCTTAGAGAGGGCAAGGAGTTGCTCGTGAAGCTGAGCCTGTTGGAACCCATCCACACTCAGAGACATCCTTCTACCCCCCGTGTAACACCAATCTGGGCCACCCCGTTTCCACAAAGGGAAAGGAGAAACCAACGCCGTCAAAGGGATGGTGAGGCCTGACCCGCTCCACAACAGGAGTCTTTTCTATACCTGGACAGGTGTTCCCCATTTTTTTCTTTTTTTTTCTTTTGTATCTCTTATGGCATGCACCTCATATGACTATTTATAGTCGGGCACACTAGCAAGGTCTCTTCTCGCCCGTTTTTTCGTACCCCCACTCGCAGAAGCTTTTTTTTACCTCTGTTCCCCCCTAAAAGGTTTATAGGGGGACCCCAAGGAATTATTCTCCCCGACTTTCAGACTGTAGGAGAGCCCCTTTGGGAGAGGAAGCACCTGCAGTGTTTAGGACTACAGAGTCCTCCAAAATCAGTCACTATGGCAGGGTGGGCCTCTCCCCCCTGGCCCCATTCACTCAGTTTAGACTTTACCTTAGGTTTTTTTTCTATGTTCTACTTTTTTGTTTTTTTTTGTTATTGTTTTTTTCCCACAGGAAGATGCGCATAAGTTATGGAAGTTTATGGGACGGCTGTACCCGTTCCAGTTGGACTCTAGAGTGGTGGTATTCTGCCCCTGGCGACTGTATATCTCCATCTGGCACTTAGTTTCGAGGTCTGATATTTCTCATAAGTACTTGCCATGGGTATTCAGGTAATTTCCCATAATGTCAAGGGGATTTAACTCCCCACAAAAAAGGAGGAAGGCTTTCAAATCCTATAAAAAACTAGGGGCAGATATAATATTGTTGCAGGAGACGCACTTTTCCTCTAGTAACTACCCTAAGTACTTTGATAAGGCCTATGGGCGATGTCATTTCGCCACGTATGGGTCCAAATCAAGAGGGGTAGCAATTTTTATTAGGAATAATGTGATGTTTGATATTCAACATGTATATAAGGACCCGGAAAGTAGGTTTCTTATACTGCAGGGCACTTTACAGGGGAAGACACTAACAATAGAAAATGTTTATGCCCCTAACTCATCTCAAAGTACTTTTTTTCAGTCTTTTTTCCAGAAGTTGGACAGGTATAATGCGACACATGTGTTGGTTGGAGGAGACTTCAATTTGGTGGCACACCATGGATTGGACAGAAGCAGGATCGTGAGTACTACGAACATGTTTCCTACATCCATGCAGAGATCACTTGAGTCACACCAATTAATTGATTCATGGAGGGAGCTGAATGTAGTAGTTAGGGACTATACGCATTATTCTCACCTCCACGATAGCTATGCTAGACTGGACTATATCTTTAGCACTCCCATTCTTATAGCCAACTCCACCTCGGCTAAGATCCATGAGTGCCCCTGGTCAGATCATCACATAGTATCCTTTCACACGACGCATATAGGTTTAGCTCCCCAGACCGCATCCTGGAGAATAAATGACGCTTTGCTTACGGATCCAATAATCTCCTCCCAAATAGCAGATAAACTCAAGGAATATTTTAGACTTAATGACGTGGAGGACACCTCCCACTCTATTTTATGGGCCGCCCATAAGGTGGTCCTTAGGGGGTACTTAATAAAACTGGCCTTGGCTAGGAAAAGGGAGAAAGGTGAGAAAGTCGCCTCGTCCATAGACTGTACCTCGTTCACCATCATTCACATTCCATAGACATCCAGAAACAGATTGACTCCAAAAGGATGGAATTAGACACCCTACTGTCAGAACATACTGAGAAATCTCTGCGTTGGTCTAAGGCACGTTTTCTCCTTCACAGCAATTCTGCCCCTTAAATGTTCACCTGCAAACTGCACCAATCCCTCCAACCAGCACATGTGTATAAATTGAAAAACAGAGAGGGTCAGATGGTCTCCCACCCACAGGAGGTTCTCAAAATCTTCACCTCGTATTATAAGGACTTGCTTTCAGCCCCTCGCCCGGGCCCTGCGTCTCAAGGGGAATCATGGTTGTCCTCCTTAAACTTCCCGACTCTGTTGGAGGAGCAGCTACAGAGTTTAAATGCCCCGTGTTCAGACTTAGAGATCCTGGCGATTATTAAATCCCTGAAACTATCTAAGGCCCCAGGTCCAGACGAATATACACCCTCTTATTATAAAAAAATTGCAGATATCCTTTCCCCTAGGCTTTCTAAACTTTTCAATTATATCCTTCAAGGTCACGAGCTCCCGGAAGAGATGCTTTACGCTAATATGACTCTGATTCCAAAACCCAACAAGGACCATTCGTCCCCACAAAATTTTAGACCTATTTTGGTCCTTAATAATGATGTAAAGATCCTGGGCAGGCTCCTCGCAGATCGTTTAGCCTCTATAATTTCCTCACTGATTGGCCCTGAACAAACGGGTTTTATTCCCTCTAGGCAAATTACTGACAACACCCGTTTGGCATCTAATATTATTCAAGATGCAGATCTCTTTGCCCGTCAAGTACTAATTTTGGGATTAGATATACATAAAGCCTTTGACAGCGTACTATGGCCATATATGGATAGTGTCCTAGCTAAGTTCGGGTTTGGGGGAGAGTTCGTAAATGGATTTAAGGCCCTATACCATAATCCCCACACCAGAATTAGACTCCCCGGCTGCTCCTCCGACTATTTTTCATTGGGCAGGGGCACAAGGCAGGGGTGCCCCCTGTCGTCTTTGATTTTTGCCCTGGCCATGGAGCCCCTGGCGAGGGCAATAAAGGCCAACCCTAATATTAAGGGGTACCAGAAGGATGGTGTAGAATTTAAACTGAGTTTGTACGTGGACGACGTACTTATGTTCCTCCCGGACCCGCTAGTGTCCCTCCCCAACCTGGTGGAGATCCTGGAGGAGTTTCACGCATACTCAGGCCTGGGAGTGAATATGAAAAAGTGCTCAGCCCTCCCAATTAATATGCCTACAGTATTACGAGACACCATAAAGGACTGCTTTGGTTTTACAGTAAATGGTCATACATTGCAGTATCTAGGAATCAGGTTGGCTCCCTCTTTGATGGATATGTACAATGCGAATTACCCCCAAGCATTTACAAGGGTCAAACATTGGTTGAAAATGTGGGCAAAATTTCCTATCTCCCTATTAGGAAGAGTCACGGCTATTATGATGTCCATTTTACCAAAGCTCCTATATTATTTCAGGGCCTTGCCGGTGTATGCTTCCCGCCAGACCATTGAGCAGATACAAAAGGAGCTTACAGGGGTTATGCTGGAATGCTTCTATCAGGATCAAGGCATTGAGCCCGCTTAATAGTATAGTCGCTCAAACTCTTCACCTATGGTCCCTATACAATCATAAATTTAAACTCTCATCCCTGAAACCCCCCCTACTGTCATTCATAGGGGACATTAGATTCCCCCCTGAATGGGATTCTCCTGATGAGTACCAGTGGTGGGAGCAAAATGAGCTGCTTACTTTTAAATAAAACTCTCTAATGCGGGACACCGTTTTCTGCACCTTCGCTTATCTTCAACAAATCTACAGTGCCCCAAGGACAGAATTCTTTAAGTACCTCCAGATCAGACATTTCTTTGAATCCCTTAACCAGCTCGATGCCAGACCGGAATTTACCTCCTTTGAATATCTCTGTGAGGGGTATTCCAGAGATAAAGGAATTATTTCCCAGATTTACATCTAAATTAACTACACCTCCCAGATAAGTCAGCTGCGATGGTCAGGTGGGAAGCGGATATAGGCCAGGAATTTGCCCTTGAGGATTTGAGTGAGATGCTGCAAAATATGCATAAATGCGCTCAATGTCAGTTAAGGAAACGGTTGTTAAACTTCATACTAGGTGGTATTTGGCCAGCAGCAGGGTGCATCGGTTCTACCCACTGGTTCCAGATACCTGCTTTAGGGGTTGTCAGACAGCCGGAACATTGCTCCATACTTTCTGGAGCTGCCTGGCTCTCCAACCACTATGGCAGAAGGTAGCCTCTAAGACAAGCCAAATAACCAGTTCCTTGGTTAGAAAAAAATGAAGCAAAATTGCAGCCATATAGGCGTCAAGGTGCAACGAAGGGGGGGAAAAAGTTGGGACTTTAAATTAGGCTCTTGGTGACAAATTGATAGAGTGGTGGGTGGTAAAACATTTATTAGTACAAGGATGCATGTTAGAATACACTAATTACATATACATAAAATGCACATTCAATAGTGCCAATTCCTGAAACGGTAATTTCAGGTAGTAACGCATTACAGACATCAATCACATTGTAGGTTAAGAGGGTTCCACCACTATTCATAATCGGGTATGCATCATTAGCAGTTGTGGTCTGCACGATCTGGGGTCTTTGTGGTCCCTGTAAAATGATAAGTGATAGGCACATAACTAGGGAAGCGTGTAATGTATACACGGCGGGTAATAGCTCTACGCGTTTCGCGGCTTTGAGACGCTCATCAGGAGCATGTATATGGAGGATCTGCAATAAGAAAAATGATGAATGGTAAAAAATCTTGGTAGACTGACTAGTCTGTTACAAGAAAATATAAATGACAATATAGCCATCCCTGAAACAGAGAGGGGTCACTTACAATTGTATGTGCACTTGGGGGTACACTAGCAGGGACCGTGAGCCGAGGGTAACAGGACCGGGAGCTGAGAGGCCATGACCAGCGGAGGCGCCCCCCACGGGCAGCGCCCCAGCAGGATCCGGACGCACCAGGCACTCCTATGTGAACAATGCAAAATAAAATCTGTATAATTGGGGCAATAATAGAAATGAAACTATGTGAGGCGATAGTTGTGAGTGCCTGTGAAAGGGGTGTGAAGGTGCTGGACGAGGGTGCAGGTAGAAGACCACAAACAAGGTCGACACCAAGACACCCATTACCTGGAAAGAGGGAAGTGAGGAAGATGAAAGAATAGGAAGGGGGGGAGAGAGGGGGAAAAAAGAAAAAGAAAGTAGGAGAAAAGGGGAAGGAAGGGGAGTGTGTGGAGGGGTATAGTGATACCTGGTGCTTAGGAAGCAAAGAAATCCAGTCCAAACGAAGAGACATGAGGTAGGTGTGAGAGAGAGACAGAAACATCCAGACCCCACCACGGTAGCCGCCCATATAAGCACGCCGCCGCCCACCAGCCCCCAACACCACATCCGCAGGCAATGATGGGGAGGGAGCGTGGCCGCTGACAGCCGGGCGATGATTCGTCCGACAGGCAGCAGTACCCCACCCCCTAGCACATGGAGATGTACAACAAACGCTGGTATACCAGCGTCACAGGGACGCCGTATATCCGGCGCATGTGTGTGATGTCAATGCGCAGTGACGGCGCACCCAACCCCCCGGGGAAGGGGGGAAGGGAAACACCTGCAGTGCGCATTGCAGCTCCCGACCATGCAAACAGGGCAATTCATCGTGTCCCCCATGTGGCCAAGGCACAGTGTTGCAAGATGTACTGGTATAAAGAAAAAGGCTGATGATTGGATAAATGAATAATCAAGGTAAAATATGGTAAAAAAGTAAAAAGGGTAAATTATGTATAAGAGGTACAAAGGTAAACAACTTATCCAGGCAAAGCTACCATAGACCAAAATTACTAGCGCAGACAATTGGTTGAGGAGATAAAACCATCGATGTTACCAAGAGCTTCCATCCCTGATTCATTGTAGCAAGATGGGGGAGGGGGGAAGTTGGGACTTTAAATGAGGCCATAGGCCTGGTAAGGCCAATTCCTCCATCCCATTGGGACTTTGAATGAGGCCATAGGCCTGGTAAGGCCATGTGCCTCCATCCCTGTTAATTAGGAAAAAAACTAAGCAAAATTGCAGCCATATAGGCGTCAAGGTGCAAGGAAGGGGGGGGGGGAATTTGGGACTTTAAATGAGGCTCTTGATGACAAATTGATAGAGTGGTGGGTGGTAAAACATTTATTAGTACAAGGATGCATTTTAGAATACATTAATTACATATACATAAAATGCACATTCAATAGTGCCAATTCCTGAAACGGTAATTTCAGGTAGTAACGCATTACAGACATCAATCACATTGTAGGTTAAGAGGGTTCCACCACTATTCATAATAGGGTATGCATGATTAGCAGTTGTGGTCTGCACGATCTGGGGTCTTTGTGGTCCCTGTAAAATGATAAGTGATAGGCACATAACTAGGGAAGCGTGTAATGTATACACGGCAGGTAATAGCTCTACGCGTTTCGCGGCTTTGAGCTGCTCGTCAGGCGCATGTATATGGAGGATCTGCAATAAGAATTGGGGCAATAATAGAAATGAAACTATGTGAGGCGATAGTTGTGAGTGCCTGTGAAAGGGGTGTGAAGGTGCTGGACGAGGGTGCAGGTAGAAGACCACAAACAAGGTCGACACCAAGACACCCATTACCTGGAAGTGAGGAAGATGAAAGAATAGGAAGGGGGGGGGGAGAAGGGAAAAAAAGAAAAAGAAAGTAGGAGAAAAGGGGAAGGAAGGGGAGTGTGTGGAGGGGTATAGTGATACCTGGTGCTTAGGAAGCAAGCCAAATAACCAGTTCCTTGGTGATGCTAACCGCTCCGATGTGCCTTCTTTTTGCGCAGGTACCTGAGGTGGCGACGCCGACGCCAGCTCAGAAATTGGCCCACACGCTGTTTTGCGCGGTTATGTGGGCTATAGCACTGAATTGGAAGGCCCCTACGGTGCCGTGGCCTCAGGTATTGCAGAGAATGGAGGCCATTAGGCTTATGGAAAGGATACAACACACTATTTTGGACACAATGCCGGTGTTTGATCGTAAATGGGTCCACTGGAATTCATTTGAGAGCAGCTAAGTTGTACGAAAAGTTTTTTACTCTTTCGTCCATGGACCGACGCAGCTTCTCTATTGGAAAAGTGGGTATTATCTGTTAATTAGGAGTGACTAGGCAGAAAACTTGTAAAAAGTGTTGCATCACACCTTCTACAGTGGACCCTCTGGGTATATCCCCTCAGTCTGCATCTCGCAGATCAGTTTTTTTCTGTCTAGCAAGGAGTAGGACATGGCTCCCTTCGGGCCCATTGGTCCGGGGGAAAAATATATATATTTTTTGCTACATTTTTTTGTTTCCTGCGATCTTCGATCAATTGCTGACTGGGTGACAGGCTGGATCCTCGATCCTTGTAGTCTCCCCAGTTTCAGCCATCGAGCGTGTGCCGACCCTAGCTATGCGCAGGGTTTTCCACGACATGCCCCTCGCTCCACGGGTGGCCGGTGAGCCTACGCTCCAAGGCTTGCATCGGACCGCTCAGCTTCGGCTGACCTTACGGCCGAGTCGCAGCAGCCTGTCCGGTGAGCTTCGCGCTCCAGGGCATACATATGATCATCCCCTTGGGTCCAATCACAGCATGCCTGGCCAACGGTCACCTTCCGTGCGCGGATGATGATCTGTTTGGAATGTCTTCCAGCATGATACATGCAGGATAGGTAAGTAAACTCCCCTGCCTCGGCTGGGTGATTTGGCTGGATATTCCTGGAGAGACCAAGTAAGTGGTTGTGGCCCCTTTCTTCCCTCTCTCCCTGCCTTTCCCTCCTCCCTTCTAGCTAAAGGTTGCTGGGTGCTGGGGGTCACCTAAGGGGTTCCACTGGAGCGCGGGGCTGGCTGTAACTAACATTTAAAAGAAATGTAATTTCTGCTTACCTGTATGTGCTTCCTCCTCCATGCTGTCGGCGGCCATTTTGCAGTGGCCCATGCCGTGTTCGGCCTCTAGTGACTGCCCGGCGACCATCTTTCTGTGGTTTCGGCGCCATTTTCTTGTAGTTCCACACCCACTGGCCTCTATCGACTGATCGGCGGCCATGTTTGTAATGATCTACGCTGTATGTATATATTGCCGTTCGGCGGCCATCTTTTTGTGGTCTACGGCTGCTTTGGCCTCTATCTTTGGCTCGGCGGCCATTTTCTTAAAGCCCACATTATTTTCCATACAGAAGTTTTGGCGGCCATTTTGCGAGAGTCTCCGGCCTCTAGGGTGCATTACACTGGCGCGAAAAATTCACACAGGAAGCGCTGATAAAAGAAGCAGACTTACACAGCAGCAGTGGGACAGCATCACAGGCGCAGCACACGGCAGCATAGCGGTAGCGGTCCAGGGTGGTGAGTACTCTGGGTGACCCAGCATCTCTGCAGCGCAGGAGGGTGGCCTATTGATATCTTGCCTGGAGCCCTGTGGGTGTCAGCGTGTGGTCAGCATGGCATCTGAGCCAGATGTCTTCTCCCCTGAAACACCAGATTTAGCAGCTGGTGCCCCTGAGGTGTCTATGGACGCTATGTCGGCAATCCTAGAGGCGTTTGCTGCCAGGGTGGAAGCAGCACACGGGAATACAGGGGGTAGTAAATGCCCCCGTCCCCTGCAATCTTCTGGGGATATTTCTGAGACAGAACCAGGTCCAGCTACGGCTCATGGCCCAGATTCTGACGCATCAGAGACTGCAGACCGTGACCGATTGGACAGTGAGGATGACTCCAAGTCCAGGTCAGTACGCGAGATGGCTTTGGTATCTGACCTTATTACTGCAGTGCGGGATACGCTAAAGTTGGAAAATACTGCAGAAGCAGCAGAGACTACGGTCCCCTTTGGGTTTCGTAAACCTGCCCGCACTGCTAAGGTGTTCCCTTGTGTGTCTTATTTTGATAAACTCTTATACAAGGAATGAGAGAACCCACTGAGGGTCTTTACAGCCCCAAAGAGGTTTGCGGTACGGTACCCCTTTGAGGGGAGTTTTCTGAAGAAATTGACCTCTCCCCCTATAGTGGACCCTCCGGTGTCCAGACTTAATAGAGCTACCACTATTCCAGTAGAAGGGGCTCCTGTTTTCAAGGACCCTGTGGATAAGGAGGCTGAAGCACTCGCTCGCTACCTATACTCAGTGGTAGGCTCGGCAGTACGCCCGGCATTGGCGGGGGCCCTAGTGTCTCAGACACTTACTGAATGGGCAAAATTGCTACTCCAGGGGTTAAAGGAGCGAGATGCTCCTCCTAATGAGATAACTTTGGCCGACCAGTTGGTCCAAGGCCTTAAGTTTGTCTGCGAGTCAGACATGGATACTATTCCCCTGCTGTCAAAAGCTTTGGTTTATACAGTAGCAATATGGCTAATAGGCTGGTCTGCGGACCAGACTTCCAAGAAAGCCCTGTTGGATCTGCCTTTTAAGGGCGACAGACTTTTTGGGGCTTCTCTGGATGACATCATCAAGGATGCTACAGGAGGTAAAAGCACTTTTCTTCACCAAACTAGCAAGGGTAAGGGGCCACGCCAAGGGCAAGGGCCCTCCTTTACTGCACGCAAGCATTTTTTTCATCCCCTAGGGCGACAGGGAAAAGAACCCAGGCCGACAAGGCGCCTACCCAAGGTCAAAAGCGTCCTTGGTCCCGCAGACCCAACAAGCCTGCAGACAAATCTGCGTCCGCATGAAGGTCCGCCCCCACCCAGCTCTCGGGTGGGTGGACGTCTTCGCAAATTCGCGACTCAGTGGACAGCTCTAGCCTCCGACAGGTGGGTTTGCAAAGTAATCTCCTCAGGCTACAAGATAGAATTTCTCTCTTGTCCACCGGACAGATTCGTCACCTCCAATCTCCAGCTACTACCGACCCGTCGGGAGGCCCTGTATGGGGCGGTCCAGGGTCTACTGGAACGCGGGTGTAACGGGAGGGCTCGGGGAACCCAGAATCTCTTAGAAAGTATGAGATACCCTTGCTTCAGCTTCCCCAACGCCTCTTATGTGTAAACCACCCTGTATCTCTAACCCCACTATGATCTGTGCTAGTCAGATTCAATGCTGTATATACATTGTATATATTGTGTGTATATTGTGTGTTGACTGTTGTGTATTATTTGCTGTGATGGGGTGGGGTGTGATTGCACTCTATTGTCTATTGTGGCTTGTGGTAATTAAGTCTGCTACTGTGGTGATGTAGATTGGAGCTTGGTAGACCGTCTGGCTGCCTATTATGGGATGTTTAAGTGTCTTTCTGTGATGGGGGGGGGAATCACCCCTCCTGCTAAGACTGTTTACTGAAGGAGAAGTTTGAACACACCTGACCTGTATCACCATTGTCATTGGACAGTTTAACCCGCCCTGTTCCCCAAGGATGGGAGGGAAGGGTTTTATAAGAGAAATGTGTTACCATGTGCTTGTAATAAAGATTGATTTCCCTGTTTTTTTGGAACTTCAACACGGAGCGTTGTCTCGTTTGTGCGGGGAGAAATATTTGTTTGGAAAGGGAATATCCTAACGGCGTTAACCCCCTTCATACTTGGGGTGCCATTACAGTAGTTATTCCAGTTCCAGAACAGGAACGGGGTCAGGGTTTTTACTCAAATCTGTTCATTGTGCCGAAGAAGGAGGGGGTTCGTCCAATCTTGGATCTCAGAGCCCTCAATTGCTTTGTGAAGGTACAAAGATTTCGGATGGAGTCGGTTCAATCTGTAGTCACGTCTCTTCACTCGGGGGACTTTCTGGCCTCCTTGGTCATCAAGGACGCATACCTGCATGTCCCCATATACTCCAGACACCAGAGGTTTCTGCGATTTGCTATCGGGAAGAACCACTACCAGCTTGTGGCCCTCCCGTTTGGCCTTGCCTCAGCACCCAGGACGTTCATCAAGGTGCTCGCTCCGATTCTGGCACTTCTAAGACAGCGGAATATCGCTATCATGGGCTACTTGGACGACCTTCTACTGAAGGCCCCTTCAAGCTCAGAATTAGAGGTAAGCGTGTCCATTACCTGTCAAACTCTTCGAGACTGTGGTTGGATACTAAACACGCAAAAGTCAGTATTGGTGCCCACTCAACGCCTAGTGTACCTGGGGTTGATTCTGAATTCCTCAGAGGCAAAGGTATTCCTCCCTGTGGAGAAGTTGCAGACCCTCCGGGCTGCAGTATGGCAGCTGACTTCCAGGATTTGGTCGTCACTCCGTTTTTGCATGCGAGTGTTAGGCCTCATGGTAGCCTCCTTCGAGGTGGTCCCATATGCTCAATACCACACTCGAGTGTTACAGAAGAAAGTTCTGTCCAGATGGAACAGATGTCCATCATCTCTGGATTATCAAATCCGAGTAAGCCACCTAGTCAGGAGATCCCTGGTATGGTGGCTGACAGCACAGGCTCTAAGGGCCGGGAAGTTATTTCTTCCGGTTTACTGGATAGTGATCACGACGGACGCCAGCCTTACAGGTTGGGGGGGAGTCTGGGGTGTTCAGTCGGCGCAAGGTTGCTGGACCCCAGAGGAAGCCCTCCTGACGATCAATGTCCTGGAAATCCGGGCGATCAGGCTGTGCCTCTTCAAATGGTCTCAGAGGCTGCAAGGGTGTCCAGTCAGGATCCAGTCAGACAACGCCACAGCAGTGGCATATGTCAATCATCAAGGAGGAACAAGAAGCTCAGCTGCAGTATCGGAGGTCACTCGCATCCTGAAGTGGGCAGAGAGGAGCGTACCGGCACTGTCGGCCGTGTGCATTCCGGGTGTGGAAAACTGGCAGGCGGACTACCTGAGCCGCCAGATGCTGGACCAGGGATAATGGTCCTTACACCCGGAGGTGTTCCAACTCCTCTGCCAAAGATGGGGCACACCAGACGTAGATCTTCTGGCTTCCCGCCTCAATCGGAAGGTATTGAGGTTTGTGGCCCGGTCAAGAGACCCATGGGCAGATGCAGCGGACGCGTTGGTGGCATCATGGGGTCAGTATCGGCTAATCTATGCCTTCCCTCCCTTAAGGCTTCTTCCTCTTCTGCTCCGCAGAGTGGAGGCAGAGGGAATTCCAATGATCCTAATTGCTCCAGATTGGCCTCAGCGTCCTTGGTACGACGATCTAGTATGTCTGGTAGCAGACGTCCCCTGGCGCCTACCACTACGGAAGGACCTGCTATCGCAAGGTCCCATACCCCATCCTGCTTTACGGTCACTGGCTTTAACGGCATGGCTGTTGAGAACCAGGTACTGAGAGACCGGGGCCTGTCAGATTCAGTAATCTCTACTATGAGAAGTGCTCTGAAACCGTCCTCTAGGAAGGTTTATCACCGCACTTGGAAGGCCTACATCTCCATGTGTGAGGAAATTAAATGGCATCCGCGTACTTATTTGGTTTCCAGAATCCTGCTGTTTTTACAGCATGGGGTGGACCAAAGGCTTGCAATAAGTACGATTAAGAGACAGATATCTGCCCTGGCTGTATTTTTTCAGCGACCCCTGGCGACTCACTCTCTCGTGAGTACATATGTGCAGGGGGTTCGACATGTGGCCCCTCCGGTCCTTCCCCCGCTACCTCAGTGGGACTGGAACCTGGTCCTCTCGGTGCTTCAGAAGGCACAGTTTGAGAATATTAGAGATACCCCCCTCTTTTTGGTGGCTGTTACGTCAGTTAGACGAGTCTCTGAGCTGGCAGCCTTGTCCTGCAAGGCTCCCTATTTGATTTTCCACAAGGATAAGGTGGTGCTGCGGCCGCAGCCTTCCTTTCTTCCGAAAGTCGTTTCGGCTTTTCATCTCAATGAAGACATTGTACTTCCATCCTTGTGTCCTCATCCGTCGAATCCTAAGGAGTTGGCGTTGCATTCCTTGGACGTTTTCCGAGCTTTGAAAGTATACCTATCTGCTACTTCCCTGTTCCGGAAGTCAGACTTACTGTTTGTTTCGGTGGCTGGTCCCAAGAAGGGCCGAGCAGTCTCGTTGGCCACCATCTCTAGGTGGATCCGACAGATAGTAATCCAGGCTTACGCCTTAAAGGGTCAAGCGCCCCCCTTCCCGGTCACGGCGCATTCGACCAGGGCAATAGGTGCCTCTTGGGCTTTCCGACATCAAGCGTCTGTTTCCCAATTATGTAAAGCGGCGACTTGGTCGTCCACTCACACTTCCACAAAATTCTACAAGGTTGATGTAGGTGCATCTTCGGATGCCTCTTTCGGCCGCAAAGTTTTGCAGGCGGCTGTTTAGAGTTGCAACTCCTCCGTTGGAGGAGTGCTGTTTTGTGTTTGGGGTGAAGTTTATTTTTATGCTGTTACCACCCCTCGTTTTTTCTCTGACACTGCTTTGGGATGTCCCACTTTGTCAATAGAGAAGCTGTGTCGGTCCATGGACGAAAGAGTAAATAGGATTTTTTACTCACCGTAAAATCCTTTTCTCTGAGTTCATGGACCGACACAGCACCCACCCCTCCTTTTAAGTTTTTACTGCTTTTTGACGAACTGATCTGCGAGATGCAGACTGAGGGGATATACCCAGAAGCTGTGTCGGCCCATGGACTCAGAGAAAAGGATTTTACGGTGAGTAAAAAATCCTATTTTTTCCAGGATGTAATAGGTCCCTCTAAAGACTATTCTAACAGGGCGGGTGAGTCCGGATGGGAACAAACGCATCTTCCCTTTCGTTATTCTTACGATTTGATTTGACCCTGATTTTTTTTTTTGTATATATATATATATATACTTTTTATGTTTTCTCTTTCAATGTTTATTAAGTTCTGGTCTTTACCACTATACCAATGTAGCGCCATGCTCCCAATGAGTGGGTGCTATATGTTGAAATTTAGTTGTCTGGGCATTAGTTTAGCCCAGAGAGATTGTTTAAGTAAATTATGGCACTGTTTCAGTTCGGTTGGTTGCATGATTTTCCTCCTGACAGTGGGTGTCGCTGCCACCGCTGGTCAGGGTTGGAAGGGCAGCAGGCTGGATGTATTGGGTATCTCTTTCCCAGTGGCAGCCCAGGGGGTGTGGTGTACCCGCTGTGCATGCTGGGAGAGGGTACTTAAGGGATAGGCGCCCAGGGAGGGAAGAGAGAGTTGGGGGTCGTCGTTCGTGGGTGGTGGACACCACCCACCCGATCCCAATGTGAGGGCCCTCATGGCCTCAAGGAAGTGCTGGCAGTTTCCACCTCAGGCCACGTTGGCCTGAGGCTCCATTACAGAAATGTAGGCCCAAAAGTTACTGGGGGCCTACTGATCCGGGGATGATCCTGTGTCGCCTTGCCTGCTGGAGGGGCCCAAGCAATTGAGGACTCAATTGGAGGATGCATCCGGATCATAATCTACCTCACAGTGCTGCCGAAACGGCTGGAAGATCCTGGCACTGAGAGCTGTGTTCGTTATTCAGAAGGTAACCCAGGGAAGGGTTACACCAAGTCTGTGGCAGAGACTGTTCTATTTTCACCAAGTCTGTGGTAGAGACTGTTCTATTTTCACCAAGTCTGTGGCAGAGACTGTTCTATTTCACTAAGTCTGTGGCAGAGACTATATGTGATCGAGCTACGCATCGGTTGCTAGGCCAGTGAGACTGGGCCTTTCCGGTGCTTGCTGAGTCCAGCGTGGAGACAGTTGTTCCTCTGGACCTAGGAAAGTCCTGTGATCCGCAACCAAGGTACCCGAGTCCTCCCTATCCCTTCAACCCCCCTCTGTTGAAACTTTGTTCAATAAAACCCTTGAAAGAGACTTTGTGTTGGTGCAAACTTCTTCTGGACAACTCTTCAAGGAGAACCCCTGAGACGAGCCGGGCCAAATTTAAACCAGCAGCTCCAACGGGGGTATCGCTACACCAATATGGTAGAATGCGTTTACTTATATTTCGATACTTGTGAACTCTATGTATGTTAAGGTACCATTACCGTCAGCACGTTTAGTGGTAATATGAGCATATGTTTAAAAACTGGGTATAACTGTGGTTGTTGTCAATACATTATGAGCATTGTACCAATATTTCACTTGATTGTTACCCGATTGTTACCCGACAATATTTGTAAACGCCTTTATTTTGTCTTGCCTTTAATCTCTTAATAAAAACGTTTGTATTAAAATATTGATATTTGCACTGCTTTGCACTTACAACAGCCATTGTTTGTACCTTTTTTGCAGTGTCAGTAAAAAATGTGGCACTGTCAGTAATTTTCATGATTTTTGTTAGAAAATTGATGCTGTTTCTAAATTTGTTAAATACCAAATGACAGCAATTTTTGTAGCCTGTATTTTTTTTTTTTTTTTTAAGGGAAGTGAAGTTCTCCTTTAAATGAAAGTAAATGTTTTATTTATTTATTTGTTTTTAGTCCCGAACATAATAAACAAGTAAAATGCATTCCAAAAGTTATACATTCCCTTTAAGACTGATCATCTAGCTGCTTTGGAAATGTTATGATATCTGTAGCGACCTCACCCCTTCTCATTCTCGGCTTGTTGGTCTTGTCTAGGGGGTTAGTACTGGGGGGAGGGATGCGATACACCACGGCCCATGTCCTCCAGAGAGACTGGAGGTGAAAGCCAGAACTATCAGGTTTTGTGTGTGTGTCCCAGAGTCAAATCCTTTCTCCGAAATGACTCCCTTTGCTCCTAGTAACCAGAGTTCCATACACTGAAAAGGTCCAACTCGTATTTATTCTCTTCCAGCAAAAAATAGTCATACAGCACAGACAGGTTGAGACCCAGCGAACACTTCAGTATTTGTGGGGAGTAGGTCAAGGCACAATCCTTTAAGTAGAGCTAACCACTGTGGTGTCACCAATGGTTATGATGTATAGTCACTGCCACTGACTATATAGAACAAGAGCATGAATTACCTTCGCTATCACAGCCCCTGTCAGAGGGAAGACATCCGTCCAAGAGAGTTACCGGAGGCCTCTCCGTCGCCAGAAAATGCTGCGCCAGACTTTCCGGAGAAGTTCCGCTCACCAGCCTCCTCATCTCAGACACGGGCACCCAAGGAGTTAGGCCCCCCTTGGATTCCTCCACCCTCGCGGAACTCAGTCGAAGGTACTGAGTCCCAGGCTTCCGCATTAGTACCTCACCCCAGGCTAAAGGTGCCTGGGATGGACTCCATCTCCCGCTCCGGCCAGGTCAAAGGCACCTGGGCCTGGAACTCCAGAATGCCAGCACCCAGGCTGAAGGTGCCTGGGTGCGGCTCCGTCCTTCGACTCTGAACCCCAAGGTCAGGGCGTCCGCCCCTTTTATCTCCTCTCCCTTTGCGTCACAGCAGGTTCCCCGCCCTGCTGTACCAGCGCCAGGAAAGGACAAAAAGGGGTGCAGTCTTGCGGTGAGTGTTCAGCTCCGGCCCAGGGCGACAACGCCACCTGCAGGCCGCAGGGAACCTCACACCACCAGAGTCCTCCAAGAACCAAAAAAGGGTCTTAGATTCCCTAACAATCAGTGCATCTGGGTTACACTACCACCCAGATGCCTCCCCTAAATTCAAATACCCGCTACATATCAAAATAGCAGAGAGTTTCTGTATCAACTCTCTATTCTGTTCTCTTCACGCGCGTTGTTGCTGGGCTCACAACACTTTTTTTTTCAATCCGAACTTGCTTTGTGTGATAGGGGAACAATTAAAAGACTTCTTTTGATCCTTAATGAAACGTGTTGCCATGACAACCCTAGCAACGCCTCCTTCTCCCACAAAGATTTAAATGTTACATTATTCTTTCCCAGGAAAAAAAAAAAGAAAACTAAATTAGCAATTATTCCATTCACAATGACATCAAAGATCTCCTCTTAGATACAACGCACGGTGTAAATAAATGGTGAATCTCACTTCAGCCTGGATGAGATCTTTATTAATGACAAGGTTTATTATGGGAGCTACAAGTGGGTGGTTAACTTTATTTATATTTTTTTTTACGTTTTATGCGACAAACAAACGTTATTTTACCATGAACAAAGCGAGGTCTAGATAATATTAGATTCCACCTGGCTGGGATTAAAGGATGCATTCTTTTTTTTTATCTTTAATAAAAGAAAACAATTAAAAGAGCACAGTTAAGGACCAGGCCTTTTTCTGACATTTGTAGTTTAAGTTTAAATGAGTAATTTTTTGATAGAAAATTACTTAAAACCCCCAAACATTATATAAATATGTAATTTTTTAGCAGAGACTTTAGAGAATAAAATGGCGGTCATTGCAATATTTTATGTTACACTGTATTTGGGCAGCAGTGTTTCAAACGCAATTTGTTTAGAAAAAATACACTTTCATGAATTTAAAAAAAAAACAGTAAAGTTAGCCACGTTTTTTTGGATAATGTGAAAGATGAGGTTACGCCAAGAAAAGTGGTTACCTAATTATGCTTCAAAATTGCGCATGCTTGTGGAATGGCGACAAACTACGGTACTTAAAAATCTCCATAGACGACGCTTTAATTTTTTTTAGAGGTTACCTGAGTTAGAGAGGAGGTCTAGTGCTAGAATTATTGCTTTCGCTCTAACAATCATGGCGATAGCTCACATGTGTGGTTTGAAAACCGTTTACATATGTGGGTGCGACTAACGTATGTGTTTGCTTCTACGGGCGAACTCAGAGGGACAAGGCACTTTAAAAAAAAAAATCTTATTTATTTAACTTTTTATTTTTACACTGTCCCTTAAAAAAAAAAAAAAAAAGTATCACTTTTTTTTCCTATTACAAGGACTGTAAACATCTCTTGTAATAGAAATAAGAAAGACAGGTCCTCTTTATTGCGCAATCTATGGTCAAAAAGACCTCATATCTCACATTTACATTTCAAAGCAAAAAAAATAAAATCATTTTCTGGATGTTATAATAACATTATAAAAACGCCAGTAGCTTTACAGTGAGTTTTTCACCGTTTTTGCAATAGCTGTTTATTAGCAGTTTTTAATGTTTTCAGCGTTTTTAGTGTTAGCGTTTTTAAGCCTTTATTTATTTTTAATTTTTTTCAATTGGATCAAAAACGCTGGTTAACCGCGTTTTTGAGCGTTTAGGCCTCATGTACTCTGCTGCTGCAAAACGGGTGTATAGGAGCAGTTGGGCATTTTTTAACTGCCCTTGAACTCTTCTCTATGTTATCCTCGTATCTGTCCATGTATACAGGGTCGTTTACAGTCGTTTCTAGGCGTTTTACAGGCATTTCAAGTGCCAAATGCGACTAAACGCAGTAACTGCTGTTTAGCCGCGTTTCTTTTACAGGCGTTTTTCATTGAATTTTTGGCTATTTTTGGATACTTTTTTAAACGCTTCTAAACGCAAACGCTGCTCAACGCGGCAAAACACAGCTAAATGCGGCATGTAAACGTGGCAAAACTGACGTTTTAAACTTTAGTTACTAACTGTCAAGTTAACCACGCCGGAGGATTTGGCTGCCAAATGACTGGGCCACTTTTTGCGATTCGCCACTGCGTTGCTTTAACTGACAACTGCGCGGTCGTGCGACGTGGCTCCCAAACATAATTGATGTCCTTTTTTACCCACAAATAGAGCTTTATTTTGCTGGTATTTGATCACCTCTGAGGTTTTTATTTTTTGCGCTATAAACAAAAAAAGAGCGACAATTTTGAAAAAAAAACCCAATATTTTCAACTTTTTGGTAAATATCCCCAAAAAATATATAATTTTTTTTCCTCAGTTTAGGCCGATAGGTATTCTTCTACATATTTTTGGTGAAAAAAAATTGCAATAAGCGTTTATTGGTTGGTTTGCGCAAACGTTATAGCGTCTACAAAATAGGGGATAGTTTTATGGCATTACTATTATTATTTTTTATTAGTAATGGCGGCGATCAGCGATTTTTATCATGATTGTGACATTATGGCGGACACATCGGACACTTTTGATGCTATTTTGGGATCATTGTCATTTATACAGCGATCAGTGCTATAAAAATGCACTGATTACTGTGTAAACGTGACTGTCAGGGAAGAGGTTAACCACTAGGGGGCAAGGAAGGAGTTAAGTGTGTCCTAGGGAGTGATTCTAACTGTGTGGGGCGGGGCTTACTGTGACACGACACTGATCACTGCTCCTACTAAAACGCAGACCGGCGGACATCGAGTCTGTGGGTCCCTCAGGCACGGTTCGCTAGGCGGCAGAATCAAAGCAACGTATATGTACGTTGCTTTGCCTTCCCGTGCCATTCTGCCGACGTATAAGTACGTGAGGCAGTCGGCAAGCGGTTAAATTGTTCAGGAGAGGTTGTAAAAAAGTCCTGTGTAAGTGAAGCCTTAGCAGCGTTTTTCTGCGTTATTTTTACTTTAGAGCGTTTTTACAGCTGGAAAAAACCCTCTCAGAACCCAGTTGTTTTGGTTTTTTTTACAAACAAAAAACGCCCCAGCCAAAAACAGTTAATAACAGCCTATGTGTGCATGGACACATAGGATAACACGCTGGAGAGTTTACTGACTAGAAAAAAAAAACGTCTGAAGCCAAAAAACAGCAGCTGTAAAAACATCCAAAAACGTTCCAGTGTGCATGAGGCCTGAAGCATCTCTAAACCATCTCTAAACCAAAAATTTAAAAAATGAAACATGCATCCTGCCACCTGCTGATAGTATATAAGTGCAAAAATGATACATTCGATTATTGAAATAGACACTGAAAATCCACAATCGTTGCACGCTTTCATCGTCCACTGATGTCTTGGTGGTTGGAAATCCTTCCTTTCCTCTCTTTTCACTTCATGAATTCCGCTTCCTTCTGTCTGATAGAACGATCATGTTGATGTGTAGTGGTAGCGACAGTTCACTGGTCTGGAATCGAGCACATATTTTGTTACTGTTTGCGTGTTGGAAATCAAAATAGCCCATAGGTTTCCATTCATCTGCATTATTCCGCTGATGGCGCTTTCATTAAGTCAGCGGTTGTTAAAAATAGATCTTTTCCTACCGACTTCCAACGTGTCATGGTACAAGGACGTTTTGTTTCAATGGTTAACCGTTTATGACAGTAGTGTTTCTTCGCACTTCACAAGATGATTGCAAAAGATCGCTGTTAATTGCTGAAATAATTTCTTGTGAAGCGACAGATGAACGTGTTCTAACCCCAGCTTAACCAATTCAGCTCTGCAAGATTTACCCCCCCCCCCCTTTCATAACCAGGTCATTTTTCGCAATACGGCACAGCGTTACTTTAACTGACAATTGTGTGGTTGTGCGAAAATGCCATATTAAACCTTTTGCAACACCAGAGCCTTGCTATACTCACCATGACAGCTGTTTGCAGGCCTCACCATCTCCAAAACTCCTGATGAAGTCCTTAGGATTATTACACTAAGCTTCAGGTTGCCAGCCATGAACCTAGCTAACAAGGAGACCCTTATTGGTAGCCTTTTGTAGTCCTTGCCTGTCATGTTTCACATGCTTTGTGATATGCCTTTAAATGTTATATGTATTATTCTGTCCCTGGTTCCTCCCCTTCCTGTATCTCAGCTTATCCTGTATAGTTAGCCCCACCCTTTGTTCATTTCCTCCCAGTAATGCATCAGCAGACATGTTGACTAGATCACATTATGATCTTTTGACCTATCCGATGTTCATTGTTGTAAGATCATCACAGTTTATGGATTAAAATTCACAAGATCAACAAGGTGTCGTCTGGATCGATTTACGGTCTGTTTATCCAAATAAGATTGGGGTTATTGACATCTCAACACAACTAACTGTAAGTTACGGAGATCACACTTTCAATGCTTAGATTGGAGAGACAGAACAGTCAAAAGATCGTTAGAAAGATCAGTCAATACATCCTTAGAAACATCAATCAAAAGATCTGATCCTTGCTAGCTCTGGATCCACTGTGAGATGTTATATTGACAGTGCAGCCATTAACCACTTAGCGCCCGTGCCATAGCCGAATGACGGCTACAGCGCGGACCCCAAATGCCGGGAGGACGTCAATAGACGTCCGCCCCTTTGCGTGCTCCCCGCGCACCCCTGCAGGGCGCACGCGGCGCTCGCTGTGATCACCAAGTCACTGAGACTCGGGTGATCACGGATCCGAGTAAGGGGCCGGTCCCGGACCCTTACCACGTGATCAGCTGTCAGCCAATGACAGCTGATCACGTGATGTAAACAAAGGCCGGGAATCGTTTTTTTCTCCTCACGCTGATAACGTGAGGAGAAAAAAAAGCCGATCACCGGGTTGTGTGAAAGGGACATCGGTCCCAAGAGGAAGGAGGCACATCTGCCTCTATGTGCCAGCAGTAACCCCTGCCAGTACCCCCTGCAAGTGCCCACCAGTGCCACCTATCAATGCCCAAGCGTGCCACCTATCAATGCCCACAAGTGCCACCTATCAATGACCTCTCAGTGCCACCTATCAATGCCTCCTCAGTGCCACCTAGCAGTGCTGCCTATCAGTGCCCATTACTGCCACCCATCAGTGCCCATCACTGCCACCCATCAGTGCCACCTACCAATGCCACCTTTTAGTGCCACTTCTCAGTGCCCACCAGTGCCACCTATCAATGCCCTTCAGTGCCACCCATCAGTGCCACCTCTCAGTGTCACCTCTCAGTGCCCACCAGTGCCGCCTATCAGTGCCCACCAGTGCCGCCCTATCAATGCCCATCAGTGCCGCCTTATCGGTGCCCATCAGTGCCACCTCATCGGTGCCCATCAATGAAGGAGATAAATTACCTGTTTGCAAAATTTTATAACAAAATATAAAAAAATAAAAAAAATCTGTATTTTTTTTTTTAACAAAAAATTTTAATCGCAGTGGTGATCAAATACCACCAAAAGAGGGGAAAAAAATGATAAAAATGTCATTTGGGTACAGCGTTGTATGACCGCGCAATTGTCATTCAAAGTGCATCAGCGCTGAAAGATGAAAATTGGCCTGGGCAGGAGGGGGGTTTAAGTGCCCAGTAAGCAAGTGGTTAATACACAAGCCTGTGTGTGTCTGCAAGCAAGTCTCAGCATACCACTCATCAGCCACAGGACAATATTACTGCTGTGAATGTTCATACAAACAGCTTATACACTGCCTCTGTATGCTTCAGCACATGGCTTTTTGTCTGTGTAATCTTATAAGAAAATGAGAGTAAACCCTTCTTAAACTGCAACCTAAGATACCTGATCTCAGACACAGCAAATTCATACATTTCTCTGCTGCTGGAAAACTTTGCTCCCTAAATTTGCATAAACCCTCTCCTTGGTAACAAGATGTTTCAGCAAGACAATATGCAATCTGGGGATGCCCAGCCAGGCCTAGAACTCCTTCCAGATGAGGAATTAAACCCTGATTCAAACCAAAGGGCTTGACAAAACCAACCTAGAAAGTGCAAGAGAATCTTAATGCTGACAAAGAAGAACTACTGTTTAATCTCAATGACTTATGGTCTAATACTGTTAAATGCATGTCTGCTCTCTCCCAACAATCTCATAAACAATTACAACTAGAGGGCGCTATCAAGCAATTGAATGTTGCTTATGAGAACTATCAAAGACTGTGTGTTAAATATAATGATCTCTTAAAGCGGTACAACACTCAAGGGTCATTGGAAGAATTAAAGGGTTTTGAGGAGCTCAATCTTGAAAGAGACAATTTAGTGGTGCAAACAAAGACAAAGGCAGAAGTGAGAATAACACGGCTTCATGAATCCAGATCTTATCGCTCTGCATCTACTAGACGCTCCACAAGATCTTCCAAATCCCTATAATCAAGATCTTCTGCACTCAGTCAACAACTCATAAAGGCCCGTGCGGATGCTGATGCTGAAGCTTCTAAAATTCAGGCAGCTTTCGCCCAAAAGAAAGCAGAGATGGAAGCCGAAGCTGCACACCTCAAAAGCCGCGGCCGCACGCCAGAAAGCAGAGGCTGCACGCCAGGAAGCAGAGAAAGAAGCTGAAGCTTCACACCTGAAAGCCGAGGCTGCACGCCAGAAAGCAGAGGCCACACGCCAGGAAGCAGAGAAAGAAGCTGAAGCTGTACGCCAGAAAGCAGAAATTAATGTTTTGGAAAAGCAATGTGAGCATGCTACAGCCATGGCAAGGTTAAGGGTCTTGGAACAAGCCGCTAGTGAAAGCGAAAGAGACAACAGTTGCAGACACTCAGTTGTATCTTATGCCTCAGATTCTTCACATACCTCTCCAGAACGCCAGCTCCCTGTCACAGCAACCAAAAGCACTCAAAGTCTCTTATCTGCGCCTACTGTACCTCAAGACAATTTGCCTTTATACCTTCCAGTACACCAGACTGAAGCATCCCAGCAAGCAGCAGACACTGGTATGCATATAACAGAATGTCCACCTTACTTTGGCACTAACCAAGTACCTCCTGGCAAGCACACTAATCCACAGCTACAAACCAACATGTCAATGGACTTTAAGCCAGTTCCAGCATTGAATGCCTTCGCACCAACATATGTTCCCAAGTCACTTAATGTCAATGCACCAGCCATCACAACTAACTCTGCATGTAAAGTCTGAGAACACGGACATGTCACAGTTTGCTAAATACATGCTCCGCAGAGAGCTCACTAAGACTGGCCTCACCACGTTTGATGACAAGCCTGAAAATTACAGAGGCTGGAAATCCACCTTTAAGGCCACAATGAGTGACCTAGACATCAATGCCACAGACAAATCAAATTTGCTCATCAGATGGCTAGGTCCCCAGTCAACTGAACGCATCAAGAGGCTCAAAGCAGTTCATATCGACAACCCCACTGCAGGCCTTAATGCTGCTTGGGACAGACTTGAACTTACCTTTGGCAGCCCAGAGGCCATTGAAGATGCCTTATTCAAAAGGTTTCAAAGCTTCCCAAAGAATTCTTCTAGAGACAATCTAAAGTTTCAAGAACTCAGCGATGTTCTATTTAGAGCTTCAACTTGCTAAGGCAGACATCAACTTACCTGGTCTCAGTTACCTTGACATTGCTCGTGGCATCAACCCTATTGTTCTCAAGCTACCATATGGCATTCAAGAAAAATGGGCAGCGCTTGGATCAAAGTATAAGGAAAATCATTGAGTTGCCTTTCCTCCTTTTTCCTACTTCTGCGAGTTCATCAAAAGAATTGCAGACACTTAGGCCGCGTATACACGACCGGTTTTCTCAGCAAAAAACGACAAGAAAACTGCCGGGAGAGCCATAAGACTGTGTACTATTCTGGATGAGCAGAGCAACCGATCTCTTGCAGGAACACAGTTTTTTGAATTGTTGAACATAACAGGAGATGCTCTACCTTATACCCTGAGCACTTGTGCCGGCACTACAGAAGTCTTAGATAGGAGAGCGAGCGGTCTTGTAGTTGCTCCCCTGAATGACAATGTGGAAATATTCTTGCCCACTATCACCGAGTGCAACCAGATTCCAAGCAGCAAAGAGGAGATCCCTACTCCTGAAGATGCCTTTCACTATTCTCACTTGAAGAACGTAGCCGACCAAATACCAGCCCTTGACAAAAGTGCTGGTATCCTGCTGTTACTTGGCCGAGACATCTTAAGGGTGCACAAGGTTCTTTAGCAAATCAACGGTCCATATGATGCACCATATGCTCAGTGTCTAGATCTAGGCTGGGTCATCATAGGCAATGTCTGTCAAGACAAAGGCAGCAGGTCTTACTCGGTCTCTTCCTTTAAAACACACGTCCTGTCAAACGGACGGACTACTTGTTCTGCACAACGACCACATCAATATAATGTGAAAGATAGACTATTTGAAAAAGGTGCACAACGGCACATCATACAAGATGATAAGAAAGCCCTTAATTTCTGGGATGACAACATCGGCAACACAGTGTTCGAGGTAACCACTAAAGACAATGAGTTGGCAGCTACCATGGAAGACAAAGGATTCTTGAAAACTAGGGATGAGCTTCGAGTTCGAGTCGAACTCATGTTCGACTCGAACATTGCCTGTTCGCCCGTTCGCCGAACAGCGAACAAATTGGGGTGTTCGCGGCAAATTCGAAAAATCTATGGGAGAAATCTAAAGTGCTAATTATAAAGGCTTATATGCAAGTTATTGTCCTAAAAAGTGTTTGGGGACCGGGGTCCTGCCCCAGGGGACATGTATCAATGCAAAAAGAAGTTTTAAAAACGGCCGTTTTTTCGGGAGCAGTGATTTTAATAATGCTTAAAATGAAAAAATAAAAGTGAAATATTCCTTTAAATTTCGTACCTGGGGGGTGTGTATGATATGCATGTGAAGTGGCGCATGTTTCCCGTGCTTAGAACTGTCCCTGCAAAAAATGTAATTTTTGAAAGAAAAAAATGCATTTAAAACTGACTCGCGGCTATTAATGAATTGTCGGCTCCCGGCAATACATACAAAAGTCATTGATAAAAAAAAAAAAAAAGCGTGGGGGTTCCCCAGAATTCAATTACCAGGCCCTTCAGGTCTGGAATGGATATTAAGGGGAACCCCGCCGCAAATTTTAAAAAAAATTGACGTGGGGTTCCCCCAAATATCCATTCCAGGCCCTTCAGATCTGCCATGGATTTTAAGGGGAACTCCACCCCAAATTTAAAAAAAAAATGGCGTGGAGTCCCCCTAAAAATCCATACCAGACCCCTTATCCGAGCAGGCAACCTGGCCGGCCGCAGGGGAAGAGGGGGGGACGAGAGAGCAGCCCCCCCTCCCTCCTGAACCGTACCAAGCCACATGCCCTCAACATGGGGAGGAGGTCCCCATGTTGATGGGGACAAGGGCCTCATCCCCACAACCCTTGCCCGGTGGTTGTGGGGGTCTGCGGGCGGGGGGCTTATCGGAATCTGGAAGACCCCTTTAACAAAGGGGACCCCCAGATCCCGGCCCCCCCCATGTGAATTGGTAAGGGGTACATTGTACCCCTACCATATGATGAAGAAAGCGTAAAAAAATGTTTAAAAAAACACACAAACACCTTGAAAAAGTCCTTTATTTAAAAAAAAACAAAAAAAAAACATTCCAGCGGTGAAATCCAGTGTCCCGCGGCGATCCCGATGTCCAGCGCTGTCCTTCATTGGTTGTGCCTGAGCGGACCTGATGGGGAACTCCCTCTCAGTATTTTAAATGTATAGACCCGCCCCTTCTAAAGTTCCCCATCAGGTCCGCTCACCGGACCAGATGCGGAACATGAGAAGGGGCGGGTCTATACATGTGTAGCGGGGTCCTCAAATTGATGGGATACACCTGGGCAATAGTGTGACCCAGGTGTATAATTGTGTTAGGATTCAGACCCCTTTTTGTTTCGTGGAGGATTGGAGGATGTAATATTCTCCTTTGCCTGTGGGTGGCGGGGTACCCACGGGCTTCAGGTAGAATCATCCCCTGCAGTGCTCCCTGTTTGATCTCTTCCCGGAGATGGTATGGCTGGGGCGGGGAACCCGCCGGGCCGTTGAAGGGAGGAGATAAAAGGGGGAGACGCCCTGACCACGAGGTCGTCGTCTTGCGGAGAAGGAGGTCCTCGGAGGAGGAGGGTTGCGGTCCGCACCCAGGGCCCTTAGGCCTGGGTGCGGGAGATCCAGGAGTCTGGTCCAGGTGCCCATGGCCTGGTCCGGAGTCATGTTGGCGTCCATCCCAGGCACCTTTAGCCTGGGGTGAGGTACTATCGAGGAGGCCTGGGGCCCAGTACCTTCGACTGGGTCCCGCTAGGGTGGACTGTCCGAGGGTCCCTGAGCGGAGGGACTCGTACCTGAGGTGAGGAGGCCGGGGAGGTTACCCACTGGAGACCCGGAGCAGCACCAACCCGGTGACAGTGGGCCTCTGGGAACTCTCTTGGGAGGACACATCCCCCTGATAGGGGCCACAGCGTATCGAAGAGGGCTCCATTGCTGTTCATAGGGGTTGCTGGAAGAGACCCCATCCTTCCTGTTCTGTAACAGCCGGATTGGCTTAGGCGCCGCTGGTCATAGTACAGTGGCATAGAACTGAAACGTTAGGAAGTGCCTTGATCTGCTCGCCCCACCGTTGGCAAGGTTATAGGTCCCAACCAGTTTGCTGCAAAAGAACTGTTTATTGTGCTTTGCGTATTGGAGTGTCAAATAAACAAGTGTTGGACCTTTCTCCGGTGTGTGAACTCCAGTTACTGGAAGCAAAGGGGAGGCTGGTGAGCTTGCAATTACAGACTCAGTGCATTCACAGAACACACCGGCCCGAGGAAACATCAGTAAGTGGCCTTCACCTCCCTACTACAATGGGGAGGACATGGGCCGTGGCGCATCTCACTCTCACAACCCAGGAACCCCTAGACATGAGTTGGTGTGTAACCGATAAAGATGGAGAGAGGGTGAGGCCGCTACACGTGGGGGCTCGTGAGTCCGGGATAGAGTGTGTTCTAAAGATGGACTTGAGAATGTCTACATTTGAACTTTGCTGCCCAGAGGAGTTCCGAGCAGATCGGCCATATTACTGGCCAAAGTGCGTCCCTGCTCGGAGTTGTGGAAATGACCCTAACACGGGAAAGGCCCATGCGGAGGAGCGGAAAAAGGGAGAGGTCCAGCCGTGTGACGTACTGCACGTGGGGACTGTTAACGCACTGCGCCACGAGGCACCCCATGGCGACATCGTTCGTGGGCGGAGTCAAGAGGAAGCCCGCGAAAATGTACAGCTCATGGGAGGAGTCTGGCCAAGTGTGGGGATACACGTGGAGACTCCGGCGCGGGGTCAGTGCATGATGGAGCAGCAAACAGTCGGGATGACCTCAAGTGCCCCGTGGATTATGGTTCCTCACCCCACGAGAATGACTTCCTTTGCTGCCCCCATCACAGACACGGGGATAAGACTTAGGCCCCGAGGGCGGTTGGCTCTGTACACTTGCAGAGACACGGAGGCCCTCGGTGTGATCTGTCCCGGCTGCTCGGGACTGGTGGTCACCCTGAAGCCATTCGGGCGATGTGAGGAGTGCAGAGAATTCCTTTTTGAGGTCGAGTCGTCCACAGCAAGGCCCCGGGCCCTTCGCCTCAATCACCTCACGGGTACTGCTACTCCGGAAGGGGAGATCAAGGCCTTTGTCGAGGTTCCTGTGCGCGCTGACCAGGGCGATGGACTGCCCAACAGAGAAAAATCCGAAGATGCTGCTTCGGTCGCCACAAGTTCTTTGCTTCCACCACCGAAGAGGAAAGTTGGCCTAGTACAGGCATCCTATGGACGTGGTCGAGCTTCACCCCGCTGCTTGCCTGGCCTGGATGGCGCCGGTCGAGATGGAAGTCCCGGACATCCCAGTCTTCTACAAGGGTCAGGTGAGCCAGGGGCTGGGACTGTGGTGGTGGTTGGAGGTGTCGGGGGCCCATTGGAGGTGGAGCCCCCAGGGAGGTTGATTCTGTGTCCACCGGAAGATATCTGCCTGCGGAGATGTATGACACCTCCGACCTAGAGTCGCTGTCTGATTGCGGAGATGATGGCGAGATAGACGAACTGTTCAGCCGCAAGGGCTGGGATAGAGTGCCACTTCTTGCTTCCCGTGCGGTACGGGATTCACCTATGTACACAGGAGACAGCACGCCTCGGGTGGAAGACCCGCAGCTTACGAGGGAACCTACCCCTCCACCTGTGTCCTCATCTACTGTTACCTCACCTACTTTGGTTGTGGGGACACCCCGCGCTTCTCTGAGAGCGCCGAAAGTCATTTCCAGGGAGCTGGTAAAGGTACCTCGGCATCCGGAAGCTATTGTGCTGCCTGGAACTGGAGAGAAAGCCACTATGCCACCTTTGGCCCGCTTGCAGAGACTGTTTTGCCATAAAGTAGCTCGGGAATATGGGTGGGAGTACCCGTATCTACCCCGGGACTTGCTGTATGAGGTGGAAGTCTGGAGAACAAGATGGTATGACGAGTTTGTGTGGGACAAGTTGAAGGTGCCCCATGCTCGCAGGTACCTGGAATGTGTGCCGGCAGTGTCTAAGAGGTTTGAGGACTGCAAAGCTGAATGGAAATTGGGGCGCCATATCCATGCTGACAAGATAGTCATTTGCAGAAGAGAAGGAGAAGATGTCGAGTATTCGATAGAGGCATTTGACAAACACCTGAAACCCCTGTACCTGCCGGATCCAAAGTTTTACTTATAGGAGAAAAGAACTCCTGTTTATTTCTTTTGTGCACTTGAACTTTCTGGAAGAGCCATTCCCAGACACGCAGGACTGTGCCCTGTTTTTGTTTTTGTTTGGGCTTTTCTTTTTCTCGTTGGAGACTTGGGGACTGTTGTGTTTTCGTGTTTCCCCTTTTCTTCATGTGCCAAAGGCAAGGACATTTGGGAATAGTGGCAGAGTAGGGAAAAGCTGGAAGAACGAAGATTCGTTGAGTGTCATGACCGCGGCGTTGTCACCAGGTGGCAGTGTTGCGCAACAAATGTTTGAAAATGTTTCACACACACATCACCTTGCTTGTTGGAGTGAGTGGGTCTCTCGGCTGACGGGCCCACTCATCCCAAATGACACGAAATTATGTTAGGATGTTGTTTTTCTTTCCCCTGCAGGAGAATCGTCAGTCAAGATCATTGAGAGTGGGTGGCTCTTAGACAGTGTGGGAGAGGGGCTGTGACTAGGCAGATGTTTAAAGTGTTTTATGACATAAGTTGTTTTATATGTTCCCCATTCCCTGAGCAGGTCTTGGCACTTGGGAAATTTAGAGGAACTGCCTCAGGGGTTTCACTCCATGTCACCACTTTATGGGAGGCATGGGTGTGCACCTGACGCTGGGGACCAGCGTCAAATTACAGGGGGGAGTGTGTAGCGGGGTCCTCAAATTGATGGGATACACCTGGGCAATAGTGTGACCCAGGTGTATAATTGTGTTAGGATTCAGACCCCTTTTTGTTTCGTGGAGGATTGGAGGATGTAATATTCTCCTTTGCCTGTGGGTGGCGGGGTACCCACGGGCTTCAGGTAGAATCATCCCCTGCAGTGCTCCCTGTTTGGTCTCTTCCCGGAGATGGTATGGCTGGGGCGGGGAACCCGCCGGGCCGTTGAAGGGAGGAGATAAAAGGGGGAGACGCCCTGACCACGAGGTCGTCGTCTTGCGGAGAAGGAGGTCCTCGGAGGAGGAGGGTTGCGGTCCGCACCCAGGGCCCTTAGGCCTGGGTGCGGGAGATCCAGGAGTCTGGTCCAGGTGCCCATGGCCTGGTCCGGAGTCATGTTGGCGTCCATCCCAGGCACCTTTAGCCTGGGGTGAGGTACTATCGAGGAGGCCTGGGGCCCAGTACCTTCGACTGGGTCCCGCTAGGGTGGACTGTCCGAGGGTCCCTGAGCGGAGGGACTCGTACCTGAGGTGAGGAGGCCGGGGAGGTTACCCACTGGAGACCCGGAGCAGCACCAACCCGGTGACAGTGGGCCTCTGGGAACTCTCTTGGGAGGACACATCCCCCTGATAGGGGCCACAGCGTATCGAAGAGGGCTCCATTGCTGTTCATAGGGGTTGCTGGAAGAGACCCCATCCTTCCTGTTCTGTAACAGCCGGATTGGCTTAGGCGCCGCTGGTCATAGTACAGTGGCATAGAACTGAAACGTTAGGAAGTGCCTTGATCTGCTCGCCCCACCGTTGGCAAGGTTATAGGTCCCAACCAGTTTGCTGCAAAAGAACTGTTTATTGTGCTTTGCGTATTGGAGTGTCAAATAAACAAGTGTTGGACCTTTCTCCGGTGTGTGAACTCCAGTTACTGGAAGCAAAGGGGAGGCTGGTGAGCTTGCAATTACAGACTCAGTGCATTCACAGAACACACCGGCCCGAGGAAACATCAGTAAGTGGCCTTCACCTCCCTACTACAATGGGGAGGACATGGGCCGTGGCGCATCTCACTCTCACAACCCAGGAACCCCTAGACATGAGTTGGTGTGTAACCGATAAAGATGGAGAGAGGGTGAGGCCGCTACACATGTATTACCAAAGTGAGAGCAGTTCCCCATCAGGTCCGCCCCCTCGGTATGTCGGACCCGCCTACGTCATTGGCTTGAGCGGGGAACTTCCTTCACTGTGTAATTTAAATTTACATAGTGAAGGAAGTTCCCCGCTCAAGCCAATGACGTAGGCGGGTCCGACATACCGAGGGGGCGAACCTGATGGGGAACTGCTCTCACTTTGGTAATACATATATAGACCCGCCCCTTCTCATGTTCCGCATCTGGTCCGCTGAGCGGACCTGATGGGGAACTTAAGAAGGGGCGGGTCTATACATTTAAAATACTGAGAGGGAGTTCCCCATCAGGTCTGCTCAGGCACAACCAATGAAGGACAGCGCTGGACATCGGGATCGCCGCGGGACACTGGATTTCACCGCTGGAATGTTTTTTTATTTTTTTTAAATAAAGGACTTTTTCAAGGTGTTTGTGTGTTTTTTTAAACATTTTTTTACGCTTTCTTTGTGAAATGGTAGGGGTACAATGTACCCCTTACCAATTCACATAGGGGGGGGCCGGGATCTGGGGGTCCCCTTTGTTAAAGGGGTCTTCCAGATTCCGATAAGCCCCCCGCCCGCAGACCCCCACAACCACCGGGCAAGGGTTGTGGGGATGAGGCCCTTGTCCCCATCAACATGGGGACATCCTCCCCATGTTGAGGGCATGTGGCTTGGTACGGTTCAGGAGGGAGGGGGGGCGCTCTCTCGTCCCCCCCTTTTCCCCTGCGGCCGGCCAGGTTGCGTGCTCGGATAAGGGGTCTGGTATGGATTTTTAGGGGGACTCCACGCCATTTTTTTTTTAAATTTGGGGTGGAGTTCCCCTTAAAATCCATGCCAGATCTGAAGGGCCTGGAATGGATATTTGGGGGAACTCCACGTCAATTTTTTTTTAAATTTGCGGCGGGGTTCCCCTTAATATCCATTCCAGACCTGAAGGGCCTGGTAATTGAATTCTGGGGAACCCCCACGCTTTTTTTTTTTTTTTTATCAATGACTTTTGTATGTATTGCCGGGAGCCGACAATTCATTAATAGCCGCGAGTCAGTTTTAAATGCATTTTTTTCTTTCAAAAATGACATTTTTTGCAGGGACAGTTCTAAGCACGGGAAACATGCGCCACTTTACATGCATGTCATACACACCCCCCAGGTACGAAATTTAAAGGAATATTTCACTTTTATTTTTTCATTTTAAGCATTATTAAAATCACTGCTCCCGAAAAAACGGCCGTTTTTAAAACTTCTTTTTGCATTGATACATGTCCCCTGGGGCAGGACCCCGTTCCCCAAACACTTTTTAGGACAATAACTTGCATATTAGCCTTTATAATTAACACTTTAGATTTCGAACGTTCGAGTCCATTGTATTTAATAGGGTTCTAAAGTTTACACAAACATTTTGTCTGTTCGCAGGTTCTGGTGCGAACCGAACAGGGGGGTGTTCGGCTCATCCCTGTTGAAAACCATGAGAAAAGAGTTCTACCAAGATGATTCCAACAGTTGGGTAGCACCTCTACCATTTCGTACCACAAGAAAGAGACTACTGAATAACAGAGTGGAACGCATTAGGAAGTTCTCTACGCCTGAACAATGGCACTATGTTCCCGCTAACCTCAACCCTGCTGAACGCGGCAGTCGTGAAGTACCTACTACTGCATTTATGGACACATCATGGCTAACTCCACCAGTACTCTTGAATGATAAACTCATCTCAAGTTCTACTGATTCTAACTTTGAACTGGTTCATCCAGAATCTGATAAGGAAATCAGAGCTGTTACCACCACAGTCAACACCTCTGTGAAACCAAGGGTAAGGCTGAGTCCTCACCGCTTTGAACGCTTTTCTAAGTGGTCCTCTGTTGTACGAGCACGTCTTATTCACATTGCTCATCAATTTGCAAATGGCTCTAGCACTGGAAAAGAGTGTCACAAGTGGCACATCTGAAAAGGCCCTCCCGCATTTGAGGAAGTCTCTCGAGCAGAAAAGATTGTGAACTTCTTGAATGACAACAAGTGTAAATGGGAATTCAACCCACCTCATTCCTCTGACATGGGAGGCTCCTGGGAACGCATGATTGGAGTTGCAAGGAAAATCCTGGACTCTATGCTACTGGACCAGAAAACTTCCCAGCTCACCCATGAAATCTTAGTCACTCTTCTGGCAGAGGTGTCTGCTATAATCAATGCAAGGCCTCTGGTCCCCGTGTCCTCAGATCCAGAGTCTCCAGTATTGCTCACTCCAGCCACTCTTCTTACCCAAAAAATTGGGATAGCCACTATTCCCACAGAGGAACTTCATTATCCTAATATTTACAAGCATTAATGGAAACAGGTTCAACATCTTGCTAATATGTTTTAGAACCTTTGTTAGATGGAGTACATTTCTAACCTTCAAAGTCGCAGTAAATGGCAAGCCAGCAAACCCAACCTACAAGTGGGAGACCTAGTTCTTTCGAAAGAGACAGATTCTCATCGCAACCATTGGCCTATGGGTCTTATTACAAAGACTATGCCAAGTAACAATGGAAAAGTACAGAAAGTAGAAGTTAAAGTAATGAAAGAAGGATCTGCATACCTTTACTTCAGGCCTATAAAGGAACTAGTACTTTATGTGCCCAAAGAAGAAGACAAGTCATCAACTTGATTCAAAGGGAGGTACGAAGGATTGATGCATGTTGCTGCCTTCCCCTCTGAAGATGGATATTTCCTTGTCCCAGCCTGGACCTTCGAGACCAACACCTGCAAGTATATGTTAATGTTTGCATTGTTTCCCTTGTTCTTCCCTTCCCTCTTGTTTTGCAGGTGTTCTTGGAAAGAATTTTCATTACTTATATTTGGACTTGGACTAAAGTTGTTATTAATTGAAATCATAGATTTTGACGGGGGTGTGTCATGTTTCACATGCTTTGTGATATGCCTTTAAATGTTATATGTATCCTGTATCTCAGCTTATCCTGTATAGTTAGCCTCACCCTTTGTTAATTTCCTCCCAGTAATGCATGAACACACGTGTGGACTAGATCACATTATGATCTTTTGACCTATCCAATGTTCATTGTTGTAAGATCATCACAGTTTATGGATTAAACTTCACAAGATCAACAAGGTGTCGTCTGGATCGAGTCACTGTCTGTTTATCCTAATAAGATTGGGGCTATCGACATCTCAACACAACTAATTAAGTTACGAAGATCACACTTTCAATGCTTAGATTGGAGAGACAGAACATTGCCTTTGGCCAGGAAGGGCAGAGATCCCATTCTTTACCTCCATTTCAAGCCCATCAATGAGAAGCTCCAAAATGTAGTGTACTGAATGGACTACGTTCCTCTAGATGAAGGAAGCCAAGAAGTCACACCACCTTATGGAGGCCGCCATGAGATTACAACGAAGGTGGGGTCACCTGCACAACACTTTGGAAACGACAGCCTTCCTTTTGACTAGTAAACAGGAAAAGAGTGACTGAGGGCGGAAGAACTTACAACTAAGGGCTCTTTCACACGGACGAACCGTTCAGGTTCGCCTGTCAGTTTTTTAGGTGGACCTGAACGGATGCATCGTGCACCCCTATGGAGCCAAGGATGTCAGCGGTGACATGCCCGTTGACATCTGAACCGCTCCGATCAACCAGGTGTTCGGCTCATCCCTACCTCTAATCTATGACTCGTCAAACATCAGCCCCAGAAGCACTAATCTTATAGTGGGTGTAGCCTAAGGGCTCTTTCACACAGGGCGGACCGTTTTCGGGCTCAGCTTTGCTCAGCGGGGATCGCTCCATCGATCCCCGCTGAGGCAGCAGATGACAGGTCTGTCTCTGCACACTGTGCAGGGACCGACCTGTCAGAGCGCCGCTCTCCCCTATGGGGGATCGGATGACGACGGACCGTAGAGTCCGTCGTCATCCGATCCACAGACGGATTGAAAAATAGTGTTTTCCTCCGTCACACTTTAGCCGTGAGTGCTTTTAAATGACTTTCTTTCCTTCAGAAATTACACTTTGTGCAGGGACAGTTCTAAGCATGGAAAACAAGCAATACTTTACAGGCATACTATACACACTCCCTAAGTACGAAATTTAAAGGAATATTTCACTTTTATTGTTTCACTTTAAGCATTATTAAAATCACTGCTCCTGAAAAAAACTGCAGTTTTTCAAAAATAAATTTTGCATTGATACATGTCCCCTGGGGCAGGACCCGGGTCCCCAAACACTTTTTATGACAATAACTTGCATATAAGCCTTTATAATTAACACTTTAGATTTCTCCCATAGACTTTTACAGGGTGTTTCGCGGCTTATCGAATTTGCCGCGAACACCCCAAATTGTTCACTGTTCGGCGAACGGGCAAACAGGCAATGTTCGAGTCAAACATGAGTTTGACTCGAACTCGTAGCTCATCCCTAATTAGAGGTGCTACCTAGAGTATGATTCCCGGGCTCTGCATGCCCATCGGGGCCGTTTTAGTTAAAAAAAATTGTTACACACAAACACTTACAATCTCCCCCACAAAATTTTTTTTGAGCATCCCACACCCCCCACATACACATACATACGAACATAAATGCATGCTTTGGGGGCACCTACATGCGAAAACGTTGATTGCACAACATACAATATATTGCCAAAAAGTATTGGGACACCTGCCTTTACACACACATGAACTTTAATGGCATCCCAGTCTTAGTCTGTAGGTTTCGATATTCAATTGGCCCACCCTTTGCAGCTATAACAGCTTCAACTCTTCTGGGAAGGCTGTCCACACAGTGTCATCTTAAGAGCATTATAAGCCCCCGGGCAATACGGTGCACTGGGGCCCTGTCTACACAATCACGCACGAGAATTTTTTACTGACAAAAATCATGACATTTACTGGCAGAACCACATTTTTTACTGCCACTGCAAAAAGATACCTAGAATTACCGTTTTCAGTGCCAAACAGTGCAAATGTCAGTATTTAAACTATAAACATATAGAGTGTGCTATTAGCAATGTGTTTAAGTTAAACAAAAGTAAAAAAAAAAAACATTTCTTCATTGACATGAAGGTTAGGTTACTATAACCCAGCCAACACAGAGTTTCCTCTTACATCAGAGTCTGCAGGATTCCCCCTTACAGTGAAAGGGAACTCTTATGTAAAGGGAAACGCTGCAGATCATGATGTAAGGGGGAAACGCTGATGTAAGGGGAAACGCTGATGTAAGGGGGGCTCTGGTGACCAGAGACCACCTTATATCAGAGTCCACTGCTTTCTCTTTACATCAGAGTTCCCACTTACATCAGAGCAAGGGACCACCCCCCGATCTCTTTGTGCAAGCTGCACAGTCAGCCAGACAGCCACTCACCGTACGACACCAACCAGGGCACTCCGTGTCTGTACTGGCTGGTGGCTGGACAGGTTACAGGCTCACGAAAACCGGCACTGCTGACAGGGGTCCGACTCCGCCACACTCTGCTTCAAGCCTGCTGTGCTGTCTGCTCTGACAACTCTACTCTGTCCATTCACCCTCAGCTCCTCCTGTTTTTTTTTTTTTTAAGTCTGGCGGGTGTGGCTAACGTCATCATCGGCGGACAGACAGAGGCAGCACTCGTGGAGGATCGGATCTTCTCGGCGATTTCCGCAAACTGCGCATGTACAGTTCTGACCCGCCGCTTCCCACCATTTTTTACTGGGGTCGCTGGGCAGCCGGTGGGGCCCCCCAGGCAAGTGTGGCCCCCGGGCAACTGCCCAGCATGCCCAATGGAAAAGATGGCCCTGTGTCCACAAGGTTTAGGAGTGTGTCTATAGGAATATTTGACCATTCTTCCAGAAGTGCAATTGTGAGGTCAGGCACTGATGTTGGACGAAAGGTTCTGACTCGCAGTCTCCACTCTAATTCATCCCAAAGGTGTTCTATCGGGTTGAGGTCAGGACTCTGTGCAGGGCAGTCAAGTTCCTCCACCCCAATCTCGCTCATCCATGTCTTTATGGACCTTTCTTTGTGCACTGGTCCAAATCATTTGGTGGAGGGGGGATTATGGCGTGGGGTTGTTTTTCAGAGGTTAGGCTTGGCCCCTTAGTTCCAGTGAAGGGAACTCTTAAGGCGTTAGCATACCAAGACATTTTGGACAATTTAATGCTCCCAACTTTGTAGGAACAGTTTGGGGATGGCCCCTTCCTGTTCTAACATGACTGTGCACCAGTGCACAAAGCAAGGTCCATAAAGACATGGATGAGTGAGCGTGGGGTAGAGGAACTTGACTGGCCTGCACAAAGTCCTGACTTTAACCTGATAGAACACCTTTGGGATGAAGATTGGTGTGCGCAGCCGGTTGCTTTAGGGTGTGCACCCCAGAGCACTAACACACATGCGTATATATCAGCAGAGCAGTGGACGGTGTCAGTAGAGCAAAGATTGGTGTCAGTAGGGCAGTGGACAGTGTCAGTAGTTATTTATTTATTTCTTGAATTCATTTTTTTTTCGTTTTTTTTATAATATTATTTTTTATTATTTTTTTTACAATTTTTTTTAAGGAGCCCCGTTATGGGGCTTTGATTAAATATCAAGGGTCTAAACAGACTCCTGATGTCTCAATTTTGAGACAAAGAAATAAACTGAGAACAGAGATTCCCCAGTCCCTTTCTCTGCAGCCTGCAGTAAAGATAGTTTACTATGCTTCAGTTAAGAATGAAGACAGGAGCGATCGGTACAGACCACTCACTGTGTTCATTCAAAAAAGGAGGGGGGCGGTTTAATGAAATATTTACCAGCCCCTTCCTTGCTCCTGAGAGGAGATGAGGTAAGCTGGCAGCACTGCAGGGGGAGACAAGAAGATGGGGAAATCGGCGCCCCATGGGATAATTAGGGGGTGCCCAGGCACACCCGGCACACCCTCAGCGCATGGCTATGATCACATGATAAAACATGGTAACTAGCATGGTACACTGTGCTTTAGTTAACGAAATGTCATTCAGTTAGGGTAACATCTAATTTAATGGCAGTGTGCTTGAGAAGCTTCCAATCAAATGCACGACACGAATGTGATCTATAAAAGCCCATGAACACAAGATCTAAAACTCATAATAAAGTAAAACATTTAGATGTTCTGGATAGTCACAATGTTCCCTGGAGAGCACTAGTTCACTGACTGATTTCATTTGTTGCCTGCAGATGCATATTAACTGTAGTCTTCTCAGTCATCATAATTGAAGGTCTGGATGTTACACTGCAAATAATGTAGAGTGACACAATCTAGTCATAATAAGCATAAAAAAGAAAAGAAATGAGTTCTCTCGCCCAATGTGTTTGCTTGGTGGATAATTGCTATATCATTATATCATTTCAAGTGCTCCACATTGACTTGCAGTATCTTCCTCTTCAGGCTTAAACTCCGAGAGATCGTACATGCTTAGTCAAATTATTATTAGCAATCTTTAAGGAAAGAAATCCAACTATGCAAACCAACCTTGCCTATTTATACAGGAATGAATTGCATGTGTATAGACAGTGGTGTAACTAGAACCTTCAGGGCCCCTGTGCAAAAAAACATGAAGGGCCCCCAAGACCTCCGGATGGGGACCTTCCCTCTGAGCCCACTGCCAGAACTCCAGGGCCAGGTCGCAAGTGCGACCTTTGTCACCTTGGTAGTTCCTCCACTGGTGTCGGTAGTTCTTTTTTTTTTTTTTAAACATATATTTATTTCTTTTTAGATACTTTTTTTATAATTTTTTTAGGGGCCCTTTTAGGGGACTTTTGTGAGATATCAGGGATCTAAACAGACCTCTGATGTTTCACCTTTGAGACAGAGACATCTCTGCAGCTGCACTGAATGAATGGACAAGAATAGCTCTGTACAGAGCTTCCCATTTATTCACGAACCAAAGCATAGTAAACACAGTTTTCTATGTTTCAGTTATGAATGAGTGGTATGGATTACTGACTCTCAATACAGAAAAGGAATAAACTTACCATGTGTACCAGGCATTTTATGTCACAAAATTAAATGACAAAAATAGAAAACGTATTATAACGTTTTTTTTTTCAAAAATTCATGACATATGGCACATGAATATTATAATACATTTATTATTAATTTATTAAAAAAAACAATACATGGTATAATAGAAAAGACAAATGCATGGTAGATAAAAAAAGGGAAGGATCAGACTATCTTGACGTATATTAACTCTACGCGTTTTGTGGCTCATGTCCACTCATCAGGAGTATGTTGCCAAAATTCTCTGTGAATATAAGTAATAAACAAAAGATGTGTAGGGGTAAAGATCCCTATATGGGTAACCAAAATAATATAACAGAGGCCAGAAGTCTGATACTCACATGTCAGCTTAGAGTAAAAATCCAGCCTACAAGATGGATAAGAGGGTTGCCAATGACAAAGTCTGACCCGGGGTTGAGGCCGGGACATCCCACCCGGTTTGCTTTTTCTTTCTTTTTCACATTTTTTTCTTTTTCACCCCTATTTACACCTTTACGACTGTCCTTGGTCAGTTGGAGCACATTTGTCAGACATTTATACACTGTTCGTTATACCTACCTATACTCAATCACATATTTTTTTACCATGTTTTTTCAGACCAATGTTGGTCAGATGTGTTTTTCTGCTTTCCATACATGGATTCCCTCTGGCCGGTTCCTGTGCTGTTCCCCTGGGCCGGGGGGGGGATGTCCCGGCCTCAGCTCCGGTTCAGACTTTGTCATTGACAACCCTCACATCTATCTTGTAGGCTGCATTTTTACTCTGAGTTGACATGTGAGTATCAGACTTCTGGCCTCTGTTATATTATTTTTGGTTACCCATATAGGGATCTTTACCCCTACACATATTTTATTTATTACTTATATTCACAGAGAATTTTGGCAACATACTCCTGATGAGTGGACATGAGCCACGAAACGCGTAGAGTTACTATACATTAAGACAGTCTGATCCTTACATTTTTTATCTATCATACATTTGCTTGATCTTGTACCATGTATTTTTTTTTCTTAAGAATTTATTATAATAATCATGTGCCATATGTCTGCTCTCAATCATGTTCATCAATCAGTTTTTATTCTGTACCGTGTATATCGCTAAACATGAAATGTGCTTCTACGATTCATTTTAGAATAAATGTTATAATACCGTATTTTCCAGCGTATAAGACGACCTTTTACACTTAAAATAAACAGCCAAAAAGCAGGGGTCGTCTTATACGCCGGGTATCAAATGCAGCCAGCTGTATGTCAGCCTGCCGGATGTGCGGTAATACTGTATGTAGCTTCGGCTACATACAGTATACACCGCTGAGCCAATCCCGGCAAGCAATGTATTCTGTTAATGAATACAGAGCCTGCTCAGATTGGAGTAACAACCTTTGCCAATCCGAGCAGGCTACATACAGTAGCCTGCTCGGATTGGCTTTGAGAGTCAGAGAGTCGTGGGCTGATGATGTTACAGCCTCTGCCATTCCGAGCAGGCTTCGTATTCATTAATAGAATACATCACTCGCTGTGATTGGCTCAGCGCGTTATGGCTCCAACTTTCATTAAGAAGAAGGAAATATAGGCAATATGAAGCTTCAAAAGGGGGGTCGTCCTATACAGTGAGTATAGGCAAAAACTGTAGAAATACAGTACAATTGGGAGGTCGTCTTACACGCCCGGTCGCCTTATACACCGGAAAATACGGGAGATAGTCTATTTTTGTAATTTCATTTTGTGATATGCCTCATTTAAAGTCCCATGACCATAATTTTTGCTTGTATGTAAAACAAAAAACAGTTGTCAAAAAATACAGGGCATACTTTACCCACCAAATAAGTACAACTATGTATTATTATTCTCTGGCAACAACAGAAAGATACAGCAGAACATTCCCAATGCAGCATCTTGTCTAGGAGCTGTGAGGAGGGCAGAGCACCAGCGAGCAGGCAAATCAATGGGGACAAACAGCCAAGACATCAAAATGCTAGAAATAGCTACGATCAAAAATATATGGAAAACAACTGTCAGATAATAATCTGACAAAGTGTGGCTTACCTATGTTCCGGTTTACATTGGTGCCATGACCCAGGTTTCCTGTTTCAGGGTGGCCCCTTTCTCTTGCAGTGTCCTATGTGGCTACCTTGCCAAGCAGGGACTAGAGTTGTGTCTCCCTACACTGTGTGCATCCATAGAAACACACATGCCTATAGAATAGGATGGCAAGGCACTGCCCTGTTCTTGCCTCCTACCCCCCTTCCTTCTCCAAGCTAACAGACTGTCCACTGTTAACTCTTCCCTGTAAAGACTGGAAGTTCAGGCAAGCAGCACTGGAAGTGCAGTAGCCAGCAGCATTAAAAGGTGTAAAATGTTAAACTTGCCTCCTGAGCGCAATGCAAAGCACCCAGTGTACTTGTAGCTGGGTGTGGAGAGCTTGCTGTGCTTGATCGCCTCCCCCCCCCCCCCCCCATCGGTCTTCTGTGTGGACCAGGCTAAGTGATAGTGTGCCCGCTCCTTCTTCTCCCCACCACTGTGTAGGGAGCAGGCTAAATACTTTAGTGTGTGCTCCCCCCTGTTCTTGTCCCCCCACAAGCTGCTGTGTGGGCAACTGCATGTATGAGAGCTTTGCTCATCTTCCCCTCCCACCTGGATTTGGATTTTCTACAATGGATCATAGGACATGTAGTCCCCAAGAAGCACAGTATAGTGCAATTGAATGGAGGCTAATGGGCTGTGGACTTTACTACCCAGAGATCTCTGCACACAGAGGAGGAGATGACAGTACTTTTACTGGGCCATTCACCAGAGGTCTGGGCAGTCTAGTAAAGGGAATCAGAGTGCAGACCTGTGACTGGGGTCTGTACACTACACCAGAGAGACCAGAGCCTGTGTGGAGTCCGGGTGCCCCTTTTTGGTAATGTGTGAGCTCAAAGAGCCAGAGGACTGAGCCACTGGAAGGCCTCTTCCTGAGTTGGGACGAGAGCTGGAGGGACCTGTGAAAGGTGTGTACCGCTCCAAGCTGTGAAGCTTCAAGGAATGCTCCCGCCCTGATACTGGAACAGGAACTGATACTGGAACAGGTGCTGGCTCTGCACTAATGCATGGGAAAGAAAAGAGCCCTGGACTGCCGCACTCTGTATAAACGATTTATTTTCAAAATTCCAAAATTAAAATCCAAAGTTAATCTATAGATTCAAAAGTCCAAAAACAGACAAAAACAGAAAACTGACATGCAGGGGTGGATAGCTGACGCGTTTCACATCAAAGATAGATGCTTACTCATAGCTGGAGGGACCTGTTACCAGTGCCACGTGTGTGTGACAGTCAGGGTGTCAGGGATGAATTCAGAGAAGACCTGGCAAATATGGCAACTCCCAGCATGGCTGTGCTAATTTACGCAAAAATGTGCACATGCGTGCATCTGTCTGCACCGGTGACACGGCTTGCCCCTGACCTCTCTCTTAGTTCTGACCTGGCTTTCTTCCACAGACTTGCTGCTGCCTTCTTCCCTATGTTTGACCCTGGCTTCATCCTGACCACGCTCCTGCCTCCGTTCCTGATTGTTTTCCTGTGTTTGACCCTAGCTTTGGCTTCTGACTTTGCTTCCTGCTCAACCTGCTGTCAAGGTTCGCCCATCTCTTCCAGAGAGTCATCTTCCTTGTCTGACTTCCCTGCTCTCAGGTGTACTCTCATCTGGAACCACAAGGCAGCTACATTACTGGCAACCTGTGCTTCTTTGGGCACAGCTCCCTCTATTATCAGCTTCAGGGGTGCTCTGCACTCAGTTGCAAAGGGAGCCCTCTCCTCACTTCAGCCTCTGGTCAGCTACATTACGTGAGATTCTGACCATAAGGATCTGATCGTGAGGACCTGATCATGGGGAGAACTAAGCCTTCTGGGACAACTGACCGCCAAGTGTATTAAAATATATGGCCAGCCTAAGTAAAAAAAGTAGAAAGCATTAAATACTACCAGAGGATGCTTCAAGAGGTGGCACAGAGCCCAAAATTGGGCTTTAAAGGCTAATGCCGCGTACACACGGTCGGAATTTCTGACAGAAAAAGTCAGATGGGAGCTTTTTGTCGGATATTCCGACCGCATGTACGCCCCAGCAGACTTTTTCTGTCGGAATTTCCGACGGACTTAAATAGAGAGCAGGTTCTCTATTTTTCTGTCAGAAATTACGACGGAGGTTTTCCCGTTGAAAAGTCTGACCGTGTGTACGCGGCATTAGTGCACATTAAAACAAAATACATTTATTCTTTTTGCCCCTTTACCCTATAATAACCAATCTGTCCTCCCCACAGATGAATACTTACCTTGATCTGATGGCCCCAGTTCCACTGCTTGTTTACATCCAGCGGCCTAGGCTACACCTACGTATTATAGATCCATATTGCAAGCGCAAGGCTAAGGGGGCACCCATGTGGGCAAGCTCCCAAGCCAGATTCTGTGCGTCTATAGACACACACATAGTGGCAATAAGCTACTCCCTCTTTACAGGAGTTTGACTGATGGGAATCTATGGCTCCCTCTGCTCTCTGTGTCTACTGTGTGACCAGTAAAAGTAAAAGGAGCGTTGCTTCAGCTGGGACAGCGCTGGATCGGTGAAAGAAGCCAGGTGAGTGTTTAACCACTTCAATACCAGGCACTTACGCACCTTCCTGTCCAAGCCAATTTTCAGCTTTCAGGGCTGTCGCAATTTGAATGACAATTGCGCGGTCATACAACATTGTACCCAAACAAATTTTTTATCATTTTGTTACCACAAATAGAGCTTTCTTTTGGTGGTATTTGATCACCTCTGCGATTTTAATTTGTTTCTGTTAATTTTTTTGTAAATAAGTATGTTTTCTTCTTCAATGACGGGCACTGATATGGCTGCGCTGACGGGCACTGATAAGGTGGCACCGATGGGCACCGATGAGGTGGCACCAATGAGGTGGCACTGATGAGGTGGCACTTAAAAGCACTGATGATGGGCACTGATAGGCGGCACTGATGGGCACTGATAGGTGGCACTCATAGGCGGCACTGATGGGCACTCATAGGCGGCACTGATGGGTACTTATGGGAGGCACTGATGGGTACATATGGGTGTTACTGATAGGTGGCACAGATGGGCACTGATGGTCACTGATAGTTGGGTACTGATGGGCATGGATGGGCATGAATGGGCACTGATAGGTGGCACTGAGGGACACTGATGAGTGGCACTGTTTACTCTGGTGGATGGCATTGCTGGGCATCACTGTTTTTATGAGTACTATTATGGTGCCAGTCAGTGCCCATTTGTGGGCACTGATTGGCATATGTTGGGCATGTTTTGGAACATGTGGATGGCCATGGGGGATGTACCTGGCCATCCACATGTTCAAGGCTTCCCTGGTGGTCCTGGCGGCTTCCCTGGTGGTCCAGTGTGGGCAGGGGGGGGCAGCACTGATAAACAATCAGTGCAAACCCTCCCTGTCAGGAGAGCCGCTGATCGGCTCTCCTCTACTCACGTCTGTTAGACGCGAGTGAGGAAAAGCCGATCAACGGCTCTTCCTGTTTACATCGTGATCAGCCATGATTGGACACGGCTGATCATGTGATAAAAGCCTCCATCGGAGGCTCTTTACTGAGATCGGTGTAGCGGTGTGTCAGACTGACACACTGCACCACCAATCGCCGCAATGCACGCCCCCCACGGGCGCGCTGCGGCTGTTATCCTGCTGGACATCATATGACGCCCAGTCAGGATAACAGAACCACTTCCCGGACGTCAATCTGCTATTGACTGGGCGGGAAGTGGTTGAGGATGGTTGGGAGAACAAGTAGTGGGAGTTTTTTTAACTTAATGCAGAGAATGCATTAATCTAAAAAACATTTAGGCTGGGTTCACACTAGTGGCGACACGACATCCGTCCTACTTTGGATCCGACTTTGCCCCGCGACATGAAGCCGACATATGTCTGACTTTCAATGAACGGGGATCCGACTTGGATCCCCGCCAATAGCAGGCACTGTGTTTGGTATGAATCTTGAGGGGGAACTCCAGGCCAAATTTTAAATAAAAAACGGCATAGGTTCCCCCTCCAGGAGCATACCAGGCCCTTGGGTCTGGTCTGGATTTAAAGGGGAACCCCTACGCCGAAAAAACGGCGTGGGGGTCCCCCCCAAGGTCCAAACCAGACCCTTATCCAAGCACGCAACCTGGCAGGCCGCAGGGGAAGAGGGGGGATGAGAGAGCGGCCCCCCTCCTGAACCGTACCAGGCCACATGCCCTCAACATGGGGGGTTTGGTGCTCTGGGGCAGAGGGGCGACCTGCGGCCCCCCCACCCCAAAGCACCCTGCCCCCATGCTGATGAGGACAGGGCCTCTTCCTCCCGACAACCCTGGCCGTTGGTTGTCGGGGTCTGCGGGCGGGGGGCTTATCGGAATCCGGGAGCCCCCTTTAATAAGGGGGCCCCCAGATCCCGGCCCCCCACCCTATGTGAATGAGTATGGGGTACATCGTACCCCTACCCATTCACCTGGTGGAAAAAAAATGGCAATAAAAACACAACACAGCCTTTTAAGTTAATTTATTGCACAGCTCCAGGGGTCTCCGCGCTCTCCGGTTCTTTCTTCTGCCGGGCCTCCGCTATCTTCTTTCAGCTCTTTTGCTAGCGGAGCCTGGTCTTCTCCGTCGCCTTCTTATTCTCCCGCTCTCCGGTTCTTCTTCCGCTCTCCGGTTCTTTCTTCCGCCGGGCCTCCGCTATCTTCTTACAGCTCTTTTGCTAGCGGAGGCCCGGTCTTCCCGTCGTCTCGTCCGGCTCCCCATTGTCCTTCTGCCGGCCCCTCCACTATCTTCTTCCAGCTCTTTTGCTAGTGGAGGGGCCGGTCTTCCCGTCGCCGTCTTCTTCTTTCTTCTCCTCCTCGATGTTGACTCGTCGCTTCCTCCCGCTCTAATGCTGGCTGTTCGCTCCGCTCCGCATTAATATAGGCTTCTCATGACGTCACAGTCACATGCTCCGGGTGGCCCCGGAGCATGTGACTGTGACGTCATGGGAGCATGTGACTGTGACGTCATGAGAAGCCTATATTAGACGAAGCCTATATTAGAGAAGCCTATATTGACGCGTCGCTTCCTCCCGCATTAGAGCGGGAGGAAGCGACGCGCCAACATCGAGGAGGAGAAGAGAGAAGAAGACGGCGACGGTGACGGGAAGACTGGCCCGTCCACTAGCAAAAGAGCTGGAAGAAGATAGTGGAGGGGCCGGCAGAAGGACAACGGAGAGCCGGACGAGACGACGGGGAAGACCGGGCCTCCGCTAGCAAAAGAGCTGCAAGAAGATAGCGGAGGCCCGGCGGAAGAAAGAACCGGAGAACGGGAGAAGAACCGGAGAGCGGGAGAAGAAGAAGGCGACGGAGAAGACCGGGCCCCGCTAGCAAAAGAGCTGAAAGAAGATAGCGGAGGCCCGGCAGAAGAAAGAACCGGAGAGCGCGGAGACCCCCGGAGCTGTGCAATAAATTAATTTAAAAAGCTGTGTTGTGTTTTTATTGCCATTTTTTTTCCACCAGGTGAATGGGTAGGGGTACGATGTACCCCATACTCATTCACATAGGGTGGGGGGCCGGGATCTGGGGGCCCCCTTATTAAAGGGGGCTCCCGGATTCCAATAAGCCCCCCGCCCGCAGACCCCGACAACCAACGGCCAGGGTTGTCGGGAAGAGGCCCTGCCCCAGAGCACCAAACCCCCCATGTTGAGGGCATGCGGCCTGGTTCGGTTCCGGAGGGAGGGGGGGGGGCGCTCTCTCGTCCCCCCCTCTTCCCCTGCGGCCTGCCAGGTTGCGTGCTCGGATAAGGGTCTGGTTTGGATTTTGGGGGGGACCCCCACGCCGTTTTTTTGGCGTAGGGGTTCCCCTTTGAATCCAGACCAGACCCAAGGGCCTGGTATGCTCCTGGAGGGGGAACCCATGCCGTTTTTTTATTTAAAATTTGGCCTGGAGTTCCCCCTCAAGAGCAGCACAGCACAAGTCGCATGCCAAAGTCGGATCATGCAAGACTGCGGTCCGACTTTGATCCGACTTCAATGATAGTCAATGGGCTGAAGTCGGATCAAAGTCAGACCTAAGTAGTACAGGGAGCATTTTCAAAGTCGGACCGACATGTGTCGGACCAGTTACGACGGCTCCTATAGGGAAACATTGATTTTCACACGTCATGCGACATGAGCTCCCAATGTCGGAGCGTTTGTCGGACCAGTGTGAACCCGGCCTTAGTCTTTAGAACCACTTTAATGCCGCGTACACACGATCGGACATTCCGACAACAAAACCGTGGATCTTTTTCCGACGGATGTTGGCTCAAACTTGTCTTGCATACACACTACACACGGTCGCACAAATGTTGTCGGAAATTCCGATCGCCAAGAACGCGGTCACGTACAACACGTACGACGGCACTATAAAAGGGAAGTTCAATACCAAGTGCGCCACCCTTTGGGCTCCTTCTGCTAAGCTTGTGTTAGTAGAAGTTTGGTGAGAGACGATTCGCGCTTTTCAGCCTCATGCTTTTTCAGTCCGTTACAGCTCTTCAGTTTGATCTCTTCAGGAGATCACGAGAAATAAAGAAATCAGTTTGTCAGAACTCTGTGTGAATATCAGCAGCAAAACAACTTCATTATTCTAGCATTATAAAGAAGAAGAGAATGCGCTGCATTAAAAGATTAAAAAATTAGCAGTGTGGCGAATGTGCTATCTCCATTATGAACACTAGTTTTACCAGATCGAGCGCTTCCGTCTCGTACTTGATCCAGAGCATGCGTGGAATTTTGTGTGTCGGAATTGTCTACACACGCTCGGAATTTCCGAGAACGTATTTTGTTGTCGGAAAATTTGAGATCCAGCTCTCAAATTTTTGTTGTCAGAAAATCCGACAGCAAATATCCAATGGAGCCTACACACGGTCGGAATTTCCGACAACAAGCTCCCATCGAACATTTGTTGTCGGAAATTCCGAGCGTTTGTACGCGGCATTAGGCTTTTCTCCATCCCCTGCTTAGCTTAGCATGCACATGAATACACACAACATGAATACAACCTCATGAGTAAAATCACATTATTTACAAAAGTCCACATATACCATTAATCAGCCGAGGTCAGAAATCAGCTGCATGACTTTGAGTCTGTCTCAGCTGTTGGATTTCCAATTTCGCAGTGACTTGGTTAGGATGACACAGTAACTAGAGATTTCCTCCACAGGTCGGGCTGTGCAGAAATTGTTTAGATTACTGTGTCTGGGTCACACGTCCTTTAAATGTCACCTTTATTTATTCAATATACAATAGCTACACACAGGGCCGTCTTTAATGTTGATTGGACCCTGGGCGAAAAAATAATTGCCCCCCCCCCCCCCCATGCAATTTTGCTCTCCACCTGCTCTGAGACATACAATAAATATCAGCTAGACTTAAAATCAGTTTACTGTATCAGATCAGGCAGTGATTGCGATTGGTTGCCAGAGGTTACAGCATATCATTACCACTTACTGACTGGATGCTAGAGTTACAGCACATGATTTGTTCTTGTTGATTGGTTTCTAGAGATTACTGTACAGTAATACTGCTCACTGATTGGTTGCTAGAGGTTACAGCACATCATCTCTTCACTGCAGAGGGGCATGATATACATATGAATGCCGCCTTTATTTACATATGAATGCCACCGCCCTCAGCTATTTACATATGTAGCGGCCTTACCCCTCTCACCCCTTCTTCTTCTTCTCGGCTTGTTGTCTTGTCTAGGGGGATCAGGGAGGAGGGGTGCGGTACACTACGGCCTATGTCCTCTAATGTGTAGAGGTGAAAGCTAACACCTGTTTACCTTCGGATCGTGTGCATAACCCAGAGCCAAGTCCGTTCTATAGATGACCCCCCTTTGCTCCCAGTAACTGGAGTTCCACACCACTGAAAAGGTCCAACTCTTATTTATTCTCTGACAGCAATAAATCGTCCTTTAACAGCAGACAGGTTGTGACCCAAAGAACAGTTCAGTATAAGTGGGGAGTAGGTCAAGGCACAATCCTCAAATAGAACTAACCATTGTAGTGTCACCAACGGTTATGGCGCACATCCGCTGCCACCGACCATGTAGAACAGGAACAGAATTACCTTCGCTAAGTGCAGCCCGTCAGAGGGAAGACATCCTTCCAAGAGAGTTACCAAAGGCCCCGCCGTCACCGGCAAATGCTGCACCAGACTGTTCGGAGAGGTTACGCTCCCTGGCCTCCTCGTCTCAGATTCGGGCACCCAATACCTTAGGGCCCCTCGGACTCTTCCACCCCTGCGGAACCCAGTCGAAGGTACTGGGCCCCGGGCCTCCTCCGTAGTACCTCACCCCAGGCTGAAGGTGCCTGGGATGAACTCAATCTCCCGCTCCGGCCAGGTCAAGGGCACCTGGGCCCGGAACTCCAGGACACCAGCACCCAGGCTGAAGGTGCCTGGGCGCGGCTGTGACCTCCGACTCTGAACCTCGTGTTGAGGGCGTCTCTCCCCTTTATCTCCTCTCCTGACAGGCACAGCGGGTTCCCCGCCCCGCTACACGGCTGCCGAAACAGGACAAAAAGGGCGCAGCGCTGCAGTGATGGTTCAACCCCGGCCCAGGGCGACAGCACCACCCACAGGCCGCAGGGAACTGCACACCACTGGAGTCCTCCACGAATAAAAAGGGTCCCAAATTCCCTAACAATCAGTGCATCTGGGTCATACTACCACCCAGATGCTCCCCCTAAATTTAAATACCCGCTACACCCTCCCCCTGGTGATTTGACACTGGTCTCCAGTGGCTGGTGCAAACCCATGTCTCCCAAAGAATGGTAACATAAGTTCAACCCAGAGACCAAACTACACATAGAACTAAACCTTACAAACTAACCATGAATTGTGCCAGGACCTAAAATGGGAAAGGGAAAACAAGAATATAAAACAATGAACTCTCATCAAATATAGTTTAGGTACCGTATTTATCGGCGTATAACACGTGCCGGCGTATAACACGCACCCCAAGTTTAGCAGGGAATTTTAGGGAAAAAAACTTTTAGGAGGGAAGTTTAAGAAAAAAAAAAATTACATTTAAATGCAGCCTTACCAGTGTCATTTGCAGCCTTGTCACAGTGCAGCCTTGCCAGTGTCCATTGCAGCCTTGCCCAGTGTCCAGTGCAGCCTTGCCAGTGTCCAGTGCAGCCTTGCCAGTGTCCAGTGCAGCATTGCCCAGTGTCCAGTGCAGCCTTGCCAGTGTCCATTGCAGCATTGCCCAGTGTCCAGTGCAGCCATGCCAGTGTCCAGTGCAGCCTTGCCAGTGTCCAGTGCAGCCTTGCCAGTGTCCAGTGCAGCCTTGCCAGTGTCCAGTGCAGCCTTGAATTTAAATTTGGCGCCGCCGAGATCGCCGCTGATACAGGGCGAAGCGCGGTGAACGCCGCTGAGAACGCAGGGACTGGGCGGAGCCGAGATACACATAGCCGAGTGTATTCGGCTATACTCGGCTTTTCTCGGCTTCGCTCACAGTCACGCCGAGTCCCGCCCTATGATGGACATATCACAGGTCCAATGGCGGGACTGGGCGTGACTGTGAGCGGAGCCGAGAAAAGCCGAGTATAGCCGAATACACTCGGCTATGTGTATCTCGGCGGCGATCGCTCCGCTCCGCTCACAGTCAGTGGAGATCGCCGGGGATAGGTGAGTATCGGCGTATAACACGCACCCACGATTTTCCCCTGATTTTAAAGGGGAAAAAAAGTGCGTGTTATACGCCGATAAATACGGTATTTTACACATTTACATCCCCCTCCCTCTCTGTTCTATCCGAAAAGAAACCCATTCGCTCCAATAAGTATGGTGCAAGTGTAAAGAAACAAACAGTCGTTGCGCAGCACCAACACCAGGTAGTGGTGAAGTAAAGACACTTGGTCAAATCCAGATGAAACTCTACTTCTCTGTGCTGTGGCCCTATGCTGGCTACACCCCAAAGTCTCTATGTTCCTTGTGGTGAGAGGAGAGGAGGGAGAACAAACAACAGCAACAGCTCCCATTTCTCCAAAGAGCAAAACACCCATATGACTAGGGCACAGTCCCTGGGTTCCGGCAAAGGCACTCTGGAAAGTCCAGCAATGAAAAAAAACACAAAGGAGTCTCTTCCTCCTAGAAGTAAAACTTTGGATGCGGCAGGAACAGGGGCCCCAAGTGCTTATCAAAGGACTCCACATTATACTCAATGGCCTCTCCATCCTTCCGACAGATAAGCACCCTGTCCGCATGGATCTGCCGACCCAGCATCCACTCCGCCTTACAGTCTCTGAACTTCCTAGAAGCTGTAGGTGAGCACGAGAGGTATCTGCGAGCGTGGGGCACCTTAAGTTGTGTCCAGATGAATTCATCGTACCACCGCTGCCGCAAGACCTCTATCTCATAGAGCAAATCTCGGGGTAAATACGGGTATTCCCACCCATATTCACGGGCAACCTTCTGGGAAAAGAGTCGCTGCAGCCTGGCCAAAGGTGGCATTGTGGCACGAGCACCTTCTCCAGGCAGAACAATGGATTCAGGGTGACGAGGTACTTTAACTACCTCTGTAGATTTGGGCTTAGGAGCCCGCAGTGATGCGCGTTGCACTCCCGCAACAGGAGCGGATGAAACAGCAGGTGATTCAGGGGGTGGAAAGGCAGACAGGGGACCAGATTCCTCCTCAGGCTCCGGGGCCTCCACCCGGTGTGTACTATCCCCAATAGACATGGGTGGGTCCCTTGTTGCTCGGGACGAGAGTAGCGGCATCTTGTCCCAACCTTTCCGGTGGAAGATCTTGCCAATTTCCCCGTCATCACTGGCATCAGATAACGATTCTAGGTCAGAGGTGTCATAGAACTCCGCGGACAGGTAATTCCCAGTGGACACGGAATCACCCCCCTGAACGGGTTCCACCGACTGTGGACTCCCGACACCTCCAACCACACACACAGTGCCAACCCCTGGCTCACCTGGGCCTTTAGCAGAACAGGGATGTCCAGGGCTCTTCCCTCCGGATCCATCCAGGCCAGGCAAGCGATGGGGCGAAGCTCTTCCACGACCACAGGATGCCTTTACCAGGCCGACTTTCCTCTTCGGCGGTGGGAGCAGGGAGCTTGTGGTGACCGAGGCAGCATCCTCGGATTTCTCTTTCTCAGTCTCCGCTAGGGCCTTCTCCTCGCCCCGGTCAGTGCGCGCAGGAATGTCCGCATAGGCTCTGATCTCTCCCTCCGGAGTGGCGGTGCCTGTGAGGCAGTTGAGGTGGAAGGTGCAAGGCCTTTCTGTGGATGGCTCCACCTCAAAGAGGAACTCCTTGCAGGCCTCGCCCAAATGGCTTCAAGTGGACCACCAGTCCCGAACAGCCGGGACAGATCACACCGAGGGCCTCTATGTCTCTGCATGTGTACAGAGCCAAACATCCTCGGGGCCTTATGCCCCGTACACACGATCGTTTTTCATGCCGGTAAAACTGCCATTTTAAAAAATGGCCCTGAAAAATGATCGTGTGTATGCTCCAGAGCATTTTTAACGACGTGAAAAACGGGCATTAAAAATTCCGGACATGCTCTCTTTTTTCACGTCGTTTTTCATGTCGTTTTTTTTAACGACGTGAAAAACGATAGTGTGTATGCTTTCACGACGTGAAAAAAAAACGCGCATGCTCAGAAGCAACTATGAGACGGGAGCGCTCGTTTTGGTAAAGCTAATGTTGGAAATGGAGATGGCACATTCGTCACGGTGGAATTAATAGCATCGTTTTAATGCTGCGCATTCCGTTCTTCTTTTGATAATGCTTTAAAATTACCCTCTTTTGATAATGACATTGAGAGTTTTATGCCAAACTTGTTTCTAAAGTAATTCCAAATTGCTCTAATGATTATAAAATATTATTTATAAGCCGCACCTCCCTCCTAAATAATACTAATAATAATAAAATAATGTAATTCTCCTTTTTTCTTTAAATTTTATATTATTTTTGGGGTTTTTTTTTTGGCCTTTTTTTAAGTATTTTGGCTTAAATTATTCTTGTGTAAAGTTACCACAACAACCTTCCAAATGTGTCTCATTTGGCCTCAGGGAGGTTTGTGTCCCCTGATAATAACAATAATATAATTTGAGATGTCCCTGCCTGTTTCCTAGCAAGCTCTCTTTTGAAATACAAATCACATAGTCAAGTATTTAAAGGGCACTCTTTTTTATTTTATTTCAGAGCATTAACAAATTAAAGTGGAAGGCAGCACTGGAGAGCCTGCTTGCATTTGTGCATCCCTTTCACCCCACAACAACCATACAAGATGTCCAAACCAAAATAGAGATTAGATCCCCCCAAAAAATGAGCCCAATCTTGTCTTGAGCTCCCAGAGGTCAGGAGCCACAGCAGATAAGTCCTATATGTCCCCAGTCTGTGGTACTACAGCAGGCATTATTTTCTCCTCTTCCTTGTAGCCTTCTCTCCAGCCTTCTCTGCAGCCTTGGTTGGTTTCTTCCTTGGAGGCTGGGGATCAGGAGGAGAGGTTGTGGCAGGAGGAGTAGTAGGAGGAGGAGGAGGAGGAGGTGGAGGAGTAGGGACAACCTCCGTTATGTCCGTGTACCTAGTGAGTTCACCCAGCACGCCCTTATTGATGACTTTCAATAGCAGGGTCTCACTGAAATTTTTTTGCTGCAACTCCATTTGCCCTAGTTTGTGGGCGAGGACTGCGGCAAATCCCTCATCAACAGAGGGTGCCTCTCTGAGGGCCGCTGTTGCCTCTCTGAGGAAGGCCCTGGTTTCCTCCTCCACCTGCCTACCTCTCCTTGGCCCTCGTGGTTTAACTACCAGGGGAGGCATCTGGGCTCTTGTGCTGGGCCAAGCCTCCTCCTGGGTGCCACTGGGCCCAGCCTCCTCCTGGGTGCCACTGGGCCCTGCCTCCTCCTGATCCCCAACATCACCCTCTTCCTGGCTCTGCTCTGGCTGTAAAAAAAGAAAGGGACATTATTTATTTTGCCACATCATCATTCACAGACATTGTTCACCTCTAGACATTGTTGAAATCAATGCCAAAAGTTATGTCCTTTTCATTGATTACGCATCCTGGTTTTGTTGTCTTGGACACATAAAATTAGGCCACTACTGTATCGTGCTCTTCACAAACTTTATTGGTAGAAGTGTACATACCTTTAACAATACTAACATCTATTTAAAATCTACAATTTTGTACGATAGAAATATAGATAGCAAAACTTTACCTGGCTCCATATCTCCAAATCTGCCTCCTCAAGGCCCTGATCTTGATCCTCAGAGGAAGCCAGAGCAGGGTTGACAGGAAGGCTGGAGGACTGGCTGCAGGGAAGGCTGGAGGGTTGGGTACAAGGAAGGCTGGATTGACCTCTGGGGGGAAGGGTGGAGAGAGATTCCCGCACTTCCAGCTGGTCATCCAGAAAAGCAAGCTTACTGTAGTACCACAGACTGGGTTTATAAACCTTATCTGCTGGTGCACCTGACCTCTGGGACCTCAGGACCATAGTCCTCTGGGTCCTGTATGTCCCTCTGATGGTCCCAATTTTGTTTTTGACATCTTGGAGAGTTGTTGTGGGTATCTTTGTTTGCACAAATGCAAGCAGGCTCTCCAGTGCTGCTTTCCTGGCGTCTTTATTTTTATTTCCGCCACTTTTTGTTTGCCATAATATAGGGAGCTCTTGCCATTTATCGATGAACTCCCCCATGAAGTCTGGGTTTTTAAAAGTATTCATGATATCTGTAAAAGCGAGAAACCAAAAAAAATATATATTTCAGGCAACATTCCTCAACTGTGCATTGTCTACATATTTTGAGCACACAAATCTCCTCGTCTGATGAACCTCAAAAAGTAAAATTGTTAGGTACCTTGGTCACGACGTTCGTTGCTAACTCTCTCCCGAAAAATGAACGTATTTCCCAGACATGGATCTTCACTTTATATACACAGCGCATGCGTGAAACTCCGCACGCTTTCCCCGCCCCTGACGTTCGATATTGTACTTTCCCCGCCCCTTCTCGCTCGTAGTGCTGAACAAAACATGGCGGAGGCACAGGTGGCTGAGATTACCTCTACAGAGGATGAAATTACAGAGGAGCCCAAATCAAGACCCAGGAGATATAAGGCATCCAACATGTCATTCGAGGAAATGGTGGAGATGGTCGCCATTTTAAAGAAGGAGGATTATGATGCCAAGCATGGTCCGTATAAAAGGCCTAATCTGGTCAAGTCCAGAATTATGGGCAAAGTGGTCAAAAGTCTCCACCAAAAATTCGGGGTGTGCAGAACGAAGGAACAGCTCAGAAAATGATGGTCAGATCTGAAGTTGCGGGAGGCTGACCAATATAAAAGAATCAAGAAAGTTATATTAAAAAGTAAGTTGTTTTTTTTGACTTTCAATGGTACATATTATTTTCTGGTATTCTGTCGTGTATTTTGAACTTTCATATAGTACACTGAAAGATACCATCTTTTTTAGGTTCGTCCGCATAGTAAACGGACGTATTAAACCTCTTTCTCCGTACAGTTCCTCAAACGATGTTTTAGGATCATCCAGTGTGAACACCCATGTTTTTTGGTTTATTTGGGGGAGTACATTTGGGCCTCACTTATTTTTGGTGTGCTAATCCAAAGGACATTTGTTCATTTGAAAAAACGATATGCATGGTAATGTTAAAGGGAGTGAATGCTCAGCAGCTGATGAAACATCTGAACGCAGTAGTACAAGTGTGGGCCTAAAGCCAAAAAGCTTGAGGGAGTCACACACAGGTGATCCAGTGTAGATACTTTGGGGTGTTACAATGTTTCAAATTTGTTTACAAAATGTATATGCTCTGTTTTGGCCTATGTATCCAATCATTTGTCCCGGTTGGCACAGGGGGTAAAAATTAAAATGGAGCATGCTTCAAAAGAATGATTACAAAGTTTTTTTTCATGTTTCTTATTTTAGCAAAATTGAGTCGCTACTAATGAAACTATTCCTTTTATTTCAATCTCCCTAGGGATTCGAAAAGCTACCTCAGATGAGATGAGAATTGCAATACCTACAACAATACCCCCAGAACCCCAGGATGGAGAGGAATGTGATGTTGTGGAGGTGGAAAGTGGCACCACCACAGGTCAGAGAGAAACCAGACACATGCATGTTAAATAGATGTAGGCCTACATATTCTATCCTACATATTTCTTTTTACATTTAGGTGCAGTTCTGGTCGAAGACCCCAATAAGTTGACACATCACAGTGCCCAGATCCTGATCCAATACCTGATGGTCTGCTGTCGTGACCTCGAAAAAATTAAGGGAGATTTGCTAGAGATCAGGGCAAATACAAAGCGGGTGGAGGAAAGGCTCCAAAATATCATGGCTGTGCTTGGGCGTGTCTAATGTTTTTACACCAAATAATGTTTTACTTGCAGAGATTTCAATTTTTTTTGGTTATTTTACCCTTTAATGACTAGCACATGTTTAGCTTTTTCTAAATTTGGAGAAATATAGTTTGTTTATGCATGGCTGGTCATGCGTTTTAATACACCTGAAATTAAGGGAACATCCACATTTCTAAGGAAGTTGCCCACCTAAACAAAAAAAATAAAGGTATTTTTACATAACAAATCATTGTGGCTTCATTATGTAAATGTGGTGCTGAGTGAACTAATCAATGTTTGGTGTTTACACTGACAATGAAGGCTAATTAAAAGATTTTTTAATCCACATGGCAAAACAAGTGCACTAGGTAAACCTACCAGAAACATCAAACATTATACAATAAAAATGACAAACCAATCTTTACTTTTTTTAAAAGTTTTATTTTTTTGGTCTAAAATTATTAGAGATTGACTGGCATTTCAATGGCCCCCCTACCCATAAAATAGTCCACATATTGGTTACGGACCTCACGTCCGGTTGGGGGGGCCAAGCCATGACGGCCAGGTTCCAGGGCCACCAAAGTTTCGAGTTGCATTGATTAAAGAGGCCTCAGGCCCACTCAAAGATATATAACTCGTTGAATGCACCCTTAGGAAATTATGCAGCACACAGCACGTTAGGGATGAGCTTCGTGTTCGAGTCGAACATACGTTCGACTCGAACATTGGCTGTTCGATCGTTCGACGAAGATCGAACGATTTGGGCCGTTCGCGCCAAATTCGAGTGACGCGAACGGCCCACAATGCACTACGCCATCGCAGTGTCATCCAGGCGCTGTGATTGGCCAAGCATGCACTGTGACCCCGCATGCTTGGCCAATCACAGCGCCGGCAGCGAGGAGAGCAATGATTGGCCACAGGCAGGATGCCTGTGGCCAATTATTGCTGAGGGTGTTTAGTACACGCCCCACACTATAAAAGGCCGCCAGCACGGCGGCCTAGTGTAGTGTGTTCCGGAGCAGGGATAGAGTAGCATAGGCAGGGACAGTGACTGTTATTTCTTTCTTGCTTAACCTGGATTCCTTTAGTTTAGGGAAAGAGAAGGATAGGTAGGGAGAGTGTCAGTGTGTTTTGTGCTTCTGCTATAGTGTGCTTAAAAAAAAACATTTATTCTAGGGACAGAAAACTCTAGGTAGGGACAGTGTCAGTTTCTTTCACTCTGCAAGTCCTTGTTTCCAGGGACCTGGAAGGACAGTGAGTGAATTGTCCTTTTGCTATATTGTGATTAAAAAAAACATTTATTCTAGGGACAGAAAACTCTAGGTAGGGACAGTGTCAGTTTCTTTCACTCTGCAAGTCCTTGTTTCCAGGGACCTGGAAGGACAGTGAGTGAATTGTCCTTTTGCTATATTGTGATTAAAAAAAACATTTATTCTAGGGACAGAAAACTCTAGGTAGGGACAGTGTCAGTTTCTTTCACTCTGCAAGTCCTTGTTTCCAGGGACCTGGAAGGACAGTGAGTGAATTGTCCTTTTGCTATATTGTGATTAAAAAAAACATTTATTCTAGGGACAGAAAACTCTAGGTAGGGACAGTGTCAGTTTCTTTCACTCTGCAAGTCCTTGTTTCCAGGGACCTGGAAGGACAGTGAGTGAATTGTCCTTTTGCTATATTGTGATAAAAAAAAACATTTTTTTCTAGGGACAGAAAACTGTAGGTAGGGAGAGTATTTTTTTTCTTTCACTCTGCAAGTCCTTGTTTCCAGGGACCTGTAAGGACAGTGAGTTAATTGTCCTTGTGCTATATTGTGCTGAAAAAAACATTTATTCCAGGGACAGAAAACTCTAGGTAGGGACAGTGTCAGTTTCTTTCACTCTGCAAGTCCTTGTTTCCAGGGACCTGGAAGGACAGTGAGTGAATTGTCCTTTTGCTATATTGTGATTAAAAAAAACATTTTTTTCTAGGGACAGAAAACTGTAGGTAGGGAGAGTGTTTTTTTTCTTTCACTCTGCAAGTCCTTGTTTCCAGGGACCTGTAAGGACAGTGAGTTAATTTTCCTTGTGCTATATTGTGATTAAAAAAAACATTTATTCTAGGGACAGAAAACTCTAGGTAGGGACAGTGTCAGTTTCTTTCACTCTGCAAGTCCTTGTTTCCAGGGACCTGGAAGGACAGTGAGTGAATTGTCCTTTTGCTATATTGTGATTAAAAAAAACATTTATTCTAGGGACAGAAAACTCTAGGTAGGGACAGTGTCAGTTTCTTTCACTCTGCAAGTCCTTGTTTCCAGGGACCTGGAAGGACAGTGAGTGAATTGTCCTTTTGCTATATTGTGATTAAAAAAAACATTTATTCTAGGGACAGAAAACTCTAGGTAGGGACAGTGTCAGTTTCTTTCACTCTGCAAGTCCTTGTTTCCAGGGACCTGGAAGGACAGTGAGTGAATTGTCCTTTTGCTATATTGTGATTAAAAAAAACATTTATTCTAGGGACAGAAAACTCTAGGTAGGGACAGTGTCAGTTTCTTTCACTCTGCAAGTCCTTGTTTCCAGGGACCTGGAAGGACAGTGAGTGAATTGTCCTTTTGCTATATTGTGATTAAAAAAAACATTTATTCTAGGGACAGAAAACTCTAGGTAGGGACAGTGTCAGTTTCTTTCACTCTGCAAGTCCTTGTTTCCAGGGACCTGGAAGGACAGTGAGTGAATTGTCCTTTTGCTATATTGTGATTAAAAAAAACATTTATTCTAGGGACAGAAAACTCTAGGTAGGGACAGTGTCAGTTTCTTTCACTCTGCAAGTCCTTGTTTCCAGGGACCTGGAAGGACAGTGAGTGAATTGTCCTTTTGCTATATTGTGATTAAAAAAAACATTTATTCTAGGGACAGAAAACTCTAGGTAGGGACAGTGTCAGTTTCTTTCACTCTGCAAGTCCTTGTTTCCAGGGACCTGGAAGGACAGTGAGTGAATTGTCCTTTTGCTATATTGTGATTAAAAAAAACATTTTTTTCTAGGGACAGAAAACTGTAGGTAGGGAGAGTATTTTTTTTCTTTCACTCTGCAAGTCCTTGTTTCCAGGGACCTGTAAGGACAGTGAGTTAATTGTCCTTGTGCTATATTGTGCTGAAAAAAACATTTATTCCAGGGACAGAAAACTCTAGGTAGGGACAGTGTCAGTTTCTTTCACTCTGCAAGTCCTTGTTTCCAGGGACCTGGAAGGACAGTGAGTGAATTGTCCTTTTGCTATATTGTGATTAAAAAAAACATTTTTTTCTAGGGACAGAAAACTGTAGGTAGGGAGAGTGTTTTTTTTCTTTCACTCTGCAAGTCCTTGTTTCCAGGGACCTGTAAGGACAGTGAGTTAATTTTCCTTGTGCTATATTGTGATTAAAAAAAACATTTATTCTAGGGACAGAAAACTCTAGGTAGGGACAGTGTCAGTTTCTTTCACTCTGCAAGTCCTTGTTTCCAGGGACCTGGAAGGACAGTGAGTGAATTGTCCTTTTGCTATATTGTGATTAAAAAAAACATTTATTCTAGGGACAGAAAACTCTAGGTAGGGACAGTGTCAGTTTCTTTCACTCTGCAAGTCCTTGTTTCCAGGGACCTGGAAGGACAGTGAGTGAATTGTCCTTTTGCTATATTGTGATTAAAAAAAACATTTATTCTAGGGACAGAAAACTCTAGGTAGGGACAGTGTCAGTTTCTTTCACTCTGCAAGTCCTTGTTTCCAGGGACCTGGAAGGACAGTGAGTGAATTGTCCTTTTGCTATATTGTGATTAAAAAAAACATTTATTCTAGGGACAGAAAACTCTAGGTAGGGACAGTGTCAGTTTCTTTCACTCTGCAAGTCCTTGTTTCCAGGGACCTGGAAGGACAGTGAGTGAATTGTCCTTTTGCTATATTGTGATTAAAAAAAACATTTATTCTAGGGACAGAAAACTCTAGGTAGGGACAGTGTCAGTTTCTTTCACTCTGCAAGTCCTTGTTTCCAGGGACCTGGAAGGACAGTGAGTGAATTGTCCTTTTGCTATATTGTGATTAAAAAAAACATTTTTTTCTAGGGACAGAAAACTGTAGGTAGGGAGAGTATTTTTTTTCTTTCACTCTGCAAGTCCTTGTTTCCAGGGACCTGTAAGGACAGTGAGTTAATTGTCCTTGTGCTATATTGTGCTGAAAAAAACATTTATTCCAGGGACAGAAAACTCTAGGTAGGGACAGTGTCAGTTTCTTTCACTCTGCAAGTCCTTGTTTCCAGGGACCTGGAAGGACAGTGAGTGAATTGTCCTTTTGCTATATTGTGATTAAAAAAAACATTTTTTTCTAGGGACAGAAAACTGTAGGTAGGGAGAGTATTTTTTTTCTTTCACTCTGCAAGTCCTTGTTTCCAGGGACCTGTAAGGACAGTGAGTTAATTGTCCTTGTGCTATATTGTGCTGAAAAAAACATTTATTCCAGGGACAGAAAACTCTAGGTAGGGACAGTGTCAGTTTCTTTCACTCTGCAAGTCCTTGTTTCCAGGGACCTGGAAGGACAGTGAGTGAATTGTCCTTTTGCTATATTGTGATTAAAAAAAACATTTTTTTCTAGGGACAGAAAACTGTAGGTAGGGAGAGTGTTTTTTTTCTTTCACTCTGCAAGTCCTTGTTTCCAGGGACCTGTAAGGACAGTGAGTTAATTTTCCTTGTGCTATATTGTGATTAAAAAAAACATTTATTCTAGGGACAGAAAACTCTAGGTAGGGACAGTGTCAGTTTCTTTCACTCTGCAAGTCCTTGTTTCCAGGGACCTGGAAGGACAGTGAGTGAATTGTCCTTTTGCTATATTGTGATTAAAAAAAACATTTATTCTAGGGACAGAAAACTCTAGGTAGGGACAGTGTCAGTTTCTTTCACTCTGCAAGTCCTTGTTTCCAGGGACCTGGAAGGACAGTGAGTGAATTGTCCTTTTGCTATATTGTGATTAAAAAAAACATTTATTCTAGGGACAGAAAACTCTAGGTAGGGACAGTGTCAGTTTCTTTCACTCTGCAAGTCCTTGTTTCCAGGGACCTGGAAGGACAGTGAGTGAATTGTCCTTTTGCTATATTGTGATTAAAAAAAACATTTATTCTAGGGACAGAAAACTCTAGGTAGGGACAGTGTCAGTTTCTTTCACTCTGCAAGTCCTTGTTTCCAGGGACCTGGAAGGACAGTGAGTGAATTGTCCTTTTGCTATATTGTGATTAAAAAAAACATTTATTCTAGGGACAGAAAACTCTAGGTAGGGACAGTGTCAGTTTCTTTCACTCTGCAAGTCCTTGTTTCCAGGGACCTGGAAGGACAGTGAGTGAATTGTCCTTTTGCTATATTGTGATTAAAAAAAACATTTATTCTAGGGACAGAAAACTCTAGGTAGGGACAGTGTCAGTTTCTTTCACTCTGCAAGTCCTTGTTTCCAGGGACCTGGAAGGACAGTGAGTGAATTGTCCTTTTGCTATATTGTGATTAAAAAAAACATTTTTTTCTAGGGACAGAAAACTGTAGGTAGGGAGAGTATTTTTTTTCTTTCACTCTGCAAGTCCTTGTTTCCAGGGACCTGTAAGGACAGTGAGTTAATTGTCCTTGTGCTATATTGTGCTGAAAAAAACATTTATTCCAGGGACAGAAAACTCTAGGTAGGGACAGTGTCAGTTTCTTTCACTCTGCAAGTCCTTGTTTCCAGGGACCTGGAAGGACAGTGAGTGAATTGTCCTTTTGCTATATTGTGATTAAAAAAAACATTTATTCTAGGGACAGAAAACTCTAGGTAGGGACAGTGTCAGTTTCTTTCACTCTGCAAGTCCTTGTTTCCAGGGACCTGGAAGGACAGTGAGTGAATTGTCCTTTTGCTATATTGTGATTAAAAAAAACATTTATTCTAGGGACAGAAAACTCTAGGTAGGGACAGTGTCAGTTTCTTTCACTCTGCAAGTCCTTGTTTCCAGGGACCTGGAAGGACAGTGAGTGAATTGTCCTTTTGCTATATTGTGATTAAAAAAAACATTTATTCTAGGGACAGAAAACTCTAGGTAGGGACAGTGTCAGTTTCTTTCACTCTGCAAGTCCTTGTTTCCAGGGACCTGGAAGGACAGTGAGTGAATTGTCCTTTTGCTATATTGTGATTAAAAAAAACATTTATTCTAGGGACAGAAAACTCTAGGTAGGGACAGTGTCAGTTTCTTTCACTCTGCAAGTCCTTGTTTCCAGGGACCTGGAAGGACAGTGAGTGAATTGTCCTTTTGCTATATTGTGATTAAAAAAAACATTTATTCTAGGGACAGAAAACTCTAGGTAGGGACAGTGTCAGTTTCTTTCACTCTGCAAGTCCTTGTTTCCAGGGACCTGGAAGGACAGTGAGTGAATTGTCCTTTTGCTATATTGTGATTAAAAAAAACATTTATTCTAGGGACAGAAAACTCTAGGTAGGGACAGTGTCAGTTTCTTTCACTCTGCAAGTCCTTGTTTCCAGGGACCTGGAAGGACAGTGAGTGAATTGTCCTTTTGCTATATTGTGATTAAAAAAAACATTTATTCTAGGGACAGAAAACTCTAGGTAGGGACAGTGTCAGTTTCTTTCACTCTGCAAGTCCTTGTTTCCAGGGACCTGGAAGGACAGTGAGTGAATTGTCCTTTTGCTATATTGTGATTAAAAAAAACATTTATTCTAGGGACAGAAAACTCTAGGTAGGGACAGTGTCAGTTTCTTTCACTCTGCAAGTCCTTGTTTCCAGGGACCTGGAAGGACAGTGAGTGAATTGTCCTTTTGCTATATTGTGATTAAAAAAAACATTTATTCTAGGGACAGAAAACTCTAGGTAGGGACAGTGTCAGTTTCTTTCACTCTGCAAGTCCTTGTTTCCAGGGACCTGGAAGGACAGTGAGTGAATTGTCCTTTTGCTATATTGTGATTAAAAAAAACATTTTTTTCTAGGGACAGAAAACTGTAGGTAGGGAGAGTATTTTTTTTCTTTCACTCTGCAAGTCCTTGTTTCCAGGGACCTGTAAGGACAGTGAGTTAATTGTCCTTGTGCTATATTGTGCTGAAAAAAACATTTATTCCAGGGACAGAAAACTCTAGGTAGGGACAGTGTCAGTTTCTTTCACTCTGCAAGTCCTTGTTTCCAGGGACCTGGAAGGACAGTGAGTGAATTGTCCTTTTGCTATATTGTGATTAAAAAAAACATTTTTTTCTAGGGACAGAAAACTGTAGGTAGGGAGAGTATTTTTTTTCTTTCACTCTGCAAGTCCTTGTTTCCAGGGACCTGTAAGGACAGTGAGTTAATTGTCCTTGTGCTATATTGTGCTGAAAAAAACATTTATTCCAGGGACAGAAAACTCTAGGTAGGGACAGTGTCAGTTTCTTTCACTCTGCAAGTCCTTGTTTCCAGGGACCTGGAAGGACAGTGAGTGAATTGTCCTTTTGCTATATTGTGATTAAAAAAAACATTTTTTTCTAGGGACAGAAAACTGTAGGTAGGGAGAGTGTTTTTTTTCTTTCACTCTGCAAGTCCTTGTTTCCAGGGACCTGTAAGGACAGTGAGTTAATTTTCCTTGTGCTATATTGTGATTAAAAAAAACATTTTTTCTAGGGACAGAAAACTGTAGGTAGGGAGAGTGTTTTTTTTCTTTCACTCTGCAAGTCCTTGTTTCCAGGGACAGAGAAGGACACCTGAAGGTAGCCCTTATTGCTTTTTTCCCATCTCCCTGCAGGCCATCTATTAGAATGTCTGGAAGGCAAACAAGGAGAGGCAGACAGTCAGGAGGCAATAAAAGAGGGCAAGCAGGCTCTGTGTCTGGGGGCAACAGTGCTGGTCGTGGACGCGGTGCATTGTCATCAGCACATGGCCATGGGACACGCTTGTCCTTCTTTTCGGCAGCTGGACATGTTGAGCCACATCATGCCGAAGACTTGGTAGAGTGGATGACCAAGCCCTCCTCCTCCTCCTCATCCTCTCTCACCCAGGCTCAGGGTACTGGAAAAGCAGCTGCCAAAGCGTCGTCTTCCCTGGTATCAATGTCAGACAAATCATCAGTCACTCCTTCCCTAGACCCACCATGTCCTCCTCCTGAGGAGTCCCCCGAACTGTTTCAGCACAGTGTTGGGTACATGCTCCAGGAGGATGCCCAGCGTTTCGAAGGGTCTGATGATGAAACCCAGCTAGAGGAAGGCAGTAGCGTGAGAGCAGACAGAGGGGATGCTCAAGAAGGACACCAATCTGGCAGTCATGTTCCAGCAGCTGCAGCATACTGCCAGATTGGCTCCAGTGATGAGGAGGGAGGGGATGATGAGGTCAATGACTCCACGTGGGTGCCTAATAGGAGAGAGGAGGAGGAGGAGGATGAGGAGGAGGCACATCTCCAACGAGGCAGGATGCCCTTTGGTGGCCAGCGTAAGGGCAGTACACCGACGGAATCACACCGCAGAGCTCCGCCTGTGCAGGGCGCTGCCTCTGCCCGTCATTCAAAAAGTTCTTTGGTGTGGGCCTTTTTTGAGGCTAGTGCATCAGATCGCACAGCTGCTGTTTGCAACATATGTCTCAAGCGTATATCGCGTGGCCAAAACATCAGCCGCTTGGGTACCACATGCCTGACCAGACATATGTTGACCTGCCATGCAGCTCGTTGGCAAGCCTACCTCAAAGACCCACACCAAAGAACAAAGCGGACCTCTCCTTGCACCGCATCAGCTGGGATCTCCAACCCCACTATAACTTCAGTCCTCTCTGAAACATGCACTGAGAGGAATGAAGGTGTAGAATTAGGTGTGTCACAGCCAAGTACTTGCGCCCACTCTGCTAGCAGTACACCGACGTCCGATTCTAGCAGGCAAATTTCCCTGCCCCAGCTGCTGGACCGTCGAAAGAAGTTCACTCCCAGCCATCCACATGCCCAGCGGTTGAATGCTAGCTTGGCTAAATTGCTAGCGCTTCAACTGCTGCCTTTTCAGTTGGTAGACTCGGCCCCCTTCCGTGAGTTTGTGCAATGTGCGGTTCCTCAGTGGCAGGTTCCCAAACGCCACTTTTTCTCACGGAAGGCTATTCCGGCTCTCTACCGGCATGTGGAAGGCAATGTCTTGGCCTCGCTGGACAGGGCGGTCAGCGGTAAGGTGCATATTACCGCTGACTCATGGTCCAGCAGGCATGGACAGGGACGTTACCTTTCTTTCACGGCCCATTGGGTCACTCTTTTGGCAGCTGGGAAGGATTCAGGACAAGGTGCAGTAGTGTTGGAGGTTGTCCCACCGCCACGCCTCCAAAATGCTACTACTGGTTGTGACACACCTCTCTCCTCCACCCCCTCCTCTTCTTCTTCCTCCATGGCCTCTTCCTGTGGTTTGTCCTATGAACCAGCGGTGCTCCGTAGCCGTTCACGGGGCTACGCAAGTACGCAGGCAAAAAGATGCCATGCCGTGCTTGCGCTGGTGTGTTTGGGGGACAGAAGCCACACTGGGGCAGAGGTCCTGTCTGCTCTGCAGGGCCAGGCCGAGAGGTGGTTGACGCCACGCCAGCTTAAGCCAGGAATGGTGGTTTGCGACAATGGCACCAACCTCCTCTCCGCCCTCCGACAGGGACAACTGACCCATGTGCCCTGTGTGGCTCACGTCCTTAACCTGGTGGTGCAGCGGTTCTTGGGCAGGTACCCGGGCTTACAGGATGTCCTGAGGCAGGCCAGGAAAGTCTGTGTGCATTTCCGCAGATCTTATAATGCCAGTGCTCGCCTGGCTGAGCTGCAAAAGGAGTTGAACCTGCCCAAGAACCGCCTTATATGTGACATGCCCACCAGGTGGAACTCAACGTTGGCCATGCTGCAGCGGCTGCACACGCAGCAGAGGGCCATCAATGAGTACCTGTGCGACTACGGCACCAGGACAGGGTCAGGGGAGCTTGGTTTTTTTTCTCCACGCCAGTGGGGCATGATCAGGGATGCATGCACTGTCCTGGCACCATTTGAGGAGGCCACGAGGATGGTGAGCAGTGACAGTGCATGCATCAGTGACACTGTACCTCTTGTCCACCTGTTGGAGCACACGCTGCGTGGAATAATGGACAGGGCACTTGAGGCAGAACAGAGGCAGGAAGAGGAGGACTTCCTTGCCTCTCAAGGCCCCCTTTACCCAGACAGTGTTCCTTCTGTCCCACCCATCGCACAGGAAGAGGAGGAGGAGGAGGAGGAGGAGGAGGAGGATTGTGTCAGCATGGAGGTGGAGGCTGGCACTCAGCATCATCAGCAGCAGTCTTTTAGGGATGATTTACAGTCCCAAGAAACCAGTGGACTTGTACGTGGCTGGGAGGAGGTGGCTGCGGATCATGTCGTCCTTAGTGACCCAGAGGACTCCGGAGCGAATGCCTCAGCAAACCTACGCTGCATGGCCTCCCTGATCCTGCAAAGTCTGCGGAAGGATCCTCGTATTCTTCGGATCAAGGAGAGGGACCATTACTGGCTGGCCACTCTCCTTGATCCACGGTACAAGGGTAAGGTTGCGGACCTTATGTTACCGTCGCAGAGGGAGCAGAGGATGAGACAACTCCGGGAGGCCTTGCAGAAAGGTCTGTGCAACGCGTTCCCAGAGACTGGGAGGTTGCAAACTCCTGGTCCTGGACAACGAGTTGCTGAGGCTTCGGCCAGTCAAAGAAGGAGCGGTGGGGAAGGTGGCCGTCTGACCGATGCGTTCAGACAATTCTTTAGTCCGCAGCCCCAAAGTATGATTGGTTCCAGCAACCATCGCCAGCGTCTGATAAACATGGTGCAGGAATATCTAGGGGCAAGGTCAGACTTGGACACCTTCCCCACCGAAAATCCTCTGGCTTACTGGGTCTTGAGGATGGATCACTGGCCAGAGCTTGCACAGTATGCAATTGAGCTACTGGCCTGTCCTGCATCCAGCGTTCTTTCGGAACGCACATTCAGTGCTGCTGGAGGATTTGTCACGGATCACAGGGTGCGCCTGTCCACCGACTCGGTTGATCGACTGACTTTCATCAAGATGAACCAGTCTTGGATCACCACCAGCTACCACACACCTGATGCTGATATAACAGACTAATTGATTTTAAAATGTCACATCCCTTCAAGACTGATGCTGATGCTGAGTGCCTGTGCTGTTATGTTGACTGGCTATCCTCCTCCTCCGAGTCCTCAATGATACGATTGATGATGATAGCTTGGAAGATCATTTTTGTTTATGGGTGCCGCCACCAGTGCCTAACGCCCAATTTTTCAGCCCCTGTTTAACAGGGGCGTGTAATTACAATTTTTGAAGCAATACTTTGCAACAGGGCTCATTGCTGTGCTCCAAGTACAGTATCTGTGAGGAGTTGCAGTGTTGTGCCACCAGTGCCTAAGGCCCAATTTTTCAGCCCCTGTTTAACAGGGGCGTGTCATTACAATTTTTGAAGCAATACTTTGCAACAGGGCTCATTGCTGTGCTCCAAGTACAGTATCTGTGAGGGGTTGCAGTGTTGTGCCACCAGTGCCTAAGGCCCAATTTTTCAGCCCCTGTTCAACAGGGGCATGTAATTACAATTCTTGATCTAATAATTCACAGCAGGGCCCATTGCTGCACCCACCAAGAGTAACTGTCAGGGCTTACAGTGTTGTGGCACCAGCACCACCATCAAAGGCCCAATTTTTACTACCACTGTTCAACAATTATATGTAATTAAAATTCCTGATATAATAGTTGACAGCAGGGCGTTCCAGCACCAACCAAGAGTAACTGTGAGTGCTTACAGTGTTGTGCCAACACCAACAACTAAGGGGCCTATTTCTGCAGAGTATATACGGCAGGTCCCTACTTTCAAACATCCAACTTACAAACGACTCCTACTTGCAAACGCAAGAAGACAACAGGAAGTGAGAGGAAATCTACCACTAGGAAGGAAAATTCTCTCCTGTAAGAATAAATATGGGAGAAAGGTGTCTCCTCTGTACTGATGCTTTATCAGCAATCCTTGTTTCAAGAAAAACACCACATTTCAAAAACAGTTGTCATTGGGACGGAAAGTGAGGTGAAATGTTCTGAACAGGGGCACAGACAGCAAAACAAATGTTACAGGGGTGATAACCCTTACCTATGTTTTCCAAAAAGTTTAAAAATAGATTTTTGGGCTGGAGCTACACTTCAACAATGTACCTGTTCAAAATTACAAACAGATTCTACATAAGAACAAACCTACAGTCCCTGTCTTGTATGCACCGCCTGTATACGGCTGTTCAGAGTATATAGGGCCTTTTTTATTTTATGTGCGGGGTTCCCCTTAATATCCATACAAGACCCAAAGGGGCTGGTAATGGGCTGGGGTAGGGGGGGGGGGGTCATGGGGTAGCTATGCCATTTTTCTTAAAGAATTTCATCCATATTACCGGGACCAGACATTACATTAAAGCCGCAAGCAGTTTTAAATGGCTTTTTTTTCCTTTAGAAGTGTCATTTTGTGCAGGGACAGTTCTAAACACGGGAAACACGTGGCACTTCACAGGCATACTTTAGACACCCCCCAGGTACGATATTTAAAGGAATATTTGACTTTTTTTTTTCACTTTATGCATCATTAAAATGACTGCTCCCGAAAAACGACCGTTTTTAAAACTTCTTTTTGCATTGATACATGTCCCCTGGTGCAGAACCCGGGTTCCCAAACCCTTTTTAGGACAATAACATGCATAATAGTTGTTATAATTAGCACTTTAGAATTCGAACGTTCGCATCCATTGTATTTAATAGGGTTCTAATGTTCGTTCGAACTTCCGGTCCGTTCGCGGGTTCTGGTGCGAACCGAACCCGGGGGTGTTCGGCTCATCACTACAGCACGTCATAACCACATGGTTCCATTTGTATGGGGCAAGGTGGATGGAGGTAAGGAAGAGGCGAAATCGGCTGGCCATGATCCCAAACGCATTTTCCACCACCCTTCTGGCTCTGGCCAGCCGATAATTGAAAACCCTCCTCTCAGGGGTGAGGGTGCGTTGCGGGAATGGCCTCATCAAATGGGGTCCCAGGCCAAACGCCTCATCCGCCACAAACACAAAAGGTAGTCCCTCCACATTCTGCTCCGCTGGTGGCAAGGCCAGCAGATCCAAAAGGAGCCGTTCTCCAAACTCCGTCTGGGCAAAAACTCCTCCATCAGACATCCTGCCATTCTTGCCAACGTCCACATAGAGGAACTCGTAGGTGGCCGACACCACTGCCATCATCACGACGCTGTGGAACCCCTTATAATTATAATAAAAGGATCCCGAATGGGGTGGTGGGACGACCCGAACATGTTTGCCGACGATGGCTCCTCCACAGTTCGGAAAGTTCCATCGCTGGGCAAACTCGGAAGCCACATTCTGCCATTCATGTGGCGAAGAAGGGAACTGTGGAATTAAAGAAATAACAAATTAATACTTGGAGCCAGAAACATTGAAAGCTGATTTCATACACACATTCATGGCCAACATTGGTAGAAACTGTTCAAAACATAAAAAATTGGAAGCAAAAAGAAAAAACAAAAAAAAAATTATGGGGGGGGGGGGGGTAAGGGTTGAAGATGAGTTGGGAATATCACACATGAAGGCTGTAGCACTCTGTATTGAAGTTAACAAAAATGAAACATTCCTAGGCCAAATTTAGGGTGCGTTTTGGGTAAAGCACTACGATGGAACATATAATAAAAAACATGGAAATGACTAGGCAAGGTAGGTATGGCCCCAGGATAGCATGCTGGAGAGGTTAGGTAAGGCAAATTTACAGGTAGGCCTCAAACCCCAAACTTTAAATAATAAAACATGGGGAGAAAGGGGACATTCCCTGCAGCTAAGAATCATGTGAATTAGGGACTGCAAATAAAGCAAAATAAAAATATCCAAAAATAAATACCATACAATGTGAATTTTTGAAGAAGAACACTTACCTTAATATAGTCCTCCTGCAAAACTTGAAGGATGGCAGAACAAGTCTCTGGTATAATGATCCCCAGAGCCTGGGGGGATATGCCTGTGGAGAACTTAAGGTCCTGCAGGCTTCTCCCAGTAGCCAGGTATCGCAACGTGGCGATGAGCCTCTGCTCAGCACTGATGGCTTCCCGCATAACGGTGTCCTGCCTGGTAATATAGGGGGACACCAAAGCCAACAGCTGCTGAAATACGGGGTCAGACATCCTGAGAAAATTCCTGAAATCATCAGGATTATTCTCCCTGATCTCCCGCAACAAAGGCATGTGACAGAATTGGTGCCGCTGGAGCAACCAATTCTTGGTCCATGAACTCCTCCTGACCCTGCTCATGGCATGGAGTCGGGATACAGCATGAACCCCTGCACCAACTACAGCACGAACTCTACGACGAGTACGTAGCCGCAACATGGCTAGATAACGGTCGGCTGAACAGAACGAACTAGAAGAACGCACGGAAGAACAGCAAGGCCTATGAAGAACAAGCTGAAAAACACGAACGTGCAGAGCAGGCCGCACTGAATAAACAGATACGAACTGACTACAAGCAGTGCTAAACAGATACGAACAGGCGCAATCTGAACTCCCGAAAACGATCTTCAAAGCACGAAGACTGAAAAGTGTGAATCGTCTCTCACCAAACTTTTACTAACACGCGGAAACACGGAATTAGCAAAAGCGTCCCAAAGGGTGGCGTCATTCGTACGGAACTTCCCCTTTATAGTGCCGTTGTACGTGTTGAACGTCACTGCGCTTTGCTTGATCGTTTTTTTTAATGATGGTGTGTACGCAAGGCAGGCTTGAGAGGAAACATGAAAAAAAACGAGGAGAAAAACGTCGGTTTAAAAAATGACATTAAAAACGATCGTGTGTACGGGGCATGAGTCTTATTCCTGTGTCTGTGATCGGAGCAGCAAAGGAAGTCATTCTCGTGGTGGAAGGAACCGGAATCCACGGGGCACTTGAGGTCATCCCGACTGTCTGCTGCTCCATTGCGCACTGACCAATTTGCGCCGGAATCTCCACATGTGTCCTTCCACATGGCCAGACTCCTCCCATACTCTGCACTTGTTCGCGGGCTTTCTCTTCTCCCCGCCCATGAACTGCGCAGCTATGGTGTGCCTCGTGGCACGCTGTCCAACATGGCCGACCTACTCGGAACTCCTCTGGGCAGCAAAGTTCAAATGTAGACATTCTCAGCTCCATCTGTATAACACACATCCCGGACGACGCCCCCACATGTAGCGGCCTAACCCCTCTCACCCCTTCTCGGCTTGTTGTCTGGTCTAAGGGATCAGGGAGGAGGGGTGCGGTACACAACGGCCTATGTCCTCTAATGTGTAGAGGTGAAAGCCAACACCTGTTTACCTTCGGGTCGTGTGCATAACCCAGAGCCAAGTCCGTTCTATAGATGACCCCCCTTTGCTCCCAGTAACTGGAGTTCCACACCACTGAAAAGGTCCAACTCTTATTTATTCTCTGACAGCAATAAATCGTCCTTTAACAGCAGACAGGTTGTGACCCAAAGAACAGTTCAGTATAAGTGGGGAGTAGGTCAAGGCACAATCCTCAAATAGAACTAACCATTGTAGTGTCACCAACGGTTATGGCGCACAGCTGCTGCCACCGACCATGTAGAACAGGAACAGAATTACCTTCGCTAAGTGCAGCCCCTGTCAGAGGGAATACATCCTTCCAAGAGAGTTACCAAAGGCCCCGCTGTCACCGGCAAATGCTGCACCGGACTGTTCGGAGAGGTTATGCTCCCTGGCCTCCTCGTCTCAGATTCGGGTGCCCAATACCTTAGGGCCCCTCGGACTCTTCCACCCCTGCGGAACCCAGTCGAAGGTACTGGGCCCCGGGCCTCCTCCGTAGTACCTCACCCAAGGCTGAAGGTGCCTGGGATGGACTCCATCTCCCGCTCCGGCCAGGTCAAGAGCACCTGGGCCCGGAACTCCGGAACACCGGCACCCAGGCTGAAGGTGACTGGGCGCGGCTGTGACCTCCGACTCTGAACCTCGTGTTGAGGGCGTCTCTCCCCTTCATCTCCTCTCCCGACAGGCACAGCGGGTTCCCCGCCCCGCTGCACGGCTGCCGAAACAGGACAAAAAGGGCACAGCGCTGCAGTGATGGCTCAACCCCGGCCCAGGGCGACAGCGCCACCCACAGGCCACAGGGAACTGCACATCACTGGAGTCCCCCACGAATAAAAAGGGTCCCAAATTCCCTAACAATCAGTGCATCTGGGTCATACTACCACCCAGATGTTCCCTCTAAATTTAAATACCCGCTACATACATATGAATGCCGCCACTATTTACACATGAATGCTCCCATTATTTACATATGAATGCTGGTTATTTACATGTAAACACAGGGCCTGCAGGTGAGTCATCTGTATACAACAATAGGGCAGAGCTGGGCAGCATTAGTAACAGCACTTTACACTGAGATATCAGGACACAGCAAAGGACTAAAACTTCAAGGGACAAGGGAATTTAAACTGGGATAGTTGGCAAGTATGAGGCGGCTGCTTTGGGCCCCACAACAATGACAGGGCCCAGGGCAGCTGCCCCTTTTGCCCTGCCTTAAAAACGGCCCTGGCCTACACTGCCAAGCAATTTTCTTTGTGCACCTATCAAGTACACCTAACAAATGTACTTTTGGTCAGTCCACGAGGAGATAGGATAGCAGACAACTCCAGGGGTTTGTACATTGAGTTACACTCTAAAGTGCCTTGGGGACCTTGAACCAGGCAAATTATTTTATGCAAAAACTGACTTAAAGAGTAGAGAACTCTTGTCAGTTTATTTATTTTTTTGCTGTCTTTGTACCATATGTGAAATTTCTTTATTTTTCTGTCCCAGAGACGCAAAAAAAAGTTAGCAGAAATATCCCAAAGAGAGGGTAATTTCCCTCTTAAGCCTCGTACACAAGGTACGATTGTTGGCCAACCGAGCGTCTGATTTTTGGCAAAAGGGCGTGTGCCAGGATCTTGTCTTGCATACTAACGTTACACAATTGTCGTGCCACAAACATGAACGTAGTGACGTACTACGATGAATTTCAGCTCTTGAGCACCACCCTTTGGGCCCCTTCTGCTAATTTTGTGTTTGGTGAGCATTGATTCAGAGCATGCGTATTTGTACTTTCGACTTTTGTGTGACAGATTTGTGTACTGACCATACAAAAATCGGACGTCAAACCATTGTCCGCCAAAAATGTACTAGCCTGTCATCCAACATTTGTTGGCCAAAAGTTGGACAACAATTGTCAAAAGGAGCGTACTAACGGTCAGATTTTAGGACAACAGTCTGTCAACAGACAATCCCCTGCCAACAATCTTACCGTGTGTACGAGGCTTTAAGGCCCGTACACACGATCCAATTTTATGGCCATAATTGTCTGATGGACCTGTTGTGTCGGATAATCCGACCGTGTGTATGCTCCATCAGACAATTGTTGGCTGAATTAACGACAACAAATGTTGGCTGTTCATGCTCACTAACTGTTGGGCAATAAATCTGTTATGTCGGTTTATCCGATAGTGTGTACGCAAGTCCGTCCAACTAAAATCCAAAGTACAAACACGCATGCTTCGAACCAATGCTAAACATCAGACAACAATAGCAGAAGTTACCAAAAGGGTGACGGTAAAGAGCTGAAAAACCACGTGATTTGGTGAATGTTGGCTGAAAATGTTGTGCCGTCTGTATGCAGAAAAAGTTCACGGCCAGCGCCCTTCAGACCAAAATCCACGGAAAAGTCGGATGGAAGTCTTTATTTCTCTCTCCCTCCCTCCATTTCTCTCTTTCTTTTTCCTTTTCTTTCCCTCTCCCTCAACTCCTCTTTTTTCTTTATTTCCTTCTTTCCTTCTCTCCCTCCATCTTTCTTTCTCTCTCCCTCCGTTCCTTCTTTCCTTCTCTCCCTTCATCTTTCTTTCCCTCTCCCTCTATTCCTTCTTTCCTTATCTCCCTCCATCTTTATTTCTTACTCTCTCCCTCTGTTCCTTCTTTTTTTTTTCTTTCTTTCCTTTTTTGCTTTTCTCCCTCCATCTTTCTTTCTTTCTCTCTCCCTCTGTTCCTTCTTTCTTTTTTTTCTTATTTCCTTCTCTCCCTCCATTTTTCTTTCTCTCTCCCTCCGTTCCTTCTTTCTTTCGTTCCTTCTCTCCCTCCATCTTTCTTTCTCTCTCCCTCCCTCCGTTCCTTCTTTCTTTCTTTCCTTCTCCCCCTCCATCTTTCTTTCTCTCTCCCTCCCTCCGTTCCTTCTTTCTTTCTTTCCTTCTCCCCCTCCATCTTTCTTTCTCTCTACCTCCGTTCCTTGTTTCCTTCTCTCCCTCCATCTTTCTTTCTCTCTACCTCAGTTCCTTCTTTCTTTCCTTCTCTTTTCCTATCCTTCTCTCTCTTTCTTTCTCTCTCCCTCCCTCCCCCCTCTCCCTCCATCCCTCTTTCTAATTTTCTTTCTTTCTCTCTCCCTCCATTTCTTTCTTTCTTGTAATCTCAGACTGTATTTACCACACCACCTTTAAACCACACCCAATATTTCTTTGCACGCCACATTTTTTGCTCTGACTAGACCATGCCTACAAATTATTGCTCCGCCCCCTAATTAAAATAATACTCTGCCAATTTTTTGGGAGATTGTTGCCAACTATGCACACACCCATGTTGAGAGGACAACGGCCTCTTCCCCACAACTCTGCTTGGTGGTTATTGAAGTCTGTAGGCAGGGAATTTATTATAATCGCTAAAGCCACCTTTACTAATGTAGCGGGTATGTGCTTTTCTGTTTGAATCTGGTGGGGAAACTGTGATGTATGGTTCCCTGGGGCCCACCGGGTGGCGCTGTCACTTTGGGCCAGGGGTTGAGCCATCATTACAGTGTCGTACCTCTTTTTGGCCTCTCAGCAGTTGTATGGTGGGGCGGGGAACCCGCCGTGCTTGCTGGGAGAGGGTATAAAGGGGCAGCCATTTTTGGTGGCAGGAGTCGAGTCCCGGGCACCTTCAGCCTGAGGGTGGTGGTTCGTGTCGGTCCTCTAGGCGGCCTAGGCCTGGAGGACGTTCGGAGGTCGTGTTCTATCCCAGGCACCTTTAGCCTGGGGTGAGGTACTTGGATGGAGATCCGGGACTGAGGGTCCTGGATTAAGGCTCCGCGAGGGAGGGACTTCCTAGGGGACCCCGGGAGTGGGTACCCGAATCCAGTGGCGTTAGGGACCGGAGGGTGTACTTACCTGAAGACCTGGTGCAGAAAATTTCCAGTGACGGGTGAGCCTCCGGAGACCGCTGGGAGGGATGTCTTCCTCGATTGGGAGCAGAAATCTACTTCTGGGAAGGAAGTAGGAGAGTTCATTGTGCCTGGGCCTACTCGCATCCACACCCCCTTGTCTGTTCTGTTCGTTGAGGGAGTCCAACTGATTGTGTTCACTTTTACATTAAGAAGAATAAAGGAGTGTTGGACTTTAGTGGTGTGGGGCTCATTTACTGGCAGACACTGTTTAAGAAACCAGGAGGAGGCTCCAGATGCAGAACACCGACCCGAAGGTAAAAGAGAATTGTCTCCCACTACACACACACACCTGCAGTGGGAACTTGGCATGGTGACCCCGCACTCTCTCCTCAGAGGTACCCCTAGACAAAAGCCAGAGCCAGAAGAATTGCTAGAAAAGAGGAGAGAGAGGAGGCCGCTACACTAATAAAAATCCCTGCTCAATCACACAAAAAGGAAAGTTTAAATAAAGACAAAGATGGTTTTTGAGAAGTGCTTTCATAAATGTAGTGCTACCACTGTGAGAGAGTAGAATGGGTTCTTTGTTCTTTGCCTTGACCTTCTTAAACTACAACTTCCAGGATTCTCAGTGCTCTGCATAGAAGTCTATGGGCTTGCTTGGCTTTAGCTCCCCCCTGCTGGCTGGAGGAGAATGGTGCAGCATACAATTAGTATCGTAGTAGAGGGAGAGAAGAAAATAAATGCAATGTCTCCTTCTCCATATTGCTGTAGCCCAGCACCCAGGATGTACATCCATTGTCAATCACGTCATCCAGTGATGTAGATCCACGTCAACCAATCACTGATGCATCTGCATCTTAATCGCAGGCTGGAAGGCCTCTCAACATTCCAATTTAAACCTATGTGTTTCGATGGTCACAAAACAAACTATAGCAAAAGCTTGGTTATCCAACTCCCTCTCAATGACCAAAGTTAAAAACAGACTTCACTGGACATTTACTAGTGAAAAGTTAACAGTGAAACTCATGGACACTATTTCTAAAGTCAGAATGACATGGGACCTATGGGCCACCCACTTCCTGCCAACAGGTTTTAACCATTGCCTAATAGACCTGTGATTCTCATGCATAGCCAAATAGCATGGCCTATGACAATTAACAAGGTTCCAAAGCTCTCACCCCCTCCATACCCTTTCACTTGGTTTCCCGTCTTAACCCTGTTTTTCTACAGGTGAGCTAATTTAGGTTCTTCTTACATCCAGTTCAACAATTGAGACCATTGGGGTTGATTCACTAAAGGCAAATAGGCTGTTCACTTTGAAAGGGAAGTTGCACTCTGCAAGGGAATTTGACCCAGAGCTTAGTGAATGAGGTGAAGCTCTGCTTACTGCCATCATCCAATCAAAGTGAGCACGCCCCTAAGTGAAAATATTCAACTTGGGCCAAAGTGTCAATATTTTGTGTGGCCACCATTTTTTTCCAGCACTGCCTTAACCCTCTTGAGCATGGAGTTCACCAGAGCTTCACAGATTGCCACTGGAGTCCTCTTCCCCTCCTCCATGGCGACATCACGGAGCTGGTGGATGTTAGAGACCTTGCGCTCCTCCACCTTCCCTTTGAGGATTCCCCACAGATTCTTAATAGGGTTTAGGTCTAGAGACATGCTTGGCCAGTCCATCAGCTTTACCCACAGCTTCTTTAGCAAGGCAGTGGTAGTCTTGGAGGTGTGTGTTGGGGTCGTTATGTTGGAATACTGCCCTGCGGCCCAGTCTCCGAAGGGAGGGGATCATGCTCTGCTTCAGTATGTCACAGTACATGTTGGCATTCATGGTTCCCTCAATGAACTGTAGCCCCCCAGTGCCGGCAGCACTCATGCAGCCCCAGACCATGACACTCCCACCACCATGCTTGACTGTAGGCAAGACACACTTGTCTTTGTACTCCTCAACTGGTGAAACCTGTCCTGTTAAACCACTGTATGGTCTTGGCCACCGTGCTGCAGCTCAGTTTCAGGGTCGTGGCAATCTTCTTATAGCCTAGGCCATATTTATGTAGAGCAATAATAATTTTTTTCAGATCCTCAGAGAGTTCTTTGCCATGAGGTGCCATATTGAACTTCCAGGGACTAGTATGAGAAAGTGAGAGCGATAACACCAAATTTAACATACTTGCTTCCCATTCAGACCTGAGACATTGTAACACTAATTAGTCACATCACACCGGGGAGGGAAAATGGCTAATTGGGCCCAATTTGGACATTTTCATTTAGGGGTGTACTCACTTTTGTTGCTAGCGGTTTATACATAAATAAATGTTGAGTTATTTTGGGGGGCACATCAAATTTACACTGTTATACAAGCTGTACACTCCCTACTTTACATTGTAGCAAAGTGTCATTTCTTCAGTGTTGTCACATGAAAAGATATAATAAAATATTTACAAAAATGTGAGGGGTGTACTCACTTTTTTGAGATACTGCAAAAGAAAAAAAAAGGCAATTGTGCTACACATGTTACATGTCACTGCACACGCCAGAGTAAGATCGATAATTTTAGCGCCAGAGCTCATGGGTGACGCTAAACCGATGACCTGTAGGGGCTTTTAAAGCATTACCTATGAAAAATATAGGTGTAGCGATACCTCCAACTAAGGAGGCCGCAGAATTAGATTTGGGCCCTGAGTGCAGCTCCACCAACCCCCGGCAATAGGCTCTACCCCCTTCTGGCACAGCTAGTACTAACAATCAATGATATGTCCTATGCAATAGAATAACTAAGCAAGGACACAGTAATGAATTGTAATAGGTAAAGTGTTTTACTCATTAATTCTCAATATGGATAAAGGGGTAACAGTAATCACAGTTCCAGAGAATCACTCCTAAGGGCAGCGTCCTGCCACTCTAACACACTATATAGTAACACACGCTACAGGTGCGCCATACGGGCGACCATTAACTAAGTGCCCTATGGCGCAGTAATCAAACACGCTAGAATCCCCACCAGGCCTGGTTCTAATATTTAACTTAGTCCTTCTTTCTTCACCGGCAGGTCTGTAATGGTGGTGCACTTTAAACAGAGTATAACTTTGTAATCCAAGGGGTATGAAAATAACTTGTAGGCCACGGCAGTCTATAGGCCTATATACAGCAACAGTATCTTAGCTGGGCTTACGCCCTCTCACCCGCCGGACTACGGATCCAGTCCGGGAAACCTCCACCGGTCGTGTCACACACACTCGATCTCTCCAACGATCGGGCCCCCGATCCGACAAGGCTGTAGCTCACAAAGTCAGATGCCACCCAGGCTCGCAGAGGGGAGGGTGGAAGGCTCTTTGGTGCAGAGCAAGGCCTCAGGCTTCAGGCCTTGCACTCCGACACATCCGCACAGGAGGATCCGTCTGCGAAGTCTCGTGTCCCCAAAGAGGCCGAGCCCGGCCTCGCCTCCTCCTTTTATAACCCCTCCCATGAGTCTCTGCAGTGGAGCATCACAAGAATGGGGTTATGGGTAATGTAGTTTCTTCCCAATATAGGGGAATACCCCGCTACACACTCCCCCCACTTAAACTCTTTGGTCCCCAAAGATAAATTTTAGCAACAACTATATACAACATTGGACAATTCTGAAAACGATGTTGGGATAGGGGATTCCCACCATAACTGAGGGGTTGAATTCCCTTGCCCACAGGTCACATTATCATGGGTGGCCTGCCTAACTGTGCCAGAGAGTGAGCTGGGGTTGCCCTCCACCAAATGGACAGTGGAGGGATCCGGAATCTCAGCATTTCTCCTAGCAGTGACCACAGAGTCTTCCGAACTGTTCCCCATCTGGGGGTAGGTCAGCTTCTTAGGAGGTCGAATGACTCTTCAAGCTCTTTGCTCTCCTGGAATCTCTGGCTCTGGTGCCACAGGCTCCTCTTCCTCGGAGCAACTATCATGGGCATCTTCCCAGTAATCTGCTGAAGGACTGAAAGGGATGAATTCTGTAGCCTCTGGGTTCAGTGTTTCATCTGTGGTATCTTGGGTGACTGGAAGATCTATGATAGAAGTTCCTGGAGTTGGGGAAGACCACAGCCAATCAAGCTCTCCTTCTTCATCTCCACCAAGTTGGGAGGCTTCTCCATTTCCAGCTCGGGAGGTCTGTGACCGAGTGTGCGGCCTAGGAGTATCCAAGATAGAGGCCGGTGCAGGGGAGTCTCCCACGGAAGGTATTCTAACTGCCTCCGCAAGTGGGAGCAGGTGGTTTTGATGCCATGTCTTCAGTGGGCCTACCTTTCCCTCTGGCTTCACCTTGTAGACAGGTAGGCCCGGCAACTTCCTGCAGATGACATAGGGTTCAGATCTCCATCTGTCTGCAAGTTTGTGCTTTCCGGGGACTCCCAGATTGTGCAACAGTACTCGATCCCCGGGCTGTAGGTCTTGTACCCGGACCTTCAAGTCGTAATTTCTTTTATTCCGAGCTCCCCTTTGATCTGAGGCCGCTTGAGCTTGTTCATATGCTACTTTCAGGCTGTGTCTGAGCCTGTCCACATATCCTTTGTGGGAGGTGACTGAGGAATGGTCCAGTGAGGTGCCAAAAGCCAGGTCCACCGGTAGTCTCGCTTCTCTCCCAAACATGAGTCGATATGGGGAATAGCCTGTAGCATCACTGATGGTGCAGTTGTAAGCATGTACTATGGCTGCTATGTGTTTGCTCCAATGTTGCTTTTTCTCGCTTTCCAGAGTCCCCAACATGTTGAGCAAGGTTCGGTTGAACCTTTCCGGCTGAGCATCTCTCTGAGGATGGTAAGGTGTAGTTCGAGTCTTCTTAATTCCCAACGAATCCAAGAGCTTCCGGATCAGCTTACTCTCGAAGTCCCTCCCTTGGTCTGAATGGAGTCTCTGTGGCAGCCCATAATGGACAAAATACTTCTCCATAAGTACCTTGGCCACGGTGGAGGCCTTCTGATCTTTGGTGGGGAAGGCCTGGGCATATCGGGTGAAATGGTCGGTTATCACCAGAACATTTCCTAGTCCACTCAGGTCGGGTTCGAGGCAGAGAAAATCAATGCACACCAGGTCCATGGGCCCTTGGCTCTGTAGATGGCCCATTGGGGCAGCTTGATGAGGCAAAGTCTTCCTCTGGATGCATCGCGCACATGAGTGGCAGTACTCCTCTACCTCTGCCCTCATGCAGGGCCAATAGAACCGACTTCTGACAAGTTGAAAGGTCCTTTCAGCCCCTAGGTGGCCATGATTGTCATGCAAGGCCATCAGAACAGTCTCCCGATGTTTCTCTGGGAGGAACATCTGCCACTTATCTTCTGAGTCATCAGAGGGGCCCCTTCGGTAGACCACTCCCTGATGTAACTGCAACCTATCCCACTCCTTCCTCAGTAGGCGAGCTTCTTTTGAAGGTTGACGCATGAGTATGTTTGGATCCTGATTTTTCAAGGCCTCCAGGACCAATCTCCCCATGGGGTCTTCCAATTGGTCACACCTCAATTCCTTCTTGGACAGTCTTGGTAGGTTGTCCTCTTCCAATTGAGCTACTCCACAGTAGTGTTTGGGGACTCCCACCGTGGTAACTCCTATTTCCTCTGCTCTGGAGCATCCTCGGGCTTGGAATGCAGATCCTTGACAAAGGGCCTGCACCCCGTCCGGTGCCACTTGGGTCCAATCTTCTATTTCAATGGTCGGGGAATGAGATCTTCTGGACAGGGCGTCTGCGTCTCGATTCCCCACTCCTGGTCTATACTTAAGGCTGAAGTTGAATCCAGACAGTGTGGACAGCCACCTGTGTCCAGTGGCATCCAACTTGGCCGTGGTGAACAGGTAGGTAAGGGGGTTGTTGTCGGTCTTCACAGTGAACTCTGCTCCATACAGGTAGTCTTTGAGCTTGTCTACTACCGCCCACTTGAGGGCCAGGAACTCCAGCTTGTGAGTGGGGTAGTTCTTCTCAGAGGGGGTCAGGCTCCTACTCACATAGGCAACAGGCCGCAATTGCCCCTCATGTTCTTGGTAAAGTACTCCTCCCAGACCGTCATGACTAGCATCCACGTGCAGTTCATAGGGTTTGGTTGGGTCTGCATAGGCCAAGACTGGTGCAGTGGTCAGGCTCCTCTTCAATTCCTGGAAAGCCTCTTCACACTTCTGATTCCACTGATCTCTGATGGACTCTCCTGGCCTCCTGGGCCCCGATCCATCCTCCTCTCCTTCAGTCTTGAGCAACTCATTCAATGGTCTAGCAATTCGGGCAAATCCCTCCACAAACCTCCTGTAGTAGGAGCAGAAGCCCAAGAAGGATCTGAGTTCTGTTACTGTGGTGGGCTGTGGCCAGGAGGTAACTGCCTCCAATTTCTCAGGGTCTGTGGCCACCCCTTCTTCAGATACTATGTGCCCCAGATAGTTCACAGAAGACTGGTAGAACCGACACTTCTCAGGCGAAAGCTTAAGTCCTTCCTCACTGAGTCTTCTCAACACTTTCTCCAGCCTCTCTTCATGTTCCTCCAAGGTTCTCCCAAAGACAATGACATCGTCTAGGTATACAAGGACTTCGATCAAGTTCATGTCCCCTACTGTCTTCTCCATGAGGCGTTGGAAAGTAGCTGGGGCTCCAGACAGACCTTGGGGCATCCGGTCGAATTCAAAGAACCCCACTGGGGTTATGAAAGCTGTCTTCTCCTTGTCTGCTGGGTGCATCGGAATCTGATAGTACCCACTCTTGAGATCCATAACGCTGAACCATTTGGCTCCAGACAAGCTCTGTAGGGCATCCTCTATCCTCGGAGTGGTGTATTGGTCAGGTATGGTTCTCCTGTTGAGAGTCCTGTAGTCTATACAGAGCCTCAATGATCCATTCTTCTTTCGGACCACCACTATGGGAGAGGCATAGGGGCTTCTGGACTCCCGTATCACACCAGTCCTCTTGAGTTCTGCAAGTTGTTCCCTCAGATCCTCCAGATCTGCTAGCGGGACCCGCCTGACCCTCTCTCGGAAGGGCTTATCTTCCTGGAGGCGGATCCGATGGGTGGCACTCCTTGCACACCCCACATCAAACTCATCCTTAGAGAAGATCTTCTCCCATCTATTCAACTGGGCCTTGGCTCTCTCTTTCCAAGCCCTGGACAGATTCGGGTTTTCCATGGTCAGCTTCTCCCAAACATCCCCTTCTTCACCTGTCCTCTTCACTTCTGACAGGGTAACAGGGGCCGCCGGGCTCACCTGGCCTAGCAACATTCTGGCTGGGATGTCCATGGAATCTTTGGTAGTATTCCTAACACTCACTGGAACTCTATAATGGGCCTTCTTCAGGACCTTCAGCGGAATCACTTCTGGTATCACCTCCAGGCCTGAGGACTCACCCCTTGGGTCTGACTCCAGCATGACAAAGGGACCAGGCTGCTCCCAAGTAAGCTTCACAGTGGCCCTGAGACAGGTTACTTCACCGGGCTGCAACACTACCCCTTCTCTTCCAAGTCTCCACACCTTCCCTATCTCCTCTCCAGGGGTCTCCCGCTCTTGGACCAGCCGTTGGTAGGCTGTCTTCAGCATGGGATGGATCTTGGTAGCTGCTTGTCTTTCTTCTGTCACGAGAGGGGTCAGGAGTCTTCGGACCAGGTCCGTGTTTGTCCCTATTATAAGGGAATTCTTGTTGGCTCCAGGCGGCCTAGGACACACAACTGCCAGGGTGTCAAACACTTCGGCCTTCCCAGCCACGGATGGGTCAAAGGTCATTTGGATGGGAAGGTAGCCGTCGTAATGGAAACTCTGGGTTCCAATTCCCCATATTTCCAGCTCCTCTATCTTCTGGATAGGCAGATGACTCAGGTGCCTGTCGTAAAAGTCCCGGTATAGTAAGGTCACTTGTGCCCCGGTATCCAGGAGGCCCCTGGTGTAGACTCCCTCCACTTGAATGGGCACTATAGGGGATGGGCCTACCAGCTTCTCTGGATATGGTCCGGCAGGAGCCGCCATATTTCAGACCTTTTCCCTTTGGACTCTCTCTTGTCCTATTCTCTTTGGACTTGAACCTTTCTTGAGCCTGGTATGCACTGACTTCCCTCCTTTTAATGGGTGTAGGAACCCGCTGAGGCGTACTATTATTTTTCTTGGGTGGGCACCCCCTTTGGGGGGTGCCGTGCCTCTCCTGAGGGGTCTCCCCCCTTCTTCTTGGAGTATAGCTTTGTTGAGGGGTATTGCGTTTCCCCTTTGGTGTTCTATCTCTCTTTTTGTTTTTCTTCGCATTCAGCTTGGAGTTTACTGAAGATGGTGGGCACCCGGTTGACTCCTTCACCGGGGCCCTCTGGAGTTTCCCGCCGGCTTGCGGTTGTCTGGTCTCTTCTTCTTCGGACTAGAACATGTGGCTGCAATGTGGCCAACTCCCCCACAGTTGAAGCAGACTATATCTCCCCATTCTTGTAAAGGTTCGGGTGCTGAGGCAATCGGGAACAATTCCTTCCTTGGACTTTCCTTCTTCTTGGGACACTCTGTGTCTTTTGCTATCAGAGAGGTCAATATCTCTAACACCTTGGACATCTGAGTTTTTAGGGTGTCTATCTCCGCCTCTCTTTCAGGGGTCATTACTGGATTGACCAGCACCTGTGCGGGTACAACAATTGTCTTATCCTTCTGCTGTTCCTGTTGCAGCGCCTCCTCATCTCTGATAATTTTTATTAAATCAGCATAAGTCAGCAACATTCCTCCTCCCAAGGTTTTCAGGTGCAGCCAGACTGGATCGGAGCGTAGCGCTCCCTTTAAGACTTGCTTCATTCTTGCCGCATCGGCATCTTGGGGCTTCATCCCTTTCTTTAACACAATTTTGCACAGCAGCCTGTTTAGCCTTCTGACATACTCGGAAAGTTTCTCCTCCGGTTTTTGGAAAGTGTGTTCAAACTGGTAGACCGTCTCTGTCACCTTGTCTAATTGACCAAACTCTTCCTGCAGCATAGCTAGACAATCCTGCGCCGTGCACCCTGCATTCCCAAACCGGAAACTTTTCACTGCTTCTGCTGCTGCACCTTTAAGGCTTTCTAACACTCGCTGCCTCTTCTGTGCCTCCGGCACCTCCCATGCCTCCACCGCCTGTAATGCCTGTTCCACCCAAGTACAGGGACAGGGAGCTTCCCTGAGAATATTTTTAGTCTCCGGTAGCTAGTTTCCACATGCACCGTACTTGTCTTCTGACATTTGGCTAGCAAATCCCCTATTGCATTTATCAGTTCTGGTGATATAGCAGTGGCCGATGCAGGTGCCACCGGGGGTGTCGCCCTGTCTTCTCTTTCAGGTGTAGTTCGGGCCGCAGCCTGTGGCGATCCCGTAGGGGATGGTTCCCTTTCTACAGTTATTGCGTGCGCCAGCCTAAATGTTCTGTTGTCTGGCGTCCACAGACACTTGTGCTTACAGGCCTCTGGCATCCCGTCCCAATATTCCACTAATGCGTATTGATATGAGATGTTTGGGTCTGTCTTCATGTCTATCACCCACGGTGTGTGATCTGGGGACACTGAACTCATCAGTTCCTCTACCGTCTCACTTGACCATTTCTTGCCAGGGAGACTAATGGCTATCGACTGTTTTGGCTCTGTATTAGCAGCTTTGCACCACTCTTCTACCGCTCTTGGATCCATGGGGTCCATGCCGGCACTTCTGGCGTTCGCTTGCTGCATCAGGATCCTGGACGAGCCCCCACGTGTAGCGATACCTCCAACTAAGGAGGCCGCAGAATTAGATTTGGGCCCTGAGTGCAGCTCCGCCAACCCCCGGCAATAGGCTCTACCCCCTTCTGGCACAGCTAGTACTAACAATCAATGATATGTCCTATGCAATAGAATAACTAAGCAAGGACACAGTAATGAATTGTAATAGGTAAAGTGTTTTACTCATTAATTCTCAATATGGATAAAGGGGTAACAGTAATCACAGTTCCAGAGAATCACTCCTAAGGGCAGCGTCCTGCCACTCTAACACACTATATAGTAACACACGCTACAGGTGCGCCATACGGGCGACCATTAACTAAGTGCCCTATGGCGCAGTAATCAAACACGCTAGAATCCCCACCAGGCCTGGTTCTAATATTTAACTTAGTCCTTCTTTCTTCACCGGCAGGTCTGTAATGGTGGTGCACTTTAAACAGAGTATAACTTTGTAATCCAAGGGGTATGAAAATAACTTGTAGGCCACGGCAGTCTATAGGCCTATATACAGCAACAGTATCTTAGCTGGGCTTACGCCCTCTCACCCGCCGGACTACGGATCCAGTCCGGGAAACCTCCACCGGTCGTGTCACACACACTCGATCTCTCCAACGATCGGGCCCCCGATCCGACAAGGCTGTAGCTCACAAAGTCAGATGCCACCCAGGCTCGCAGAGGGGAGGGTGGAAGGCTCTTTGGTGCAGAGCAAGGCCTCAGGCTTCAGGCCTTGCACTCCGACACATCCGCACAGGAGGATCCGTCTGCGAAGTCTTGTGTCCCCAAAGAGGCCGAGCCCGGCCTCGCCTCCTCCTTTTATAACCCCTCCCATGAGTCTCTGCGGTGGAGCATCACAAGAATGGGGTTATGGGTAATGTAATTTCTTCCCAATATAGGGGAATACCCCGCTACATAGGGTATTGATGTTTTTTCGCTGTTTAACGGGTACATGCAATTTTAATGCTTGACATGTTGAGTAACTATTTACTTGGTGCAACTTTACTGAAATTTAGCATTTTATAAACCGCTGTGCTAATATCACGCGACATAAAAATTTGGAACTACCCCAAATGTATTCTCTAGGCAGTGTCTGTTTTCAGAACATATATAATGGTTGGGGGTTTTAAGTAATCTTCAGGACTAAAATTATTTTTTAATCATGTAAACCAAAAATTTGACTTAAGTGGTTAAGTGGATGTAAAAACTGACGAAAAACTGATGTAAAAACTGATGAAAAACTGATGTAAAAACTGATGAAAAACTGATGTAAAAACTGATGTAAAAACTGATGTAAAAACTGATGAAAGACTGATGTAAACTAATCAGTTTTTTCTTTGAAAAACTTGACTAAACTGATAAAGCAAACTGAAGGCATGTGTGAAAGGGACCTAACTGACACTTTTGACAATTTTTTTGGGACCAGTGACAATATTTAAGTGATCAGTACTAAAAATATGCACTGTCACTGTACTAATGGCATTGTCTGGCATTGTCTGCTTTGCAGGAAAACAGGATCAATGCCTTCCTTACTGACAGATTTGCGATCTCCCTTGTTTACATAAGCAGATCGCCGTTCTGCCTGTGTACAGAATGATCAGCGGGTGCCGGCAGTCCGTGATGATTTGAGGAGCCATGTCATTTTCTGGTGTTAGTCCACTGTGTTTTATCAAGTCCAATGTCAGCGCAGCCGTCTACCAGAATATTCTAGAGCACTTCATGCTTCCCTCTGCTGACCAGCTTCATGGAGATGCTGATTTCATTTTCCAGTAGGACTTGGCACCTCCCCACACTTCCAAAAGTACCAATACCTGGTTTAATGATCACGGTATCACTGTGCTTGATTGGCCAGCAAATTTGCCTGACCTAAACCCCATAGAGAATCTGCTGGGTAATGTCAAGAGGAAGATGAGAGACACCAGACCCAAGAATGCAGAAGAGCTGAAAGCTGCTATCAAAGCAATCTGGTCTTCCATAACACCTCAGCAGTGCCACAGGCTGATCGCCTCCATGCCACACCGCATTGATGCAGTAATTCATGCAAAAGGAGCCCCAGACAATATTGAGTGCATAAAATACTTTACATAGACATACTTTTCAGTAAGCCAACATTTCTGTAATAAAAATATTTTTTTATTGTTTTTTTTGTAATATTCAAATTGTCTGAGATACAGAATTTCGGGTTTTCACTAGCTGTAAACCATAATCATCAAAATTAAAAGAAAGAAATGCTTGAAATATATCACTCTGTGTGTAATGATTCTATATACTGTATATACTCGAGTATAAGCCGACTTTTTCAGCACATATTTTATGCTGCAAAAGGCCCCCCTCGGCATATATTTGAGTCTCCCGCTGTGTTAACTGTAGTCGGCGGTCGTTGCAGGGTGTACTGAGCATGCGCGAGCACGTCCACAAGAACGTCTTTCTTTGTGTGTGATGGGGGATTATCGTGCGTTAAACGAAGGACGTGCTCGCGCATGTGCAGTGCACCCGGTTGGAAAAGTTGGAACTTTTGACAGAACACCTGCAACAAGGTACGGTACATGAGTACAGCATACAACAAGGTACATGAGGCTGCAGATGGGCACTGATGAGACAGGTGGGCACAGTGAGGCTGCAAATGGGCACAGTGAGGCTGCAAATGGGCACAGTGAGGCTGCAGATGGACACAGTGAGGCTCCAAATGGGCACAGTGAGGCTCCAAATGGGCACAGTGAGGCTGCAGATGGGCATTGTTGACCCTCTTTTCCACTTACAGTAGCTGCTGCATTTCTCACCCTAGGCTTATACTCGAGTCAATAAGCTTTCCCAGTTTTCTGTGGTAAATTTAAGTGACACTGCTTATATTCGGGCCGGCTTACACTCGAGTATATACGGTAATATAGGAGTTTTACTTTTAAAATTGAATTACTGAAATAAATTAACTTTTTGTTGATATTCTAATTTTATGAGATGTACCTGTATGTATTCAATTTTTAATAATTCTTGTTTATAAATTTCACTGATACAAATAAAACAGGCATTGCCAGATTGTGTTTTTAACCAAATTGATATAAAAATATCTACATTACACCCAAGGAACTTCCAGTCCCAGCGTGGGGAGCCAGCCAGGAGTAGACCTCTATTTGCTACAATTGACTTTTTTATAATCACCTTTTTCCTTTATTACAACAAATTTCAATATACAACAAAAAACAGAAGACAAACCATACAGTTTATCCATACAAATCCATTATAACATAAAACACTCTATCCCCTTTCCCCTGGAGGCACTTTAGGTCTTTGATCCTCTCTTTTACAAAGGTGGAGCCTAGGTACGTACCCCCCCCCCCCCAAAAAAAAAAAAAAAAACAGCAAATGGTGAGAAAAAAAAGAAAGAAAAAAAAAGAAAAAAGAAAAACCCACACCCCCCTCTACCCTCCCTACACACACACACCTGTCGTGCTTCGTTTCCATAAAAAAAGTAAATTAAGAAAGGAGCTTAAAGCAGAGTTTCCCCTAAAAAACAAAAAAAACAAAAGCCAGCAGCTACAAATACTGCAGCTGCTGACTTTTAATATTAGGGCACTTACCTGTCCTGGAGTCCAGCGACGTTGGCAGCAGAAGATGAGCAATCGCTCGTCACTCTGCTGCCCCCACCGCCATCCTCAGTGAGGGAACCAGGCAGTGAAGCCTTGCGGCTTCACTGCCCGGTTCCTTACGGCACATGCGCGAGTCGCGCTGCGCCATTCTCACTGGTCCCTGTTGTGTTCTGGGAGCCGAGTGTTTCCCAGAACACAACGGGTATTCTGCGGGAAGTGACGTACTACCCGCAGAATACCCGCAGAGAGGACTCCCGGAAGTGGGTGCAAATACCTGTGACACCGGAGGGGGGGGGGGGTTTCAATGAGCGGAAGTTCCACTTTAGGGTGGAGCTCCGCTTTAATAACGCCTTATTATGTGTTTACTCAAAAAAAAAAACGAGGAAACCTCCGGTGGTGATAAGTTCCAAATTTCTATTGTCGTGCCTATTTTAAATTATTTTAATGTCGGTTTAGTGAAATTCTTTTAAACCTCACCCGCCTTCCCTTGACCATTCCCTCCCCCTTCCCTCCCTCTCCACCCCACCCCCCACCCTTCTTTACTTTTTTTTGTTAATATATATATATATATATATATATATATATATATATATATACACAGATAAGTGTATGTAGCACACAGACCCCTCTTCCCTACCTTTGGCTCACTTGTAGGAAAAGGGGCACACCATGCCACATGCCTGTACCCTCCTGTGTGAAGAGGTTGAGTGGTGTAATGTACCTGGGTCTCTATGGTCAGGTTCTCCAGAGAATGGTTCCCGTCTTCACTGCAATAAAGACAAGTCTCTATTCCCCAATAACTCCAAGGTCCACACCAATTGCAACTCCAACGCAGAGTTTATTTTTCTCTTATGCATAGCCATTTGGATAGAAAAGGTTGGAGGAAGATCAGGACAGCAAGAGGTGTTGGAGTAGGTCCAGGCACAAACGAATACTTATTCACTACCCATATTTTCAGGTAGTCTCAACTCATCCGGATAGTCTCCCATTAGAGTGGATCCTAGCAGCCGGAGTGATGCTCGAATTAGATTACACACAGTCTCTGCACAAACTCTGCCACAGATCTGGTGAACGTTAGGTCTCTGCCACAGACTTGGTGAACGATAGGTCTCTGCTAGAGTTGAGCGGACACCTGGATGTTCGGGTTCGACGAGTTCGGCTGAACTTAGGAAAAAAGTTCGAGTTTAGGACCGAACTTGACCTGAACTTTACCCCGAACCCGAACCCCATTGAAGTCAATGGGGACCCGAACTTCTGAGGACTAAAAAGGCTCTAAAAAAGTAATGGAAAGGGCTGGAGGCCCCCTTTTCAGCAGAAGAGGTACAGGAAGTCATTAAGAACCTCAGAAACTCAACGTCACGATGCCACACATATGGTGGGAATGCCCCAGAATATGCCCTTTCTGGAAAAAAATATTAAATTTAATGGATAAGCTAGTGGGAAAATAAAATACTTTGAAATAAAAATGTAGCGGGGTGCTAAATTTAAGGGAAGTGTTTGAGTGGTAAATAGGCTCAAACACCCTAATTCTGTAGGATTTATGGACCATTTTGTCCTCGGGGGACAGTGTGCAGTTTCCTGCGGCCTACAGGTGGCGCTGCCATGGTAGGCTAGGGTTGAACCGCCGATAAAGTGCTGTGCCTTTTGTGTTCCCTCTTGGCAGTAGTACAGCGGAGCGGGGAACCTGCTGTGCATGCCGGGAGAGGATATAAAAGGGGCAGACGCCTCCTGATCGGGGTCCGAGCCCCAGGCACCTTTGGCCTGGGGGCTGATGTCCAGTGGGGTCCGCGCCCAGGTGCCTTTGGCCTGGGTGCACGTGTTCCTGTTTCATCTCGGGCACCTTTAGCCCGAGGTGAGGTACTATCCTGGAGTTCCTGCTGCCCTGGGTATGGAGGCCTAGGGGCCGGAGTAAAGCCTGGGGTCCAGAGCCTTCATCTGGAGTCCGCTAAGGGTCGAGGAGTCTTTGGGTGCCGCCTTGTGTAGGGGACTCTGTTCCAGGGAAGGGAGGAACCTTCCGATGGCCCGATGCTGGAGGCACGGTGAAGGAAGGGTCTGTTGACTCCCTGGAGAGATGTCTTCCCCTTGATATGGGCTAGGTTCTTAGAAGGAGAAGGTCATCCTGACTGTATCAGAGGGCTTATTCACCCGGCTCGTGGCAGGGGAATTATACACCCTGGTCTGTGGCAGAGACCAAAGTTCTCCAGGTCCGTGGCAGGGGCCTTGTACACCCGATCTGTGGCATAGACCAACCTCACGGTCTGTGGCAGAGACCGTGCGTCTAAAACTGTTTGAGAAACCTAAGCAGTGAACTGAATGTGCTACGTTTGTGCCTGGACCTCCTCCACACCTTAAGCTATCCTGTTTCTTTGCTCTAACCTTTTCTATCCGAGTACAGTTTATTTTGCCATGAGAGAATAAACTCAGAGTTGTAGTTTCAGCTGGTGTGGACATTGACTTTACTGGGAATTCAAGGACTTGCCTCTACCTACAGTAGAGGTGAGAATCATCCTCTGGAGGAGTTTCGACTATGGCTGTGGACACGGCCCGTCAAGTACACCGCTCAACCTCTTTATACAGGAGGGTACGGGCTGGTAGTGCGGTGCGCCTTTCTCCCTCCTGCGAGGAGCCAACAACATAAAGGCAGGTAAGAGGGAAAGGATCTGTGCGCTACAAAAAAATAAAAAATAAACTATAATCTTGACCTAGAAGGACGAGGTCCATATGGAGTAGGAGGTTGAGGTGGCGGTGGATGTGGCTGTGTTGGTGGAAGCGGCGGGGGAGGAGGACGAGGTAGCCAACACTGGTTCAAAAATAAAACAATGGCTGGGTAAGGCCGGTGATGTGTCAAATTCTGTCCCCCGTCGGATAGTGTCCGCCCTGTACTGCGCTTGCTCAGTACGTAGGACAAGGGGATTTCGAAAATCTCACAAGACGAACGGCGCCTGCTTGGTGAGTCCGGGTTCAAGCCACACCATCTGAGGTTCAAGCCGAGCCAAGCGAGGCCGTGCCCGAAGCGTGCCGATCAAAGCGAGCCCGTGAGGGGCCCTGTTACTATGTGCTACCGTATGTCCACTTGGATGGTGGGGCTTGAACCTGCACTCACTGAGCAGGCGCCGTTCATCTTCGGAGATTTTGTGGATCTCCTTGTCCTCCGTACTGCGCAAGCGCTGCGCCTGTGCAGTACGGGCCGGACACAATCCGATGGCCAGACAGTTTTTGTCAGAACACCGGTATGCATGTCTATTCTGCTCAAGGTACGGACAAGTCCTGTGGGATCCATGCCTGGTTCATTTTAATGAATGTGAGCTTGTCCACATTGGCTCTGGACAGGCGGCTTCGCTTGTCTGTGATAACGCCCCCTGCCGTGCTAAATACACGTTCAGATAATACACTAGCTGCAGGGCAGGCCAGCACCTCCAAGGCGTAAAGGGCAAGCTCAGGCCATGTGCCCAATTTGGAGACCCAGAAGTTGAAGGGGTTAGACCCGTCATCCAGTACATGTAGGCCTGTGCACACATACTGCTCAACCATGTTGGTGAAATGCTGCCTCCTGCTAAGACGTTCCATCTCAGCTGGTGGTGCTGGTTGTTGTGGCGTGCTGACAAAGCTTTTCCACATTGCGGCCATGCTAACCCTGCCTTCTGAGGTGCTGGCGGTGCCCCGGCTGCATTGGCGATCTCTTCCTCCTCCTCTGCCTTCACCTTGTGCTTCCACCGTACGCCCGCTGTCAGGTGGGAATGCCACCAGCAGCGCGTCTACCAGCGTGCGCTTGTACTCACGCATCTTACGATCCCACTCCAGTGAGGGAATTAAGGATGGTACATTGTCCTTGTAACCGGGATCCAGCAGGGTGGCCACCCAGTAATCAGCACCAGTTAAAATGTGGGCAACTCAGCGGTCATTGCGGAAACACTGCAGCATGTAATCGCTCATGTGTGCCAGGCTGCCCAGAGGCAAAGAAAAGCTGTCCTCTGTGGGAGGTGTATCGTCTGTGTCCTCTGTATCCCCCCAGCCATGCACCAGTGATGGCCATGAGCTGATCTGGGTGCCACCCTGCTGTGAACATGGTTCCTCCTCCTCCTCCTCCATCTCCTCCTCCTCATCCTCCACCTCGTCATCCTCCAGAACTGTGCCCTTGCTGCCGGACAATTGTGTACCTGGCGTTTGTTGGTTCAGGAACCCACCCTCGTAGCCACTTTTGAAAGACTGCCCTGAAAGCCTTTGAAATGATCTCGCCTCCTCCTCCTCCTGTGCCACATCCTCTTCCATCATCGCCCAAAGCATTTTTTCAAGGAGGCATAGAACTGGGATAGTAACGCTGAGAACGGCATCATCGGCACTGGCCATGTTGGTGGAGTACTCGAAACAGCGCAACAAGGCACACAGGTCTCGCATGGAGGCCCAGTTATTGGTGGTGAAGTGGTGCTGTTCCACAGAGCGACTCACGCGTGATTGCTGCAGCTGAAACTCCACTATCGCCTGCTGCTGCTCGCACAGTCTGGCCAGCATGTGCAAGGTGGAGTTCCACCTTGTGGGCACGTCACATATGAGGCGATGAGCGGGAAGGCCGAATTTACTCTGCAGCGCTGACAGGCGAGCAGCAGCAGGGTGAGAACGCCGAAAGTGCGCACAGACGGCCCGCACTTTCTGCAGCAGCTCTGGCATATTGGGGTAATTTTTCAGGAACCTCTGGACCACCAAGTTCAGCACATGCGCCAGGCAAGGGATGTGCGTCAAACCGGCTAGGCCCAGAGCTGCTACGAGATTTCGCCCATTACCGCACACCACCAGGCCGGGCTTGAGGCTCACTGACAGCAACCACTCATCAGTCTGTTGTTCCATGTCCCTCCACAACTCCTGCGCGGTGTGGGGTTTTTCCCCCAAACAGGAAAGTTTTAAAACTGCCTGCTGTCGTTTACCCCTGGCTGTGCTGAAGTTGGTGGTGAAGGTGTTACGCTGACCGGATGAGGAGGCGGTAGAGGATGAGGAAGCGGAGAAGGAGGAGTTAGCAACAGGAGGCAAACTGAAGTGCCCTGCAATCCTCGGTGGTGGAAGGACATGCGCCAAACTGCTATCTGCCTCAGGCCCAGCCGCCACTGCATTTACCCAGTGTGCTGTTAGGGAGATATAATGTCCCTGACCGTGCTTACTGGTCCACGCATCCGTAGTTAGGTGGACCTTGCCACAGATGGCGTTGCGCAGTGCACACCTGATTTTGTCCCCCACTTGGTTGTGCAGGGAAGGGATGGCTCGCCTGGAAAAGTAGTGGCGGCTGGGCACAATGTACTGTGGGACAACCAATGCCATCAGGCTTTTAAAACTCTGCGTCTCCACCAGACGGAATGACAGCATTTCAAAGGTGAGGAATTTTGAAATGCTGGCATTCAGGGCCAGGGATCGCGGGTGGCTAGGGGGGTACTTCCTCTTCCGCTCCAGTGTTTGGGAGATAGAGAGCTGAACGCTTCCATGGGACATTGTGGAGATGGTTAGTGACCCAGGTGGTAGTGTTGCTGGCAGATGCTCTGTTTGCGGGTTGGCAGGTGCTACTGTCACTACAGAGGTGGATGAAGAGGCCGAGACTGCAGCAGAAGAGGAAGCAGGAGGAGCCAGAGACCTTTCTTTGTTTTGGAGGTGTCTACTCCACTGCTTTGCACTTAGATGCCTGGTCATGCAGGTTGTGCTCAGGTTGAGAACGTTTATGCCTCGCTTCAGGCTCTGATGGCACAGCGTGCAAACCACTCGTGTCTTGTCATCAGCACATTGTGTGAAGAACTGCCACGCTAGGGAACTCCTTGGACCTGGCTTTGGTGTGCTTGGTCCCTTGCTGCGTTGGGCAGTAGCAGACGTACTGTCTAGGGGACTGACGCTCCGCTTTTGCACCCTGCTCCCTCTTCACTGGTCACCTGCATAACGTTGATTCCATGTGGGGTCGAGGACCTCATCGTCCTCCACATCATCTTCCACCCAGTCTTCACCCCTGCCCTCCTTGTCTGTCTGCACAATTGCGAAAGCAGCAGCAGTTGGCACCTGTGTTTCGTCATCATCCGAGACGTGCTGTGATGGTCCTCCCATGTACTCATCATGAAACATAAGTGGTTGGGCATCAGTGCACACAATCTCTTCCACTTCTGGGGCAGGGCTAGGTGGATGGCCCTGGGAAACCCTGCTAACAGAGTCATCGAAAAGCAGAAGAGACTGCTGCATGATTTGGGGCTCAGACTGCTTGGCTGATTTGCAAGGGGGTGAGGTGAAAGACTGATGGACATCAGCTGCAGGTGCCAACTCTGATCTTTCATCAGAAGAGTGGGTGGGAGACAATGTGAAGGAACCCGAGGCACTGTCAGCAACCCAATCTACTATCGCCTGTACTTGTCCTGGCCTCAACATTCGTACAGCCTCATTAGGCGCGACAAAATACCGCCGCAGGCTCGGTCGCCTACTCGCACCTGAGGAAGGTGTTTCACTTGTGCGTGTAGCTGGCACAGATCGACCACGTCCTCTCCCTGCAACAGGAGCTCCACCACCAGCACCACGACCGGGGCCACCACGTCCCTTTGACGTTCTCCTCATATTTTCCAAATTTAGGATCTTGCCCTAAATGGGTGTTTTTGGAAGAGCACAACACACCGACAGTACGTAAATGCTGTATCTCACAGCTACAGAACTGCAGAAAATGCTATTCAAAATTTTTTTAATTTTTTTTAGGATAGCACAGTAGAAGAAAAATATATACAATTTTTTTTACTTCACACACCTCCAGATATGCAGAAAACACTGCAAAATATGTTTTGTGTCCCTAAATGGGTGTTTTTGGAAGAGCACAACACACCCACAGTACGTAACCCCTGTATCTAACAGCTACAGAACTGCAGAAAATGCTATTCCAAAAAAAAATTTTTGTCCTACAATTATTTTTTTAGGATAGCACAGTAGAAGAAAAATATATAAATTGTTTATTTCACACAGCTCCAGATATGCAGAAAACACTGCAAAATATTATTTGTGGCCCTAAATGGGTGTTTTTGGAAGAGCACAACACACCCACAGTACGTAAACGCTGTATCTAACAGCTATAGAACTGCAGAAAATGCTATTCCAAAAAAATGTTTTTGTCCTACAACTATTTTTTTAGGATAGCACAGTAGAAGAAAAATATATAGAAATTGTTTAGTTCACACAGCTCCAGATATACAGAAAACACGGCAAAATATTTTTTTGCCCTAAATGGGTCTTTTTGCAAGAAGCACAACACACCCACAGTACGTAAACGCTGTATCTCACAGCTACAGAACTGCAGAAAATGCTATTCAATTTTTTTTTTTTTTTTAGGATAGCACAGTAGAAGAAAAATATATAGAAATGTTTTAGTTCACACAGCTCCAGATATGCAGAAAACACTGCAAAATATTTTTGTGGCCCTAAATGGGTGTTTTTGGCAGAGCATAACACACCCACAGTACGTAAACGCTGTATCTAACAGCTACAGAACTGCAGAAAATGCTATTCAAAAAAAAATGTTTTTGTCCTACAATTCTTTTTTTAGGCTAGCACAGTAGAAGAAAAATATATAAATTGTTTATTTCACACAGCTCCAGATATGCAGAAAACACTGCAAAATATTTTTTGTGGCCCTAAATTGGTGTTTTTGGAAGAGCACAACACACCGACAGTACGTAACCCCTGTATCTAACAGCTACAGAACTGCAGAAAATGCTATTCCAAAAAAATGTTTTTGTCCTACAACTATTTTTTTAGGATAGCACAGTAGAAGAAAAATATATAGAAATTGTTTAGTTCACACAGCTCCAGATATACAGAAAACACTGCAAAATATTTTTTTGCCCTAAATGGGTCTTTTTGCAAGAGCACAACACACCCACAGTACGTAAACGCTGTATCTCACAGCTACAGAACTGCAGAAAATGCTATTCAATTTTTTTTTTTTTTAGGATAGCACAGTAGAAGAAAAATATATAGAAAGTGTTTAGTTCACACAGCTCCAGATATGCAGAAAACACTGCAAAATATTTTTTTCCCCCTAAATGGGTCTTTTTGCAAGAGCACAATACACCCACAGTATGGAAACGGTGTATCTCACACCTACAGCAATACAGAAAATGCTATTAAAAAAATGTTTTTGCCCTAAAAAAAAAATTGGGGAATAGCACAATACAAGAAAAATATATAAATTTGTAAATCTCACACTTGCATATATGCAGAAAACACTGCAATTTTTTTATTTTATTATTTTTTGCCCTAAATGGGTCTTTTTGCAAGAGCACAATACACCCACAGTATGGAAACGGTGTATCTCACACCTACAGCAATGCAGAAAATGCTATTAAAAAAAAAAGTTTTTGCCCTAAAAAATTTTTGGGGGAATAGCACAATACAAGAAAAATATATAAATTTGTAAATCTCACACTTACATTTATGCAGAAAACACTGCAATTTTTTTTGTTTGCCCTAAATGGGTCTTTTTGCAAGAGCACAATACACCCACAGTATGGAAACGGTGTATCTCACACCTACAGCAATACAGAAAATGCTATTAAAAAAAAAGTTTTTGCCCTAAAATTTTTTTGGGGGAATAGCACAATACAAGAAAAATATATAAATTTGTAAAATCTCACACTTGCATATATGCAGAAAACACTGCAATTTTTTTTAATTTTTATTTTTTGCCCTAAATGTGTCTTTTTGCAAGAGCACAATACACCCACAGTATGTAACATATGCGGTGCTGGTGCACTGAGTTCGATTTTCTCTGACAATGGGCTCATGGCAGATTGGCAGTGTAAAAAGACCATGCACTGCAACACAAACAGGTAAACCTTTGCAGATCGCTGAGTTATTAGATCTCTGAATCTGGACTCCTATATAAATCTCTCTCCTTGAAAGCACATCAGGAACCTTCCCCTACACTGTCTCTCTATTTTTTCTCTCAGATTGCAGAATCAGGACTAACTCATGTATTTCAATCTCTCCCTAATAAGCAACAGCAGCCAGGAACCTCTCCCTATCCTGTCTAAAGCAGAGTGACGTGCTGTGCTGTGTGCCTCTAGCTTATATAGAAGCTGGGTCACATGCTGCACTGGCCAATCACAGCTATGCCATTAGTAGGCATGGCTATGATGGCTTCTAAGGGCACACCAGCTAAACAAAAGGTGATTGGCTGCCCCCTGGAGCTTTTCTAAATGCGCCATTACATCGCCGAACACCGGACCCGAACCCGAACATACACGCAATTGTTTGATTTCGGGTCCGGTGCCCAAAAACTTCAATGTTCGGTACGGACCCGAACTTTACAGTTCGGGTTCGCTCAACCCTAGTCTCTGCCACAGACCTGATGAACGATAGGTCTCTGCCACAGACCTGATGAACGATAGGTCTCTGCCACAGACCTAATAAACGATGGTTCTGGCATGAGGCCTCTAACAGGAAGATGACATCCCTCCAGAGAGTTACCGGGCCCCTTCCTTCACTGTGATCTCTCACCAGTCCCTCGGAACGGTCCTCCCCCGGCCTCCTCGTCTAGCTACGAATCTCCTCGCAAGGCAGCACCCTGGGATTCCTCCTCCCTCCGTGAGTTCCAGCCGAAGGTGCTGGACCCAAGGCCTTCAGGTGCAGCCCCAGGGCTAAAGGTGCCTGGGACTGATCCGCCAGTATACCGGGCCAGGAACTCCACCCCAGGGCTAAAGGTGCCTGGGGTGGCCACGAACAGAATCACATGGTCCCAGGGTCGGACCCCCAGGAACTCACCCCTTACAGACAGGGTCTGCCCCTTTTATATCCTCTCCCGGGATGCACAGCAGGCCGACACGCCCCCCACACCACCGCCGAGAGGGGACATCCAAGGCACAGCACTATACCAGCAGTTCAACCCTAGCCTCCGATGGCAGCGCCATCAACAGGCCACAGGGAACAATACACCAGCATCCCACCTGTAGTAAAAGTATGGTTTTACAGAACCCTATCAAATAGTGTGTTTGAGTACAACTACCACTCAAACATTCCCCTAGATTTAAAAGCCCCGCTACATGTATATACATAGTGTGTCCACAGAGCACATCGACACATGCTCAGGGAAAGAGCAAATATATAAATGCTACAATTGACTTTAAGTAGGATTTTTACATAACCTTGAGCAATTCAGGTAACAGAATATCCAAATATAGAGTTGGATTTTTTTTGCCATCTTGCCATCTCTCTCCATGCAGAGTGCTTTTCCAGTGAGAGTCCCCTGAGACATCTAATGTTTCTGTTCGGTACGTGTTTGTATAACACAACATTTTACAGGGCTCAGCTGGAGACAAACAGGTTAAATCATCTGAAAGTGTAAATACCCGAGTCATTTTCACACAGATTGAACAATATGTATACATGAATGCTTTTGTGTCAATGTGCCTCAAATCTGCATTTAAAGTGTTGTGTTACGCTATGTGATTATTCTTGCTCTGTGTCTTTAAGATCTGTCCCCTTCTTTCTAGCTGAACTCTCTCTCTCACCATAGTTCTTTATATATCTCCTCCACTTCCTGATTCTGGTCATTACTCCTGTATATCTTCCATGCTAAACATCTTACATGTGGCTTACAACTGCAACGTTTTTCTACCTATGAATATCCATCATTAAACGGAACATTCAAAAGGATTCATCGTCTGTCTTCCTAACTGTGAGTTTATTCATTGAGTTAAAGCGGAGGTTCCGCGGTCCCTAACTTTTTTTTTTTCTATGCATTCTATGCTTTACAATGTGTCTTTTATTAACTCACTTCTCCTGTGCTTCCATGCATCCCCCGTCCGTTTTGCGCAGAAAAAAACACTTTATAAAAAATTGCATGTATTTCCCATTTTGCTTGTGGGCATCTTGAAGCCCACAAGCATATTCTTCCGGGTAGCGATGAATGCTTGTCTCCTGGCATTCATCGCTGGATCTCGCGCACGCTCAGTGTTGACGGCGAGCAGCGCCGTCAACACTTCCTGGTTGCCATCACAACGGGCATCAACAGTTAAAATACACCTGCGTGCCCTTATTAAAAATGGCGGAATTAGATCCGCCGTCGTCACGTGACCGGGTCGACGAGTCACGTGACGATTACATTATCGTGATGTCTCAAAGGAAGGCGGTACAATATTACTCCTGGGAAGCAGGACAATTTGCTCCCAGGAGGCATTGCGGAACAATAGCCCAGCGAAGGACACGCCTACTCCCGCGGGAGGAAATCCCGGAAGTAAAAGCAAAGAAATTAGAAGAAAGAAAACTACAGAGAAAAAAAAAAAAAGGTTAGTGTTCTATTTTTATTCTTACTAAGACGGACAGCTGAAAGGAAAGTTAAAAATGTGGGTGAACCTCCGCTTTAAACTGCCTGTATCGATGCAAGGGATAATAGCAAACCAGCTTGTGTAAGGCCTACTTCAACCTGGAGATGAACTTTATCGCTTTGTAGTTGAGACAGAACAGTAGAAAAACTGAGTTTCACAGCCTAATTACAAGATTTCTGCATGTCAGTACTGATACAGACAAGATTTACTGCCCTCATAGCAAGACAGAAGGGACAGAGCAGCACATGGCAGCCTTATAGCCTGAGACAATCTGCACAGTGTCATATTTCAGCACACAGATCCTGCCTGCTTTCACAGTCAGTCTGCTATCATGAGTGACCAAGCTTCTGCATGTGAACTCACATCTACCTCCCCACAAGTTGCTGAAGAAACTGAGTTACCCAAACGCTCAGTTAAACCCACTTGGAAAGTAATGGAGAATTATGAAGCTTCAAGGACTGAATTGTCAAATAGCTTGGAATTAGTCTGGGAGAAAATCCTTGCTGAAGCCAATACAGTGTCTGTTGAACGTGAACCACTGACACTAGAGGGCGCCATTAAACAACTTTCTGCCTCATATGAGCTTTATCAGCTTACCAGCAGCAAATTCACTAATGTCTTGCAAAACATGAATACAGAAAGTGCGATGACACAATTAAAGCGCGTCAATGCTCTCAATCTTGAAAGAGACAGTTTTATCCAGCAAACCAGATTAAAGGCAGAAGCAAAAATAAAGCTGTTACAGGACACTGCATCTCACAGATCTGTTTCCACCAGACGTTCTAAAAACTCGTCAAGATCCCATAGTTCAAGATACTCAACACTCAGTGAGCGACTTATTAATGCCCGCGCTGAAGTGGAAGCCAGCAAAGTGCAGGTGGCATATGCAGAAAAAAGAGCAGAGTTGGAAGCGCAGAGGGCAGAGTCGGAAGCACAGTCAGCCCGTCAAAGAGCAACAATGGAAACCTTAAATGAACAGTGTAAACATGACGCAGCTATGGCAAAGCTAAGGGTCCTACAGCAAGCTATCAGTGCAGACGAAGGTGCAAGTGAGAAAGACAGCATTAACCTAAACATAGCAGATATGGAAGACCCCCTGAAACGCACTAAAGACTATGTCCTAAGCCACTGCAGTGCACACTCCATTGTCTCCAATGCTCCTGGCTACATAGAGACTCCTTCACAGCTTCAAGTTAAAGAGGTTCCAGCAACTTCCTGCACTCAAAATCACTCCACTGCATTTCCTACCTGCCTACCTTGCCTGCCTTCATACGTCACAGAGCATCAGCGCAAGCTTCAAGCAAGTCATCAATCTCCAGTCATCGGTACAGCCTTGAATCAACGTACCATTGGAACAACTGACTTCAAGCAAGCAACTCACCTGGATGCATCTGCTGCACCATATTTCCCTGTGTCCTTTAACAACAATGTCAAAGATAATGCAATCAGCACCATACAGCCAACAGCATCTCACATAAAGGCGGAGACAACTGAGACAGAAGAGTTTGTGAGGTACATGCTTCGCAGAGAGCTCACAAAGACTGGTCTTACAAGTTTTGATGACCAACCTGAGAACTACAGAAGTTGGAAATGTGCCTTCAGAACTACAATCAGCAATATTGGCATTACAGCTGATCAAGAATTGAATCTGCTGATCAAATGGCTTGGTCCTCTATCTGCTGCACGTGTTAAGCCATTAAGATCGGTTTTCATGGACAATCCTACTGCAGGCCTCACAGCTGCATGGGAGTGACTAGAGCAAAGTTATGGCAGTCCAGAAGCTATAGAAAATGCTTTGTTCATGCGTCTGGAAACTTTCCCAAAGATATCCGGTAAGGACAACAAGGAGTTCCAGAGACTGAGTGACCTTCTCCTTGAGCTTCAGCTAGCCAAGACAGACCCAAAACTACCTGGACTCAGTTACCTTGACACTCCAAGAGGGGTAAACCCAATTGTCTCCAAGCTCCCGTATGGTTTGCAAGAGAAATGGACTGCACTAGGGTCATCATACAAAAGACAGAACAAGGTTTCCTTCCCTCCATTCTCTTTCTTCTGTGAATTCATCAGGAAAATTGCAGAGACCAAGAACGATCCAAGTTTTTCCTACGGTGAGTACAGCCTCTTCTCACCCTTTCCTAAGAGTACCAGTCTTCAGGGCAACTATAGAAACCATAGAGGCCCAGTGTCCGTGAAAAAGACTGACATCCTTCCCACTCCTACCACAGTTCTAGCCACGAACAAACAGAGTAGGAAGATTGAAAACCCTAACAGAGAGTGTCCCATACACAAGAAGCCACACCCCCTCAATAAATGTATCGGCTTTAGGAAAAAGCCTCTGGAAGAGCGCAAGGAGCTTTTAAAGACATTTAGGGTATGTTTCAGGTGCTGTGCTTCTACAGAACATTTTGCAAGGGACTGTAATGTGTCCATCAAGTGCATAGAGTGTGGCTCTGAAGAACATGTGCAAGCCCTCCATCCTCTTGAGCCCAGCTCTGCACAACCTGCCAACGCTCCTCCCAGGTTAACGCACGGCGGGGAGAATACAGACCAAGTGCCTAATTCTACAATAATTTCTTCATCCTGCACTGAAGTTTGTGGAGAAGACCGCTGTGGTAAGTCCTGTGCTAAGATATGCTTGGTGAACATATACCACAAGGATCAACCAGAAAAGTCTCTAAAGGCATATGCTATCTTAGACGATCAGAGCAATCGATCACTTGCAAAATCTGAATTTTTCAATCTATTTGAAATAAAAGGCGAAGCTCATCCTTACACCTTGGGTACCTGTAGTGGAACTATAGAGGTTTCTGGAAGAAGGGCTCATGGACTCATGGTATCTTCTCTCAAAGGTAACTTGCAATTACCCTTACCTACACTTGTTGAGTGCAATCAGATACCTGCTAACAGGGAAGAAATCCCTACTCCAGCTGCTGCTTTCCATCACCCTCACCTCAAGGTAATAGCAAATGAGATACCGCCGCTTGACAAAGATGCTCAGATCCTTCTTCTGTTAGGAAGAGACAATCTAAGAGTTCACAAGGTACACAGACAAGTCAGTGGACCCCCAGATGCCCCATTTGCCCAGCGCACGGATCTAGGATGGGTCATCATAGGCAATGTCTGCATAGGCAAAATGAAAAGACCTACCAACATTTCGTCATTTAAGACAAATGTTCTGCCAAATGGCCGAAACACTTACTTTGAGCCATGCCCACATCACTACTGGGTGAAAGAGAAGATAGCCAGCCACGAATGGCAACATGGTATCTCAGGTGACACAAGCCTTTTCTCCTGCCATGATGGCGACTTCGGCTCTACAGTGTTTAATGCAACCAGTGAAGATGACATACTGGCTCCTTAAATGGAAGGCAAAGAATTCATCAAGGTAATGGACAATGAGTTCTTTCAAGATGACTCCAATAACTGGGTAGCACCCCTACCCTTTCGTCTCCCAAGAGAGAGATTGCCCAACAACTTACAGCAGGCCATCAGTAGATTCTCCTCCTTAAAGCGAAACTTAAGCAGGAAACCAGAGATGCAAAAGCACTTTGTGGACTTTATGCAAAATGTATTTGACAGAGATCATGCAGAGCCTGCTCCCCCACTAAAGGAGGGAGAAGAATGCTGGTACCTTCCATCCTTTGGCGTGTATCACCCACGCAAACCAGACCAAATCAGAGTTGTCTTCGATTCCAGTGCTCAGCACGAAGGTGTTTCTCTTAACAACATGCTCCTTACGGGACCCAACTTGAACAACAGTCTAATAGGAGTCTTGATTCATTTCAGACAAGAGCATGTAGCAGTAATGGCCGACATTCAACAGATGTTTCACTGCTTCATCGTCAGAGAAGACAACAGAAACTACCTCAGGTTTCTATGGCACAAGGACAATGACCTCAACAAGGAAGTTATAGATTATCGCATGAAGGTACATGTCTTCGGTAACAGTCCTTCCCCAGCAGTGGCAACTTATGGGCTAAGGAAAACAGCTCAGACTGGAGAAGTTGAATATGGATCTGATGCCCGTCAATTTGTTGAAAGAAACTTCTACGTTGACGACACACTTAAGTCCTTTCCAACTGCTAAAGAAGCAATTGATCTTCTCACCAGAACAAAGGAGATGCTGTCTGTAGCAAACCTTAGACTGCACAAGATTATATCCAACAGCCAGGAACTTATGAATGCCTTTCACTCTGAGGACTATGCCACTAGTCTAAAAAACCTTGACTTAGGTACAGATGTGCCTCCTGTACAGCGAAGTCTGGGTTTGTTGTGGAACATCAAGCAAGACAAATTCACCTTCCAAGTGTCAACTTGTGACAAACCCTTCACTAAGAGAGGAGTCCTGTCCGTGGTGAATAGTGATGAGCCGAACACCCCTGGGTTCGGTTCGCACCAGAACCCGCGAACGGACCGAAAGTTCGTACGAACATTAGAACCCTATTAAATACAATGGATGCGAACGTTCGAATTCTAAAGTGCTAATTATAACAACTATTATGCATGTTATTGTCCTAAAAAGGGTTTGGGAACCCGGGTTGTGCACCAGGGGACATGTATCAATGCAAAAAGAAGTTTTAAAAACGGTCGTTTTTCGGGAGCAGTCATTTTAATGATGCATAAAGTGAAAAAAAAAAAGTCAAATATTCCTTTAAATATTGTACCTGGGGGGTGTCTAAAGTATGCCTGTGAAGTGCCACGTGTTTCCCGTGTTTAGAACTGTCCCTGCACAAAATGACACTTCTAAAGGAAAAAAAAGCCATTTAAAACTGCTTGCGGCTTTAATGTAATGTCTGGTCCCGGTAATATGGATGAAAATCTTTAAGAAAAATGGCATAGCTACCCCATGACCCCCCCCCCCCCCCCTACCCCAGCCCATTACCAGCCCCTTTGGGTCTTGTATGGATATTAAGGGGAACCCCGCACATAAAATAAAAAAGGCCCTATATACTCTGAACAGCCGTATACAGGCGGTGCATACAAGACAGGGACTGTAGGTTTGTTCTTATGTAGAATCTGTTTGTAATTTTGAACAGGTACATTGTTGAAGTGTAGCTCCAGCCCAAAAATCTATTTTTAAACTTTTTGGAAAACATAGGTAAGGGTTATCACCCCTGTAACATTTGTTTTGCTGTCTGTGCCCCTGTTCAGAACATTTCACCTCACTTTCCGTCCCAATGACAACTGTTTTTGAAATGTGGTGTTTTTCTTGAAACAAGGATTGCTGATAAAGCATCAGTACAGAGGAGACACCTTTCTCCCATATTTATTCTTACAGGAGAGAATTTTCCTTCCTAGTGGTAGATTTCCTCTCACTTCCTGTTGTCTTCTTGCGTTTGCAAGTAGGAGTCGTTTGTAAGTTGGATGTTTGAAAGTAGGGACCTGCCGTATATACTCTGCAGAAATAGGCCCCTTAGTTGTTGGTGTTGGCACAACACTGTAAGCACTCACAGTTACTCTTGGTTGGTGCTGGAACGCCCTGCTGTCAACTATTATATCAGGAATTTTAATTACATATAATTGTTGAACAGTGGTAGTAAAAATTGGGCCTTTGATGGTGGTGCTGGTGCCACAACACTGTAAGCCCTGACAGTTACTCTTGGTGGGTGCAGCAATGGGCCCTGCTGTGAATTATTAGATCAAGAATTGTAATTACATGCCCCTTTTGAACAGGGGCTGAAAAATTGGGCCTTTCGTGGTGGTGGTGGTGGTGGCGTTGCCACAACACTGTAAGCCCTCAGAGTTACTCTTGGTGGGTGCAGCAATGGGCCCTGCTGTGAATTATTAGATCAAGAATTGTAATTGCATGCCCCTGTTGAACAGGGGCTGAAAAATTGGGCCTTTCGTGGTGGTGGTGGTGGTGGTGGTGTTGCCACAACACTGTAAGCCCTCAGAGTTACTCTTGGTGGGTGCAGCAATGGGCCCTGCTGTGAATTATTAGATCAAGAATTGTAATTGCATGCCCCTGTTGAACAGGGGCTGAAAAATTGGGCCTTAGGCACTGGTGGCACAACACTACAACCCCTCACAGATACTGTACTTGGAGCACAGCAATGAGCCCTGTTGCAAAGTATTGCTTCAAAAATTGTAATGACACGCCCCTGTTAAACAGGGGCTGAAAAATTGGGCCTTAGGCACTGGTGCCACAACACTCCAACCCCTCACAGATACTGTACTTGGAGCACAGCAATGAGCCCTATGGCAAATTATTGCTAAAAAAAATTGTAATTACACGCCCCTGTAAAACAGGGGCTGAAAAATTGGGCCTTAGCCACTGGTGGCGGCACCCATAAACAAAAATGATCTTCCAAGCTATCATCATCAATCGTATCATTGAGGACTCGGAGGAGGAGGATAGCCAGTCAACATAACAGCACAGGCACTCAGCATCAGCATCAGTCTTGAAGGGATGTGACATGTTAAAATCAATTAGTCTGTTATATCAGCATCAGGTGTGTGGTAGCTGGTGGTGATCCAAGACTGGTTCATCTTGATGAAAGTCAGTCGATCAACCGAGTCGGTGGACAGGCGCACCCTGTGATCCGTGACAAATCCTCCAGCAGCACTGAATGTGCGTTCCGAAAGAACGCTGGATGCAGGACAGGCCAGTAGCTCAATTGCATACTGTGCAAGCTCTGGCCAGTGATCCATCCTCAAGACCCAGTAAGCCAGAGGATTTTCGGTGGGGAAGGTGTCCAAGTCTGACCTTGCCCCTAGATATTCCTGCACCATGTTTATCAGACGCTGGCGATGGTTGCTGGAACCGATCATACTTTGGGGCTGCGGACTAAAGAATTGTCTGAACGCATCGGTCAGACGGCCACCTTCCCCACCGCTCCTTCTTTGACTGGCCGAAGCCTCAGCAACTCGTTGTCCAGGACCAGGAGTTTGTAACCTCCCAGTCTCTGGGAACGCGTTGCACAGACCTTTCTGCAAGGCCTCCCGGAGTTGTCTCATCCTCTGCTCCCTCTGCGACGGTAACATAAGGTCCGCAACCTTACCCTTGTACCGTGGATCAAGGAGAGTGGCCAGCCAGTAATGGTCCCTCTCCTTGATCCGAAGAATACGAGGATCCTTCCGCAGACTTTGCAGGATCAGGGAGGCCATGCAGCGTAGGTTTGCTGAGGCATTCGCTCCGGAGTCCTCTGGGTCACTAAGGACGACATGATCCGCAGCCACCTCCTCCCAGCCACGTACAAGTCCACTGGTTTCTTGGGACTGTAAATCATCCCTAAAAGACTGCTGCTGATGATGCTGAGTGCCAGCCTCCACCTCCATGCTGACACAATCCTCCTCCTCCTCCTCCTCCTCCTCTTCCTGTGCGATGGGTGGGACAGAAGGAACACTGTCTGGGTAAAGGGGGCCTTGAGAGGCAAGGAAGTCCTCCTCTTCCTGCCTCTGTTCTGCCTCAAGTGCCCTGTCCATTATTCCACGCAGCGTGTGCTCCAACAGGTGGACAAGAGGTACAGTGTCACTGATGCATGCACTGTCACTGCTCACCATCCTCGTGGCCTCCTCAAATGGTGCCAGGACAGTGCATGCATCCCTGATCATGCCCCACTGACGTGGAGAAAAAAAACCAAGCTCCCCTGACCCTGTCCTGGTGCCGTAGTCGCACAGGTACTCATTGATGGCCCTCTGCTGCGTGTGCAGCCGCTGCAGCATGGCCAACGTTGAGTTCCACCTGGTGGGCATGTCACATATGAGGCGGTTCTTGGGCAGGTTCAACTACTTTTGCAGCTCAGCCAGGCGAGCACTGGCATTATAAGATCTGTGGAAATGCACACAGACTTTCCTGGCCTGCCTCAGGACATCCTGTAAGCCCGGGTACCTGCCCAAGAACCGCTGCACCACCAGGTTAAGGACGTGAGCCACACAGGGCACATGGGTCAGTTGTCCCTGTCGGAGGGCGGAGAGGAGGTTGGTGCCATTGTCGCAAACCACCATTCCTGGCTTAAGCTGGCGTGGCGTCAACCACCTCTCGGCCTGGCCCTGCAGAGCAGACAGGACCTCTGCCCCAGTGTGGCTTCTGTCCCCCAAACACACCAGCGCAAGCACGGCATGGCATCTTTTTGCCTGCGTACTTGCGTAGCCCCTTGAACGCCTACGGAGCACCGCTGGTTCCGAGGACAAACCACAGGAAGAGGCCATGGAAGAAGAAGAAGAGGAGGGGGTGGAGGAGAGAGGTGTGTCACAACCAGTAGTAGCATTTTGGAGGCGTGGCGGTGGAACAACCTCCAACACTACTGCACCTTGTCCTGCATCCTTCCCAGCTGCCAAAAGAGTGACCCAATGGGCCGTGAAAGAAAGGTAACGTCCCTGTCCATGCCTGCTGGACCATGAGTCAGCGGTAATATGCACCTTACCGCTGACCGCCCTGTCCAGCGAGGCCAAGACATTGCCTTCCACATGCCGGTAGAGAGCCGGAATAGCCTTCCGTGAGAAAAAGTGGCGTTTGGGAACCTGCCACTGAGGAACCGCACATTGCACAAACTCACGGAAGGGGGCCGAGTCTACCAACTGAAAAGGCAGCAGTTGAAGCGCTAGCAATTTAGCCAAGCTAGCATTCAACCGCTGGGCATGTGGATGGCTGGGAGTGAACTTCTTTCGACGGTCCAGCAGCTGGGGCAGGGAAATTTGCCTGCTAGAATCGGACGTCGGTGTACTGCTAGCAGAGTGGCCGCAAGTACTTGGCTGTGACACACCTAATTCTACACCTTCATTCCTCTCAGTGCATGTTTCAGAGAGGACTGAAGTTATAGTGGGGTTGGAGATCCCAGCTGATGCGGTGCAAGGAGAGGTCCGCTTTGTTCTTTGGTGTGGGTCTTTGAGGTAGGCTTGCCAACGAGCTGCATGGCAGGTCAACATATGTCTGGTCAGGCATGTGGTACCCAAGCGGCTGATGTTTTGGCCACGCGATATACGCTTGAGACATATGTTGCAAACAGCAGCTGTGCGATCTGATGCACTAGCCTCAAAAAAGGCCCACACCAAAGAACTTTTTGAATGACGGGCAGAGCCAGCGCCCTGCACAGGCGGAGCTCTGCGGTGTGATTCCGTCGGTGTACTGCCCTTACGCTGGCCACCAAAGGGCATCCTGCCTCGTTGGAGATGTGCCTCCTCCTCATCCTCCTCCTCCTCCTCTCTCCTATTAGGCACCCACGTGGAGTCAGTGACCTCATCATCCCCTCCCTCCTCATCACTGGAGCCAATCTGGCAGTATGCTGCAGCTGCTGGAACATGACTGCCAGATTGGTGTCCTTCTTGAGCATCCCCTCTGTCTGCTCTCACGCTACTGCCTTCCTGTAGCTGGGTTTCATCATCAGACCCTTCGAAACGCTGGGCATCCTCCTGGAGCATGTACCCAACACTGTGCTCAAACAGTTCGGGGGACTCCTCAGGAGGAGGACATGGTGGGTCTAGGGAAGGAGTGACTGATGATGAGTCTGACATTGATACCAGGGAAGAGGACGCTTTGGCAGCTGCTTTTCCAGTACCCTGAGCCTGGGTGAGAGAGGAGGAGGAGGAGGGCTTGGTCATCCACTCTACCAAGTCTTCGGCATGATGTGGCTCAACATGTCCAGCTGCCGAAAAGAAGGACAAGCGTGTCCCATGGCCATGTGCTGATGACAATGCACCGCGTCCACGACCAGCACTGTTGCCCCCAGACACAGAGCCTGCTTGCCCTCTTTTATTGCCTCCTGACTGTCTGCCTCTCCTTGTTTGCCTTCCAGACATTCTAATAGATGGCCTGCAGGGAGATGGGAAAAAAGCAATAAGGGCTACCTTCAGGTGTCCTTCTCTGTCCCTTTACTTAAGGATTTCTAAATATGGTTGAGGATGATTGCTTTTGCACAGAATAGCACAACGACAATTTCCCTGACTGTCCAAAAAAACAAGGATTTCAAAGATGGTTGATGAGGAATGCTTTAGCACACTATAGCACAAGGAGAATTTCCCTCACTGTCCTTCCCTGTCCCTAGAAACAAGGATTATCACAGTGAAAGAAACTGACACTCTTCCTACCTATAGTTTTCTGTCCCTAGAAAAAATGTTTTTTTAAAGCACACTATAGCACAAGGAGAATTCCCTCACTGTCCTTTCCTGTCCCTAGAAACAAGGATTCGCACAGTAAAACACACTGACACTCTCCCTACCTATAGTTTTCTGTCCCTAGAAAAAATGTTTTTTTAAAGCACACTATAGCACAAGGAGAATTCCCTCACTGTCCTTCCCTGTCCCTAGAAACAAGGATTCGCACAGTAAAACACACTGACACTCTCCCTACCTATAGTTTTCTGTCCCTAGAAAAAATGTTTTTTTAAAGCACACTATAGCACAAGGAGAATTTCCCTCACTTTCCTTCTTTGTCCCTAGAAACAAGGATTATCACAGTGAAAGAAACTGACACTCTTCCTACCTATAGTTTTCTGTCCCTTGAAAAAATGTTTTTTTAAAGCACACTATAGCACAAGGAGAATTCCCTCACTGTCCTTCCCTGTCCCTAGAAACAAGGATTCGCACAGTAAAACACACTGACACTCTCCCTACCTATAGTTTTCTGTCCCTAGAAAAAATGTTTTTTTAAAGCACACTATAGCACAAGGAGAATTCCCTCACTGTCCTTCCCTGTCCCTAGAAACAAGGATTCGCACAGTAAAACACACTGACACTCTCCCTACCTATAGTTTTCTGTCCCTAGAAAAAATGTTTTTTTAAAGCACACTATAGCACAAGGAGAATTTCCCTCACTTTCCTTCTTTGTCCCTAGAAACAAGGATTATCACAGTGAAAGAAACTGACACTCTTCCTACCTATAGTTTTCTGTCCCTTGAAAAAATGTTTTTTTAAAGCACACTATAGCACAAGGAGAATTCCCTCACTGTCCTTCCCTGTCCCTAGAAACAAGGATTCACACAGTAAAACACACTGACACTCTCCCTACCTATAGTTTTCTGTCCCTAGAAAAAATGTTTTTTTAAAGCACACTATAGCACAAGGAGAATTTCCCTCACTTTCCTTCCCTGTCCCTAGAAACAAGGATTATCACAGTGAAAGAAACTGACACTCTTCCTACCTATAGTTTTCTGTCCCTATAAAAAATGTTTTTTTAAAGCACACTATAGCACAAGGAGAATTTCCCTCACTTTCCTTCTTTGTCCCTAGAAACAAGGATTATCACAGTGAAAGAAACTGACACTCTTCCTTCCTATAGTTTTCTGTCCCTAGAAAAAATGTTTTTTTAAAGCACACTATAGCACAAGGAGAATTCCCTCACTGTCCTTCCCTGTCCCTAGAAACAAGGATTCGCACAGTAAAAGACACTGACACTCTCCCTACCTATAGTTTTCTGTCCCTAGAAAAAATGTTTTTTTAAAGCACACTATAGCACAAGGAGAATTTCCCTCACTTTCCTTCCCTGTCCCTAGAAACAAGGATTATCACAGTGAAAGAAACTGACACTCTTCCTACCTATAGTTTTCTGTCCCTAGAAAAAATGTTTTTTTAAAGCACACTATAGCACAAGGAGAATTTCCCTCACTTTCCTTCTTTGTCCCTAGAAACAAGGATTATCACAGTGAAAGAAACTGACACTCTTCCTTCCTATAGTTTTCTGTCCCTAGAAAAAATGTTTTTTTAAAGCACACTATAGCACAAGGAGAATTCCCTCACTGTCCTTCCCTGTCCCTAGAAACAAGGATTCGCACAGTAAAAGACACTGACACTCTCCCTACCTATAGTTTTCTGTCCCTAGAAAAAATGTTTTTTTAAAGCACACTATAGCACAAGGAGAATTTCCCTCACTTTCCTTCTTTGTCCCTAGAAACAAGGATTATCACAGTGAAAGAAACTGACACTCTTCCTACCTATAGTTTTCTGTCCCTAGAAAAAATGTTTTTTTAAAGCACACTATAGCACAAGGAGAATTCCCTCACTGTCCTTCCCTGTCCCTAGAAACAAGGATTCGCACAGTAAAACACACTGACACTCTCCCTACCTATAGTTTTCTGTCCCTAGAAAAAATGTTTTTTTAAAGCACACTATAGCACAAGGAGAATTCCCTCACTGTCCTTCCCTGTCCCTAGAAACAAGGATTCGCACAGTAAAACACACTGACACTCTCCCTACCTATAGTTTTCTGTCCCTAGAAAAAATGTTTTTTTAAAGCACACTATAGCACAAGGAGAATTTCCCTCACTTTCCTTCCCTGTCCCTAGAAACAAGGATTATCACAGTGAAAGAAACTGACACTCTTCCTACCTATAGTTTTCTGTCCCTAGAAAAAATGTTTTTTTTAAAGCACACTATAGCACAAGGAGAATTTCCCTCACTTTCCTTCTTTGTCCCTAGAAACAAGGATTATCACAGTGAAAGAAACTGACACTCTTCCTTCCTATAGTTTTCTGTCCCTAGAAAAAATGTTTTTTTAAAGCACACTATAGCACAAGAAGAATTCCCTCACTGTCCTTCCCTGTCCCTAGAAACAAGGATTCGCACAGTAAAAGACACTGACACTCTCCCTACCTATAGTTTTCTGTCCCTAGAAAAAAAGTTTTTTTAAAGCACACTATAGCACAAGGAGAATTTCCCTCACTTTCCTTCCCTGTCCCTAGAAACAAGGATTATCACAGTGAAAGAAACTGACACTCTTCCTACCTATAGTTTTCTGTCCCTAGAAAAAATGTTTTTTTAAAGCACACTATAGCACAAGGAGAATTTCCCTCACTTTCCTTCTTTGTCCCTAGAAACAAGGATTATCACAGTGAAAGAAACTGACACTCTTCCTTCCTATAGTTTTCTGTCCCTAGAAAAAATGTTTTTTTAAAGCACACTATAGCACAAGGAGAATTCCCTCACTGTCCTTCCCTGTCCCTAGAAACAAGGATTCACACAGTAAAAGACACTGACACTCTCCCTACCTATAGTTTTCTGTCCCTAGAAAAAATGTTTTTTTAAAGCACACTATAGCACAAGGAGAATTTCCCTCACTTTCCTTCTTTGTCCCTAGAAACAAGGATTATCACAGTGAAAGAAACTGACACTCTTCCTACCTATAGTTTTCTGTCCCTAGAAAAAATGTTTTTTTAAAGCACACTATAGCACAAGGAGAATTCCCTCACTGTCCTTCCCTGTCCCTAGAAACAAGGATTCGCACAGTAAAACACACTGACACTCTCCCTACCTATAGTTTTCTGTCCCTAGAAAAAATGTTTTTTTAAAGCACACTATAGCACAAGGAGAATTCCCTCACTGTCCTTCCCTGTCCCTAGAAACAAGGATTCGCACAGTAAAACACACTGACACTCTCCCTACTAGGGATGAGCCGAACACCCCCGGGTTCGGTTCGCACCAGAACCTTCGAACGGACCGAAAGTTTGCGCGAATTTTCGAACCCTATTCGTTATAATGGACGCGAACGTTCAAAATCAAAATTGCTAATTACAACGGCCAATATGCATGTTAATGTCATAAAACAGGTTTGGGGACCCGGGTCCTGCCCCAGGGGACATATATCAATGCAAAAAGAAATTTTAAAAACTAAAGTTTTTTCGGGAGCAGTCATTTTAATGATGCATAAAGTGAAAAAAAAAAAAGTGAAATTTTCCTTTAAATATGGTACCTGGGGGGTGTCTAAAGTATGCCTGTGAAGTGGCATGTGTTTCCCGTGTTTAGAACTGTCCTTGCACAAAATGACATTTGTAAAGGAAAAAAAGAAGCCATTTAAAACCACTTGCGGCTTTAATGTCATGTCTTGTCCTGGCCGCCATATGGCTGAAAATCCTTGAGAAAAATGGCATGGCTACCCCATCACCCCCCCCCCCACCCCAGCCCCTTTGGGTCTTGTATGGATACTAAGGGGGACCCCGCACCCAAAATAAAACCCTATACCTACAACCCTATATACTCTGAACAGCAGTATATAGGTGGTGCAAACAAGACATGGACTGTAGGTTTGTTCTTAAGTAGAATCTGAACAGGTACATTATGAAGTGTAGCTACATCCCAAAAAAATCAATTTTTAAGCTTTTTGGAGAACATAGGGAGGGGTTATCACCCCTGTAACATTTGCTGTCTTTGCACATCTGTTCAGAACATGTCACCTCACTTTCCGTCCCAATGACAAATGTTTTTGGAAAAGTGGGGTTTTAATTGAAACAAGGATTGGTGATAAAGCATCAGTAGAGAGGAGATACCTTTTTCCCAAATTAAATCTAACAGGATAGAATTTTCCTTCCTAGGGGTAGATTTCCTCTCACTTCCTGTTTTCTCTTGCCGTTTGCAAGTAGGAGTCGTTTGTAAGTTGGATGTTTGAAAGTAGGGGCCTGCCGTATATACTCTGCAGAAATTTGCCCTATTAGATGTTGGTGTAGCCACAAGACTGGTGGGCACAGGAATGGGCCCTGCTGTGAGTTAATAGATCAAGATTTGTACTTGCATGCACCTGTTGAACCGGGCAGAAAAATTGGGCCTTTGGTGGTGGTGGTGGTGGTGGTGGACGGTGTTGCCACAAGACTGTAGGCCCTCATAGTTACTCTTGGTGGGCGCAGGAATGGGCCCTGCTGTGAACTATTAGATCAAGATTTGTAATTACACGCCCCTGTTAAACAGGGGCTGAAAAATTGTGCCTTAGGCATTGGTGCTGGTGCCACAACACTGCAACCCCTCACAGATACTGTACTTGGAGCACAGCAGTCACACCTGTTGCGAAGCATCTTTTTAAAAAATTGTAATTACACGCCCCTGTTATACAGGGGCTGAAAAATTGTGCCTTAGGCACTGGTGCTGGTGCCACAACACTGCAACCCCTCACAGATACTGTACTCTGAGCACAGCAATGAGACCTGTTGCAAAGCATTGCCTAAAAATTGTAATTACACGCCCCAACAGGGGCTGAAAAATTGTGCCTTAGGCACTGGTGCTGGTGCCACAACACTGCAACCCCTCACAGATACTGTACTCTGAGCACAGCAGTCACACCTGTTGCGAAGCATCTTTTTAAAAAATTGTAATTACACGCCCCTGTTATACAGGGGCTGAAAAATTGTGCCTTAGGCACTGGTGTGGTGGCATGGATCATTGAGGAGGAGGAAGAGGATAGACAGTGAACATAACAGGACAGTCACTCAGCATCAGCATAGGCAGTCTTGAAGGGATGTGACATTATAAATTATTCCGTTATATCCGCTTCAGGTGTCTGGTAGCTGGTGGTGATCCAAGACTGATTCATTTTTATGAAGGTCAGTCGATCAACCGAGTCGGTGGACAGGCGCACCCTATGATCGGTGACAAATCCTCCAGCAGCACTGAATGTGCGTTCGGAAAGAACGCTGGATGCAGGACAGGCCAGTAGCTCAATTGCATACTGTGCAAGCTCTGGCCAGTGATCCATCCTCAGGACCCAGTAAGCCAGAGGATTTTCGGTGGGAAAGGTGTCCAAGTCTGACCTTGCCCCTAGGTATTCCTGCACCATGTATATCAGACGCTGGCGATGGTTGCTGGAACCGATCATACCTTGGGGCTGCGGACTAAAAAATTGTCTGAACGCATCGGTCAGACGTCCACCTTCCCCACCGCTCCTTCTGCTACTGACCGAAGCCTCAGCAACTCGTCGTCCAGGACCAGGAGTTTGTAACCTCCCAGTTTCTGGGAACGCGTTGCACAGACCTTTCTGCAAGGCCTCCCTGAGATGTCTCATCCTCTGCTCCCTCTGCGACGGCAAGATAAGGTCCGCAACCTTACCCTTGTACCGTGGATCAAGGAGAGTGGCCAGCCAGTAATGGTCACTCTCCTTGATCCGAAGAACACGAGGATCCTTCCGCAGGCTTTGCAGGATCAGGGAGGCCATGCAGCGTAGGTTAGCTGAGGCATTCGGTCCGGAGTCTTCTGGGTCACTGAGGATGACATGATCGCCAGCCACCTCCTCCCAGCCACGTACAAGTCCACTGGTTTGTTGGGACTGTACATCATCCCTAAAAGACTGCTGCTGCTGATGCTGAGTGCCAGGCTCCACCTCCATGCTCACACAATCCTCCTCCTCCTCCTCCTCCTCTTCCTGTGTGATGGGTGGGACAGAAGGAACATTGTCTGGATAAAGGGGGCCTTGAGAGACAAGGAAGTCCTCCTCTTCCTGCCTCTGTTCTGCCTCAAGTGCCCTGTCCATTATCCCACGCAGCGTATGCTCCAACAGGTGGACAAGAGGTACAGTGTCACTGATGCATGCACTGTCACTGCTCACCATCCTCGTGGCCTCCTCAAATGGTGAGAGGACAGTGCATGCATCCCTGATCATGCTCCACTGGCGTGGGGAAAAAAAGCCAAGCTCCCCTGACCCTGTCCTGGTGCCGTAGTCGCAAAGGTACTCATTGATGGCCCTCTGCTGCGTGTGCAGTCGCTGCAGCATGGCCAACGTTGAGTTCCACCTGGTGGGCATGTCACATATTAGGCGGTTCTTGGGCAGGTTCAGCTCCTTTTGCAGCTCAGTCAGCCGAGCACTGGCATTATAAGATCGGCGGAAATGCACACAGACTTTCCTGGCCTGCCTCAGGACATCCTGTAAGCCTGGGAACCTGCCCAAGAACCGCTGCACCACCAGGTTGAGGACGTGAGCCATACAGGGCACATGGGTGAGCTGCCCCTGTCGCAGGGCGGAGAGGAGGTTGGTGCCATTATCAGAAACGACCATTCCTGGCTTAAGCTGGCGTGGCGTCAACCACCTCTCGGCCTGCCCCTGCAGAGCTGCCAGAACCTCTGGCCCAGTGTGGCTCCTGTCCCCCAAACACACCAGCGCAAGCACGGCATGGCATCTTTTTGCCTGCGTACTCGCGTAGCCCCTTGTACGCCTACGGAGCACCGCTGGTTCCGAGGACAGAGCACTCGAAGAGGACATGGAGGAAGAAGAAGAGGAGGGGGTGGAGGAGAGAGGTGTGTCACAACCAGTAGTAGCATTTTGGAGGCGTGGTGGCGGAACAACCTCCAACACTACTGCGCCTTGTCCTGCATCCCTCCCAGCTGCCAATAGAGTGACCCAATGGGCCGTGAAAGAAAGATAACGTCCCTGTCCATGCCTGCTGGACCATGAGTCAGCGGTAATATGCACCTTACCGCTGACCGCCCTGTCCAGCGAGGCATGGACATTGCCTTCCACATGCCAGTAGAGAGACGGAATCGCCTTCCGTGAGAAAAAGTGGCGTTTGGGAACCTGCCACTGAGGAACCGCACATTGAACAAACTCACGGAAGGGGGCCGAGTCTATCAACTGAAAAGGCAGCAGTTGAAGTGCTAGCAATTTAGCCAAGCTAGCATTCAACCGCTGGGCATGTGGATGGCTGGGAGTATACTTCTTTCGACGGTCCAGCAGCTGGGGCAGGGAAATTTGCCTGCTACAATCGGACGTCGGTGTACTGCAAGTACTTGGTTGTGACACACCTAATTCTACACCTTCAGTCCTCTCAGAGCAGCTTTCAGAGAGGACTGAAGATATAGTGGGGATGGAGATCCCAGCTGATGAGGAGCAAGGAGAGGTCCGCTTTGTTCTTTGGTGTGGGTCTTTTATGTGTGCTTGCCAACGAGCTGCATGGCAGGTCGACATATGTCTGCTCATGCTTGTGGTGCCCAAGCGGCTGATGTTTTGGCCACGCGAGATACGCTTGAGACAAATATTGCAAATAGCAGTGGTGCGATCTGATGCACTCGTCTCAAAAAAGGCCCACACCAAAGAACTTTTGTGATAACGTGCAGAGGCAGCGCCCTGCACAGGCGGAGCTCTGCGGTGTGGTACAGTTGCTGTGCTGGCCTCTAGCTGGCCTCCAGGGGGCATCCTGCCTCGTTGGACATGTGACGCTGCATCCTCCTCCTCCTCCTCCTCTCTCCCTTCAGGCACCCACGTGGAGTCAGTGACCTCATCATCCCCTCCCTCTTCACCACTAGAGCAAACCTGGCAGTAAGCTGCAGCTGGTGGAACACTACTGCCAGATTGCTGTCCTTCAGCATCCCCTCTCTCTGCGCGCACACTACTGACTTCCTCAAGCTGGGTATCATCATCCGAGCCTTCGAATCGTTGGGCATCCTCCTGGAGCATGTACCCAACACTGTGCTCAAACAGTTCGGGGGACTCCTCAGGAGGACATGGTGGGTCTAGGGAAGGGGTGGCTGATGATGCCATTGAGTACGCGTTGGCAGCTGCTCTGCCAGTACCCTGAGCCTGGGTGAGAGAGGATGAGGAGGATGAGGAGGGCTTGGTCATCCATTCTACCAAGCCTTCGGCATGATGCGGCTCCACATGTCCAGCTGCCGAAAACAAAGACAAGCGTGTCCCATGGCCACGTGCTGATGACGATGCACGACCACGTCCATGGCCAGCACTGTTGTCTCTAGAAACAGAGCCTGCCTGCCCTGTGTTCTTGCCTCGGCACGCTCTGCCTCTCCTTGGCGGTCTTCCAGCCATTGTAGTCGGTAGTGTATATAGTATAAAAAATAGAACTCCTATGTGTGCTCACAACACACTGTAGGTCCTATGGGTGCTGACACTAACACACTATAGGTACTATGTGTGCTGCTGACAAGAAAATATAGGAGCTCTGTTTGCTGCCACTAACACACTAGAAGTCCTATTGGTGCTTCTGAGATGAAAATATAGGAGCTCTGTGTGATGCCACTAACACACTAGAAGTCCTATGGGTGCTGCTGAGAAGAAAATATAGGAGCTCTGCGTGATGCCACTAACACACTAGAAGTCCTATGGGTGCTGCTGAGAAGAAAATATAGGAGCTCTGTGTGATGCCACTAACACACTAGAAGTCCTATGGGTGCTGCTGAGAAGAAAATATAGGAGCTCTGTTTGCTGCCACTAACACACTAGAAGTCCTATGGGTGCTTCTGAGAAGAAAATATAGGAGCTCTGTGTGATGCCACTAACACACTAGAAGTCCTATGGGTGCTTCTGAGATGAAAATATAGGAACTCTGTGTGATGCCACTAACACATTAGAAGTCCTATGGGTGCTGCTAAGAAGAAAATATAGGAGCTCTGTTTGCTGCCACTAACACACTAGAAGTCCTATGGGTGCTTCTGAGAAGAAAATATAGGAGCTCTGTTTGCTGCCACTAACACACTAGAAGTCCTATGGGTGCTTCTGAGATGAAAATATAGGAGCTCTGTGTGATGCCACTAACACACTAGAAGTCCTATGGGTGCTGCTGAGAAGAAAATATAGGAGCTCTGTGTGATGCCACTAACACACTAGAAGTCCTATGGGTGCTTCTGAGATGAAAATATAGGAACTCTGTGTGATGCCACTAACACATTAGAAGTCCTATGGGTGCTGCTAAGAAGAAAATATAGGAGCTCTGTTTGCTGCCACTAACACACTAGAAGTCCTATGGGTGCTTCTGAGAAGAAAATATAGGAGCTCTGTTTGCTGCCACTAACACACTAGAAGTCCTATGGGTGCTTCTGAGATGAAAATATAGGAGCTCTGTGTGATGCCACTAACACACTAGAAGTCCTATGGGTGCTGCTGAGAAGAAAATATAGGAGCTCTGTGTGATGCCACTAACACACTAGAAGTCCTATGGGTGCTTCTGAGATGAAAATATAGGAACTCTGTGTGATGCCACTAACACATTAGAAGTCCTATGGGTGCTGCTAAGAAGAAAATATAGGAGCTCTGTTTGCTGCCACTAACACACTAGAAGTCCTATGGGTGCTGCTGAGAAGAAAATATAGGAGCTCTGTTTGCTGCCACTAACACACTAGAAGTCCTATGGGTGCTGCTGAGAAGAAAATATAGGAGCTCTGTTTGCTGCCACTAACACACTAGAAGTCCTATGGGTGCTGTTGGGGTGCAATGCTGTGCTAACAGCACTGCGGTTGGTACTACTGCAATACTGTACTAACAGTAAGCACGCACCAGACTAATCCCCAGCAGCAGCTAATAACACGCTAACTGTGCAATCAGCAGCAATGAACGATCAATGACTTAGGTAGCAATGGTTTAGCAAAGAAATAGCCAATGGTTTAGCAAAGAAGAGCAAATCTTTCAGTATCAAGCAAAGACAGAATCAGCAGACTGATCTCTCCTAAAGCCGGAACTCATGTGACCGGGGCCGATGGCGTGGCGGCCTTTTAAATGGTGGGGCATGTACTAAAGCCCCTGAGCTGTAATTGGCTACAGGCGTCCTGCCTGTAGCCAATTATTGCTCTCCGAGTTTCGGGCGCTGTGATTGGCCAAGCATGCGGGGTCACAGTGCATGCTTGGCCAATCATCAGCCAGCAATGCACTGCGCCGGCCGCGCCGGCCGCAATGCATTGCGGGGCCGCTCGCATCACACGAATGTGATGCGAACGGCCCAAATAGTTCTGGGCTCGACGAGCGAGCGAACGCCCGGTGCTCGATTCGAACATGGGTTCGAATCGAGCACCGGGCCCATCCCTACTCCCTACCTATAGTTTTCTGTCCCTAGAAAAAATGTTTTTTTAAAGCACACTATAGCACAAGGAGAATTCCCTCACTGTCCTTCCCTGTCCCAAGAAACAAGGATTCGCACAGTAAAACACACTGACACTCTCCCTACCTATCCTTCTCTTTCCCTAAACTAAAGGAATCCAGGTTAAGCAAGAAAAAAATAAATGTCACTGTCCCTGCCTATGCTTCTCTTTCCCTGCTCCGGAACACACTACACTAGGCCGCCGTGCTGGCGGCCTTTTATAGTGTGGGGCGTGTACTAAACACCCTCAGCAATAATTGGCCACAGGCATCCTGCCTGTGGCCAATCATTGCTCTCCTCGCTGCCGGCGCTGTGATTGGCCAAGCATGCGGGGTCACAGTGCATGCTTGGCCAATCACAGCGCCTGGATGACACTGCGATGGCGTAGTGCATTGTGGGCCGTTCGCGTCACTCGAATTTGGCGCGAACGGCCCAAATCGTTCGATCTTCGTCGAACGATCGAACAGCCGATGTTCGAGTCGAACGTATGTTCGACTCGAACACGAAGCTCATCCCTAGTGGTGAATAGCATCTATTACCCACTGGGTTTCCTTGCTCCAGTTACCATTCAAGGTAAGATTTTACTAAGACAGTTGTCTACTGAGAACATAGACTGGGATACTCCCTTGCCTAGTGAGAATCAACACAAGTGGGAAAGGTGGAGATATTCTTTGAAGTCACTAGAAAAACTTCAGATTCCCCGTTGCTATGTTCCAGGATCCACTTCAACTGCTAGCCGGAGAGAGATTCATATTTTCTCTGATGCATCAGTTGAAGCTATTGCTGCAGTAGCCTATTTGAAGACCTCTGAACTGAATGGAGAATCACACTGTAGTTTTGTCCTAGGCAAGGCAAAACTCACACCCAAGCCTGCACATACCATACCAAAACTTGAACTTTGTGCAGCCGTGCTAGCAGTAGAAATTGCCGAGGTCATACGAAGTGAAATGGACACTAGAATTGATTCTTTCACCTTCTATACAGACAGTAAGGTAGTACTTGGTTACATAAACAACCAAACAAAACAATTTTATGTGTACGTCAGCAACAGGGTTGAACGTATCAAGAGATTCTCTCTACCAAGTCAATGGCATCACGTTCCCACTGAACTCAACCCAGCTGACTGTGGGACCAGAGCCGTGTCACCTGCCGCTCTTCAGGACAGCTTATGGCTGTCACCTCCAAGGTTTCTGCGTGAGGACTCTTACTTACTCCCTATTGACACCACCTATGGGCTAGTAAACCTTGAAGATGATAAGAAAATAAGAACTGTGAACACCTCACTCCACACTTCTGTAAGTACAAAACAGAAGCTGCGGTCACACCATTACAGGCATCGATGGAAGCAGGTGCAGCATCTAGCCAATGTGTTCTGGCATCGCTGGAAGAAAAAGTATCTTCACCACCTTCAAGGTCGTAACAAATGGCAAGCATCTAAGCCGAATCTTAAGGTTGGAGACCTCATCCTTCTAAAAGACAAGGAAGTTTGTCGGAATGAGTGGCCTATGGGTCTTATTACTAAAGTTATGCCCAGCGACGATAACAAAGTCCGGAAGGTAGAAGTCAAGGTAACCAAGGGAGGATCGACACGAACCTTTAGTCGACCAATTACAGAGTTAGTACTCCTTTTGCCAGGTGAGTGACTTGTGCAAGGACTAGCCATGCTGTTGGCACGGCGGGGAGTACATTGCTGCCATCTACAGGTTCTACTCAGAACTTTGGAATTATTTGAAGACATCATACTGTGACTTTATGTTCTTCATCCTGTTGAACTTACGTTTATTGTTTGCTTGTTGCATGTTTTTCATTACAGGTTCCAGGACATTCGTCAGTATTGGACTTTTTGAAAATATATATTTTAGTTTAAGGTTATGAAATCTAAAGATTTCAGACGGGGAGTGTTGTGTTACACTATGTGATTATTCTTGCTCTGTGTCTTTAAGATCTGTCCCCTTCTTTCTAGCTGAACTCTCTCTCTCACCGTAGTTCTTTATATATCTCCTCCACTTCCTGATTCTGGTCATTACTCCTGTATATCTTCCATGCTAAACATCTCACATGTGGCTTACAACTGCAACGTTTTTCTACCTATGAATATCCATCATTAAACGGAACATTCGAAAGGATTCATCGTCTGTCGTCCTAACTGTGAGTTTATTCATTGAGTTAAACTGCCTGTATCGATGCAAGGGATAATAGCAAACCAGCTTGTGTAAGGCCTACTTCAACCTGGAGATGAACTTTATCGCTTTGTAGTTGAGACAGAACATAAAGTGTGACTGTGATTTCAAAGTAGATAATGCACTGAAAGAGGAAGAGGATGCTTAGGGAAGCCCCCTGCATATTTTTATAAGAAAAAGTGTAGCGGAACTAAGGTCCATTCTTAGGCTGGCCATAGGGTCACAGGTTGAAGGAAAGAAAATTGCTTGATCCCCCCCCATCAAACACAGTCACTCCCGCTGCGCTAGTGTATTCTGGACTGCACTTAAGTCCTGGTCTGGAAAAGGATCTTGTGTAGGGTTGTCATCTGTCCAGGATTCACCCGGACAGTTCGGGTTTGGAATCATGGGTCCGGGTTTCAGACTGCCTGAAACCCGGACACATTATTTAGACTGGACTATGGCTTCCCAGCAGGGCTGCTGGCTGCAATTGTCTAAGCTGAGAGTGTCTGTTACACTCTTTCACACTGCCCAAAGCCAGCACTAGCAACCCCCCCGCCCACCCACACAGACAGGAGAGGAGAGAGGGCTTGGTCTGCAACTCTTACCCCCACCCCTACCCCTCTGTGTCTGCCCACACTCCAATCCCCGGAGCTGAGCCTCAGAAAAGGAAAGTTTGGGCTGAAATTTGAAGTCCAGCAGCCACAGATACATCTGGATGAGAGGTGCTGACTGCCAAGGAGTGGGTGAGCTCACCATCCATCCCTTTCTGTGACTGAAGTCTCCCCCCTTCTCTCTCCTGACTCTGACTTAGTACACTAAGTAATACATGGTTCTCAGAGCACCCCTTACATCAAAGTTCCCCTTTACATCAGAGGCCACCGTGTTTCCCCTTACATCAGAGTCTTCTCCGTACATCAGAGTTCTCAGTGTTCCCCCTTACATCAGTCCTCTCTGTACATCAGAGTTCTCAGTGTTCTCCCTTACATCAGTCCTCTCTGTACATCAGAGTTCTCAGTGTTCCCCCTTACATCAGTCCTCTCTGTACATCAGAGTTCTCAGTGTTCCCCCTTACATCAGTCCTCTCTGTACATCAGAGTTCTCAGTGTTCCCCCTTACATAAGTCCTCTCTGTACATCAGAGTTCTCAGTGTTCCCCCTTAAATCAGGGTTATGGGAGAAAAGGAAATCCTGGACTGCCGCACTCTGTAGAAAAATGCTCTTTTTATTTTGTAAAATCCAAATCACAGCACAGCATACAAACCAGAATTGTGAACAGAGAATCCCTGATGTTAAAGTCCCCAGAGTTCTCCCTTACATCAGAGTCTGCAGAGTCCCCCATCACAGTGTAGGGGAACTCTGTGGATTCAGATGTAAAAGGGGAAATCGGGGGATTCTGATGTAAAGGGGACTGTTGTTATTAACTTTATATGATTAGAAATGTTATTTAATAGCAAAACATATGTATAGTTTATACTATAAAAAAAATTGCTGTGCGCCGGTAAAGTGTCCGGATTTGACTTGAAGAAAATGTGGCAACCCTAATCTTGTGTAGGGTAAGGTGACCAGGGGGACAGTCCCTGGACTGAGGACACTGTCACCGGACCAAGTTTGTCCCCGGTTTTGTCTCCGGCAGGGGCCGCGCTAGGCAGGGCGTCCTGAGTTTAGCAGCAGGGGCCCGGGCAGCCTCACAGATGATCGGTTTAGTGGTGGGGGGAGTTACAAGTACCGATATCCCTGTATGCCTTTCAAAGAAGCAGCTGACAGCCGCTACCTCTCCTCTCCCTCCCGCGGCTGTCAGCTGCTTCATTGAAATCCACACAGGGAGATTGGTGCTTGTAATTCCCCCCACCGCTGAACCGATCATCCTCGACTGCCCATCAAATGTTCTTTAATCCCTGGGCCCCCGTGCCCTCCTTCGGCTCCCGGTGTCTTCCTCCTCCTCCGGCTCCCGGTGTCTTCCTGCTCCAGCTCCGGGTTTCCTCCTCCTTCGTCTCACCGGGTCTTCCACCTGCTCCCCGTGTCCTCCTCTGTGATCCCCCCCCCCCCGCGTGCTCCTCTGGTCCCTCCTTGTCCCCGGATCTGTCAGGATGGAGAGCGGAGGAAGGAGCCGGTAAATATGTAATTTTACTCTGTCCATTCATAACTGAGCATCGTAAACTGTGTTTACGATGCTTCAGTTTATGAATGAACAGGAGCCTCTGTCAGATGATGTAAACGCAGCCTTGTTTACATAGGCAGATCGCCGTTCTGGCTCTCTGCCTAATGATCGGCGGGTGCCAGAGGACATCGATGTATAATTACAGCAGGAGCAGGTTGCTGGCGGTGTGTGTGTGTGTTATACGTTGGCAAGTGGTCAATCATCCATTCTAGGTAAGATATACTCTGTACTAATTTGCAGGAATACCCCCCCCCCCCCCCGCTGTGTAAAACATTGTAATGCATGCAGCGTTGTTTTTGAAAGGCTGCAAACAGCAGTCACTTTGCATTCAATGTATATCGCAGACACAGTAATAAATATATCATGGCTATTCGTTGCAGTTCCAATATTCTGATGTTCGTAAATGTATTCAAATGTACAAAACAAATACAAGAATCCATAAAACAACTCAACGCCCATCAAAACAGATATTACTGACACCATTTAAAGGAACCAGAGGAGGATTTTTCAGATAGATTATCTCACTCCTATCTCCTAAGAATAAATTGGATACATTTATTATATAATCAATATTTATTTAAGGATATAAAGGAACAGCTACAACAATATCACAGTTATAGAACTGAGCGAAATCTGTGCTAGGAGCCGCACTGCAAATCGTTGGCATGTGCTGGAGGAGGCCAAGGTACTTGATCACATGACGAAAAGGAGGGAGAGAAACACCAGTGCAAATACACTATAGTGTAGTAGGTGATAAAAGCATGGAAATAATTTACATATACATATATATCTCCTGTACAGGATCATGTACCTAGTAGGTGATCCTGCACTTCTGGGTCTGGGGTAGGGTGACCACATTTCCGAACTGCCATTCAGGGACACACCCCCTCTCTCACCTTAACCCCAAAAAAGATGAGGGGGGGGTGGGCGGGGGGAAATGTAGTCTCGGGGTTGATGGGGAATTTGGCGGCGGGTTATTTGTCAGGTGAATGTGCTGCTTACCACCAGATGCAGTGCTGCTGTCACTCCCTCTGCATGAGCCACGTTCGTAGAAGGAAAGGAGTGGCGTTAGGGTTGCCACCTTTTCTTCAAGCCAAACCTGAACACTTTCGCGGCGCACGGCAATTTTTTTGTAGTACACGCTATAGGATTGTAAAATACCTGGGACACCTTTTGGGTTACCCAAAGAGAGTAGTAATGAGGTGTGCTATGGTGAACAGTGACTGTGGCCAAATTGCATTAACAGTGGGGGGGGGGGGACTTAAAGGGGCATGGTTAAATAAAACAAAAGCATTTGTGTAGCCATAAAATATGATTTGATTAATAAAATAAATTTCAGTTAAAACATGAAACTAGCCTACCTTAAAAGTGGACACTGTCAGCCAGTAGAGCAGTGGACGGTGTCAGAAGATCAGTGGACGGTGTCAGAAGATCAGTGGACGGTGTCAGAAGATCAGTGGACGGTGTCAGAAGATCAGTGGACAGTGTCAGAAGATCAGTGTCAGAAGATTAGTGGACAGTGTCAGAAGATCAGTGTCAGAAGAGCAGTGGACGGTGTCAGAAGATCAGTGGACGGTGTCAGAAGATCAGTGGACGGTGTCAGAAGATCAGTTGACGGTGTCAGAATAGCAGTGGATGGTGTCAGAAGAGCAGTGGACGGTGTCAGAAGAGCAGTGGGTGGTGTCAGAAGAGCAGTGGACAGTGTCAGAAGATCAGTGAACAGTGTCAGAAGATCAGTGGACAGTGTCAGAAGATCAGTGGACAGTGTCAGAAGATCAGTGGACAGTGTCAGAAGATCAGTGTCAGAAGATCAGTGGACAGTGTCAGAAGATCAGTGTCAGAAGATAAGTGGACAGTGTCAGAAGATCAGTGTACCTCCATCCAAAAACCCAAATTAGCTCTACTAAACCCAACCCCATACAAACTGTTCACAAAGTGGCACTGTGCATTCTAAAAACCCTTTCAAGCACCTTTTAATTTCAAAAAAATAGAGAAGAAGATAACAGATTAAATATCAGACATTGCCTGTTCCCCCACCCCCCCACCCCCCCCAATAGAGACCTCCATTACAGCGAGACAAAAAAAAACGTACCTTCCAGGAGCCGCTGCAAAGATGTGTGTGTGAACCTCTTAGGGGGCGGAGTCTGTAATACCATGCTTTCTCCTACAAAAGCGTCCCAGTCCAGTGGCCCTTCATTCACTGTCTCTGGTGGCATCAGCACCAGCGGCTGGGTGGGAGAGAGAGAGCGCACAGACAGATAGTGCAGTGTGACCGGGCTGCAGGACATTAGCCCCGCTGAAGCGCTGGGTGCTAGGTGCTGGGTGCCAGAGAAGGAGGAGGTGCCGAGGTGAGTGGGGACAGCAGTACTGCACTAGGCGCAGGCCTCGCTCCCGGTCTCACTGTATGAGAGTAAATTGTCACTGGTTACAAGATGCCAGGCAGCGCTGGCCCTAGCAACCAGTTCCGGAAATGTAGTTATTAGTTAGTAGGGGGTGGCTGTGTCCTCTATTTCATTCCGGGACATTGTATTGTCCCGGAATGAAGTTGCCTGGGACCCAGGACAGACATGTCAATTGCGGGACAGTCCCGGGCAATCCGGGACACGTGGGCACCCTAGTCTGGGGCACACATGTGCGCCGCCGGTGACCCGCTCCCGCTGCGATAATATACAGCGGAAGCTGATCTGCAGGTACTATGGACATAGCCCTGATTTCGAGGGACTGTCCCCGATTTGGAGCAATGTCCCTCTGTCCCTTATTCCTCCTCATTTGTCCCTCATTTTAGTCTGATCTATATACAGTCCCTGACAAAAGTCTTGTCGCTTCTCTATTTTGTAGAAACTCCTGCTATTAACCTGACTTTTAATTAATCAATTGGTGTTAGAAATAGCTCCTATGAAAAGCTAAAGCCCTCCCAAATGATGTTTAATGCACTGAAATAAATTAATTTCACTGAAAAAAGATTTATAATTTAATCAAGACAGGTCAAATTTTGGCAAGACAAAAGTTTTGTCGCCTATACAGAAATTGAACAACTTTACTGAAAATCCAAAAATATGTCAGCAAATTAAGTAGTGGTGCTGTGAGATCCAAATTTAATATCTTGTATGACTTCCATGAGCTTGAAGGACAGCATCCATGCGGTTTGGCAAGGATTCATACAATTTATTGATGAAGTCATCAGGAATAGCAAAGAAAACAGTCTTGCATGCCTCCCAGAGTTCATCAATATTCTTTGGTTTCGTCTTCCATGCTTCATCTTTCATCCTACACCACATATGCTCAATGATGTTCATGTCTGGTGACTGGGCTGGCCAATCCTGGAGCATCTTGATCTTCTTTGCCTTAAGGAACTTTGATATGGAGATGGAAGTATGCAATGGAGCACCATCCTGCTGCAAAATTTGGCCTTTTTATGGTTGGGAATATAAGAGGTAGCTAAGATTTCTTGGTATTTTAGACTATTGATGTTGCCTTCCACCCTGCAGATCCCTCGCACACCCCCATACTGGATGTAACCCCAGACCATGATTTTGCCTCCACCAAACTTCACTGTTTTCTGGATAAATCTCGGCTCCATTCGGGTTCCAGTTGGTCTCCTGCAATATTTGCGGTGACTGTGGTGTAATTCAACAGAAGATTCATCTGAAAAATCCACCTTCTGCCACTTTTCCAGAGTCCATCCTTTTAGCAGGCTGTGGCCCTTGGCAAATGCCACATGGTTTTTCAATTGTCTTTTGTTTAGTGCTGGCTTATGGGCACTGATTCGACCATGGAGGCCATTTTGAGACAGAATCCGACAAACTGTTCTGGTTGACACAGGGACTTCAGGTGACCAGGTCTCGTGGAGCTCTGCTGCAGTGGAAAATGGGCTGGCCTGGGATTTTCGAGCCAACAAACGGTCCTCTCGAGCAGTTGTCTTGCGGGGTCGGCCTGACCTGGCCTTGTCCAAAACGTCTCCAGTCTCTTCAAATCTTTTTTTTATCCTCTGAACTTGACGCTGAGACACATTGAAGGTGTCTGCCACATCAGCAGTGAATCTGGTCTTCAGCCTCTTGATAATCAACACTTTAGTCTCCGGGTAAATCTTAGGCATGTTTGCAGAGGTCTAGTTGCAGTTGAGAAGGACTCTAGTGTACTGGTGTTCTTTTTATACACACCTGAGACCTAATTGATCCATTATTAGTCACAGGTGAAGCTCATATAACAAGACGACAACACTTATGTCTTGGCAAAAATTGACTCAATGGGCTTTACCAAGCTGTGAATATTAGAATACTTTTTGTCAGTTTCGTTTTGCACTGAAACATTATTACAAAAGCTGTTGGGATTAAAATGACCCATTTCTTGTAACAAAATCTTGATTATAAATATATTTTAGCAGCACTTCAGGTCAATTTGTACACAAGCGACAAGACTTTTGTCAGGGACTGTATATAGATGTACTTATGTACATGGGATTTTTTTTCGTTTTTTATTTTTAATAAATTTTCACATTTTTCAAACAAACTTCTTTCATGTTGTTATTGTGGGGTATTTACTGTAGAATTTTTAGGAACATAATGAATTTAATCAATTTTGGAATAAGGCTGTAACATAACAAAATGTGGAAAAAGTGAAGCACTGTGAATACTTTCCGGATGCGCTGTACGCCGAGTAAATTGATACCTAACATGTCATGCTTTAAAATTTGCGCTCGCTTGTGGAATGGCGACAAACTTTGGTATGCGTTCACTTCTGCGCATGAGCCCGGAGGGATAGGGTGCTTTAAAAAAATAAATCTTATTTATTTAACTTTTTTGCAATTGACGGGCTCCGGCCATTGCAGCCGCAAGTCAATTTAAATGGGATTTGACTTTTTTTTTTCTTTAGAAATGTCATTTTTGCTGCAGCATGTTATATGGATGCTACAGATGCGCAACTTTACAGTCAGACTAAGGGAACCCCCCAGGCATTATATTTAAAGGAATTTTTATTTTTATTGTTGCACTTTAAGCATCAATAAAAGCACTGCATCTGAAAAAACGATAGTTAAAAAAAAAAAAATTGCGTTAATACATGTCCCCCAGGGCAGTACCCAGACCCCATACCCCTTTTATGGCCAATAACTATACCTAATTATAAGCCTTTAAAATGGGCATTTTTGATTTTTCCTTTTAGGCTCCCATAGACTTTAAGTGTGTTCACCATTTGGGTTGGAACTTTTCCCCTGTTTGGGAGTTTTGCTGCGAACTGAACAGGGGGGTGTTTGGCCCATCTCTACCTACTAAATGTGACTCACTATATCTGACTATCCATTACCAACCTGGCTTGCTTTGACTTATGCTTGAGGTTTGCCTGGTCTGAACCAACCCAGCTGGCACTTGGACCACGCTTCTGCCTGGTCCTTCCATTCATGACTTGCTCATCTGTTACCGACTCCGGTTTGAATCTTGACTACGGAATTGTACTTCATCTGATCATTAATTACCGACCTGGCTTGCCTGATTTTGCACTGCGTCTGAATCTCTTCAGTCATCTCCAGACTGCATTCTCTCAGTCAACACTCTCACCTGCACACCTGTTCCAGGGCTCAGCCTATGGAAAAGCCTTGTAGGCAGGTGCAGCCTGTGTTCCTCACTGTAGGTGGCGCTCGACCAAAGTGGCAACGCAAAAGGGGAAGAAAGCTGTGAGGGACTTGGCTCCTCCATGACTTCCTGCGGCCGCCAGGGAGACAAGTGTCTGATTGGGTGCTGGCGCCTCACATGACCCTGGTGGCCATCTTGGGCAGAGCAGAATCTATTTAAGACTCCAGCTCCCATGTTTGGTGCTCTTTATGCTAGTGGCTAGTGTAGGGATAGGTTCTCTGTCTGTCAGGGACAGTGCATAGCGGCAGGGAAAGGTACCTGAGGAATAAGGAAAGTGCAGGGACTATGCCATTTCCTTGTAGGAAGCCTTCATTTGGGTGTGAAATGGCCAGGCTGCATTCCCGCTCCTCTCTGCAGAAGTTGTGGGCACCATTTTGAGATCAGGATCCTCTGCTGCTGTTTATAAGTGGCTCTGGGTTGGCTGTGCTTACCCACTGTGCCTGATTGTACATTGTTGGAACTCTCACAAAATATACTGTTCTCTCCTACCTCGGCCTCTGAGTGTATTCTTTGCTACTGGCACACCAAGCTGCACCCTTCCCACAGCCTACCACCTTTCCGCTGTTCCTGTGATTGTCATTCACTGCTACAGAATACGACCTGGTCTCCCTGTGTCCAGTCTCCAGTCTATTGTCTACTTCAGGGAAGCTGTTGACCGGTTAAGATATGCCTATCTACTTGTACCAGTTGCTGCAAGAACTAGGAGACACTTGGTTCTCTCGTACCATCTTTTCACTTTAGCAGGACTAAATTCCCTCAATCAACTTTAAAGTGGTTCTAAAGGCTAGACATGACTTCCTGCGGCCGCCATGGAGACAAGTGTCGCTGGCGCCCCACATGACCCTGGTGCCCATTCCCTACATTCCCTACAAGGTAAAAAATATCCCACTTGCTGTATCGCCCCCCAACCACCCTTTATATTTACTTGAGTCCTATCTCGATCCAAAACTGAACCCCTTGTCTGTGTTCCTCTTCTCACAGGTTGCAGTGACAGCAATGAAAGCCATTAGCTCCCGATGCTGTCAATCAAATCCTGCAAGGAGGTAGTGGGGGGGCAGGGCTGAGCCATGCTGTGTGTGTCTATGGACGCACACAGCCCAGCTCGGGAGCGAGCCCGGATGTGCGCCACCAAGGGAAGTCGCTTCTTTTGGTGGCACACCATGAAAAGGAGGAGCCAAAAGTGCCAGAGGGGAACCCCAGAAGAGGAGGTTCAGGGGTACTGCACAGAGCAGGGATGTATAGCCTGTTTGTTATTTTTAAAAAATCCCTTACAACCGCTTTAGGCCTGATTCACACCTATGTAGGTTGCAGTTTGCATATTCCAGGTGCATTTTGCGTTTTTCAATACATGCTTTTGATCCATTGAAGTCTATGGAACCAATAACCAGAAAGTCCCTGGCCCTTTCCATAAAATGCTCAGATGTGAACTACATTCATAGGAAACCATGTTAAATGTTAAATGGACTGTAGTGTGTTTCTGCAAAACTGAAAATGCACCAAAAAAATGCATAGGTGTGAACCAGGCCTTAACTATTTTTGAGAGGAAGGTGGATTAACCTTTTTTTTTTGTTGTTGCTTTCTAGTTTCTGGCCTAAGTCAAAATGATGTCAAACATCCTAGGAGTCTTCATGGGCATTCTTTGTTTCTTTCATCTGAAGGAGGGGAGGAGTGGCATTACCTGTTACATAGTTACATAGTTAGTCAGGTTGAAAAAAGACACAAGTCCATCCAGTTCAACCATAAAAAAATAAAATAAAAAATATCATACAATCCCATATACCCAATCCTATACCCACAGTTGATCCAGAGGAAGGCAAAAAAAAACAGAAGAGCATGATCCAATTTGCTACAGCAGAGGAAAAAATTCCTTCCTGATCCCCCGAGAGGCAATCGGATTTTCCCCGGATCAACTTTACCTATAAATGTCAGTACCCAGTTATATTCTGTACATTTAGGAAAGTATCCAGGCCTTTCTTAAAGCAATCTACTGAGCTGGCCAGAACCACCTCTGGAGGGAGTCTGTTCCACATTTTCACAGCTCTTACTGTGAAGAAACCTTTCCGTATTTGGAGATGAAATCTTTTTTCCTCCAGACGTAAAGAGTGCCCCCTTGTCCTCTGTGATGACCGTAAAGTGAATAACTCAACACCAAGTTCACTATATGAACCCCTTATATATTTGTACATGTTAATCATATCCCCCTTATTCTCCTCTTCTCAAGAGTGAATGAATTCAGTTCCTCTAATCTTTCCTCATAGCTGAGCTCCTCCATGCCTCTAATCAGTTTGGTTGCCCTTCTCTGTACTTTCTCCAGTTCCCCAATATCCTTTTTGAGAGAACTGGTGCCCAAAACTGAACTGCATATTTCAGATGAGGTCTTACTAGTGATTTGAACAGGGGCAAAATGATACGTTGCTTTGAATTTGCTGCCGCGCGCTCATCAAGCGTGCCCGTGGGTCCAGGGGACTCGATGTCCACTGGGTGCCCGCGATCGTGTCACGGAGAGGCAGAACGGGGGGGATGCCTATGTAAACAAGGCATTTTCCGGTTCTATCTAGTGACAAGACACTGATCTACTGCTCCCTATCATCGGGAGCAGTGATCAGTGTCGTGTCACTTGTAGCCCAGCCCCCACACAGTTAGAATCACTCCCTAGGACACACTTAACCGCTTCCTCGCCACCTAGTGGTTAACCCCTTCCCTGCCAGTTTCATTTACACAGTAATAAGTGCATTTTTATAGCACTGATCGCTGTATAAACAACAATGGTCGCAAAATAGTGTCAAAAGTGTCCGATGTGTTCGCCATAATGTCGCAGTCCCAATAAAAATCGTTGATCGCCGCCAATACTAGTAAAAAAAAATTAAGAATAAAAATGCCATAAAACTATCCCCTATTTTGTAGACGCTATAACTTTTGCGCAAATCAATCAATATACGCTTATTGCAATTTTTTTTTATACCAAAAATATGTAGAAGAATACGTATCGGCCTAAAAATTAGTTTTTTTGTATATTTTTTGGGCATATTTATTATAGCAAAAAGTAAAAAATATTGCTTTTTTTTCAAAATTGTCGCTCTATTTTTGTTTATAGCGCAAAAAATAAGAACCGCAGAGGTGATCAAATACCACCAAAAAGAAAGCTCTATTTGTGGGGAAAAAAGGACATAATTTTTGTTTGGGAGCCACGTCACATGACCGCGCAATTGTCAGTTAAAGCGACGCAGTGCCGTATCGCAAAAAATGGCCCGGTCTTTGGGCAGCCAATTCTTCCGTGGCCGAAGTGTTTAATAAAAATTAAAATAAATAGTGTATTCAGTTTGTAACGCTCAGATACAGTTTAGTTCCACTGTTAAAAATAAATTCCCTTTCCTTTTTCTACATGGCCCATAACATGTATTTGTAGTCAGAGTCTGGATACAGGATACTGCGTCGTAGTAGCAGCCGTGACTGCCAACCCCCAACCCCTGGCGACCTGAGTTGTGCCATGGTCGCCCGTGAGAGTACGCCTAAAAGAGGGCATACCCAGAGTATGAATAAGTAAAAGAGTGAAAATAAGAGGGCCCGGGTGGGCGGGAACCCGGAAACACAGCTGACGCCAGCCAGGGGGAGGATGGGGAGAATATAACGCCCCAGGCTCCTCCTACAAATTCAGGCTAGCCAATGGCTAGCCTTCTAACTTGTAGTCAGAGTCTGGATACAGGATACTGCGTCGTAGTAGCAGCCGTGACTGCCAACCCCCAACCCCTGGCGACCTGAGTTGTGCCATGGTCGCCCGTGAGAGTACGCCTAAAAGAGGGCAAAAATGACACTGACTAGGTATGCAAGATAATTTAATGAAAAGCAAACATGACAGTCAATCCAACAAAACAGTGAAAGCCCGCTTCACCTCTACATGGGGATCTGGTATGTACCTCTTGTAACATGATGAACGCCAACGCCCCATATACTGAATGACATGCGACGGAACCCCCTGCTTGGAAGCCGCAGACGCCGCCCCAATCCTGAACGAGTGCCCAGAGTACAGGCCAGGGTCATGACCCAGCCTACCGATCAAAAGCCTGACATGGGACATGAAGAGACTGGAAGTTAGGGCCCGTGTAGGAAAAGGGAGCAAAGGGCTATCAAGCGGGGTGGCAGCGAATAAGCCCATGAGCTGATCCAGAACCACCACCGGACACCAGGCCGTGCCGATCCTGTAATAATGGACAACAAAACCTAGCCCCACCTGAGAGTTCTTGCACCTGGGGAGCTGCAGTACGAAATGATCCGCCAACCTAATGAGATCGCCCCTGAGGAGAACGGGAGCATGGGGCCCTGCCCTGGTCACTTCCCCTGGCCGGAGGAACCCAAAGAAGCTGAGGTAAACCGCAGCTTTCAGGACCAAGCTGGGACCCAACCCGAAGGGAGAGCGGGACAACAAATCTGACAGCCCCCGGAAGATGACCCCGAGATAGGTAAACGTCTGACCACTGGTCTACCTTGCGTCTTCTGAATACCCTTGAGCATGGCCCTGATAGGATGAGCCGCAAAAACCGATGATGACCCAGGATGGAGTAGGGAAAGGAAATGTTGAATGCCAGCCAGGTATGATTTGATGGTGCTGTGGGACAAAGACAGCTTACCATGACAATGGGCCATGAATGCCAAGAGGAACTTGACATCAATCGCCCTGGGGCCCGGGTACTGGGACAAGAAACCATCAAAACACCTCCACCCCGTCCTGTACGCCTTGAGAGTGTTAGCGGACAAGGAAGCATTGATGAGGCAGGCTGCTTGAGACCCGAGAGCAACTAGTCCAACGTCAGCTGGGCAAACGACGGGAAAGGCAAGCCTATCCGCTCCGCCTCCGGATGCTGCAGAAAGAAACGAGGAAGGTCAGCTCTGGACAAGGCATCTGCCGCCCCGTTATAGACCCCCCTCACAAATTGCCCTGACAATGGAAGTTAAATTGGAGGCCTAACCAAGTCAACCTGCGCATGAATGACATGATCAACAGGGAAGCAGATCTCCCCCTGTTGATGATCTCAGCCGTGGCGCTGTTGTCAGTGAAAAAGATGACGGTCTGCCCGGACCACGAGGGACCCCAGGTGCAGGCAGCAGCCACAATGGGGAAAATTTTGAAAAGCGCTGAAGTCCTGGCAAACCCTGGAATATCCGCCACCTCAGAAGGCCAGGGGCCTGCCAGCCACTGGCCCCCGAAAATGGCCGAAAACCCCACTGAGGCCGCGGCATCCGAGTACACCCTCAGGGAGGCTGCCGTGGGTGGACGGATGAATAAAGCAACCCCATTCCAGCTGCATAAAAACTGATCCCACATCAGCAGATCAGCCTTGGCACCCGCCCCCAAACTCACCACCGAGTCCGAGTCTGGGTAGATCGAAAGGAGAGCCAACAGGCGGGAGACAAAGGACCTGCCCTGTGGGACAATCCTCATGGCAAAATTAAGCATGCCCAAGAGAGACTGCAGCTCTCTCTTAGAACATACTGGGGATCTAACTAACTCATGAATGACCCACCGAATCCTGATCAGCTTGTCCTGAGGTAGACAAGCGATCATACGGTCAGTGTCCAAAGTGATCCCTAAAAACGTAATCACGGTGGACGGCCCATCGATCTTGTGGACAGCCAAGGGGACGTTCAGATCCCTGAACAACTCAGTGAGAGTGGCAAGATCCTTGGGTACCCGTGCAGGGCTTTCCAGCAGCAGGAAATCATCTAAATAATGAACAACCTTGCCACACCCCAGCTGTGCAGAAAGGATCCACTCCAGCGCAGTGGCAAACGTATCAAAAAGCCAAGGGCTGCTCTTGGACCCGAACGTCAGCTTGGTGGCGAAGTAAAACTGCTCCCGCCATCTGACACCGTACCATTGCCAGAGAGATGGCATGATCGGGAGGAGTTTGAAGGCGTCCGCAACGTCTGCCTTTGACAACCATGCCCCCCTCCCTAACCGCAGGATATGCTGAACAGCGGAATCCACTGAAGCGTACTTCAAGGAGAACTCTTCCGAAGGAATGAGCGAATTTAAACTAGGTACTGGCAATAAATGAGGAGCCGACAGATCGTAAATTAAACGGTATCTATTAGAAAACTTTCCTTTGACCACCCCGATGGGGCTCACTCTCCATAAATCAAAAGGCGGGGAAGAAAAAGGCCCAATGACAAATCCCTTGCACAACTCCACCCTCAACAACTCATCCACCAACTCAGGATTGGTGACAGCCGACACCAGATTATCACACTCGTGTGAGTGACACGGAAGGGTAATCAGGCCCGTATGGAAACCCTCCACAAAACCATTCATCAAAAACTGCTTGAGAGCCGGGGATGGGTGGAGATCCAGCCAGAACCCCAACCTGGAGACATTAACCCGGCTCAGTCAAGATACACTGGATGGCTTGACTGGACACGCAGTTTTGGGATGGGCCCTGAAACAGTTAGCACAGACATGCAGCAGTCTGCACTGATTGTAATTACATGATGTGTAATTGTAATTATTACACAGCTGTGACCTGCCAAGCATATGGATAGGCCTGCCAAGCTTGTCCACCAACCCTGAGGACCCTATGGCAAAACTGCCAGATCCTGACCTACTGGTCCCAGCTACCCCTGGATGATCAACATTGGGACACCAGTTGGTGGTGTGAGCAGCCGACTGACAGGTAGCACATGTTGGAGATCTCTGACTGGCGAAATGTCTGCAAAACAATTCTGTGTCAATGACACTCCAACATGATACCACCTGAAACTGCGCCCACCTGGCAGCGACCTTAGACGAAAAAGACCTATGATAGTCATAAAAGGTGCTGCCACCATACTTGTGGGCCAAATCGACTACCTTGTGTAGATACAGGTCCAACTCCTCCCTCCTGCCGGGACTAACGCCACAAATGACATCCCTGAAAATACCAAACGCAAGGACAAACTCAGCCACGTTAAGCTTACGGTTCAGCCTGGGATCCCGGGCCCTGAGGACCACCGAGACCTCCCCGCAAGCATATGCCTTGTTTTCCACAATGTCCTGCGAGGCAATGAGCAGGGATGCCAGGTTGACGTCCTTCCCCTCCAGGATGTCCTTCTTCAGATTAGCTGGGACAAAATGGGCAGGGGAAACAGAAGGAAAAACACTGGCCCCAGCAGGATCAGCCAGCGGTAGCGGCCCACCTGGGACACCTGACGGAGATGAGGACCAGGAGTTGAGGAAGCCACCGGAACCACCACATTGTCTGGACGGGCCTCCAGCACATCCATCCTATCTTGTAAAAGCTGGACCGAACATGAAAGAGTATTTAACACCGAATGGATCTGCGTCAAAGCGGTGAGGAGGGACGCATGCTCCGTACCAGTGGAAGGAAGAGGCTGGGCTGGGTTTGGAAAAAGGAGCCTGAACAACTCCGCCTTCCTGGCCGACGCCGAGAAAGGAATGCCCCTGGAACATAGTTCGGCAATGAGTTTGGGTATAGTCCAGCTCCTCAAGGAAGGCGTGCTGCCGAGCTCCGAGCCCCTTGCTGGTGTGGAAGGGCCCGCTGGCGTGGAAGGGCCCGCTGGCGTGGAAGGGATGACCGCAAACTCCACGCTCTCAGAGATATGCGACATACTCCCAATCTGTGAACAAAACACAAATAATCCACCAGTCAACACCACTTACCTACCTAACCCCCGCCCACCTGCCCTAACGTAATGATGTGTGCAGTTGATGCCAAACCAGGCGCCTGAAGAAGCTAATGACCGTGACCCCCTGCGTGAGTGTAGCGTGAGCCCGAGCAACCTGTGGCGCCGGACAGGCAATTAAAAACGAACACTCAGGGCTTAGTACCTACAGACCGTGGTAGGCAGATATAGGCATGTAAGTGACGTGCACGTATGACGTATGAATGTACAGGCGAGAAGATTGCAACAAATCAATTAAAAACGAAAACCTCAGCCTGTACGGATCCGAAGACGTGACAGATCCTGGAATGTAACCTACTAACTACCCCTGAGTAAAAAGGCCACAGTACGCACCTGAAGCGTCCGAATGAACAGAGAATTCCACCTGTAACAACATTTAGATGTACGCACTGAACAAATGACGCCCAGAGCGAGCTGTGCCCCCCTAACCAAATTTGTGGTGATTTGAGCAACACAGAGTGTACGTGTACTGTGGCGGGAATGACAAACAAGAGAAATGAAGAAGCCATCCTGACGGTGACCTAACCCGAAGCTACAACGAAACCTAGCGGGACCCAGTGACAAGGCGTGAACGAGTGCTGACCACGTATGGAAAAAGCAGCCCCGTGGCCTGCCGGCTGAACTAGCGCCCCGGCAACCTGCAAATGACAGCTAGTGCAAGCTAACCTAAGAGGGAAGTGGACCAGAGGTAGCCGATGAAGTGAACCGGGGGAACCTGGCGTAGAGGACATCTCCAGCCCAGACCCCCACTCTAGTAACCCGGGCCCCCCCCCCAAAGGACCTGATGAGGGGGCAGTCGAACCAACAAGAGGTGGAAGGCGAGGCTGGCAGAGTAAGAAAGGTGACACTGCATCCCACCTACCAGATACCTGAGCCACCGCCCCTCCCCCGCTAGATGAAGGCGAACCTACCTGTACCAAGAACTGGAACCCCTGGACGACCTGCGAAAAGAAACGCACCCTGGGCGTGGGGTGGCATAGAAAAATAATACCCCAGCAGAAAAACAAACAGGTACATCGACAGGTATTCCATAATGCTAGCAACGAAAAGCAAGCGACCGCCCGCCCCCCCCCCTCCCCAACCAGCCCGAGACCTACCTGTACCGATCACCTGGAAAAGAGAAAGACAGCTGCCACGAGAGGTCCCTGTGATGGAACTTGCCAATGCTGCGCCAGCCCTGAGAGGAGAAAAAAGGCCCAACCTGCCGCCAGACCGCTGAAAACCCCGCCAGCTGCTTCCCTAACGGAAGTAACACCGCTCCGCACGCTGCCTGTGAAGCCACCGCTTGTGACCCCGGAACCGGAAATGACGTCACCGCCGGATCCTGACCTGTAACCCGGAAACACAGCTGACGCCAGCCAGGGGGAGGATGGGGAATATATAACGCCCCAGGCTCCTCCTACAAATTCAGGCTAGCCAATGGCTAGCCTTCTAACGTGTCCTCCATACGGTAGCTGGTTGTCAGTAGGGATGAGCCGAACACCCCCCGGTTCGGTTCGCACCAGAACCTTCGAACGGACCGAAAGTTCGCACAAACGTTAGAACCCTATTAAATACAATGGACGCGAACGTTCGAAATCTAAAGTGCTAATTATAACGACTAATATGCATGTTATTGTCCTAAAAAGGGGTTTGGGGACCCGGGTTCTGCCCCAGAGGATCAATGTAAAACGAAGTTTTAAAAACGTCCGTTTTTCGGGAGCAGTCATTTTAATGATGCATAAAGTGAAAAAAAAAAGTGAAATATGCCTGTGAAGTGCCACGTGTTTCCCGTGTTTAGAACTGTCCCTGCACAAAGTGACATTTGTAAAGGAAAAAAAGCCATTTAAAACTGCTTGCGGCTTTAATGTAATGTCTGGTCCCGGTAATATGGATGAAAATCTTTGAGAAAAATGGCATAGCTACCCCATCACACACCCCCCCCCCACCCCAGCCCATTACCAGCCCCTTTGGGTCTTGTATGGATATTAAGGGGAACCCCGCACACAAAATAAAAAAGGCCCTATATACTCTGAACAGCCGTATACAGGCGGTGCATACAAGACAGGGACTGTAGGTTTGTTCTTATGTAGAATCTGTTTGTAATTTTGAACAGGTACATTGTTTAAGTGTAGCTCCAGCCCAAAAATCTATTTTTAAACTTTTTGGAAAACATAGGGAAGGGTTATCACCCCTGTAACATTTGTTTTGCTGTCTGTGCCCCTGTTCAGAACATTTCACCTCACTTTCCATCCCAATGACAACTGTTTTTGAAAAGTGTTTTTTTTTATTGAAACAAGGATTGGTGATAAAGAATCAGTAGAGAGGAGACACTTTTTTTCCCATATTAACCCTTACAGGAGAGAATTTGCCTTCCTAGGGGTAGATTTCCTCTCACTTCCTGTTGTCTCCTTCCGTTTGCATAGAGGAGTCGTTTGTAAGTTGGATGTTTGAAAGTAGGGGCCTGCCGTATATACTCAGCTGAAATTTGCCCCTTACATGTTGGTGTTGCCACAACACTGTGAGCCCTCACAGTTACTCTTGATGGGCGCTGGAACGCCCTGCTGTCAACTATTATATAAGGAATTGTATTTACATGTGTAGCGGGGTGTTCCCCTTTATGAGAGAGAGACAAGAAGTTCCAGGTGAGAGGTGAGTCGGGAGGAAGTAAAGAGACATTACTGGAAGTGAAAGCAGAGGAGAGAGAGAGACTACATCTCCCAGTACATCTTGCAGCACCCAGTGTACATTGCTCCAGAACAGAGACTGCTGGGGCAGACTTTATAAAGAGGAGGTGGAGTTTGTTCGCTCTCTTTGGACACCCCCCCTCCTAGCAAGAGGATCTCTGTGCTGAACTGCTGTGTGCACAAGGCCTGAAGCCTGGGCCTTGTGCTCCTTTCCAAAGAGCCCCTCTGCCAGCCTAGCAGAACCTTAGAGACAGCTTCTCATCCTTGCTGCAGTACACCAGAAGGATTGAAGACTTGGATGTCGGTGGATTCCTGTTCCTAGACGAATCGATGGAGGAAAGGGACTTGGACTTGTCCGGGTGGTGAGAGCTGTTTAAAGACAGATACTTTATCTTTACTATTCGTTGGGATTACAAAGTTGTTCTTCAAGTGCACCACCGAAAGATTGCTAGCGAATATTGTTTCACTGAACTTCCATTTAGATCAGTCAGGCCTGACTGCATAGGTAGACATTGCTGGGTGTTAGTCTACCCATGAGGGGAAGTAGCTGTAAAAGGGCAGCGCTAGAGTTGCATAGCAATACTTAATTATTCTGATTACTCTGTTTATCTTTATTACTGTTTATTGCAGGGATCTGCAACTTGTTATACTGCTGTTTATTACTTGCCCATTAGCCTCAGTAAAATATCTGGGTCAAGTACATTGGTGTCAGTTTCACTTACTTTAATAGAAGTTTTAAAGTATATCACTGTGTGTGTTTGCCATAGGACTGTGTCACCTAGAGTTGCGGTCACGCGGTCCTATCTCCCCTTACTAGCTGTGCCAGTGGGGGGGGTTGAGCATATTGCCGGGGGTTGGCGGAGCTGTCTACAGGGCCCAACTAAATCTGCGGCCTTCTTAGTTGGAGGTATCGCTACACATGCCATTGTTGAACAGTGGTAGGAAAAATTGAGCCTTTGGTGGTGGTGATGGTGGTGCTGGTGCTACAACACTGTAAGCCATCACAGTTACTCTTGGTGGGTGCAGCAATGGGCCCTGCTGTGAATTATTAGATCAAGAATTGTAATTACATGCCCCTGTTAAACAGGGGCAGAACAATTGGGCCTTAGGCACTGGTCCCACAACACTGCAACCCCTCACAGATACTGTACTTGGAGCACAGCAATGAGCCCTGTTGCAAAGTATTGCATCAAAAATTTTAATTACACGCCCCTGTTAAATGTATACTGTGCCACTAACTCCTGCAGATGCCTGTATTAGAGAACAGCAATGACGGGTATATACAGGTGTATACTGTGCTGGAGGCACACAACACCCACTAACTCCTGCAGATGCCTGAGAAAAGAACAGAACATAGAACACACTGTCCCTGCCTATGTATATCTTTCCCTGCACGCCGGAACATACTGCACAAGGCAGCCGCGCTGACAGCCTTTTATAGTGTGAGGCGTGTACTAAACCCCCCTGAGCTATGATTGGCCACAGGCATCCTGCCTGTGGCCAATTATGGCTCTCCTCGCTGCCGGCGCTGTGATTGGCCAAGCATGCAGGGTCACAGTGCATGCTTGGCCAATCACAGCACCGGGATTGCACTGCGATGGCGCAGTGTATTGTTGGCTGTTCGCGTCACTCGAATTTGGCGCGAACGGCCCATAACGTTCGATCTTCGGTGAACGATCGAACAGCCGATGTTCGACTCGAACACGAAGCTTATCCCTAGTTGTCAGTGACAGATCAGATCTTAATGTGCAGTCAGGTTCCATGCTTTTTCCTGAACGTCAGCTGGAAGGATGTCTGCTCTGTGCTTTCCTTTTTGACTGATAAATCCTCATTGCTGTGCTTAGAATACAGAGCACATTTAAATGGCAAAATTATTCTGACAACCCAGAGCTACAGTAAAACTCTAATTTGATTTGATAGGATTTTTTTTAAATAGTTTTCACAGCCTGCTAAGACTGCAAATGATTTAGGTTGGAATATACACACACCGGCCACTTTATTAGGTACACCTGTTCAATTGCTTGGTAACACAAATTGCTAATCAGCCAATCACATGGCAGCAACTCAATGCATTTAGGCATCTAGACGTGGTGAAGACGACTTACTGAAGTTCAAACCAAGCATCAGAATGTGGAAGAAAGGGGGATTTAAAGCGAAGGTCCACCCTGAAAGTGAGCCGTAAGGCTTCACTGCCTGTTTCCCTTAGTCAGGATGGAGGAGCCGGGACCTGCCAGCAGCGACCGATCGCCGCCGGGGGACCGACATCGCGGGCGAGTAGGACAGGTAAGTGTCCTTATTAAAAGTCAGCAGCTACACTGTTAGTAGCTTCTGACTTTTAAAGAAAAAAAAAATCTAGGTGGACCTCCGCTTTAAGTGACTGTGAACGTGCCATGGTTGTTGGGTGACAGACGAGCTGGTCTGAGTACTTCAAAAACTGCTGATCTACTGGGATTTTCACACACAACCATCTCTCGGGTTTACAGAGAATGGTCCGAAAAAGAGAAAATATCCAGTGAGCGGCGGTTGCGTGGAGGAAAATGCCTGGTTGATGTCAGAGTTCAGAGGAGAATGGGCAGACTGGTCTGAGATGATAGAAAGGCAACAATAAAATAACCACTCGTTACATCCAAGGTATGCAGAATACCATCTCTGAACGCACAACATATCGAACCTTGAAGCAGATGGGCTACAGAAGCAGAATACCACACCGGGTACCACTCCTGTCAGCTAAGAACAGGAAATTCAGGCTACAATTGGCACAGGCTCACCAAAATTGGACAATAAAAGATTGGAAAAACGTTGCTGGGTCTGATGTGTCTCGATTTCAGCTGTGACATTCAGATAATGGGGTCAGAATTTGGCGTAAAAAACATGAAAGCATGGATCCATCCTGCCTTGTATCAATGGATCAGGCTGGTGGTGTAATGGTGTGGGGGATGTTTTCTTGGAACACTTTGGGCCCCTTGGAACCAATTGACCATCTTTTAAACGCCACGGCCTACCTGAGTATTGTTGCTGACCATGTCCATCCCTTTATGACTACAGTGTCCCCATCTTCTGATGGCTCCTTCCAGCAGGATAATGCTCCATGTCACAAACCTCCAATCATCTCACCACTGGACAATGAGGTCCCTGTACTCCAATGGCCTCCACACTCACCAGATCTCATCCAATAGAGCACCTTTGGGATGTGGTGGAACGGGAGATTCTCATCATGGATGTGCAGCCGACAAATCTGAAGCAACTGCGTGATGCTATGATGTCACTATGGACTAAAATCTCTGAGGAATGTTTCCAACACCTTGATGAATCTCTTCCATGATGAATGAAGGCAGTTCTGATGGCAAAAGTGGGTCCAACCCAGTACTAGCAAGGTGTACCTAATAAAGTGGAGGCTGAAGGTATTTTCTAAAACATTTATTTAGTGTTAGTTCACCTATACAGAAAAAAAAAGTGAACTGAAAAACTAAAACCCTTAAGTAGATGCAATGACAATTGGCAGACTCCGAGACTTCTATAGGTAGACAGCTATAAAGTGGAAGGCCTCCAGCTGGATATACCACTTCTGTACAGGTAGGACCGCTGTCTCCTATGGAAACAAATCTTGTTATGCCGCGTACACGCAGTCGGAATTTCCGCCAGCAAAAGTCCGATGTGAGCTTTTCATCGGAAATTCCGACCGTTTGTAGGCTCCATCGGACTTTTGCTGTCGGAATTTCCGCCAGCAAAAGATTGAGAGCAGGTTCCCTATTTTTCCGACAGAAAAAATTCAGATCGGAAATTCCGATCGTCTGTGGCAATTCAGACGCGCAAAATTCCGACGCATGCTCGGAAGCAATTTGACGCATGCTCGGAAGCATTGAACTTCATTTTCTAGGCTCGTCGTAGTGTTGTACGTCACCGCGTTCTTGGCGGCCAAAAGTTCAGAGAACTTTTGTGTGACCGTGTGTATGCAAGCCAAGCTTTTGCGACAGAAAATCAGATCGTGTGTACGGGGCATAAGAGTCCCTAACGGTAATTGTATTTAACTATTGGTTACACAAATATTTCTCTCACTGTAGAGCTTCACTCACCGAGCTCCCAGTCTCTCACTAGACTCTTAGACCCAATCGCAACTGGGTCCCCTGAGCTCTTCCACTTCCATAATTCGGTACCTCCCTCAAGCTTCACCCCCGCTTCCCTGCTGGGTCCCTGGCATCATCCCGGCTGACACGCTAGGTCCCTGGCTTAGTACTCACTGAGGCTCCTCAAGCGTCATCTCTGCTGTCCCGCTGGGTCCCTGGCTTGGCACTTGCTGAAGTTTTCCCACTTCTTCACCGTCCCCGGCTGGTGAGAAGTCTGCTCTGGTACTGGCCTCAGCTTACTCACAGTGGTCTCCGTTAATAAGGTGGATGGTCCCTTAGTGGCGACTACTTCCCCTCTACCTCCAACCACGGCTGGTTCCCCATCTGGCGGAACCGGTACTCTCAGTTGGATACCAATCCTGCAATCCCAACCCTGTGCTGATTCTCCTGCTTCTGGATAGGCCCTCAGACAGCCTAGCAGCCAGATGTCCCCGAGATGGGCCTAAGGCTTCCGGCCTAGCAGCCCGGGGCAGCATGACATACATCCACCCAGACAGTCATCCAGGTGGCAGTGGCGTCACTAGGGTTGGTGTCACCCAGTGCGAAAAAAAATGGTGTCACCCCCCCGCCAACTATAGTCCCCCCTCAGTACCCCCCTCCACTAACTACAGACCCCCCTCCCGCAGTATAGATCCCCCTCCCTCAGTACAGACCCCCCCACTAAGTACAGACCCCCCCCCCCTCCATCAATATAGACCCCCTCCCTCAGTATAAACCACCCACACCTCAGTGTAGACCCCCCTCAGTTACAGACACCCCCCCTCAGTTACAGACACCCCCCCTCAGTACAGACACCCCCCCTCAGTTACAGACACCCCCCCTCAGTTACAGACACCCCCCTCAGTTACAGACACCCCCCTCAGTTCAGACACCCCCCTCAGTACAGACACCCCCCTCAGTTCAGACACCCCCCTCAGTTCAGACACCCCCCTCAGTTCAGACACCCCCCTCAGTTCAGACACCCCCCTCAGTTCAGACACCCCCCTCAGTGCAGACCCCTCTCAGTTAGACACCCCGCAGTTGCAGACCCCCCAGCAGTACAGACCCCCCCTCAGTACAGACCCCTCCTCAGTACAGACACCCCCCTAGTGCAGACACCCCCCAGCATTAGACACCCCCTCCCCCCATCATTATAGACGCCCTCCTTACCTTACAGACCTCAGAACAGCAGATACACACAGGCAGCAATGTGTCCCTCGAGAGCAGGCTCCTCCTCCTCTGTGGATGTTCCGCTCCGCTGAGGGACACAGCCGCAAGGCACAGGACCTTCCAATGACACGCCCCAGGGTCCTCCAGGGAAACTCCGGGTCTTCCCGCACACTCACCTTGCTCCTCAGCCCGAAGTTTGCAGGAAGCGTCTCCGGTTGCCAAGGGAACGCCGGGACGGGGCGGGGCCGAAATCCAACCTCGGATCTTCCTCAAGCACTCAGCCAGAGGCGGGGCCAGACTAAAACTTTCCACCAATGGGAGAATGTTGTGCCGCTCAGGCCTCTAAACTGTGCAGGAAAGAGACCCCGCCCCGTAACTTCAGAAGACTCCACCCACTGCATAGAGGATCACAGTGGTGCCGTTACCAACGGGTGTCACCCCTCTGGCGGGTGTCACCCGGGTGCGGCCGGCACCCCCCGCACCTGCCTAGCAACGCTTCTGCCAGGTGGCACAGAACAGCGATCACCTGACTCCACCCAAATAAATAGGCTCTCCCAGTAGGCCCAGGGGCTAAATAAACCTCTGCCAATTGGCTGAGACACCCCATCCATTCATAACCTGACCTTGCGAAACCTTAGCGTGCCGCTGCGAAAAATTGGCCTGGTTTATGTGGGATAATGGGCGTGGCTTGAATGGGCGTGGCTCGGAAGGGGTGTGGTTAGATTCTAAGATTAATAAGGGAGAAAGAAAGAAAGAGGGATGGAGGGACAGCAGGCCCAGATCCTATACACCACAATAGAAATATGTGTATTAACAATCCGCAGATAAAGATACTCCAAATACCTGGTGTTGGCGCTTCAATCATCCCGGCACCATGGTTGTTATGGTATCAGGATGATTGAAGCGCATTATTTCTATTATTACATTGTAATATAGAATGAAATCATTCAACTCTCCATAATGCTGAATCAGTGGGACCCCTAAGCGTGTCACCTGCCACCAGATGCCATCAGGTGTCCCCAGCGGAGTGCCTCCTTCCATCAGGCATTCCCAGCGGAGTCCCTCCTTACATCAGGTGTCCCCAGCGGAGTGCCTCTTACATCAGGTGTCCCAGCGGTCAGTGTCCCCAGCGGAGTGCCTCTTACATCAGGTGTCCCCAGTGGTCATTGTACCCAGTGGAATACCTCTTACATCAGGTGTCCCCAGCGGTCAGTGTACCCAGCAGAGTGCCTCTTACATCAGGTGTCCCCAGTGGTCAGTGTCCCCAGTGGAGTGCCTCTTACATCAGGTGTCCCAGCGGTCAGTGTCCCCAGCGGAGTGCCTCTTACATCAGGTGTCCCCAGTGGTCATTGTACCCAGTGGAATACCTCTTACATCAGGTGTCCCCAGCGGTCAGTGTACCCAGCAGAGTGCCTCTTACATCAGGTGTCCCCAGTGGTCAGTGTCCCCAGTGGAGTGCCTCTTACATCAGGTGTCCCAGCGGTCAGTGTCCCCAGTGGAGTGCCTCTTACATCAGGTGTCCCCAGTGGTCAGTGTCCCCAGTGGAGTGCCTCTTACATCAGGTGTCCCCATGGGAGAAAAAGAAACCCTGGACTGCCGCACTCTGTATAGACAGTTATTTATTCCAAAATTTCAGGTAAAAAATCCAAATTCAAAATAAATCCATAAATCCAAAACAACAAATGCAGATGGTGTGCATGCAGGGAAGGGTGGCTAACGCGTTTCACGTCACGAATTGACGCTTACTCATAGCTAGGGTGTGTGGGAATCAATAGAGGTATAAATGAAAAATAAAGTAACTTTACACCAATCAGTACTGAAAGAACACAGCTGACTGGGATAACCTTATGTTTGATTCCGACACTCCCAAGAAAGGGTGAGGGGGGGAGGGGGGAAGGGAATAGCACTCTTTTGAAGACCATTCGCAAAAATACAAAATTACAAAATGTGTATAAATTATAAACTAAACACTTAATGCTTAAACATAGACACACCAAAGTGTGTCTATATATTATTTAAAGTGAATGAATATGACAGTGATAAGTATGAATGTCAATTAATTAAGTTCAAAAAATGAACGGAAAAATCTTTTTAAATGAAAAAATAAATGAAAAGTGAAAATGTGAAAATGTTTTTTGGAGATGGTAAGCCATAGATGTAAATATATTCATGTATGTGAAATAATTATTATGTGATATTCGTGTGAATTGAAATAATAATAATAGTAATTTGCAAATACTCCAAAAAACCATAATGATGAATTAATTAATAAATAATAAAATTTAAATGCACAAAATGTGCACAATGCGTGCTACTGCCAAACAGACTGTGTGACAATTACATAGGGAAATGTGAAGAATGATAAATATGAATAAATAAATGATAAGTGATCATGAAGGAGATATATGTGTGTGTATAAAGTGTAAAGAAATGTCCATGTATGAATGTCTATAAATGTGCTATATAACATAATATAATCCACCTTGTAATGGGTCAATGGATATAATACAATATGCCATAGAACAAAATAAACATGGATAAATCAATAAAATTTAAATAAATATCATGTGTGAATATATGCATTTACCGGAGACACATGTCTCTCCTGTATGCACACATGAACCTTGGACTTTCAACTAGTGATGAGCCGAACACCCCCCTGTTCGGTTCGCACCAGAACCCGCGAACGGACCGAAAGTTCGAACGAACATTAGAACCCTATTAAATAGAATGGATGCGAACGTTCGAATTCTAAAGTGCTAATTATAACAACTATTATGCATGTTATTGTCCTAAAAAGGGTTTGGGAACCCGGGTTCTGCACCAGGGGACATGTATCAATGCAAAAAGAAGTTTTAAAAACGGTCGTTTTTCGGGAGCAGTCATTTTAATGATGCATAAAGTGAAAAAAAAAAGTCAAATATTCCTTTAAATATCGTACCTGGGGGGTGTCTAAAGTATGCCTGTGAAGTGCCACGTGTTTCCCGTGTTTAGAACTGTCCCTGCACAAAATGACACTTCTAAAGGAAAAAAAAGCCATTTAAAACTGCTTGCGGCTTTAATGTAATGTCTGGTCCCGGTAATATGGATGAAATTCTTTAAGAAAAATGGCATAGCTACCCCATGACCCCCCCCCCCCCCCCTACCCCAGCCCATTACCAGCCCCTTTGGGTCTTGTATGGATATTAAGGGGAACCCCGCACATAAAATAAAAAAGGCCCTATATACTCTGAACAGCCGTATACAGGCGGTGCATACAAGACAGGGACTGTAGGTTTGTTCTTATGTAGAATCTGTTTGTAATTTTGAACAGGTACATTGTTGAAGTGTAGCTCCAGCCCAAAAATCTATTTTTAAACTTTTTGGAAAACATAGGTAAGGGTTATCACCCCTGTAACATTTGTTTTGCTGTCTGTGCCCCTGTTCAGAACATTTCACCTCACTTTCCGTCCCAATGACAACTGTTTTTGAAATGTGGTGTTTTTCTTGAAACAAGGATTGCTGATAAAGCATCAGTACAGAGGAGACACCTTTCTCCCATATTTATTCTTACAGGAGAGAATTTTCCTTCCTAGTGGTAGATTTCCTCTCACTTCCTGTTGTCTTCTTGCGTTTGCAAGTAGGAGTCGTTTGTAAGTTGGATGTTTGAAAGTAGGGACCTGCCGTATATACTCTGCAGAAATAGGCCCCTTAGTTGTTGGTGTTGGCACAACACTGTAAGCACTCACAGTTACTCTTGGTTGGTGCTGGAACGCCCTGCTGTCAACTATTATATCAGGAATTTTAATTACATATAATTGTTGAACAGTGGTAGTAAAAATTGGGCCTTTGATGGTGGTGCTGGTGCCACAACACTGTAAGCCCTGACAGTTACTCTTGGTGGGTGCAGCAATGGGCCCTGCTGTGAATTATTAGATCAAGAATTGTAATTACATGCCCCTGTTGAACAGGGGCTGAAAAATTGGGCCTTAGGCACTGGTGGCACAACACTGCAACCCCTCACAGATACTGTACTTGGAGCACAGCAATGAGCCCTGTTGCAAAGTATTGCTTCAAAAATTGTAATGACACGCCCCTGTTAAACAGGGGCTGAAAAATTGGGCCTTAGGCACTGGTGGCACAACACTGCAACTCCTCACAGATACTGTACTTGGAGTACACCAATGAGCCCTGTTGCAAAGTATTGCTTCAAAAATTGTAATTACACGCCCCTGTTAAACAGGGGCTGAAAAATTGGGCGTTAGGCACTGGTGGCGGCACCCATAAACAAAAATGATCTTCCAAGCTATCATCATCAATCGTATCATTGAGGACTCGGAGGAGGAGGATAGCCAGTCAACATAACAGCACAGGCACTCAGCATCAGCATCAGTCTTGAAGGGATGTGACATGTTAAAATCAATTAGTCTGTTATATCAGCATCAGGTGTGTGGTAGCTGGTGGTGATCCAAGACTGGTTCATCTTGATGAAAGTCAGTCGATCAACCGAGTCGGTGGACAGGCGCACCCTGTGATCCGTGACAAATCCTCCAGCAGCACTGAATGTGCGTTCCGAAAGAACGCTGGATGCAGGACAGGCCAGTAGCTCAATTGCATACTGTGCAAGCTCTGGCCAGTGATCCATCCTCAAGACCCAGTAAGCCAGAGGATTTTCGGTGGGGAAGGTGTCCAAGTCTGACCTTGCCCCTAGATATTCCTGCACCATGTTTATCAGACGCTGGCGATGGTTGCTGGAACCGATCATACTTTGGGGCTGCGGACTAAAGAATTGTCTGAACGCATCGGTCAGACGGCCACCTTCCCCACCGCTCCTTCTTTGACTGGCCGAAGCCTCAGCAACTCGTTGTCCAGGACCAGGAGTTTGCAACCTCCCAGTCTCTGGGAACGCGTTGCACAGACCTTTCTGCAAGGCCTCCCGGAGTTGTCTCATCCTCTGCGACGGTAACATAAGGTCCGCAACCTTACCCTTGTACCGTGGATCAAGGAGAGTGGCCAGCCAGTAATGGTCCCTCTCCTTGATCCGAAGAATACGAGGATCCTTCCGCAGACTTTGCAGGATCAGGGAGGCCATGCAGCGTAGGTTTGCTGAGGCATTCGCTCCGGAGTCCTCTGGGTCACTAAGGACGACATGATCCGCAGCCACCTCCTCCCAGCCACGTACAAGTCCACTGGTTTCTTGGGACTGTAAATCATCCCTAAAAGACTGCTGCTGATGATGCTGAGTGCCAGCCTCCACCTCCATGCTGACACAATCCTCCTCCTCCTCCTCCTCCTCCTCTTCCTGTGCGATGGGTGGGACAGAAGTAACACTGTCTGGGTAAAGGGGGCCTTGAGAGGCAAGGAAGTCCTCCTCTTCCTGCCTCTGTTCTGCCTCAAGTGCCCTGTCCATTATTCCACGCAGCGTGTGCTCCAACAGGTGGACAAGAGGTACAGTGTCACTGATGCATGCACTGTCACTGCTCACCATCCTCGTGGCCTCCTCAAATGGTGCCAGGACAGTGCATGCATCCCTGATCATGCCCCACTGGCGTGGAGAAAAAAAACCAAGCTCCCCTGACCCTGTCCTGGTGCCGTAGTCGCACAGGTACTCATTGATGGCCCTCTGCTGCGTGTGCAGCCGCTGCAGCATGGCCAACGTTGAGTTCCACCTGGTGGGCATGTCACATATAAGGCGGTTCTTGGGCAGGTTCAACTCCTTTTGCAGCTCAGCCAGGCGAGCACTGGCATTATAAGATCTGCGGAAATGCACACAGACTTTCCTGGCCTGCCTCAGGACATCCTGTAAGCCCGGGTACCTGCCCAAGAAGCGCTGCACCACCAGGTTAAGGACGTGAGCCACACAGGGCACATGGGTCAGTTGTCCCTGTCGGAGGGCGGAGAGGAGGTTGGTGCCATTGTCGCAAACCACCATTCCTGGCTTAAGCTGGCGTGGCGTCAACCACCTCTCGGCCTGGCCCTGCAGAGCAGACAGGACCTCTGCCCCAGTGTGGCTTCTGTCCCCCAAACACACCAGCGCAAGCACGGCATGGCATCTTTTTGCCTGCGTACTTGCGTAGCCCCGTGAACGGCTACGGAGCACCGCTGGTTCATAGGACAAACCACAGGAAGAGGCCATGGAGGAAGAAGAAGAGGAGGGGGTGGAGGAGAGAGGTGTGTCACAACCAGTAGTAGCATTTTGGAGGCGTGGCGGTGGGACAACCTCCAACACTACTGCACCTTGTCCTGAATCCTTCCCAGCTGCCAAAAGAGTGACCCAATGGGCCGTGAAAGAAAGGTAACGTCCCTGTCCATGCCTGCTGGACCATGAGTCAGCGGTAATATGCACCTTACCGCTGACCGCCCTGTCCAGCGAGGCCAAGACATTGCCTTCCACATGCCGGTAGAGAGCCGGAATAGCCTTCCGTGCGAAAAAGTGGCGTTTGGGAACCTGCCACTGAGGAACCGCACATTGCACAAACTCACGGAAGGGGGCCGAGTCTACCAACTGAAAAGGCAGCAGTTGAAGCGCTAGCAATTTAGCCAAGCTAGCATTCAACCGCTGGGCATGTGGATGGCTGGGAGTGAACTTCTTTCGACGGTCCAGCAGCTGGGGCAGGGAAATTTGCCTGCTAGAATCGGACGTCGGTGTACTGCTAGCAGAGTGGGCGCAAGTACTTGGCTGTGACACACCTAATTCTACACCTTCATTCCTCTCAGTGCATGTTTCAGAGAGGACTGAAGTTATAGTGGGGTTGGAGATCCCAGCTGATGCGGTGCAAGGAGAGGTCCGCTTTGTTCTTTGGTGTGGGTCTTTGAGGTAGGCTTGCCAACGAGCTGCATGGCAGGTCAACATATGTCTGGTCAGGCATGTGGTACCCAAGCGGCTGATGTTTTGGCCACGCGATATACGCTTGAGACATATGTTGCAAACAGCAGCTGTGCGATCTGATGCACTAGCCTCAAAAAAGGCCCACACCAAAGAACTTTTTGAATGACGGGCAGAGGCAGCGCCCTGCACAGGCGGAGCTCTGCGGTGTGATTCCGTCGGTGTACTGCCCTTACGCTGGCCACCAAAGGGCATCCTGCCTCGTTGGAGATGTGCCTCCTCCTCATCCTCCTCCTCCTCCTCTCTCCTATTAGGCACCCACGTGGAGTCAGTGACCTCATCATCCCCTCCCTCCTCATCACTGGAGCCAATCTGGCAGTATGCTGCAGCTGCTGGAACATGACTGCCAGATTGGTGTCCTTCTTGAGCATCCCCTCTGTCTGCTCTCACGCTACTGCCTTCCTCTAGCTGGGTTTCATCATCAGACCCTTCGAAACGCTGGGCATCCTCCTGGAGCATGTACCCAACACTGTGCTGAAACAGTTCGGGGGACTCCTCAGGAGGAGGACATGGTGGGTCTAGGGAAGGAGTGACTGATGATTTGTCTGACATTGATACCAGGGAAGACGACGCTTTGGCAGCTGCTTTTCCAGTACCCTGAGCCTGGGTGAGAGAGGATGAGGAGGAGGAGGAGGGCTTGGTCATCCACTCTACCAAGTCTTCGGCATGATGTGGCTCAACATGTCCAGCTGCCGAAAAGAAGGACAAGCGTGTCCCATGGCCATGTGCTGATGACAATGCACCGCGTCCACGACCAGCACTGTTGCCCCCAGACACAGAGCCTGCTTGCCCTCTTTTATTGCCTCCTGACTGTCTGCCTCTCCTTGTTTGCCTTCCAGACATTCTAATAGATGGCCTGCACGGAGATGGGAAAAAAGCAATAAGGGCTACCTTCAGGTGTCCTTCTCTGTCCCTTGAAACAAGGACTTTCACAGTGAAAGAAACTGACACTCTCCCTACCTACAGTTTTCTGTCCCTAGAAAAAATGTTTTTTTTAATCACAATATAGCACAAGAAAAATTCACTCACTGTCCTTACAGGTCCCTGGAAACAAGGACTTGCAGAGTGAAAGAAAAAAAACACTCTCCCTACCTACAGTTTTCTGTCCCTAGAAAAAATGTTTTTTTTAATCACAATATAGCACAAGAAAAATTCACTCACTGTCCTTACAGGTCCCTGGAAACAAGGACTTGCAGAGTGAAAGAAAAAAAACACTCTCCCTACCTACAGTTTTCTGTCCCTAGAAAAAATGTTTTTTTTAATCACAATATAGCACAAGAAAAATTCACTCACTGTCCTTACAGGTCCCTGGAAACAAGGACTTGCAGAGTGAAAGGAAAAAAACACTCTCCCTACCTACAGTTTTCTGTCCCTAGAAAAAATGTTTTTTTTAATCACAATATAGCACAAGGACAATTCACTCACTGTCCTTCCAGGTCCCTGGAAACAAGGACTTGCAGAGTGAAAGAAACTGACACTCTCCCTACCTACAGTTTTCTGTCCCTAGAATAAATGTTTTTTTAAGCACAATATAGCACAAGAACAATTCACTCACTGTCCTTACAGGTCCCTGGAAACAAGGACTTGCAGAGTGAAAGAAAAAAAACACTCTCCCTACCTACAGTTTTCTGTCCCTAGAAAAAATGTTTTTTTTAATCACAATATAGCACAAGAAAAATTCACTCACTGTCCTTACAGGTCCCTGGAAACAAGGACTTGCAGAGTGAAAGAAAAAAAACACTCTCCCTACCTACAGTTTTCTGTCCCTAGAAAAAATGTTTTTTTTAATCACAATATAGCACAAGAAAAATTCACTCACTGTCCTTACAGGTCCCTGGAAACAAGGACTTGCAGAGTGAAAGAAAAAAAACACTCTCCCTACCTACAGTTTTCTGTCCCTAGAAAAAATGTTTTTTTTAATCACAATATAGCACAAGAAAAATTCACTCACTGTCCTTACAGGTCCCTGGAAACAAGGACTTGCAGAGTGAAAGAAAAAAAACACTCTCCCTACCTACAGTTTTCTGTCCCTAGAAAAAATGTTTTTTTTAATCACAATATAGCACAAGAACAATTCACTCACTGTCCTTACAGGTCCCTGGAAACAAGGACTTGCAGAGTGAAAGAAAAAAAACACTCTCCCTACCTACAGTTTTCTGTCCCTAGAAAAAATGTTTTTTTTAATCACAATATAGCACAAGAAAAATTCACTCACTGTCCTTACAGGTCCCTGGAAACAAGGACTTGCAGAGTGAAATAAACTGACACTCTCCCTACCTACAGTTTTCTGTCCCTAGAAAAAATGTTTTTTTTAATCACAATATAGCACAAGAAAAATTCACTCACTGTCCTTACAGGTCCCTGGAAACAAGGACTTGCAGAGTGAAAGGAAAAAAACACTCTCCCTACCTACAGTTTTCTGTCCCTAGAAAAAATGTTTTTTTTAATCACAATATAGCACAAGGACAATTCACTCACTGTCCTTACAGGTCCCTGGAAACAAGGACTTGCAGAGTGAAAGGAAAAAAACACTCTCCCTACCTACAGTTTTCTGTCCCTAGAAAAAATGTTTTTTTTAATCACAATATAGCACAAGGACAATTCACTCACTGTCCTTCCAGGTCCCTGGAAACAAGGACTTGCAGAGTGAAAGAAACTGACACTCTCCCTACCTACAGTTTTCTGTCCCTAGAATAAATGTTTTTTTAAGCACAATATAGCACAAGGACAATTCACTCACTGTCCTTCCAGGTCCCTGGAAACAAGGACTTGCAGAGTGAAAGAAACTGACACTCTCCCTACCTACAGTTTTCTGTCCCTAGAATAAATGTTTTTTTAAGCACAATATAGCACAAGGACAATTCACTCACTGTCCTTCCAGGTCCCTGGAAACAAGGACTTGCAGAGTGAAAGAAACTGACACTGTCCCTACCTACAGTTTTCTGTCCCTAGAATAAATGTTTTTTTTAAGCACACTATAGCACAAGCACAAAACACACTGACACTCTCCCTACCTATCCTTCTCTTTCCCTAAACTAAAGGAATCCAGGTTAAGCAAGAAAGAAATAACAGTCACTGTCCCTGCCTATGCTGCTCTATCCCTGCTCCGGAACACACTACACTAGGCCGCCGTGCTGGCGGCCTTTTATAGTGTGGGGCGTGTACTAAACACCCTCAGCAATAATTGGCCACAGGCATCCTGCCTGTGGCCAATCATTGCTCTCCTCGCTGCCGGCGCTGTGATTGGCCAAGCATGCGGGGTCACAGTGCATGCTTGGCCAATCACAGCGCCTGGATGACACTGCGATGGCGTAGTGCATTGTGGGCCGTTCGCGTCACTCGAATTTGGCGCGAACGGCCCAAATCGTTCGATCTTCGTCGAACGATCGAACAGCCGATGTTCGAGTCGAACGTATGTTCGACTCGAACACGAAGCTCATCCCTACTTTCAACTTTAAACATAAACATAAATAAGAAATGTGTAATAAATGAGTATAAGAATGTACAAAGATATGCACGATAATATACAATAAAATCATGCAAGGGGGTACATGAAAATGTGTGTAAGGAAATTCGGATGTTCAGATCCATATAGGGAAATGGTATTGAACCACACACTATACTATCTAGCAGGATGACCATGCATCTTTGCATAGATGTACCCTCATCTCTGCGGTTTAAGATGTAAACCCAATATTCAAATAGTGATAAAATCATGATATTAACCTTAATTGTCAAGGGAATCTGTTAAAATAGTGTGTATGCACATGTCAATCACCGCACTTATCCAAAATCAAAAATTAAATAATATATGAACATATAAAAGTGTGCATGGTGGCCGGGCATGTGCATAGACACTATGGTACCTAAGTACTGGAAGCCGATGCTCATAACCACGGAATTTCAAATATGTATTAAGAACGGAATTACTATTAGTCCGAGGACTGGTAGTTGATAATAGCTCGAAAATTGTCGTCGTGGTGTATGGGCATTTATAAAGAAACAAAAATGTAAAAAATATAAAAAAAAACATAATATCAAAAATGGAAAAAATCAAAAGGATATTTTTATCCTATATAGATATATTACATTAGAGTTACGTCCATACAAACACGGCGACAAATGATTGGAGTAATTGGCCATCATTGATTTGAAAAAATGAAAATAAAAAAGGTTTACAAATATGTGTTTACAAATATGTATACAAAGGTAGATGTAAACAGAGGTAGAACAGATACAATGATGCTTGGCCTCACAATGATTGATCTCCAAAAATCCTCTGGAGGACAAGAAACACCAATGATACTCATTAGAAAAAAGGGACAGGACACTGTGCAGACAGGCTCATGTTTCAAGTCTAACGCACCAAAGGACAGGATATGTACTAAATTTGCAAAATTCCAATGCAATAAAGCACATCCTTGCAAATTATGCTATAAATCTAAAAAAAAAAGGGGTCCTCTGTGCGAAAGTCTTGAAAACAAGTTATGGGAAGGAAAAAAAAAAAAAAAAAAAACACAACACTGGTACTCATTACAAAAAAAGGGGACAGGACACTGTGCAGACAGGCTCATGTTTCGAGTTGGAGAGAAAAAAAAAAAAACACACAACACTGGTACTCATTACAAAAAAAGGGGACAGGACACTGTGCAGACAGGCTCATGTTTCGAGTTGGAGAGAAAAAAAAAAAAAAAAAAAAAAACACAACACTGGTACTCATTACAAAAAAAGGGGACAGGACACTGTGCAGACAGGCTCATGTTTCGAGTTGGAGAGAAAAAAAAAAAAAAATCAGGTGTCCCCAGTGGTCATTGTACCCAGTGGAATACCTCTTACATCAGGTGTCCCCAGCGGTCAGTGTACCCAGCAGAGTGCCTCTTACATCAGGTGTCCCCAGTGGTCAGTGTCCCCAGTGGAGTGCCTCTTACATCAGGTGTCCCTAGCCGTCAGTGTACCTAGCAGGGTGCCTCTTACATCAGGTGTCCCCAGTGGTCAGTGTCCCCAGTGGAGTGCCTCTTACATCAGGTGTCCCAGCGGTCAGTGTCCCCAGTGGAGTGCCTCTTACATCAGGTGTCCCCAGTGGTCAGTGTCCCCAGTGGAGTGCCTCTTACATCAGGTGTCACCAGCGGTCAGTGTACCCAGCAGAGTGCCTCTTACATCAGGTGTCCCCAGCGGTCAGTGTCCCCAGCGGAGTGCCTCTTACATCAGGTGTCCCCAGCGGCCAGTGTCCCCAGCGGAGTGCCTCTTACATCAGGTGTCCCCAGCGGTCAGTGTCCCCAGCGGAGTGCCTCTTACATCAGGTGTCCCCAGTGGTCAGTGTCCCCAGCGGAGTGCCTCTTACATCAGGTGTCCCCAGTGGTCAGTGTCCCCAGCGGAGTGCCTCTTACATCAGGTGTCCCCAGTGGTCAGTGTCCCCAGCGGAGTGCCTCTTACATCAGGTGTCCACAGCGGAGTGCCTCTTACATCAGGTGTCTCCAGCGGTCAGTGTCCCTAGCGGAGTGCCTCTTACATCAGGTGTCCCCAGCGGTCAATGTACCCAGCGGAGTGCCTCTTACATCAGTGTCCCCAGCGGAGTGACTCTTACATCAGTGTCCCCAGCGGAGGGTTGGCTGCAGATGGAGGGTTGTGTTCTACTTAATTTAAGCTCTGCTGTTCTCTGTGATTAACTACAAGCACATTGCTTAGTGGCAGAGCGATGAATGATTCATAAAGTCAGGAGACTTTATACAGTGACCAGTACACAGAACTCCCACAGAAATACTGTTTGACAGGCTCACGGACGGTATTGGCTGCAGTGCAGCTACATCTCCTCTCATTCCTCGTGTTCAGTGAAGAGGGGAGGGGCCGATCCGTGCAGCCAACCCCGGCTGGAGAATTGTGAAGAGAGGAGCCGATTCATTGGCTGCACGGATCGGCCCCTCCCCTCTCCACTGAACACGAGGAAAGAGAGGAGATGTAGCTGAACACAAGGGGAAAGCTCTAGCGGCGGCGCCATTTTGTTGGCGCCCGGAGCCAGAAATGCTGCAGAGCCAAACATTCCCGTTTTTCCCGGGACAAAAGCCAAAATCCCGACTCGGGACGGCCTCCGATCGGGAAGAGGGTCCCAAAATCAGGGTTGTCCAGGGAAAATCGAGACTGTTGGCAACTATGAACTTACTGCCTGGCTAAACACCAGGGTGCTACATTATATATCAATATATATCTCAAATGATACATAGTAGGGAAATCTGCACCTTACCCGAGTTTCCCTGAGTGCCTGGATCCATGCACCCTCCTAAGTGAGCACCCCGCACTCTATACCCCACTTCCTCATTGTGCACCCCCATTTCCTTTGATCCACACATTGTGCCTCCCAACGTCATACATTCCCCCATTGTGTACTCCCAGCCCCTCCACCCCTTTATTGTGCACCCCAACACCATGTAACCCCCCCCTTTATCCTTGGACTCACTCCGTAGTTGGAGGAGTTCCAGTGCACAGCAAACTTTTTGGCTGTAATCCTGGGGGAGAGGGAGGAGAGGAATCAGAATAGCGATTAGACCCACCCTCAACTGCACTGAGCAGTGCATTGCCACAAACTTAGCTGGAGCAGGCCACTCACGCTCCTCAACTTCGCCCATTCCGACCTAGAACCGCCCAGCCAGACCCGCCCACACAGCCCAAGAGGGAATGAGAGAAGAAGAAGCGTGACAGGACAGGAACAGGAGTGTGCACAGACTGCTCTCTTGCCTCTACTCACCCCAAATCCTTACTAATTTTGCACCAAGTGGCCCTGTCCATGCAATGCCACTGAAGCCCATTCAGTTTGAACTGGCTACCAAAGCTGAATTCAAACTAGAGAGGAGCACAGAATGAGAACAGCCCAGGATGGGGAAGTATCTGTGCTGTGTGCTGGCAACATGGAATGGTAATCGAGCTCAGCGAGTTAAGAGGAGAGTGCGGTCCTGTAGCCACGATGAGACCGATGTCACTGGTGAGGTAAAACACCGCTCACTGTACCCTAGTCACCAGCTGGGATTCTCTGTACCCCCCCCCCCCCACCTGGGGATGTCCGCTTACCACACTTCCCTGAAAACTGGGGAAAAGACACACCTCCGGAAGGTGACCTTCCCCCAACACCTGCCAACACTGACTGAGGAACCTTCCGAAATTGCTAAAACAAATCCCTTAACACCTCCTGAGGGGCTGCAGGCTCCAGATCTTGTGTCACATGGCTTTGCCCCCCCAGATTTAAGTTGCATCCCCCGAAAGCCCCCTGACCACCCCCTCTGCCCTGGATGCTATGTATGGCTGCTGAGCTCCTTTCCCATTACAGCACTCTATATTGCTCCTTCTCCGCAGAGCTGAAATCACATTATTTTACAACACGATCTGCACAGGGTGTATCTGCCTACTGCAACTACACTGGTGTTCCGAAAAAATTAATTCACAGGTCAGAACGGCAACGTAAAAGCCAGATACACCCTGTGAAGGCTGACAGACTGTGTGTAAAGGAATGTGATTTCAGCCCTGTGTAGTCTGGGGGGAGGAGCTGTATACAGTGCCAGGATGGGAAAAGAGGTCTGCCATGTGACCTGCCAGGGGTCCCTGTCCTCTGATTTTCCAGTGGTGATCCCTGTCCTCTGATGTAAGGAGGAGGAACTACTATGGGAGCTCAAAACTCTTAAGCCCCTTTGAATATCTTGGCGTGCAGTGCGTGTATCTGCACGCATGGTGGAGTGGTGGGTGGTAGTGGGGAGGGGTGGGGGGGCAGGTCAACTTTTGCATCGGGGGCCCACAAGCTTCAAGCTACGCCTCTGGGTGGATCACATCTGTGTACTGTGGTGCACCATAGTGCAGTACGACGTGTACAATGAATGGCACCACAACTCATTGCTTTATGTTTTTACCCCACACACTGGTGAAAACAAGTCCTTAATATTCTTAATTAACTTTCTACTGAAAGGGAGAGATCCCAGACAGTTATCTGAGCTGGTGGTCCACACATCTCAGATTCAATTTGCTCATCATTCAGGACTGCATATTTCACAAACATACCAATAACGTAGAGCCTTAGAAATGGTAAAAGGTATTATTGTGTTTAACAATTAATCACAAATTGAGAAATGAAGTATCCATGAATCTTGCCAGCCCCATCTCCTGACCTAAATTTGTTTTATTGTCTTTTTTCTGGTTTTCCACTCAAATTGGCAAATGCTTTGAACTTTATGACAAGACCAGGGATACAGTCGCTGTTATTTCCATTGCAAACAGCAAGGAATTGATCATTTTTCTCAATTTTGTCAAGAGGCTCCTTTGTCAATGTGATGGCTCTGTGGTTTGGCCTAACTCTGAAATGTCACTAGGCTTTCTGAAAAATGATGATGCATTGCCTTGTGCTAAATCATGGAGCTCATCCTTTGATTGATGCCCTCTGTGAAACCTCTCTTTGAGAAGATACATTGTGTGTAATGCCAGAAAGGGGACTGGTGATCCGCGTCTTACCCTTTCTTGGTAATTGAATGAAGCCAATCTGATTTGTATTGTCATCATTCCAGAACAATTTCTTTCTTTTTTTTTAAGTTTGATAACTGAAAGCATTCCCTGTAGTGAAGACTACACTTCTCATGCACTGTATCTTGCTGGCAGACTTTATAAGCCAATTAAATCTGGAGTTTGACAGTGGAAAAGAAAAATCGGATTTATTTGGAGAACTTGATGGTGTAAGGAACTTGCTTGTCACAGGCTTGACTGGCTTGTCAAATTGTGGTTGGTTGTCAGTGTCACAGGTCGGTTCTCCATCTGCAGTGTGGTCCTTCGTCAGGTGTTCAGCTGGGTGTTCAGTGGTCTGGTTGTCCTTGCTCTGGGGTAGGTATCAATGACCCGCTCCTCCACTTATCCGGTTCTTTTTCTCCTGGCATTGTGTCAATTTCCTCTCAGAAGCATGTCATTACTCATGTGCATCTTCACAGAGGCGGCTGTGGACAGATGCAGCATCGGACCAAAAGCTGCATCCACCTAGGTAAGTATGATTCTTAAAACAAAAACAAAAACATACCGTATATACTCGAGTATAAGCCGACCCGAATATAAGCCGAGGCACCTAATTTTACCACAAAAAAATGGGAAAACTTATTGACGCGAGTATAAGCCTAGGGTGTCCATTTGCATGCCTCACTGTGCCTCACTGCTGTCCATGCCTCACTGCTGTCCATGCCTCACTGTGCCCATGCCTCACTGTGCCCATGCCTCACTGTGCCCATGCCTCACTGTGTCCATGACTAGACTGACGTTTAACATGGGAGTCTATGGAAGGGGTGTCCGGATTTGAAAAATCGGTGCTCCCCGGCCGTAGGTCCCCCAGACAAAAAACTTTTCACACTTTAAGAGGAAAAGTGGGGCTACATGTGTGCCAAGTTCCGGGTCCAGGGGACCTACGACCGGCCAGTACCGGGTCCCAAAAGTCACCAGAGAAATTACAGTTTAACATGTAAGTCTATGGAAGTGGTGCCCGGCTTTTAAAAATCGGTACTCCCCGGCCGTAGGTTCCCTGGACTTACGGCCAGCCGGTACCAGCCGGTTACCGGGTCCCCAAAGTCCGGGAGATTAGGCGCAAAAAGGTGACTCGAGTATAAGCCGAGGGGGGCATTTTCAGCACAAAAAAATGTGCTGAAAAACTCGGCTGCTTATACTCGAGTATATACGGTACTTCTTTTTTAAATTATAGAGACAGAATATCAACCAAAAATCCAGAAAAAACACCTGATACAAATGTTATACATTGAGTTGCAGTTCAGTAAATAAAATAAGTATTTGATCCCCAAGTAAAACATGACTTAGTACTTAGTGGAGAAACCCTTGTTGGCAAGCACAGAGGTAAGACATTTCTTGTAGCAGTGGATTTGCACAGAGCAGCCCAGATCCTCCTCTTCTCGGGTCCCTCTACTGGCTCCTTCCTCCAGTTCAGTGCCCCCACAGCAAGCAGCTTAGGGGCACCCGAGCCGAGTCACAGCTCCCTGTGTCCATTCAGACATGGAACCCCAACCTAGCTTCACCCTCTCTCTCCCCTGATTGACTAGCTGACTTTGATTGCCAGCTGCGGCAGCCAATGGCGCAGCTGCTGTGTCTCATCCAATCAGGAGGGAGAATCACAGACAGCTGAGACACTCCTGGACATCGCTGGACAGAGAGGGACCTCAGGTAAGTATTAGGCAGAGGGGGAGGGGGTTGAGGGGGGCTGCTGCACACATAATGCATTAAGATGAAAAACCTTCTGCTTTTACAACCACTTTAGGGTTTCTTAGCTGTCACTTGGCAACTCGAAGTTTCAGCTCCCTCCATAAATTTTCTATAGGATTAAGGTCTGGAGACTGGCTAGGCCACTCCATGACCTTAACGTGCTTCTTCTTGAGCCACTTCTTTGTCGCTTTGATGGTACTTTTTGGGTCATTGTCATGCTGGAAGACCCATCCATGAGTGTTCTGGCTGAGGGAATAAGGTTCTCATTCAAGATTTTACAATACATGGCCCCGTCCATTGGCCTCTCAATAGGGCAAAGTCAGTCTGTGCCTTTAGCAGAGAAACATCTCCAAAGCATAATGTTTGGATTTTTGTCTAGTTTATATACTGTTATGGAAACAGTAAGCACTATTCTGTTTTTTTTTGCCTAACTGCTAAAAGTACTCTGGATCGTTGGTGAACAGCGAAGATGATCGCATGACAAATAAAGAGAAGGTCTTTATGTAGGTAAGACCATTTTGGCAGATGGCACAATAAAAATCTACATAAAAACAGAATGCAATGATACGGTCATGCAACACTGTACGCAAATTACATCTTTATCATTTGTTTCCCACAAATAGAACTTTCTTTTGGTGGTATTTAATCACCGCTGGGTTTTTTTTTTTTTTGCTAAACAAATGAAAAACACAGAAAGTTTTGGAAAAAATGTTTTCCTTCGTTTTTTTATTAAATGTTGTAAATTAGTACGTTTTCTCCTTCACTGACAGGCACTGATGTGGCTGCACTGATGGGCACTGATGTGGCTGCACTGATGGGCACTGATGTGGCTGCACTGATGTGCACTGATGAGGCGGCACTGATGGGCACTGAGGAGGAGGCACTGATATGCAGCACTGATTGGCATTGATAGGCAGCACTGATGGGCACTGATAGGCAGCACTGAAGAGGAGGCACTTGCAGGCATTACTGATGGACACTGACAGGCATTACTGATGGGCATTGATTGGCTTTACAGGTGGGCACTGATTGACATCACAGGTAGGCACTTGTGGGCATCACAGGTGGGCACTGGTGGTCTAAGCCGATCGGACTGCACTGATAATCACTGCACTGATTATCAGTGCAGACCCCCCTGTCAGGAGAGTCGCTTATTGGCTCTCCTCTAATCACACCCTGTCAGCGTGAATAGAGGAATGTCGATAACTGGCACTTCCTAGTAACGCTGTGATCATACACAGCTGATCATACGGTAAAGAGCTTACGTGATAGGCTCTTTACTGTGATCAGAGACGTGGTGTATCAGAGAGACACACCGCACTACCAATCGCCATGCTGCGCGCCTCCCGGGGGCACGCATGAGCGGCTTTTTCTGCTGGACGTCATGTGACATCCATTCAGGACGAGAGAGAGCCACTGCCTGGCCATCATTTTGCTATGGGCTGGGCGGGATGTGGTTAAACATTTGATATGTTACCTCTTTTCTTTAGTGAATAAAATATGGGTTTAGGAGATTTGCAAATCATTGCATTCTGTTTTCATGTAGGTTCTACACAGCGTCTCAACTCTTATGGAATTGGTGTTGTATATTATTTCTGTTGGGCACACTGGACACAGCCGGTGACTGATCACTATACTGGCCCACTACCAGTATCATGTGACCAATCACAGCACATCACATGACAATTGTAAACTATGGATGGCTTCCTTTCATGCCATTCATTGTATACAATTGTGTTGTGAGCTGTGATTGGTCACAGTGATCACATGATACAGACAGGGCCAATCACAGCCCATCTGTATCATGTGATTAGCTTTGGCCAATCACAACTAATCACAGCAAAATCAGTTTCATTCAGTAAAAATGGTTGCTTATATCAATGAAATTCATTGATATAAGCAATCATAATATGTAAAAAAAAAAAAAAATCCTGATCACTTCCCCAGAGTAGTTTACTATTGTAACATTGTATTGCTCTGGTCACAGTGTGTTCAAAAAAATCTTTAAAAAAGGAAATAAAATGTAAGAAATTTAAAAATTTTGTCTGGATTTTTTTTCTTTACATACTGTCACCAGTCAGTGTCCCTGATCACCACCACACCAGTTATATGATAGCGTTGTACTGCATTGGTGACAGTATGTAAAATAAAATTGTTATATATTTTTTTTCTTAATTTTCCCAAAAATTGTGACAAAAAAATTACAGCTTCAAAAAAAATTGCCATGCCTCTTACTAAATACCTTGGACTGTCTACTTTTCAAAAAGGGGTCGTTTAGGGGGGTATTTGTACTAGCCTGGCATTTTTGAGTCTCAAGAAATTAGGCCGCCAGTATATCAGGATTGATCAATTTTCAGATATACAGTACACCATAGTTTGTGGACTCTATAACTTTCCTACAGACTGAATAATATACACTGATTTGGGTTAATTTCACCAAAGAAATGTAGCAGAATATGTTTTGACCTAAATTTTTAAAGAAAGGTTATTTATTTGCAAAAATGTTTTGGTTTCAAAATTGTTGTTTTTGCGTTACTACCCCAAACCCCCCCCCCCCCCGTGGCACTAACACACTACCCCACCACCAGCCGCTATCCTTACCTTCGATGCACACGGTGAGAGCGTGGCGGGCTCGGGGAAAGCTGCTCCAGTGTCCTCTCCTGGAGAAGCTTCCATGGTGCGTCTCCTCTCTCCTCCCCACGTCCAGGCACAGACTGGCCATAGGGCATACCGGGCAAATGCCCGGTGGGCCGCGACGTGGGCCGCCGGACAGCATGTCACGTCCAGGGCCGACGCTACTACTAGGCGGATAAGGCAGCCGCCTAGGCCGCAGCCATGGCCTGTCACCTTCTCATCCCCACTGGATGTAATCTCTGGAGCCGATGTCCCTGTGCGGCGGGTCTGCAGGAGTGTGTACTGGAGGTCTGAAGGAGGAGAGGGAATGTCCGCTGCCGGGGATCGTTCAGGGGCGCGGGGAGGGAACTATCACATGCAGTACATTTACTGATCCCTTCCCCAGCTGCAGAGATGTTCGGCGGCTCAGGGCTCTGATGCAGAAGAGCTGGCCGCCTCCTTCATGGTCACTGGTCGGGACTCATGAGGAGGTGTGGCCAGGCAAGGGCTAATCCCGTATGTCACTGGGGGGCGGAGCAGCTGGCATCAGGGAAGATGGCGTGGTCCTTCTGGGCAGAGCAACATGGAGGTAAAAAAAAAAAAATGTTGTTTTGTCTTTTATGCAGCCACTGGACTGGGAGAAATTGGGTTGAAAACTTGCCCAGTAACTCACACTCAGGACAGTGCTACAGGAGATACCATCTTGATCTTTGTCATCTTTATTACTTCTATCTTTAGACTTTTACATAGAAGTAGAAAGTTCTGTTAGCTGACAAAGATCAAGATGGTATCTGGTATCTCCTGTAGCACTGTCCTGATTGTGAGTTACTGGGCAGAGCAGTTTTCAACCCAATTTCACCCAGCCCTCTGTTGTCGCCCAGCCCTCTGTTGTCGCCCAGCCCTCTGCTGTCGCCCAGCCCTCTGCTGTCGCCCAGCCCTCTGCTGTCGCCCAGCCCTCTGCTGTCGCCCAGCCCCCTGCTGTCACCCAGCCCTCTGCTATTACCCAACCCTCTTCTGTCGCCCAGTCCCCTGCCGTCACCCAGTGCTCTGTCCTGCTGTCACCCAGCTAGCTGCTGTCACCCAGTCCCCTGCTGTCACCCAGTCACCTGCTGTCGCCCAGTCCCCCGCTGTCGCCCAGTCCCCCGCTGTCGCCCAGTCCCCCGCTGTCGCCCAGTCCCCCGCTGTCGCCCAGTCCCCCGCTGTCGCCCAGTCCCCCGCTGTCACCCAGTCCTCTGCTGTCACCCAGTCCTCTGCTGGCGCCCAGCCCTCTCCTGTCGCCCAGCCCTCTCCTGTCGCTCAGCCCTCTCCTGTCGCTCAGCCCTCTCCTGTCGCTCAGCCCTCTCCTGTCGCTCAGCCCTCTCCTGTCGCCCAGCCCTCTCCTGTCGCCCAGCCCTCTCCTGTCGCCCAGCCCTCTCCTGTCGCCCAGCCCTCTCCTGTCGCCCAGTACTCTGCTGTTGCCCAGTTCTCTAAAAAAAAAAAAAATGTTGCCAACTATGCTTGCTGTGCACAGCAGCTCAATGAGGGTGAAACAAACATCACAGGGGGGTATAGATAGGGATGGTGTTAGACTGTTTTGCGCTCTTTCTATACCGTATAGAGTTAAAGAAATGATATTTTATCGGTACAGAAGTTTTATTTTTTATGGGGGGGGGGCGCAAGTAGCTGATCTCGCCTAGGGCGCAAAATAGTCTAGCACCGGCCCTGGTCATGTCTTCCCCATCATCTACAATGTCTCCGGAGGCAGCCGGAGTTGGTGGGCGGAGCTGGGGGTGTGGCTGCCCCCTCCACTCCTCCCACAGACTCGTTCACTCTGGCTGATCCCACAGCTGAAGGAGAAAGAAACAAGGACTCAGCAGCCAGAGTGTCTTCATCTCCAGGCATGCTGTAAGTTACTGCACTGCTGCACATGTCACTACATAGAGTCCTAACCTGGCACCATGCCACCACACCCTGCCCTATGCCACCACACCCTGCCCTATGCGTGCCACCCCAACCTGCCTTATGCCACTGCACCCTGAAATATGCCACCGCAACCTGCCCTATGCCACCGCAACCTGCCCTATGCCACCGCAACCTGCTCTATACCACCCCAACCTGCCCTATGCCACCGCAACCTGCCCTATGCCACCCCAGCCTGCCCTATGCCACCGCAACCTGCTCTATACCACCCCAGGTGAAAACAAAAACATGTCCACCGCCCCCATCTATAGCTGGCTATCACGGTAAGTAGTATTGGAAGGCTAAAAGCAGATAACAACATGGCCTGGGGAATGCCCAGGGAAAAACCAAGCCTACTTACCGACCAGCTCGCTGACAACCAATTAACCTGTCTAACAGTATGCGTTAAAAACAGGGGTTTGTTCGCACGCATGTGCAAACGCATGCGTGAGCCACAGAGCCACGCCAAGGCCCCCTGGAGTCTGTGGTCCTACACTAACATTGAGTGTCCCCACAATGGAGGCACATGCATTCTGATGGTTAGATGAGGGCAGGTGGACTGAAGGGGAGCCACCCCTCCTTAAAGGTACAGGAGCACACCAAACACCCAGCGTAGCACAATGGCAGCAAAGGTGTTGGTGCACTGCTGGACCAATACAAGCACCATAGGTGAAAACAAAAACATGTCCACCGCCCCCATCTATAGCTGGCTATCACGGTAAGTAGCATTGGAAGGCTAAAAGCAGATAACTTTAAGGAGGGGTGGCTCCCCTTCAGTCCACCTGCCCTCATCTAACCATCAGAATGCATGTGCCTCCATTGTGGGGACACTCAATGTTAGTGTAGGACCACAGACTCCAGGGGGCCTTGGCGTGGCTCTGTGGCTCACGCATGCGTTTGCACATGCGTGCGGACAAACCCCTGTTTTTAACGCATACTGTTAGACAGGTTAATTGGTTGTCAGCGAGCTGGTCGGTAAGTAGGCTTGGTTTTTCCCTGGGCATTCCCCAGGCCATGTTGTTATCTGCTTTTAGCCTTCCAATGCTACTTACCATGATAGCCAGCTATAGATGGGGGCGGTGGACATGTTTTTGTTTTCACCAATGGTGCTTGTATTGGTCCAGCAGTGCACCAACACCTTTGCTGCCATTGTGCTACGCTGGGTGTTTGGTGTGCTCCTGTACCTTTAAGGAGGGGTGGCTCCCCTTCAGTCCACCTGCCCTCATCTAACCATCAGAATGCATGTGCCTCCATTGTGGGGACACTCAATGTTAGTGTAGGACCACAGACTCCAGGGGGCCTTGGCGTGGCTCTGTGGCTCACGCATGCGTTTGCAAATGCGTGCGGACAAACCCCTGTTTTTAACGCATACTGTTAGACAGGTTAATTGGTTGTCAGCGAGCTGGTCGGTAAGTAGGCTTGGTTTTTCCCTGGGCATTCCCCAGGCCATGTTGTTATCTATACCACCCCAACCTGCCCTATGCCACCGCAACCTGCTCTATGCCACCACACCCTGCCCTATATCACCCCAACCTGCCCTATGCCACCCAGCCTGCCATATACCACTGAAAACTGCCCTATACCACCCAAACCTGCTCTATACCACCCCAGCCTTCCCTATACAACCGCACCCTGCCCTATATTACCCCAACCTGCCCTATAAAGCCCCAGCCAGCCCAATGCCGCCCTATACTTTAATTTACAGGGGTCATTTGGGGGTGCGCCTCGTGATCGTGCGCTGCCTGCAGGGCGCTGGGCAGGATAGACAGGAGGGGGGTGACACCATGTTTTGCCGCACTAGGTGACACCAACCCTAGTGACGCCACTGCTCACCCAGTGCACTCTCAGCTGCGAGTCGGAGCCGCACTCGAATGACAGTGACACCCGTTGGCACATCAGGGAGCCGGGACCCGCAACTATCCCCTTCTCTCTGGCAAGATGGCCGTAGCACTGATGATCTGATCAGTCCCGGCTTGGCTGTCTCACACAGCCGAGCAGAGTGAAGCCGCCTCCCCCTCCTCCTTTATGTCCACACAGGGGGAGGGGACCCAACATGCAGTCCCGTGCTGATCTGAGGTACATTATGGGTCTGAAGGGGGGTCTGTATTGTAGTGGGGGTTTCTGTATTGTAGGGGTGGTCTGAAATGTAGGGGGGTTCTGTATTGTAGGGGGGTCTGTATTGTAGGGGGGTTCTGTATTGTAGGGGGTCTGTAATGTAGGGGGGTTCTGTATTGTAGGGGGGTTCTGAAATGGAGGGGGGTTCTGTATTGTAGGGGGGGTCTGTAATGTAGGGGGGTTCTGAAATGTAGGGGGGTTCTGTATTGTAGGGGGGTCTGAAATGTAGGTGGGTTCTGTATTGTAGGGGGTCTGTAATGTAGGGGGGTTCTGTATTGAAGGGGGTCTGAAATGTAGGGGGGGTTCTGTATTGTAGGGGGGTCTGAAATGTAGGGGGGTCTGTAATGTAGGGGGGTTCTGTAATGTAGGAGGCGTCTGAAATGTAGGGGGCTCCTGTATTGTAGGGGGGTCTGAAATGTAGGGGGGTCTGTATTGTAGGGGGTCTGTATTGTAGGGGGTCTGTATTGTAGGGGGTCTGTAATGTAGGGGGTCTGTACTGTAGGGAGGGGGTCTGTAATGTAGGGGGGGTCTGTATTGTAGAGGGGGGTCTGTACTGTAGGGGGGTCTGTACTGTAGGAAAGGGGTCTGTACTGTAGGGAGCGGGTCTGTACTGTAGGGAGGGGGGCTGTACTGTAGGGAGGTCTGTGTAACATGCAGGGGGTCCAGAACTGTTAGGGGGTGTCTGTGTAACAAACTGTGGGGGGCTGTGTAATGTAATGGGGTCCAGAGGTGCGGTGCTATGTAATGTAAAGGGGTCCAGAGGTACAGGGTGCTGTGTAATGTAAAAGGGTCCAGAGGTGCAAGGTGTTGTGTAATGTAAAGGGGTCCAGAGGTGCAGGGTGCTGTGTAATGTAAAGGGGTCCAGAGGTGCAGGGTGCTGTGTAATGTAAAGGGGCCCAGAGGTGCAGGGTGCTGTGTAATGTAAAGGGGCCCAGAGGTGCAGGGTGCTGTGTAATGTAAAGGGGCCCAGAGGTGCAGGGTGCTGTGTAATGTAAAGGGGCCCAGAGGTTCAGGGTGCTGTGTAATGTAAAGGGGCCCAGAGATGCAGGGTACTGTGTAATGTAAAAGGGTCCAGAGGTGCGGTGCTATATAATGTAAAGGGGTCCAGAGGTGCAAGGTGCTGGAACCGCACATCCCATCATTAACTGCCACCGCCACGCCCCCCCCCCCCCCCCGGGGCTGCTCAGTCTAAAATGCCCGGGCCTATTTTTTGTCCCAGTCCGGGCCTGCCCACGTCCAATAGGATCGCCAGACATTTTGGCCAATCGGGAAACAGGTTTCATAGCTGCTTCCTGATTGGCCAGGAGGAGGATCAGTGTTGCAACAGCGAATTTTCATTCGCTGTTGCAATACACCTGGGTGGGCTCCAGACTAAATGCTCTGCGTCCCGAGTCCACCCTATTTTGAAGCCTATGGCTCTAATTAGTACTTCATAAAAAAAAAAAAAAAAAACCCTGGCCGCTGTAATTCGTATGCCCGGTGACCCGAAAGGGGCAGAGGCGGCAGTGAATAGATTCATGCTATGCATAAATCTATCCATTATGCACATAGGGCGTGGCGAGAATAGGTGGGGGCGGTGCCCGGGTGCCCCTAATGGACGGGCCGGCCCTGGAGCTAATGGAACTAACACAACTGACAACTGTAGCCCTGGCCTTTCTGCAGTAATTGCTCCACAGCCAATCCAGAGCCATGGCTTTTTACATAAGTGGACCTAACCCAAATCACTAAAATCTCACATAACCTTTAAAATGTTGATGTCATTTCAAAAGTCATTTTTAATCTTTTGAACACAGCTTTAATTTTAAAGAATACAGAGTAATCCTGGGAACGGCTTTTTCCATAACCTTAAAGTAAACCCAAACCAAATGACTAAAAACTCATAGAACCCTTAACTCTTCATCTCATTTCAAAAGTCAATTTTATGCTATTTAAACATAGAACATTCATTTAATAGATTACCTGGTAATCCTTTCATGAAGGTCCTTGTTCAAGCACTTTCCATTATGGGATAATGACACTCTGTCCTTGTCTCCTAATTTGTTCTACGGCATTGCCACCGTGTCACATGCACTCCTAGATTAGGCTGTAATTGGCCGTGACATACAACATACTATATTTATAATTACAATAAAAATATCAATAAACAATCCCGCCTGGGTGATCAATGTACATTGCGGGGACTGATTGCAGACTGATTCTGAATGAGGAGTGTCTGGTTCATTATAACCAGCTGATGTACATTCAGTGTTCTGATGTTAAATGGTTGCAGTGTCTGCATCCCTTTGGAAGTAATAACCCTTAGGATTTGTTCACACATCCAACCGCCCACCTGAACACAGACATGCAGCCGCTCAAGCCTGTGCACATGCCCTGGCAAAAATTAACCACTTGACCTCCAGAAGATCCCCCCCCCCCCCCCCTTCATGACCAGGTCATTTTTTATGATATGGCACTGCGTTACATTAATTGACACTTTTGCGGCCATGCAACGCTGTACCCATATAAAATGTATGGCCTTTTTTTCCCCCACAAATAGAGCTTTCTTTTGGTGGTATTTAATCACCTCTGTGGTTTTTATTTTTTGCGCTATAAATATTAAAAAAATAGCAATATATTTTGTTTGCTTGGAGTTCTGCTCCATCCGCCGCCCCGGGAGAGACTTTCTCTCTCTCTCTCCCCCCCGTGTGGGGTACTCTTCCATTCACCCCTACATTCCATCCAGGGTTCTTGATAGTAAGTTACCAGTGTTATATCAATTGTGGACCTGATTACAGGCCGATCTCCAATGTTTTTAGAAATAATTGTCTAAATGGTATTTTTTTCCCTTTTTTTTCTTGTTCAATTATTAGTTGTTCATCTGTTCAGGTATCTGAGACATACTTCCCCTGACGAAGCCCCGAAGGGCGAAACATGTTGGGACTGTGTATGATTCTCTCAGTTAAACATCACTACAACCACCATTTCTTTGAATTTACCCTACTGTGAATTATGTGATATTACTTATATTTTTACAAATTTTGTACGAATTGTTAATAAAAAGATATATACTTTTTACTATGTGGTAATTGAGTCTTCCACTGTGTTCAGCGCTACGTTAATAGCACCGTTATAGTCCCGTCCAGTTTTCCTCTCACGTTTTGTCATAAAATTTGGGATGAGGTGCGTCAAATTAGGTGTCTACCCATAGTCAGACCACAAAACCATTTAGCAATATATTTTACTTTCTGCTGTAAAACATATAAAATAATTTAAAAAATCGAATTTCTATATAAATTTAGGGCAATCTGTATTCTGCTACATATTTTTGGTAGCAACAATCCCAATAAGCGTTTATTGATTGGTCTGCACAAAAGTCTACAAACTATGGGATATATTTATTTATTTTTATTAAAAAAAATTACAGGTGGCGATCAGCGACTTATAGCGGGACTGCGGTACTGCGGCAGACATTCTGACACTTATGCCGCGTACACACGATCTGATTTTTCGTCGGAAAAACCTTGTTTTTCCGACGGAATTCCGCTCAAGCTTGGCTTGCATACACACGGTCACACAAAAGTTCTATAAACGTTCGTCCGTCAAGAACGCGGTGACGTACAACACTACGACAAGCCTAGAAAATTAAGTTCAATGCTTCCGAGCATGCGTCGAATTGTTTCCGAGCATGCGTCGGAATTTTGCGCGTCGGAATTGCTACGGACGATCAGATCGGAATTTTTCCCGTCGGAAAAATAGAGAACCTGCTCTCAATCTTTTGCTGGCGGAAATTACGCCAGCAAAGGTCCGATGGAGCATACACACTATCGGAATTTTCGTTCAAAAGCTCACATCGGACTTTTGCTGTCGGAAAATCCGACCGTGTGTACGGGGGATAACTGACACTTTTTGACACTTTTTGGGGACCAGTGACACTAATACAGTGATCAGTGCTAAAATATACACTGTCACCATAGGCTTGCGCACAGGGTGTGCCGAGTGTGCCTGGGCACACCCTAATTAGCATTATCACTCTGTGTGTCGCCGAGAAGCTGGGAAAGATCTCCCTCTTACCGGCTCTGCCAAAAAAAAAGTGTTTACGCACTGTGCCGGGACCATATATATGTAGACGCACACACGTGTGTGTTTGAGCTTTAAGTGTCACATCCTAATGCAATAGGCTGCGCACGCCTATGACTGTCACTGTACTAATGACAATGGCTGGGAAAGGGATAACATCAAGGGCGACCAAAGGGTTAAATGTGTGCCTAGCCAGTGTTTTACTACACTGTGGGAGGTGCTTTTACTAGGGGAAGAGATGAAATTTATTGCCTGCTTTGCAGAGACACAAATTTAATCTCTTCCCTCCTGCCAGAACGGCGATCTGCCTTGTTTACAACGGCAGACCGCCGCTCTGCCTCTCTGCCTGTTGATAGGCGGGTGCCGGCGGAAATCGAGTCCGCGATACCAGCCACTCGGCTCCCGATGTGTGTAAGGGGGTGTGTCCTATGCCTAAGGACTAATAGGTGTCCCGCATTCCCATCTCAAAACGTTGGGAGGTATGCCTTCCCAATCACTGTCATTAGAACAGTGACAGTGCAAATTTTTAGCAATGATCACTGACAGTGCATATTTTTAGCACAGATTACAGTGATCAGTGCTAAAAATATGCACTGTCAATGTACTAATGACAGTGGTTGGGAAGGCATACCTCCCAACATTTTGAGATTGGAATGAGGGACACCTATTAGCAAAAGTCCTTAGGCATAGGACACACCCATTTAAAGAAAGATGATACAAAAAAAAAAAAGATTATTTTTTTAACCACTACTTTATACTGGCATTTGAGATTTACAAAATGGATGAAAGGTTTAGCACTGGGAAACACTTTTTGAAAGATAAAAAGTGAATTTTATATACAAATATATAGATCAGACCAAAATGAGGGACAAATGAGGAGGAAAGAGGCACTGGTGATGTCAGTGGCAGTTAGTTCCCCCCAATGTCAGTTAGTGTCAGATTGTCCGCCACAATATCGCAGTCCTATTATAAATCTCTGATCGCCGCCATTAGTAGTAGTTTAAAAAAAAGTAAAAAAATAAAAAATTTCAGTAAATATACCATACTGTAGTTTGTAGGCGCTATGACTTTCAAGCAAACCAATCAATATACACTTATTGGGATTTTTTTTAATTAAAAACATGTAGCAGAATACATTTTGGCCAAAATTCATGAAGATTTTTTTTTATTAGATATGCTTTAAAGCAGAAAGTAAAAAAAATATAGTTTTTTTTTTTCTGTATTTTTTTATTTATATTGCAAAAAAAAAAGAAGAAGAAAAACCCAGTGGTGATCACATACCACCAAAAGAAAGCTCTACTTGTGTGAAGAAAATTATATAAATTTTGTTTGGGTACAAAAAGTAAAAAAAAATAAAAAATTTCTGTAAATATACCATACTGTATTTTGTAGGCGCTATGACTTTCACGCAAACCAATCAAAATACACTAATTGGGATTTTTTTTTAATTAAAAACATGTAGCAGAATACATTTTTGGCCAAAATTCATGAAGATTTTTTTTTTAATTATTATTAGATATGTTTTATAGCAGTAAGTCAAAAATATAGTTTTGTTTTTTTGTTTTTCCAAAATTTTCGGTATTTTTTTATTTATATTGCAAAAAATAAAAAACCCAGTGGTGATCACATACCACCAAAAGAAAGCTCTACTTGTGTGAATAAAATGATATACATTTTGTTTGGGTACAGCGTTGCATGACCGTGCAATCGGCAGTTAAAGTAACGCAGCGCACAAATGGCAAAGAATGGCCTGGTCATGAAGGGGGTAAAACCTTTCCGGAGCTCAAGTGGTTACTCTTTATAAATCGAAAAGTTTTAAGTTACATATGATTTAAGTAATGATCATTAATTTTTTGGAAAACAATTTGAAAATTCCAAGGAAAGAACTTTGCAAGAGGAACAATCATTTTACATGTGACATTGGGGAAACAATTCTTGGCAAAGTTTGATCATTTTTGTTGTAATTAGTCACTCATCTGCTAGGATTAAAAGAGATTAGTGCTAAAACATAGATAGTTATTATGCAGGATTAGCAGTCTTTACATTTTTAACTGAAGCATTCTGAGTTATTACTAAAGAGGAACTGCAGTCTGCTCACATAATTTGTAATAAAAACATCTTTGCCATTCTGAAGCTTCCCTCCAACCACTTTGCGTATTATTTTATATATACTGTGATTCTGTACTTGCCAAGTATGCTGCAGAAATCTCCCTCCGCTGAGTCTAGCTTCATCCATTTTAACTGTGGGCAGCTGAAGCTGCTGTCTGTTCACTTCCTGGATTTACACAGACACACAGAGGCACACCTCCAGCTCTGCAGCTTTCATTGGCCCTCTTATGACTCACCCCCCCTCCATTCCTGGCAAACTGTCACAAGAGTGGGAGAGTGGGAGCTGTGCATGATGTCATAAGCCTAGGCATTTTTACCAGACAAGAAACAGGAAGTAGGTTGTATAAGCATAAAACAAACATAAAGGCGGCGCTACATTAAGGTGACCAGATTTTTAAAATGAAATCCGGGGACATTTTTTTTTTTTTTACTAGTAATGGCGGCAATCAGCGACTCTGTGCCCGTCGCCGCCACCCGCCTCACAGCCTGTCAAGTCTTAAGCCCTGTACACACGATCGGATAACCTATGGATTTTCGTCCGATGGATTTGTCCATCCGAAATCCAATGAAGCTGACTTTCATCAGTCTTGCCCACACACCATCAGTCAAAAAACCGACCGTTCCAAACGCGGTGACGTAAAACACTCCGATGAGCCGAGAAAAATTAAGTTTAATGCTTCTGAGCATGCATCGACTTGATTCTGAGCATGCGTGGGTTTTTGATCCGATGGACTTGCCCATGGACGATCGTATTTTTCGATCGGTTTTTTATCCATCGGAAAAATTTAAAACATGTTCTATTTTTTAAAACCGGTGGAAAAAAGACCGATGGGTCCCATACACGATCGGTTTGTCCGATGAAAAGAGTCCATCGGACGGTTTTCATCAGTCAAACCGATCGTGTGTACAGGGCTTAACTCTCCGGGCCCCGGCTACTACTGGGTGGGGTGCGGAGGAAGATCACTCCACCAGGGAAGGTAAGGAGATAAGCAGGCAGGCGGTTGGCCGGGACTTGATCCAAGGCAGAAGAACATGCGAGCGGAGCTGGATGGGCACCCAAAACTGAAGAAATATTCCCTCCACTCCGACCAGCACATGATCATCAGAAAGGGGCACAGATAATGGAAAAAAATCCACCCCCCTAAGCTAGTAGGAGCGAGTGGAGCAGGCGGGTTGTAATTCAGATTTTATTTTTTTTTATTCTGCACTGACTTTCTTTGAAATTGCTCCAGCCCCTGTTCAAATCCTAACCGGGGACAAAACCGGGGACAGACTTGGTCCGGGGACAGTGTCCTCAATCCGGGGACTGTCCCTGGAAACCGGGGATGTCTGGTCACCCTACGCTACATAGCAATAAACACATTCCAATTATTCCAGGTGTCATAAAGAGTACATGCCCATATAAAAGTCTGATATCTGCTGCAAATATATGTTATTCCACAATACATATAGTGAGAAAGTCCAACGTAGTGTTTTAAATTGTTTTCAGTTGCAGCACTGAAATGGTAAGCTGTCACCAACACGTGAGAAGGAAAGGGGGGATAGACAGACCCCCTTTTAGATAGACTCTTACCAGACAACGCTGGATAATAGGCATCAACACCAATCTTTTTTACTTGGATATTCTCTGTGAATGGTTTTCACCCCAAATCCTATTGCAGCCGGGAGAATAGATCACACGCTAATGGGCTCATTCAAAAATAAAATAAAAAACTCCATAGCGTAATTCCATTTAAAAAAGGTTTATTGTATTCCAAAATGTCCCCCCTTTTAGGACTTGCACTTACATACAATAAAAAATCACACAAGCTCCTTGGTAATGCAATCAGCAAAAAAACATATGGGGAAGAACCCAGGCGGTGTCTCCTACCACACGCTGCACAGCTTTCTGGCGATAGCAGTAGCAGTATCCCCGAACGGCGCACTAACGTCACTATTAGTCGTCGTTTAGCCCCCACCCTGACGCGTTTCGTCATCCACAACATCATCTGAGGGACCTGAGGCTGTATAAGTTATTTACTGGCAGAAAAATTATGTTTTACAAATCCAAAGTCAAAACAACAAGGGCAGAAGATTAAATAGATGGAAAGATGAAAAAATTACTCAAATTCCGCTTTAACCACTTCAGGATTTTAAACATAGGAGATAAATCCTAAAAAAACATTAAAAAAACGTAAACATTTTTTATCTCTGTAGCCCGTACACACAATACAAAAATCAGAAGTCAAATTTCATCCGATTTCGGATCCTTAGTACGGTGCAGCCGTACAGCCATTTCCGATTTTTTTGTCCGACAAAAGCTGGATGTGCAGACTTTAAAATTTTTGTCGGATGTGAACTCAACATCCGATTTACGTTTAATTAGTACAGTTTTCGTCCAAAAAAAATCGTAAGAGCAAGACTACGCATGCTCAGAAACGAACTAATACATACAAAACTATTCAACACATTACGTCACTTCTGAAGTTGAAGTTGGTCATACGAAATCATTGATTTTAATAGTCCATTTCTTTGCAGCCTCAGTTGCAAAGATGAATGAATTGGAAAGGCTCTGAAGGTTCTTGCTCATTCACAAACTGAAGTATAATAAACACAGTTTACTATGCTTCAGTGATGAATGGACACAGGCGGGATTGCTACCGATCACACACTGTGTTCCTTCAAGAAAGGATGGGGGCAATTCATTTTATATTTACTGGCCCCTTCCCCCATCTTGAAACATCCCCCTGTGTTCCCACAGCAACTGCCAGCAGGAGAGGAGAAGAGAGGAGGGAAGCTAGGGGGGCACACGGGGGGGGGGCGGATAGCAGATTGAATGGGTGCATGGGCTAGAACCACTCCCCTGTAGTGCATCCAGAGGGAGAAGAAGCTGTAAGTGTTGCAGGGGGAGGCAGAAGAGAGTACAGCCAGTCCTCCTGCTCAACAGGTGCCCGTGCCCCCTTCTTGAACTCATGGGGTTCAGGCCCAGTACAGGAGGGCTGGCTGTATTGCCTTATTAGTGGCCCTGTGTGTAATGGTTTTGCACAGAGCAACCCCCAATTCTCCTCTTCTGGGGTCCCCCGCTGGTACTCTTGGCTCGTCCTGTCTTCCAAACAACCCCCCCCCCACAGAGCTATCCACTTGATGGGGATGGGTACTCATGCAGACCCAGTGCCTGCGTCAATAGACACAGACATCAGAACTGTGCTCTGCCTCCTGCTCCCTCTTCATAAGATTTGATTGACAGCAGCTGGAGCCAATTGTGCCCTCTGCTATCAATCTGTCCTGTGAGGAGAGTGCCGCTCTTGCGCACAACGCTGAATTGAGATCAGGCTCAGATAAGTATAAGAGGGGGGGGGGGGACCCTGGATAAAGAAAGTTTTTTAACCTTAATACAAAGAATGCATTATGGTAAAAAAAAATCCCTTAAGGAGTTAAAACCACTTTAACCCTTTATTAAGCCTTTGTTAACCCTGATCATTTTGACCAGTTAAGGACCACCCCACGTACAGCCAGAGAGCTGAATTCCAGGAATTTGGCCACATTGTGAAAAGTGAAGGCACACTATGAGTTACGTCCAAGGAGTGGCATGACATCTCCAAGGCTTATCCCTATTAGTTACATCTGACAGGTAAGTTGCTTAGCTGGAGAGACACTCTGGGATCTGAGAGGAGAGAATCACACAGAGCAGCTATATGTGCCCCTCCCCTCTGCTGCCCATTCACAGGAGCCTTTGTATTTTGTGGATGTGTTCACATAATACAAAGGCTTCTGTGATTGGGCAGGAGGAGGGGGGCAGGCATAGCAGCTACAGCGACTCTCCTGTTTAAGATATAAAGCTCAGAAGGATCAGTGCCGGGCTCCTGGAAATACAGGGATAGCCAACTTCTGGGAGTACTATATAGCTGTCAAGCCTATATAGTACTCCCTATATAGTATTTTCTGGGGGCAAGCCCAGGAGGTGTCATGCACCTCACTGTACTTAAATTGTTACTAAACCCAGGACCCTGCACTCACTATATCTGGTCTCCCACAGTACACAGAACATGGAAATGCAATTATTTTAGTGAATATAAACTGCTAAATACCTTTTGTTATAAGCAGCATATGGCAGTCTTGTGACTTCTATCAGTGTATGGTTAAAGCTTGTAGGAGGTGTTTTCTTTCTACTCTGACTGTCCTATGAGGCTGCAGGACCCCTGACCCTCTGTTTGGACAGAGCCGATTGGCCCTGTGCTGATCACATACACTCTCCCAAGAAAAAAGAACTCTCTAGCAATACACACCAAACTGAGCATGTGCAGCTTGTCCCAAGGCTCTGTTCTATCAGAAAATGGATTGGGGACAGTGGAAGAATGGGAGAATCAGAGAAGATAGGATTAAACAGCCTTTTTTTCCACAGTGAGTATAACAAGCATGCTTTACTGCATATACAGACTGATTTTACTATTGTGGGTTTAGTAACACTTTAAGTCCAAGGAGCTGCATGACATCTCCTCAGCTTATCTCTATTATTTATACCTGACAGGTGTATTGCTCAGCTGGAGACACACTACTGGATCGGAGAGGAGAGAATCACACAGAGAAGTTATGCCCACCCCTCCCCTCTGCTGCCTTTCACAGAAGCCTTTGTATTTTGTGAATGTGTTCACATAATACAAAGGCTTCTGTGACTGGGCAGGAGGAGGGGGGGGGCATAGCAGCTGCAGCGACTCTCCTGTTCCAGATACAAAGCTCAGAAGGATTAGTGTCGGGCTCCTGGAAATACAGCGATAGCGTCTTCCGGGAGTACTATAAAGCTGTCATATATAAATAATAGAGCCGAGCTCAGGAGGTGTCATGCACTTTGCTGTACTTAAAGTGGAGGTCCGAAATTTTATTTTTATTTTTTAAGTCAGCAGCTACAAATACTGCAGCGCAGTGTGTCTTCATGACTAGCATACTAGCTCATTATGCATCACTTACCTTAGATCGGGGCCCCCGAAGCCGTCCTCGTCTTCCTCTCCAGCCGCAACCATCGCTCCACAGATACCCGGGTATCGCCGCTCCAGCCAATCACAGCGCCGCTCCGGTGCTGTGATTAGCCGGAGCGGTGAAGACGTCACTCCGCGCATGCGCGCAGGAGCCGTCAAAAAAGGCAAGGCCGGATTTGTGAATGGGGATTAACCCTGTGAATATACCGTTGTCTACGGCGCGCATGCTCCGTAGACATCGGTGCATGTCTTTTTTTGCAAATATCTCCTAAACGTGTAGGTTTAGGAGATATTTCTTGCACCTACAGGTAAGCTTTAATCTAGGCTTACCTGTAGGTGCAATTTGCATAAGTGGGTTTACAAATACTTTAATGATGCGACTTAAAGTTTTACTAAACCCAGAACAGTAAAATCAGTCTGTATATGCAGCATAGCATTCTTCTTATACTCACTGTGAAACTTAAGGGAATAATCCTCTGCATTGTGTAAAAAGGCTGTTTTATTCTGTATGCACAGATCCTCCCTCTCCCTGCACTGTCTATCTGGGGAAGGCCAGCTAACATAGGCAGGGTAGCCAACCTGCACATGCTCAGTTGTGTCTTTTATGCTGGAGAGAACATTTACTTGTTCTCAGAGCTAGCCAGGTCACATGATATTGACATCACACATGTGGGCGTGTATACAGGCTGAAGTGGAAATCTCCTCCCTCCTTAACTCTCAGTACTGAAGAAACTGTGCAGTTTATCATGTAACCGTGGTTTACAGATCATCCAAAAAGGTATATAGCGGCAATATTTTAATGTAGAAAGATTTAGAAGCTGTGGGCTCTGTGGGGAGGGGGGTGGGCGTATGAACTATTTTCATATTACTACGGTACAGCAGAAAAAAATACTTATGTTTCTTTTATATAATGTTTTATACCAGACTGTCCCTTCATTGCTTTTTCTCACACATTCGTTTATGAATCCCCCATGAAATTTCCGTTCGCTCACTTACCAATCTGCATAAATCATTTAGCTGACAGTGTGTGAATAATACATAACAGGAGCAGGATTTGGCAGAAGATTTTTGGATGGCACATAAGGGTTTGGCACAGTTTGTGTGAATTCTGCGTGGACCTTTCAGGGTCTAAAAAAGTATGATGGAAATCTGTGTGTGCGTGGAAGAAAGGTCGCCCTCCGATGGTTCCTCATGAGTATTGCTGGGATAAAAGTCTATTATTATTAGAGTGGACCGAGCATGTGGACAGGCTGCACACCATGGCCCTGGGCTGCTTTCCTGTCCTGACAAGGTCTCTTTAAGCAAACCTTTCCTCCACTTTTACTAAAATTCACATCCACATCATATTTGCATACTAATGTAAAGTCATCTAACATTTTAGACAAGTGGTTGGAAAGGTAGAAAGGTTTTTTACCTTAATGCATTCTCTGCATTAACCACTTTCCAATCATGCTATAGCTGAATGATAGCTACAGCGTGGCTGGCTAGTTCTGGGAGGTCGTCATTTGATGGCCTCCGGTGATCACACCCGCTGCAGGGCGCAGGCGGCGCGCTCTGTGATCAGTGTTTGGAGTACACTGGTGATCACACATTGAGGTAAAGAGCCAATCAGCGGCTCTTTACCACGTGATCAGCTGTGTCCAATCATAGCCGATCATGGATGTAAATAGAAGCCGGTAATTGGCACTCCTTTCTTCATGCTGACAGCAAGAGGAGAGGAGAAGAGAGCCGATAACATGCTTCTTGAAAAGGGACATCTACACTGATAATAAGGGCACTGATTATCAATGTCCTGATTGTCAGTGCAGTCCCAACAGTGCCCACCAGTGCTGCCAATCACTGCTCATCAGTGCCTCCTCAGTGTCACCTATCAGTGCAACCTATCAGTGCCCATCAGTACCGCTTATCAGTGCAGTATCATCAGTGCCCACCAGTGCCTCATCAATGCCCACCAGTGCCACCTCATCAGTGCAGCCCATCGGTGCCCATCAATGCCCATTAGTGCCGTCTCATCAGTGCAGCACATCAGTGCCCATCAATGCCCATTAGTGCCGCCTCATCAGTGCCCATCAGTGTAGCTCATCAGTGCCCATTAGTGCCACCTCATCAGTACCTATCGGTGCAGCATTTCGATGCCCACCAGTGCCTCCTCATCAATGCCCATCAGTGTCACCTCCTATGTGCCCATCAGTACAGCCCATTAGTGCCGCCTCATCAGTGCCGCCTCATCAGTGCAGCCTATCAGTGTCCATCAGTGCCGCCTCATCAGTGCCCATCAGCACAGCCTATCAGTGCCCATCAGTGCTGCCTCATCAGTGCCCATCAGTACAGCTTCTCAGTGCTCACCAGTGCCTCCTCATCAATGCCCATCAGTGTCACCTCCTCTGTGCCCATAAGTACAGCCCATCAGTGCCGCCTCATCAGTACCCATCAGTACAGCTTCTCAGTGCCCACCAGTGCCGCCTCATCAGCGCACATCAGTGAAGGAGAAAAATTACCTGTTTGCAAAATTTTATAAAATATTATAAAAAACATATATTTTTTTCAAAATGTGCCTCCTAATCAATGCCCATCAGTGCCGCCTCATCATTGCCCATCAGTGCCCATTAGTACAGCCTATCGGTGCCGCCTCATCAGTGCCCATCAGCACAGCCTATCAGTGCCGCCTCATCAGTGCCCATTAGTGCAGCCTATCAGTGCAGCCTCATCAGTGCACCCCAGCGAAGGAGAAAATTCACCTGTTTGCAAAATTTTATAAAACACAAAAAAAATGTTGTTTTTTTTCAAAATGTTCTGTTTTTATGTGTTTATTTATCAAAAAAAAAAAAACCCAGTGGTGATTAAATACCACCAAAAGAAAGCTCTGTTTGTGTGAAAAAATACTAATAATGTAGGTTGCGTACAGTGTTGCATGACCGTGCAATTGTCATTCAAAGTATGACAGCGCTGAAAGCTGAAAATTGGCCTGGGCAAGAACGGGTTAAAAGTGCCCCGTAGGCAAGTGGTTAAAGTATAGCTAAAGGCAAAACTTTTATTTTTAGTTTTGGATAGAGTGGATAGAATGCTTGTCAGTTTTTATCGCTGTCTGTGCCCCCATTAGGCTTGGTTCACAGTACTGCGACCTGAAAGTCCCGTGACTTACGGTGCGACTTTGCCAAGTGCCTTCCTGGCAATTTGCTGGCGACTTGGAGCGACTTGAGTACTACTTTCATGCGACTTGGTGCAAATTTGAAGCAAGGGAGGGGCTACATTGCAGGGAATGCCTATGGAATCTTATTGTAATGTCGGATCCAAATCACATCAATATAGATGAGGAGGATCTGACTTAAGTTGGAGGCGACTTCCATTAAGTTCTATGGGCATACATCGGATAGAAGTAGCCTTGAAGTAGTACAGGAACCTTTTCTAAAGTCGGAGCGACTTTAGTAGTGCTAATTAAAGCAGAGGTCCGCCAAATTTTTTTTTTTAAAAGTCAGCAGCTACAAATACTGCAGCTGCTGACTTTTAAAATAAGGACACTTACCTATCCTAGACAGGTATCTGCTCCCCCCTCCCCCCCTGAAAGGTGCCAAGTGTGACACCGGAGGGGGGAGGAATCCGGACAGCGGAGGTTCCATTTTTGCGTGGACCTCCACTTTAAGACAGCTCTCAATGACTAACATGGGATTTCACATGTCATGCGATTTGGGATCTCACAAATTGAAACCCAATTTGCAGCAGTGTGAACTGAGCCTTAGGCAGATTCATCCTCTCTCTATTTGTCCTGTTTACCATTATCATTGAAAGCGAAAATAAAAGAAAATCCAAAATTTTGGGTTGTCCCCAGAAAAGTAATAGAGGGGAAATCTTCCAATGGGGACACTAGTTCTGGTGACCTGGGGGTCCCAAAGGAATTCCTTTAATTTGCTTACTCGATCCAAAATGAAGAAAAAAAAAAAAACTTTTGTCTATAGTTCTACTTTAAGGTAAAAAAATCTTACATGTTCAGCCCCCCCTTATACTTACATGAGCCCGATCCCGATCCAGAGATGTGGATGAGGGCAGTGGTTCTCTCCTCTCTCTCAGTCTTCAAAGGTACAGACAGCGGGTGCCAGTGGCTCCTGCTGCTGTCGATTAAATTGTGTGGGAAGGGAGCAGGGGGCGAGGCCGAGCCGTGTCTATGGATGCACACAGCCTTGCTCAGGATCAAGCCCCATGCAGGTGCGCCCATAGCATCGGCTTGCTATGGGGGCATTCGGAAGGGAGGAGGAGCCAGGAGCGCTGGTGGGGGACCCCAGAAAAGGAGGATCAGGGCTGCTCTATGTGAAACCATTGCAAAGAGCAGGTAACTATAACATGTTTATTTTATTTTTTTAAACTGAACAATTATGTCAGGGCTGGGCTCCTGCTATTTACTAGCAGCTCTTTCTTTTAGTGCACAGAGGCTGCTCAGCTGTCAGTTAATTACCAGCCATTTATTGTTTCCCCAGTGAGCCCCTTTTGGCTATTTAAACAGCTTTACTCCTTCCCTCCGTGCCCTTGGTGTGGTCAACATCTCCAGTGTATGACTTGGCCTGGCTGACTTTTCTCCTGACTCCTGCTAGAGACATGTGCAATTCATTTAGTTCCAAATTAGTTTTTTAACTAATTTCCACAAATTCGTTAATTTGGAAATATCTGAATTAACAAAAACCCATTTAACAAATTTTTCATAATTTTCGTAAATTCAAATATTCTTAAATTCGTAAATTCAAAAATTCTGAAATTTGAAAATCTGAAATAACTAACTAATAATAACTTGACTATTACTAACTATTAAATGATAGGAATTGGCGTTAGTTAGTTAGTGAACGTAACAAATACAAATTTATCTGAAGTTACGAATTATCCGAACTAACAAATGCTGTAGCTAAACGAATGGAAAGTAACTAATTAATAATAATAAATAACAATAATAATTAAAATTATTATTATTATTTTTATTATTTATTATTAATTTGTTACGTTCCATTTGTTTGGATGCGGTATTCATTATTTCGGATATTTCGTAACTTTGGATAAATTCGTAATAAAGGGTAAAAAACTGCGCTAAACAAAACTAAAAAATTCAAAAATGTATCCAAAATGGATGAACCAGTCCAAAAAGCAGCAATTAATGTGAGATATAGCACAAATGAAATAGAAGTGAGAAAATTGCGCTGATTACAGTCCAAATAAAAAAAAAAAAAGAATAGTCCCAAGGTTATGCACAGATGGACCAAAATGCGATACGACACACAATGTTCTGGAATTTGGGTCAAAACCTTTTGAAAGACATGCTTACCAGATAGTAAGCCACTAGAGCAGGTGGCTATAACCCAGCCCAGGCCTTTGGTTTGTGGGATAACACAAACTCCCCAGTGTGTGGTTAAGGGTCTCCAGGTGGGATTGAGGTTGGCTCCACAAGTGATGATTAGTAATTAACCCAAAAAAGAAAAAAAACTCATAGCGTAATATTGTCAAATTCAAATTCACTCGACTGTCGAGTGGAGGGAGCCAGAGATTCTATTAGTATCCTCCAAGGTTGGAAATTATCAATTCCCACGAGACCTACGGAGTACACGGTTCACAGCCGAGGGTTTCCCTGCATCCATCCATCTTAGCAGTCCCCAGTCTGGCTTCAATTGGAGAATATTTGTCAGCATTTTCTGCCTTCTTTGTCAGTTATCTGGTAAGGAGATATTTTGCATGGTGGTGGTGCACATTGCGGATCATTTATTGGTTGTCTTTTGATGGTCATCTGTTCGGGACAAAATTTGGCTTTACTTACCTGCTGTTTGGTAAGGAGGCTCTTCATGCGGTGGTGGTACACTTATGTGTGATCTATTCACTGGGTGCCATTTGATGCAGTCTTTTATTTTTCATACCCTAAGTTTAATGCCGCGTACACACGACCGTTTTTCATGACGAGAAAAATTGCATTTTTAAAAATGGTCGTGAAAAACGATCGTGTGTATGCACCAGAATATTTTTCTCGACGAGAAAAATGCGCGAAAAAAAATTAGAACCTGCTCTATTTTTTCTCGTCATTTTTTGCGTCGTTTTTTTTAACGTCGTGAAAAACAGTCGTGTGTATGCTTTTACGAGGGGAAAAAAATGCGCATGCTCAGAATCAAGTATGAGACGGGAGCGCTCGTTCTGGTAAAACTAGCGTTCATAATGGTGATAGCACATTCGTCGCGCTGTAACGGACTGAAAAGCACAAATCGTCTCTCACCACACTTTATTAACACAAGGATCAGCAAAAGCGTCCCAAAGGGTGGCGCCATTCGAATGGAACTTCCCCTTTATAGTGCCATCGTACGTGTTGTACGTCACCGCGCTTTGCTCAAGCATTTTTTTTCACGAACGTGTGTATGCAAGGCAGGCTTGAGAGTAAAACACGAAAAATCACGTCGAGAAAAACGTCTTTTTTTTCCATGACATGAATAACGTTCGTGTGTACGCGGCATTATGATTATATAATTTAATCAATGAATTTGACAATATTACGCTATGAGATTTTTTTCTTTTTGGGTTAATTACTAATCATCACTTGTGGAGCCAACCTCAATCCCACCTGGAGACCCTTAACCACACACTGGGGAGTTTGTGTTATCCCACAAACCAAAGGCCTGGGCTGGGTTATAGCCACCTGCTCTAGAGGCTTACTATCTGGTAAGCATGTCTTTCATAAGGTTTTGACCCAAATTCCAGAACAACATTGTGTGTCATATCACATTTTGGTCCATCTGTGCATAACCTTGGGACTATTCATTTTTTTATTTTATTTTATTTGGACTGTAATCAGCGCAATTTTCTCCCTTCCAGTTACATTCACTAACAGCCAAATTTGAAAGGAAATTCCAATACCTATAATTTAATAGTTAGTTAGTTATTAGTTAGTTATTCTTTTGAGTTTTTGGATTTTCTTTCTTATTTTTGGATTTTTGAATTTACGAATATACAAATTTACCAATTTACAAATATTCAAATTTACGAATTGCGATCATAACGAATGACCCGAAAAACAAAACAAAACAAAAAACTAATGAAATGAAAACGAACAGTACACATGTCTAATTCCTGCTCCTGATTTTTGGCTCCTGATAACGCTGACTTCTGGTTCTCTGATCCTGGCTCTTCTTATTACCTGCTCTAGCATTCAAACCCTGGCTTCTGTTTTTGACTACGTTCCTGAACTGTTATCTTTTTCTATTACAGTAAAGGTGTGATTTATTTTAATTTTTTCCCAGAATTTTTATTGTTTTCTGGATAATTTGTACAAACAAGAAGTCATCATACAGAATGAGTCAAGTAACTCTTATATTGGAAGAATGGTAAATACAGTATGTGCGGTTCATCTGATAATAATGATTTGTACTCTTAACGTAATAGAAATGGTTAACCACGTCAGCCCCGGAGGATTTGGCTGCTGAATGACCAGAGCACTTTTTACACTTTGGCACTGCGCTGCTTTAACTGGTAATTGCACGGTCATGCAATATTGTACCCAAACGAAATTTGTGTCCTTTTTTTCCCACAAATAGAGCTTTCTTTTGATGGTATTTGATTGCCTCTGCGATTTTTATATTTATAAAAACGGGAAAAAAAAGAAAATTTTGAAATAAAATTATATTTTCAACTTTTTGTTATAAAAAAATACAATAAACTCAATTTTAGTCATACATTTAGGCCAAAATGTATTCAGCCAAATGTCTTTGGTAAAAAAAAATGCCAATAAGCATATATTTATTGGTTTGCGCAAAAGTTATAGCGTCTACAAACTAGGGTACATTTTCTGGAATTTACGCAGCTTTTACAGTAGTTTATGACTACCTGCCTATCTAATTTCTTGAGGTGCTAAAATGGCAGGGCAGTACTAACCTCCCCCAAATGACCCCATTTTGGAAAGTAGACACCCCAAGGAAATTGCTGAGAGGCATATTGAGCCCATTAAATATTTAATTTTTTTGTCACAAGTGATTGAAAAAAAAAAAAAATTACACAAAGTTGTCACTAAATGATATATTGCTCACACATGCCATGGTTATACTGTATGTGGAATTACACCTGAAAATACATTCTGCTGCTTCTCCTGAGTACGGGGATACCTCATGTGTGAGACTTTTTGGGAGCCTAGTCGCGTACAGGACCCTGAAAAACCAAGCACTGCCTTTAGGATTTCTAAGGGCGTAAATTTTTGATTTCACTCCCGTTGGGTTATAAACGGCAGGTACCCTGACGCTATAAAAAACAAAAAATATGAAAACTGCAATTGGTGACACTGTGACAGGGAGTGCAGGGGTTAACAGGGGGTGAAATGTGTACCTATGTGTACTAGTGTCAGTGTAGTGTTGTGCAACTCACGTTTAGATGTCCTTTTCTCCTCTCACTGGAATCGAAAGACTCCACGAGGAGAGATGACATCACTTGTCCCTGCCTGTGTTTACACTTACACAGACAGGGGAAGCATTTAATTTGTCATCATTGGCCTTGGCCTGGAGACGGATCGTTCCTGAAACAAATCCGACCATCGCAGGCATAGGGGGGCAGGATCGCTCCCCCGCCCGCTGGGAGGGAGGGACAGTCAGGTACACCCATTTGCCTGCCTGTGCCATTCTGCCAACGTATATCGTCGTGCGGCGGTCGGCAAGTGGTTAAGCATGGATGAACAGTTGGACCATTTTACAGTTTAACATTTTAACCATTTTCTGTCTCTGCCTGGTTTATTGTTCCTGACACTTTAGAATCAAGTTTTTTTATTTACCTTATTGAGTTCACTTTCTGTTTTCCCCGAAGGCAATGACAACATATCCCCAGCTGCACAGATGCCCCTTGGGAAGGCAATCTTATTAGTGCCTTCAGGGTGATCTTATACCCAGGGCTGGGACAAGGGGTGAGCAGGAGGGGCAGCTGACCTGGGGCATCGGTACATGGGGTGCCTTCTTTACCGCACGCATACTCCAGATCAGTGGCCAGCAACCAGTGGCCCACAGTTTCATGTCTGCTTAGACTGCTACTGTTCTCACACTGTGCTCCAACATGCCCACTTTCCACCCCAGACATCCCAAGTCTCACGCGAGATGCGGAAGTCTCCTGCATAGGGTTGCCACCTTTTCTTCAAGCCAAACCCTAACACTGTATCTGTGCATGGAAAAATATTATTTTTAATGGGGAACGTTGTGGACTTTGGTGTAAAGGGGAACTCTGATGTAAGGGGGTTTCTGTTCACCAAACCTTTCACTTACATCAGAGTTTCCAGCATTCCCCATTAAATCAGGGTTCCCAAAGCCCCCTTTCATTAGAGTCCACAAAGCCCCCCTTACATCTGAGTCCCCCTTACCTTAGTGTACTCACTCACTTGGAGGCAGGAGAGAGAAGGGAGGGAAGAGACTTCAGTCACAGACATTGGATGGTAAGCTCAATCATCAGAGGATGGAGGCTCAGGCATCGATACCTTTCATCCACGATGTATCTGCTGGTCGCTGAGCTTCAAACCTCCAGTCCATACATCCCTTTTCTGAGGCACAGAAGGCCGGGGATTGGAGTGTGGGTGGACAGACAGAGGGGTAGGGGCAGGAGGAGGGGGAGCAGATGAAGCCCTCTTTCCTAACCTGTCTGTGTATGGGGCTCATGTGCACACCTATGCACTCAGCGGTTGTGGTACTTGGTTACTTGGGAGCCACGGACAATTCTAAATATTGTGTCCGGGTTTCAGGTGGTCTGAAACCCAGGAACATGATGCAAAACCCAGGCTGTCCGGGTGAATTCTGGACAGGTGGCAACCCTACTCCCGTATTTCTGCTGCGGCTCCCTCACACCCACGCCTTGCGATATCCCAGGAATGGTCGGTGCGTCAGGGGACAGCTGTGAACACCGATCTCCCTGTATAGCTTTTTAGCCGACAGATGCTTCTCCTTCTCTCCTTCCTTTGGCTGTCGGTTAAAAAGCTATACTGGGGAAAAAATTTAGAAGAATACTTATCGGCCTAAACTGAGGAAAATTATTTATTTATTTATTTTTAAAATTGGTATATTTTAGCAAAAAGTGAAAATTATTGTGTTTTTTTTTCAAAATTGTCAAACTTTTTTGTTTATAGAGCAAAAAGAAAAAGCAGAGGTGATCAAATACCCACAAATAGAAAGCTCTATTTGTGGGGAAAATTTAAAAAAAAAATTCATTTGGGCACAGTGTTGCATGACCGCGCAATTGTCATTTAAAATGTTACAGCGCTGTAAGCTGAAAATTGGCCTGGGCAGGAAGGGGGTGAAAATGCGCAGCATTGAAGTGGTTAAGATACCCCAGGCAGCCCCACCTCTCCTCCCCTCCTCTATTTCTAGCACTTTCTAGAAGGAAGAGGAAGGTGACAGTGAAGTGATGCGGCCTGTGAGTCGCCAACTACTCCCTGAGTCACTCCCAGCCCACTCCAAGGCAGTGGCCATACTTGGCTCTACTTACTTAGACTAACATAGTCTTCCTAAATCTAAATCTACAACCCCCCACCCCCCACCCCCCTCCCATCTTGACCAAAGCCCGGCAGACAAATAATTAAATCATTGAAACTAAGAAATAAAATAAAAAGTTAAAGAATAACTAATATATGTACCGATTACCACTCAACTCAACACGTAAAATAGTGTGAGGGGGTTAGCTCGACAGCGGGTGTGTGTGACCCCCGGGATGGGCTCCCCACACAAAACAGGCCCAGCAAACGGAGGTTGTGGTTTTCAAAATCAAAAAAGGTGCGGTTTATTTTCTATTTACAGTGACAAAACACAGCAAAGCAAAAGAAACATAACCAAAATAAATCCTGGTCAAGTTGACCTCTGACTAAACATACAGGTTTCCTAACTAACAACTGGGATCAGCCTAGTGCTGTCCTAGTCCCTAAGTCCCTGGTTTTAAATGTCCAAGCAAATAGCCACACAGGCTTTGTCTCACCGCACAGGGGTTCACTCTCCCTAGACAGTCCACACAGGTCTGGTTCCAGGCATGAGCTAACATCTAATGAAGCTGGGAGTTCTTATAGAGGCCTAAATGAGCTGACAAGCTTCAGCTGGCCTCATCAACTCCCTGTCTGTACGACGCCCAGCCCTCTCCCTAGAGGTATGAGTCATCCATGAGCCCACTAGCCTTATACAACTCTCCACCTAGTTGTATAAGTCGGCGTAAAGCCTGAATCTGGGCGAAATATATCTACCCCCCTGGATGCAACCAGGTGACTTTACCTTCCTGCTGTCACATACCCCCCCCTCTTGTTTTAACCTCGGGGTTGGAACACCAGCAATCAGGCATTCATGTACTCGAGACAAAGCATCCACATTCCCCATTTGAACGCCAGGGCGATGCTTTACTGTGAAGTTGAATTCCTGGAGGGCCAGGAACCACCTATTCACTCTTCTATTTGTTTCCTTGTTTTGAGCCATCCACTTTAACGGAGCGTGATCCGTAACCATGTCAAAGTGCCTACCTAGCAGGTAGTACCGAAGGGAATCTAGAGCCCACTTCACCGCTAAACACTCCTTTTCAACGGTGGCGTAATTTACCTCATGGGACTTCAACTTCCTGCTGAGGTAAATGACTGGGTGCTCTTCCCCGTTCCAGACCTGGGACAATACTGCTCCTAACCCCACATCTGACGCATCACTTTGTACGACAAAGTCTTTAGAGAAGTCGGGTGAGTACAACACTGGCTGGCTACATAAGGCTTGTTTCAAGAATTGGAATGCTGCCTCAGCCTCGGGGGTCCATTTAATCATGACCGACCCTTTCCCCTTTGTCAGGTTGGTTAGGGGCACAGCCTTAGAAGCAAAGTGGGGAATGAATCGCCGATAATACCCAGCGATTCCCAGAAAGGCTCGTACCTGCTTCTTGCTGTTGGGACGTGGCCAACTCTGGATGGCCTCGACTTTGTTGAGTTGGGGTTTTATTACTCCCCTCCCAATGGTGTACCCAAGATATTTGGCCTCCTCCTGCCCAATGGTACACTTCTTGGGGTTAGCCGTAAACCCCGCTTCCCGAACAGAGTCCAGGACTGCTTGCACTTTTGGCAGATGTGAGGCCCAATCTGTGCTATGGACAATTACGTCATCCAGGTAAGCCGCAGCATACTTCCGATGGGGCCTCAGCATCTGGTCCATTTTCCGCTGGAATGTGGCCGGCGCATTCTGTAACCCGAACGGCATTCTTTTATATTGGAACGCCCCGTCTGGGGTTACAAATGCGGTTTTCTCTTTGGCCGACTTGGCCAGGGGGATTTGCCAATACCCTTTTGTGAGGTCAAGAGTCGTCATGTATCGGGCTGTTCCCAGCCGGTCGATCAACTCATCTATACGTGGCATGGGGTAGGTGTCAAATTTTGTAACTTTGTTCAACTGACGAAAATCGTTACAAAATCGCCAGCTCCCATCCGGTTTAGGCACCAACACGATGGGACTAGACCAATCACTTTGGGACTCCTCTATCACCCCTAAGTTCAGCATTTTCTGTACTTCCTCCCGTATTGCCTCCCGTCGAGCCTCTGGGATCCGATAGGGTTTTAACTTCACCCTTTCACCGGGCGGGGTAATGATGTCATGCTCTATCCCAGATGTTTGTCCCGGCAGCTCAGAGAATACCTCCTTGTTGCGAAGCACAAACTCCTTAACCTCCTGTTGTTGGGGTTGTGACAAGGTGGCTGCTATTCCAACCTCAGGAATCACGCAACCAGTTTGAGCTGGTGACCAAGTGTCTGCGACTAGGGACTCTCTATCCCTCCAGGCTTTCAACAGATTAACGTGATAGATCTGTTCGGGCTTTCGCCTTCCTGGTTGTCTGACCTTGTAATTCACTTCGCTCACTTTTTCCATTATCTCGTAGGGGCCTTGCCATTTGGCAAGGAATTTACTTTCAACCGTAGGGACAAGTACCAATATCCTATCCCCCGGGGAAAAGGTACGGGTCTTGGCTCCACGGTTGTACACTCTCTGCTGTGCCAACTGCGCTTGGGCCAAATGTTCCTTCACGATGGGCATTACCTGTGCAATTCGATCTTGCATCAGGGCGACATGCTCAATCACACTCCTGTGGGGAGAACTCTCACTTTCCCAAGTTTCCTTGGCAATATCCAACAGCCCTCTTGGGTGTCTCCCATACAGTAACTCAAAGGGGGAGAATCCCGTAGAGGATTGGGGCACCTCCCTAATAGCAAACATTAAATAAGGAAGTAAACAGTCCCAATCCTTTCCATCTCTATCCACCACTTTCTTCAACATTTGTTTTAGGGTTTTGTTGAATCTTTCAACCAGCCCATCGGTTTGGGGGTGATACACAGACGTACGCAATTGCGTCACTTTGAACAATTTACACAGCTCTTTCATAACCCGGGACATAAAGGGTGTACCTTGGTCCGTAAGCAGTTCTTTACAAATACCCACCCGGCTAAAAACAAGAGATAGCTCTTTGGCTATGGTTTTGGCCGAGGTATTTCGGAGAGGGATCGCTTCTGGATAACGGGTGGCATAGTCCATTATAACTAATATGTACTGGTGCCCCCTAGCGGACTTGATTATAGGACCTACCAAATCCATGGCGATCCTCTCAAACGGGACCTCAATGATGGGTAGAGGGACCAGCGGGCTACGGAAATGTGGCATCAGGGCCAACCTCTGACACACAGGGCAGGAGGAACAATAATTTTCTACGTCCTTCATCACCCCCGGCCAATAGAATCTCTGTAATACCCTCTCTCGGGTTTTCTCTGTCCCCAGATGACCTCCAAGAATGTGCCCATGGGCCAACTCCAACACCAACTTCCTGTAAGGTTTGGGCACCACAAGCTGCTCAACGGTTTCTTCTGCCCTTTTTGCCACCCGATACAGTAGGTCCTTCTCTACGCTGAAGTATGGGTAAGTGCAGGTATTATCTGGGTTCACTAACTCGCCATCTATTTTCACTATGTTTTCCCGTGCCTTTATTAGGGCGGGGTCTTTCAACTGTTCTGTGGCAAAGTTTTCCCTGTGAACCTCAAGATCAGAAAACTCCACAGACGGTAGGTTTTCGTCTGAGGAGGTGGGCTCCTCTCCAGTTTCTTGAGTCTCCCCTGCCAATACTGATAAGGGAAATTCCGGAGAGTCCTCACCACTCTCAGGGGAGTTCTGGCTATCACATTCCTGGTACATAGGGGCACCAGTGAGGGGCTCAGGATCATCCCACAGTTCCCAGAACTTCGGAAAATCCCTTCCCACAATGGCGTCATGCGGTAACTGAGATACTAAGCCCACTGGATGAGAGAGGGTACCTTTGGGGGTCTCGAAACACACTGTAGTCACTGGATACTCTCGGGTGTCCCCATGCACACAAATAACAGCTACCTTGCTATTCCCAGAGACCTCTGTTTTAACTAACTCAGCCTTTATCAGGGTCACAAGGCTACCTGAATCCAGCAATACCACAACATTTCTACCATTAATACACATTTTGCATAAATGTTTCTCAGTTCCTCGAATGGCAGTGCATGCGACTGTCGCACACAGCGACTGACGTCTGCCCGTCAGAAAGTCACACTGCATGGGTTCCTCCACAACCGGGCAATTGGCTGCAATATGTCCCGCTTGCCGGCAGCGGTAGCAAACGATCCTTCTTGCCGCCTCTTGAGCCGCTGATTTCCCAGGCTGTTCTCGCCAAACTTGGGGTAGAGCTCCCACCCTCTCACTCTCTCCACCCTCACCCCTTGGAATCCTCTTATCCGCCCCTGGGGATGGTCTGGTCTTAGGGTGGAAAGTCCGAGTGTCTCTGGAAGAGGCCGTCAGGTTCTCTGTAGCCAAGTATTTCTCCACACGATCCACAAGACCATCGGCCGTCTCTGGGTCTCCATGGCTTACCCACTTTTGGATGGCAGTAGGAAGAGCTCTCAAAAACCGATCCATTACAACACGTTCCACAATCTTTGGTGCGGACAAAGTCTCTGGCTGTAGCCACTTTCTGCTCAGGTGAATGAGATCATACATTTGAGACCTGGGGGGTTTTCCAAGCTGGAAAGTCCAGTTATGCACACGCTGAGCCCGGACAGCCTGGGTGACACCCAGCCTTGCCAATATTTCAGCTTTTAGCATCACATAGTCTTTTGCTTGGTTAGGCTCTAGGTCATAGTAAGCTTTCTGCGATTCACCAGTTAACAGAGGAGCCACCAGTCCAGCCCACTGCTCCTCAGGCCACTTTTCTCTTTCAGCGGTCCTTTCAAATGTGGTCAAAAATACCTCTGGATCATCCTCTCTAGTCATTTTTGTCAATAAACGACTCACCCCAAAGGACGCGGTATTAGTGGGACGGCTTTCCTCACTGGTCTGCGGACGTTGCTGCATTACTGCTTCCATCTGTTGTTGTAGTCTCTGCTCTTGCTTCTGCAACAGGTCTATGAAGCGGGCCTCAGATTGCTGCTGGGCTCGTTGCTGAGCCTCCAGACTCTGTTGCAAAGTTGCGTTTGTCTGCTGCTGGGCTGCAAGGCTCCTTTGCAAACCTGCATTTGTCTGCTGTTGATTGGCATTTGCTAGAGCCAGCTGCTTCAGTATCTCCTCCATGCTGGCTTAAAAAAAAACTGCCCGCATTCTCCACCAACTGTGAGGGGGTTAGCTCGGCAGCGGGTGTGTGTGACCCCCGGGATGGGCTCCCCACACAAAACAGGCCCAGCAAACGGAGGTTGTGGTTTTCAAAATCAAAAAAGGTGCGGTTTATTTTCTATTTACAGTGACAAAACACAGCAAAGCAAAAGAAACATAACCAAAATAAATCCTGGTCAAGTTGACCTCTGACTAAACATACAGGTTTCCTAACTAACAACTGGGATCAGCCTAGTGCTGTCCTAGTCCCTAAGTCCCTGGTTTTAAATGTCCAAGCAAATAGCCACACAGGCTTTGTCTCACCGCACAGGGGTTCACTCTCCCTAGACAGTCCACACAGGTCTGGTTCCAGGCATGAGCTAACATCTAATGAAGCTGGGAGTTCTTATAGAGGCCTAAATGAGCTGACAAGCTTCAGCTGGCCTCATCAACTCCCTGTCTGTACGACGCCCAGCCCTCTCCCTAGAGGTATAAGTCATCCATGAGCCCACTAGCCTTATACAACTCTCCACCTAGTTGTATAAGTCGGCGTAAAGCCTGAATCTGGGCGAAATATATCTACCCCCCTGGATGCAACCAGGTGACTTTACCTTCCTGCTGTCACAATAGTAATATATGCTTTATCCCCCCTCCATACCCATTACACATTGGAAGTTGACACTGACATACTACCTGTTGATTAACCCCGATTTACCTTAGTGTACTCACTCAGAGGCAGGAGAGAGAAGGGGGGAGACTTCAGTCACAGACAGGGATGGATGGGGAGCTCACTCACCCCTTGGAAGTCAGCACCTCTCATCCAGATGTATCTGAGGCTGCTGGACTTCAAATTTCCGACCCCCACTTTCCTTTTCTGAGGCACAGCCCATGGGATTGGAGTGTGGGCAGACACAGAGGGGTAGGGGTGGGAGGAAGAGGTGCAGATCAAGCCCTCTCTCCTCTCCTGTCTGTATGTGTGTTTGTGGGTTTGTGGGAGGGGGGGTGGTTAGTGCCGGCTTTGGGCAGCATGAAAGAGAGTGTATCAGACACTCTCAGCTTAGACAACTGCAGCCTGTAACCCTGCTGGGAACCCATAGTCCAGTCTGAATAATGTGTCCGGGTTTCAGGGAGTCTGAAACCCGGACGCATGATTCCAAACCTGAACTGTCCGGGTGAATCCTGGACAGGTGGCAACCCTAGTTTCACTGGATTCACAGATTATTGCCATTTCCTATAGACAAGAGGGGGAAGGTCCTCTATAACCACTTAACGACCGCCCCATGTACATATTCGTCGGCAAAATGGCACGGACAGGCACAATCACGTACCTGTACGTGACTGCCTTCGTATGGGTGGGGGGTCCGATCGGACCCCCCTCTGGTACATGGAGCGGTCGTTTTCCGTGCGGGAGAGATCCGTGATGAGGGGGCCGCCATTGGTTTCTGGCCACCCCCTCGTGATCGCTCCCGGCGAATGGGATGCTTCCTCTGCCTGTGTAATGTAAACACAGGCAGAGGAAGTGATGTCATCTCTCCCTGCGGCGCTCTATTCGTCTAGAGCGCCGTGGAGAAAAGACATCAGGTTAGTGCACAAACAGTACACTGACACCAGGACACAAAGGTACATAAATCACCCCCCCCCAGTCACCCCCAGATCACCCCCCAGATCACCCCCCATCCCCCAGTCACAGTGTCACTGATTGCAGTGATCAGTTATTTACTGATCACTGCAAACAGTGTCATCTGTGATAGTAAAAGTGTCAGGGCAGTTAGTGTTAGGTCCCTTTAGGTCCAGGGTAGCCCCCCAAACCCCCCCCCTAATACTAATAAAGGTTTAAACCCTTGATCGCCCCCCATGTAATCCTTTCACCCCCTATCACCACTGTCACTAAGCGATAATTTTTCTGATCGCTGTATTAGTGTCGGTGGTGCCGATAGGTAGTCAGTTATTTTTTTAGGTTCGCCGCCAAGGTTTTATAGCGTCAGGTACCCCCATATATTACCTAATAAAGGTTTAACCCCTTGATCGCCCCCCAGGTAACCCTTTCACCCCCTTTTGCCAGTGTCACTAAGCGATCGTTTTTCTGATCGCTGTATTAGTTATGCTGGTGCCGCTAGGTAGCCAGTTATTTTTTTAGGTTCGCTGCCAGGTTTTTATAGCATCAGGTACCCCCGTATATTACCTAATAAAGGTTTAACCCCTTGATCGCCCCCCAGGTAACCCTTTCACCCCCTTTTGCCAGTGTCACTAAGCGATTGTTTTTCTGATCGCTGTATTAGTTTTGTATTAGATTGCCCCTAGAGTTAACCCTTTCACCAGTGATCACCGTATAAGTGTCACTGGTGACACTGGTTAGCCAGTTAGTTATTTCGTTATTTAGGTTCCCCATCAAGTTTTTATATAGCATCAGGTACCCCATATATTACCTAATAAAGGTTTTAACCCCCTGATTGCCCCTAGTTAACCCTTTCACCAGTGATCACCGTATAAGTGTTATGGGTGACGCTGGTTAGTTAGTTTGCTTTTTATAGTGTCAGGGCACCCGCCGTATATAACCCAATAAAGGTTTAACCCCCTGATCGCCCGGCAGGTGATATCAATTAGGTTTTAGCGTCAGAGAGGGTCTGCGTCGCCCCAGGCAGCGTCAGGTTAGTGCCAGTAACGCTAACACCCACGCGCAAAGCATACACCTCCCTTAGTGGTATAGTATCTGAACAGATCAATATCTGATCTGATCAGATCTATACTAGCGTCCCCAGCAGTTTAGGGTTCCCAAAAATGCAGTTTTAGCGGGATCAGCCCAGATTCCTGCTAGCCCCTGCGTTTTGCCCCTCCGTCCAGCCCAGGCCACCCAAGTGCAGTATCGATCAATCACTGTCACTTACAAAACACTAAACACATAATTGCAGCGTTCACAGAGACAGGCCTGATCCCTGCGACTCCAGTGCTGTAGGAGGTGATTTCACCACCACAGTTAACCACTTCTCTACCGTGCACGAAAACCCCCTTCCTGCCCAAGCCATTTTTCAGCTTTCAGCGCTGTCACACTTTAAATGACAATTGCGCGGTCGTGCGACGTGGCTCCCAAACGAAATTTGCGTCCTTTTTTTCCCACAAATAGAGCTTTCTTTTGGTGGTATTTGATCACCTCTGCGGTTTTTATTTTTTGCGCTATAAACAAAAGAAGAGCGTCCAGTTTGAAAAAAAAACAATTTTTTACTTTTTGCTATAATAAATACCCATTTTTTTTTTTTTAATAAAATTTTCCTCAGTTTAGGCCGATACGTATTCTTCTACATATTTTTGGTAAAAAAAAAAAATCGCAATAAGCGCGTATTGATTGGTTTGCGCAAAAGTTATAGCGTCTACAAAATAGGGGATAGATTTATAGCATTTTTTATTTTTATTTTTTTATTAGTAATGGCGGCGATCTGCGATTTTTTATTGTGACTGCGATATTGCGGCGGACACATCGGACACTTTTGACAAATTTTTGGGACCATTCACATTTATACAGCGATCCCTGCTATAAAAATGCATTGATTACTGTATAAATGTGATTGGCAGGGAAGGGGTTAACCACTAGGGGGCGGGAAGGGGTTAAATATGTTCCCTCAAAGTGTTCTTACTGTGGGGGGAGGGGACTGACTGGGGGAGGTGACCGATGGTTGTCCCTATGTACAAGGGACACACCATCGGTCCCCTCTCTCTCACAGGACGTGGATCTCTGTGTTTACACACAGAGATCCACTTTCCTGCTCGTTTCCCAGGCAATCGCGGGTGCCCGGCGGCAATCGCGGCTGCCGGGCACGCGCACCGGGGCCTTGTGAACGCGGCGGGCGCGCGCGCCTCCTAGCTCGTTTTAAAGGGAGGACGTCATATGACGTCCTCCCAGAACGAGAGTATCCTCCGCCTGCCGTCTATTGACAGTGGGCGGGGGACAAGTGGTTAAAAAAAAGAGCATATATGCCGAAGCATGGGGGCAGCAGGGGGCGGAGGAGCGATTTTGCTCCTAATGCCGCGTACATACGGTTGAAATTCCGACGGAGGCTTGCCCGTGGAAAAGTCTGACCGTGTGTATGCGGCATAACTTTTGCGGGAGGATGCCCCCATGCTTCGGCATATATAAATGGTGCATGTATGCCCATCATTAGAAGTGGGTGAAAGAAGGGAGGTATTCTAATGGTGGGCATACCCACCGATCAATCTCTTTTTTTCGTTCAGCCAACAGGCTGCATGAAAAAAAAAATTACAATACATGTCCAACAAGGACCAGCAACGTACTGGTATGTTGCTGGACTTTGAATGGTTATACCAGAAGAGGTCATCAAATACCATTAAAAGAAAGCTCTATTTGTGGGAAGAAAAGGACGCAAATTTTGTTTGGGTACAACATTGCATGTCCGCACAATTTCCAGTTAAAGCAGCGCAGTGCCAAATTGTAAAATCACCTCTGGTCTTTATGCTGCGTATTGGTCCGGGGCTTAAGTGGTTAAACAGGAAAATGCAGGTTAAAAAATTTAGAATGGTTGGGTTTGTTTTCGCAACCCAACATATTGAGAGCATCGGTCCCTATCATAAATAATGGATTTTCTCATGTGCGTAAACTGGGCGACAATGTATCCGGTCAAAGTTCCCTCGCTAAAATTTCTGGATGATTTCCCTGAACCGCAGAGCCCCCAGTACACAGAAAGTCAACGCCGCACTTGAAAGCATACACGAACCAACCATTACATAAATGTGAAATGGTTAGCTCTCGGGCTGTCAGAGGCCAGTCATTTGTGCTGAAGTGGGTGCATTACCGCCGACAAACAGCTGCAAATTGCTCTTTTATAACTGCTGGGAAATCACTTGAAAAAAAAGGGACAATAATTTCATCATCTCCATCCATCTAAAGTCCCAGTGCCAACAGGCCAGACACAATTAGACGGCAGCTGTCAAGCTCGCCTTTTTTTTCACTGTGAAGGACATCATCCTAAGCAGCTGTGAGATATTTTGCTTCCACTTTGTAAAAATTATCGATCGGGAGAGCGTAAAGGTCCCGGTGTGTTCTGAAAGGATGGTCGCATCACCCGGGAAAAGATTGTGACTGATGATATGTAACCGAGGCCTCGTTCACATCTGGCTTCAAGAGTTCCTGGACTCTAAATAGACTCTAATGGGAGCGCATAAAAAACACGTTCAAAAACGCACACATTGCATGTTTTTTTCCACTTAGTAACTAGTTTTCCATTGGCTAAAAATAATAAAAAAATGAACGCTCAAGCCTCCGATGCAGCCAAAAACTTTCAAAAACACTTGTAGAAGATCAAAGTTGGCACTCCCCCCCCCCCCCCCCCGCCCCCCTACTGCCCATGCCAATTTTCAGCGCTGTCACAGTTTGAATGACAATTGCACGGTCATGCAACACTGTAGACAAACTACATTTTCATCATTTTGTTTACACAAATAGAGCTCTCTTTTGGTGGTATTTAATTACCACTGAGTTATTTATGTTTTGCCAAGTAAACAAAAAAAGAACAAAAATTTCTGTTATAAAATTTTGCAAATAAATAATTGTTCTTCATAATTTTAGGCCAGAATGTATTCTGCCACATTTCTTTGGTGAAAATAACCCAAATCAGTGTATATTATTTAGTCTGTAGGAAAGTTTTAGAGTCCACAAACTATGGTATATATCTGAAAATTGATCAATCCGGATGTACTGACAGCCTATTTCTTTTCTTGAGGCCCAAAAATGTCAGGACAGTACAAATACCCCTAAAATTACCACTTTTTGGAAAGTAGACAGCCCAAGGCATTTAGTAAGAGGTGTTGTGAGTTTTTTGAAGTTGACAACTTTAGGTGGATCCACCACGGTGATCTTACCTGTCAAAACCAGGTACCTGCTCCCCCTTCCCCCAAAAAAGTGCCAAGGATGGAGGAGTAAGGGTGAATTTCTGCTTTAAGTGTGAATGCAGCCTGAGGGAGGGGGTGAGGGGTAAAAGTAACTGGTGCAGCCACAGTTTTACTGCTCCCCAAAATGCCCACCTAAACACTGCAATGAAAACCTTTAGGACTTAACCCATACCGCGGCCATGATGCTATAACGCTACCCCCAAAGGGGACAATGCTAATAACTGGTTCTTGAACAATAATGTGCAGCGTCCCTATAATTGTCCCAATTGGGCCCAAAGTGTCAATATTTTGTGTGACCACCATTATTTTCCAGCACTGCCTTAACCCTCATGGGCATGGAGTTCACCAGGGCTTTATAGGTTGCCACTGGAGTCCTCTTCCACTCCTCCATGATGACATCACGGAGCTGGTGGATGTTATAGACCTTTTGATCCTCCAGCTTCCATTTGAGGATGCCCCACAGATGCTTAATAGGGTTTAGGTCTGGAGACATGCTTTGGCCAAGCATTTATGGTGGTGTGAGTGTCATGATCTGGGGCTGCATAAGTGCTAGCTACAGTTCATTGAGGGAACCATGAATGGCAACATGTACTGTGACATACTGAAGCAGAGCATGATCCCCTCCCTTCAGAGACTGGGCCGCAGGACCACTGCCTTGCTAAAGAAGCTGAGGGTAAAGGTGATGGACCCCGGGGCACTATGGGGCGATGACCTCACACGGGGCGTGGTCTCAAAACTTACGTCATCGGGTGGCCCCGCCCCATGCCTATATAAGTCATTGCACACGGGGGAGCCAGCATTACCCCGGGAGATTGCGTCGAGTCAACATCGGAAGAACAGTGGGAGAAGACCCAGCAAAAGAGCAGAAGACCCAGCAAAATAGCAGAATACAGCGGAGAGAGGAGACAGCGGAGAGAGGAGACGGGTCAGCAGAGGGAGAAGACATCGCTAGAGAAGGGAGAAGAGCCTGAGCTGCCTTAATAAAATATTTTAAAAACCTGTGTAGTGTGTTTATTTTTGACACTTTTTTTAGGTGAATGGGTAGGAGTAAAGGTGCAAAATAACTGGCCCAAATTTGCACTTCTCGGCGCCTAGGTGCTAGTATGCGATACCTGTAGCTCACTCCTCCAACTGTTTAGCTGAAAAAGTATTGGGGAATAAACAATATACGCAGCTCAAGAATTTATATCAGAGTTGGTAAACTGTGATACAAATTAAATAAAAGGAAGCAGCTATTTAAATTTATATGAAATGAGAACCTCATACATATAAAAAATAAAATAAAATAAATATCATATAAAAAGCATAAAACTCATAGAGTCCATGTTCTCCATACTCATTCACCTAGGGTGGGGGCTGGGATCTGGGGGCCCCCTTGTTAAAGGGGGCTTCCATATTCCGATAAGTCCACGCCCACAGACCCTGTCAACCACCGGGCAAGGGATGTCGGGAAGAGGCCCTTGTCCTTATCAACATGGGGACAAGTTGCTTTGGGGTGGGGGGTGCACCAACCCCTCCCCCATGTTGAGGGCATGTGGCTTGGTATGGTTCAGGAGGGGGGGGCGCTCGCTCGCCCCCCCTTTCCTTACCTGCCGGGCTGCGTGCTCAGATAATGGTCTGGTGTGGATCTTGGGGGGGACCCCACGCCATTTTTTTGGTGTGGAGGTTCCCCTTAAGATCCATACCAGACCGAAGGGTCTGGTAGCGTCTTGGAGGGGAACCTCACGCAATTTTTTTTTTCCGGGGTTCCTACCTTCAAGATTCTCAGCACACAAGTCGCACCGCAAGTCGGATCATCTTAATCCGACTTCTGGTGCGACTTCTATTCAAATCAATGGGCTCCCATAGAGACAGAGAAATGCGGCTGAAAGCTAGCATGGACAAACGTACATTGAATTCAATGTAAAATGCAGATAAAATCACGTTTTTACGCCGCTTTTTTCCTGGCGTCTGTACTAGCTTTACAGCCCATTTTTTTTAAACGTCCGTGGGCATGAGGCCTAATGAGTCACATGACCCCAGGAAAGGGAAAATGCTAATTGGGCCCAATTTTTCACTAAGGGGTGTACTCACTTTTTTTGCCAGCGTTTTTTTTTTTTTTTTTTAAATCAGTAATTTTTTTATTGTTTTCTTCTACAACAAATACAAATTTGAACATTTCACATTCATAAAATCCAGATACAGTTGGCATATTACCTCTTACAATATCCCACCCCCCCCAAAAAAAACACACCCTCGTTTAGCAAGGTCGCTCATCACTCAAGGTCCCAGACCTCCAACCAATCTTTCCAAATAGCTTCAAATTTCCCTTGATTATTTCTATGTAAATAAATATATTTCTCCTTTACTATAGTTTCCCTTAGTTGTGTTCTCCATTCCTCTAATGTCAGGGACAGGGGGTATATGGAGATCCATTTCTGCGCTATCAATTTTCGTGCCAAAAACAGGCATCTCGCTATTGCACTATAGATGTTTACTGATATATTAGGTTTATTTACTATATTTAACAGACATATTCTTGGGTCTAATATTAGTTTTATAGCAAGTGTATTATTAATATTTTGAATTACATCCTCCCAATATCTTTGGAGTTTGGGACACCTCCAAAGCATGTGTATAAGGTTAGCTGGGGCGCCTCTACATCGAGAGCATATGGGAGATTCCCTTTGTTTCCACTTAAAGCGGAGGTTCACCCTAAATCTAAACATTTGCTCATCCCAATTAGTATAACATTTATAACAACATTTGGCAAATAATTATCTTGTTCGTTTTTTTATTTACCTTGATTTTCGTATTAAACAGGGACACTTCCTGGTATCCCTCCCGCGGGAGTGGGCGTTCCTTTACTTTCCCCAGCGCCCCAATGCCTCCTGGGAGTGCAGTGTCATGCTTTCCCAGGAGACAATTCACCACCTCGTCATCAGCTTCATCAGCTTGACAGTCTCAGAGCGCTCGTTCTGAGCTGCAGCTGATGTTAGCATACAGGACAGGAGCCAGAGTATAGGAGACAGGAGCGCTGATTTCACTGAGGAATGTGAAAAGAAAACACATCTCGCAGCGGCGCGGCACCCCCCATCCCCCCCCCCCCCCCGCTGCGAGATGTGTTTTCTTTTCACATTCCTCAGTGAAATCAGCGCTCCTGTCTCCTATACTCTGGCTCCTGTCCTGTATGCTAACATCAGCTGCAGCTCAGAACGAGCGCTCTGAGACTGTCAAGCTGATGACCTGTAAAATGTAAAAAGAAAAGCACATCCCGCGGCGGCTCCCCCCACACCCCCCCCCCCCTCTCAACAACTTCACAGTATGTGTCCGTCGTGATGGCAACAGTGCAGTGGGAGAAAAGCATTCAAGCTTCCCGGAAGTATTTGCTTGTGGGCTTCACAATGCCCACAAGCAAAATGGCAATTTCCAAAAGGATTTTTATAAGTTCTAATTTAGAACTGATTCTGACTGGGGAGACTGGGAAACATCTGATACGTGAGTAAATACATGAGAAAGTAATACTCAACCAATGCAATGTAAAAAAAAAAAAAAGATATACCGCGGAACCTCCGCTTTAAATAATTTTTCCGGGGTATAGTGAACAATTGTGTTAGTTTTTGGGTCGTGGAAAGAGAAACTTCTAAGATCGCAGAGAGAGCCTCCGACCACTGTACATCTGACAGTGGGCCCAGGTCTCGTTCCCATTGTAGCCTGGCTGGAACCGCTACTTTTTTTTTGAACTTGCTATTCAGTATCTCATAAATTTTTGATATTAAGCCCTGTTTTTTTCCTCCCTTTCTGAGCAGTAATATTATTTTGGAGCTATTTAGCTTAAATTCCGGCATGCGTGCCTGAGACTGTACAGCATGTCTAAGCTGCAGAAATTGGAAGAACCTCTGTCTTCAGGCCCGGATTTACTCCCTTTGCCGCCCCAAGGCCGGTGTTCTGGCAAAGAAGTTCCCCCAAGCGGATAAGGACCCCCCTGTACTGCGCAGGCGCGGCGCTTGCGCAGTACGAATCTCAACGGAGCCGCCGAAAATAGCCGAAGATGTAGAGCTGAGAGTCAGCTCTACATGGCGCCTGCGCAATGACTATGACACATGCCGCACGCTCCCGATGCTAGTGCTACTCTGCAAGGAGCGAGGGTGATTTTAGAAATAAAGTGCACGTCTTAGTGGGGTGTGTTAAAACAAATGGAGGGCGGGTTTTGCAATGTTGATGGGTGGGTTTGCACAACCTATTTAACTAACGAGCACAATGAATTTATCACAGTATCAGTGCGGATTTTGATGATTTGTTGTCCATCATTTTAAAATACTGCCTCTTTTGTGAGTTACCCTATATACTTGAGTATAAGCCAAATTTTTCAGCCCTTTTTTTAGGTCTGAAAATGCCCCCTCGAGTCAGTGTTTTTTTGTACCTGAATTCTTGACAGGCGTCCATTTTTTTAAAAGTCGCGGCCTTCTCCTGGCGTTCCGTGATAGGCATTTGACACTGTGTTCCACCTATCATGGAGGTCCTCTCATCCTCGGACAGTTTCCCAGCAGACACTGTGTTCAGTGTTCTGCCAATCACGGACCTTCTCTTTCTCGAGGATGAAAGAATGTCCGTGATTGGCGGAACACTGAACACAGTGTCTGCTGGGAAACTGAGTCCGAGGATAAGAGGACCTCCGTGATAGGCGGAACACAGTGTCAAATGCCTATCACAGAACGGAATGCCAGGAGAAAGCCGTGACTTTTAAAAAAATTGACGCCTGTCAAGAATTCAGGTACTTGGGCACAGTGAGACTGCAATGGGCACAGAGTGAGGTATGGCACAGTGAGACTGCAATAGGTACAGTGAGGTATGGCACAGTGAGACTGCAATGAACACAGTAAGGTTGCAATGGGCACAGTGAGGCGTGCAAATGGGCATTGTTGACCCTCTTTTCCACTTACAGTAGCTGCTGTATTCTCACCCTTGGTTTATACTCGAGTCAATAAGTTTTCCCAGTTTTTTGTGGTAAAATTAGGTCCTCGGCTTATAATTGGGTCGGCTTATACTCGAGTATATACAGTATGGTAAATAGTTTGTGCAAACCAGCCCATCAACATTGCAAAACCCGCCCTCCTTTTGTTTTAACACACGGAAAATGGAAAAAGAAACCGTGCTAAGAAATGATAAACAAAAAACTGGAATGTGAACACCCAGCTAATGTACAGAAGCTGCAATTAACACTTATAACATAAATAGAAAAATTGGAAGAAAAATTAATTGCGCTACCTTGACACTAACAATAGTGACATATGATATATAACACCAATAATCAATAAGTGAGAATTAACCCATACTTGACTTGATGAAAACAAGTGGAAAAAAATATGATAGTGAATCCACAAAGATTAATAAATGAAGGTGCAAAAAAATGTGAAAATATATAACACCAGTGATCAATTGATGATAATTAACCCATACATGATATACCGTATATACTCGAGTATAAGCTGAGTTTTTCAGCACATTTTTTTGTGCTGCAAATGCCTTCCTCGGCTTATACTCGAGTCTGTGTCCATCTGCAAATTTGTGCACCTGATCCTGGCCAGCTGTAGGTCCCCTGGACCCCAAACTTGGCATAAATGTAGCCCCACTCTCCCAATACAAGTGTGCAAAGTTTGTTGTCTGGGGGACCTAAGGCCGGGGAGCACCAATTTTTCAAAGCCGGGCACCCCTTCCATAGACTCCCATGTTAAATGTTAATTTTTCCGGTGAATTTGGGGACCCTGTACTGGCCGGCCCTAAGTCCCCTGGACCCCAACCATGGCACACATGTAGCCCCACTCTTCATCCACAAGTGTTCAAAGTTTGTTGTCCAGAGGACCTACGGCTGGGGAGCACCGATTTTTGAAAAACGGGCACCCCTTCCATAGACTCCCATGTTAAACGTCAGTCTAGTTACACAGAGCCAGAGATCAGGTAGGGAGATTGGGCACAGTGAGGCATGGACACAGAGAGGCATGGGCACAGTGACAGTGAGGCATGGGCACAGTGAGGCATGGGCACAGTGAGGCATGGGCACAGTGAGGCATGGACACAGTGAGGCATGGACACAGTGAGGCACAGTGAGGCATGGACACAGTGAGGCACAGTGAGGCATGCACATGGACAAAGTGAGGCACAGTGAGGCATGCAGATGGCCACCCTAGGCTTATACTCGAGTCAATAAGTTTTCCCATTTTTTTGTGGTAAAATTAGGTGCCTCGGCTCATATGTTCGGGTCGGCTTATACTCGAGTATATACACGGTAATAAAATTGTTGAAAAATGAAATGTAATAATGAGTCCAAAAAAAGATTATATAGTGCAAAAATTTATGAGGATCAATAAATGGATTTGGAAAGTCCATATATGAATTAATGCAATCAAAAATTAATGTCCGTAAGTTTCTGGAAAAAAAAACGAATCAATATAGTGAATAGCTGTAAATTATTATAACACCAGTGCAGGTGACAAAGAGTCCATATGAACGTAAATTGCCATATCTACTTGTGTGAAAAAACTGTGTTGAATCCACCACCAGCAGAAATTAACTCTTACCAACTAGCCATGATCCCCCATGACAGAGGATCAGAGAATGCGTATAGCAAGTCACCGCTTGGCTCCAAGAAACAGCAGGCACAATCATGAATTCCCAGCAATCGCCTCCAAATCAATCAATATCCACAGAGGGTATGTATGGTACATAAAAGAAAAAAACGCTCCATATGGTGTAAAACCCTTTTCAGTTTAATGGATAAAATACACAGTATTACACTTACAATTTTGCAGTTAAAATATCGCCTGTAGTCTCATGTGCCGGCCGGTGCACAAAACTGACAACCTGCCCTTCTGGGTGTGGGGATGGAGCATGAGGTGACTGTAACGGTTTATCCTGTGTCTAGGGTATGTTCCCGTTAACCTCTCTAACCTCAGATCGATATGTTATGCAGATCCGATATATCTGATGAGTCAATTCCCATTGAACAAGAAATGCACACACTCGATGTTAAGTTCAAAGGAAAATGGCTGTATTTAATTTGTGCTCTTGCAGTTTTATATCAACGTCTATTCAGATAAGATATGGTTAAAAAGGCATGCGCAGTACATACAATTTTTTCATAAGGCAGTGATAACCAGGGGAGGGCTGGGCCAGGGGGCAGGGTGACAATTGCCTCCCAGGCCGCCCTAACTTATGTTCAAAATGGCCAGCAGCCGCTGCCCGCTACCATTTTCTTTTTTATTCTGGTCTAGGAAGTAGGGCCGGGGACATGGCCATGGTGGCCGACCACTAGCTGTTGCATTCCGGGAGTTATAGTCCGCACTCAAGCTTCTGGTGGGTGGAATATACAGCAGCGCAGAGGAAACTACAACTCCCTGGGACCGGATTCTTGGAAGCAGGTAGAGGCAGGGCGTGCCAGGGAGTCGGGACGCAGGGCTGCAGGGCTGGGCGCTGGCTGCAACTTGACCCCAGGATCAGGAGCATTACCCCCCCTAGGAGACAGTGGCGTGCAAGGACCTGCTGAGCTGAGATGAGAGACCCTGACACCCCTAGCTGACCCCCCATCTCCCCCCCCATACACCCCATGTAACCTGCCCCAGTGATCAGGCTGCATTGATGGGCACTGGAGTTGGCTGCACTGATGGGCACTGGTGAGGCTGCATTGAAAAAACAGGTGGGCCATGGATGGTGAGCTGATTCGGCGGTTCAATGGGCCACTTGACTGGACTTGCCCCCCAGGCCTAAGGCCACCAGCCCTCCCCTGGTGATAACTAGTTTAGACAAACAATCTTTGTTCTATTGTTCTCCGGTAGCTGAGACTTGAGAAACAAACTTTATAGATAACATGTGTGAGAACAGTCCTGTACTAGAAACTAAATTGATACATTACTTGTGGGAAACCAAAGGAATATTCTTCTACATGCTGATGTGAAATGAAAGCTGTGAAACTAAAGGAATACTCTAACTATACATGAATATTAAAATAGCTGACAAAATACAAAATGGATGCTTAGCATAACCTTTCAACCCCCTCTTAAGTCATAAATATGATATGACTTTCTACAGATCCGCAGCATCCTGAAATCTACGGTTCATTCTACGTTTGTTGTATTCATTTACATAAAGCTGCAGATATTGTGTATATGCTAATACAAAGCAAAATAAGCTTGAAAATCAGGTAGCCTATCAAACCTAACAATAATACTATAATACTATGATAATCATAATCACTATGTCCTTTAACCATGAAAACATTCCACCTAAACCCAAACTAGAAAAGGGGTTCCACCCATAATTACCTATGTGATGCTCCTGAGTCTGGCCTAGAGCTGACATGACTGGTACCACTGTTCAACCCGATTTAGGGGTCTTCATAAGACTACTACAGCCAGTGGACCCCAGACACCGACTAATTACTCGCCACGGAGAGCAGAATAAGTAAGAATAACAGTTTTTCTTACCGTGGCCACTGTCTGCTCAGCGTGAGTTTCATGTCTCTCTGGTCGGGAGCCCACTGGACTGTACCCGAATCAACGGCACCAACTGTGCTAAATAACACCATTCTTTCATTCCTGTGGGGATCCATGGGTAACAAATTTCACCACAGCATATGTATGTGCTGTTTCCCAATGAAAAACTACTTAGAGAACTTTGTTGGGGCTCAGTTCCTTCTCCAAATGCAGCACTAACAAGTTTACTTAGAAGTATCCCAGAGGTTGTATTTCTGTATGCAGTAAGTTCACTAATGGTGTTGTTGAGGGATTGATTTTTGTACAATCCCTGAAATCCCTGGCCGTGGGTGGGGGCTCGTATCGCTGCGTGGGGATACGAGCAAGCTTCTTTCACTTTCCTGATGGGCTTATTACGTTAGTTATACCAAATCTGTCAATAATATTAGTAATAAGAGATCCCTCCACTGCTCCGTTATACTCCCCTTCCCCATCACCTGACTCTTCCTCTGTATCCATTACTGTGGATGAAACTACGGCTATACTGTCTGCCTGTTGCTGAGGTGGCTGGGGAGCAGGGTTAGTAGGAATTTGTGGAGGTGGTGCCTGTCTTTGGGGAGCAGGATTTGGAGGGTTAACAGGGTAAAGATTGTCAGTCCGTGTAACATGGAAACCCGCCAGCAAATCCAAGACCTCGGGACTCAGACTTGGGTATAAACCTTTCGGGGCAGTGAGAGTTGTAGTAACATTATAGGGTGGGGGCAGGGCACCAGCGAAGCTTCCATGGTTTAGAGATTTCTCTAACTCATGTTTCTTCTCTGATGCAGAGTCTTTATCCTGTATTTTAGGCGGTTTTGTCTTTTTGTCTGTCCTATCATACCAATAGGGGGCATATGTAAACCAATTTTCCCCTCCCTTTCGCATATAGTCTTTATCCCATTGGGGATCAGGACCATAATATGGCCATGCGTCTCTGTCATTTAGACAGAGGCCCTTTATCATATCCATATGAAAGGGGTCACTTGCATCTTCCCGGGGGAAAAGGATTACAACTGCCCATACCCTCTGTTCATCCCGCTATATTATCCAACCAAAGGTTAAGTAGGTAATAATCTGTTCCACATACTCTAGCTATAAAATCCTTAAGATTTTCACCTACATCAGGTAACAGTATTTGTATTTTAGTCTGCGATTTACCCAGTATTCTATACCATAGGCAGAGATTAGGGATGAGCTTTATGTTCGAGTCGAATTCATGTTCGACTCGAACATTGGCTATTCGCCTGTTTGGCAGAACAGCGAACAATTTGGGGTGTTGGCTGCAAATTCGAAAAGCCACGGAACACCCTTTAAAAGTCTATGGGAGAAATCTAAAGTGCTAATTTTAAAGGTTAATATGCAAGTTATTGTCATAAAAAGTGTTTGGGGACCTGGGTCCTGCCCCAGGGGACATGTATCATTGCAAAAAAAAGTTTTAAAAACTGCATTTTTTTCGGGAGCAGTGATTTTAATAATGCTTAAAGTGAAACAAATACCTGATTTTGTGATTAATTTTAATTTGTTTTGCGCAGTCTGGAAGGGAGATGCAGCAGGCTGGATGTATTGGGTACCTCTTGCCCAGAAGCAGCTCAGTGGGATTGGTCACCCCGCTGTGCATTCTGGGAGAGGGTACTTAAGGGACAGACACCGTTTTTCCGGGGTCTTCCGATCCGGACCTGACGGCCCTCCTGACCTCAGGGATGTGTTAGCAGTTTTCCTGCCTCGGGGCCTGCAGACCTGAGGCTCGGTTACTGAGAGTAGGCCCAGGAGTTTCTGGGGCCTACTGATCCAGGGATGGTCCTGTGTCGCCTTGCCTGCGGGAAGGGACCGAACAATTGAGGACTCAATTGGAGGACGCATCTGGATAAAAATCTACCTCACAGTGCTGCCGGCTGGCTGAAAGATCCTGGTACTGTGTGTTATGTTTTCAGAACTTTATCAAGCGTGTGATTACCAAGTCTGTGGCAGAGACTTTTGAACGAGCTCGCACCGGTTGCTAGGTCAGTGAGAGAGGCCTATCCGTTGGTTGCTAGATCCAGTGTGGAAGCTGTTTGTCCTCTGGATTAAAGAAAGTACCCGTGATCCGCAAAAGTAAGGTACCTGAATCTCCCCCAACCCTCATCCCTCTGTCTGGAAGTTCTATAATAAAACCCTTGAGAAAAAGAAACTAAGTGTTTGGTGCAGACATTTGTAAACAACTCTTCAAGGAAGACCCCTAAGACGGAATTGGTGAAAAGTAAGGTAACGGCAGGCCCAAAATCTTAAACCAGCGGCCCCTGCGGGGGTATTGCTACATTTGATATTTCAGATTTATACAATCGTGAGTAAAAGTCTACAAATATCCTTTGACTATTCTCTGTATCATACATCACTACTCCTTTGTCATCCTTGATGACAACTATACTAGACGGTCCTTCCTGATTACGTGCTATCATCACCAACATATGGCCCACCTGTTCCCACATTTCATAGTGTTTTTGGCTCTGCAAGAATCTACTGTTCTCTGACTTGGTGTTGCCAGCGGTTTAGACATTAAGACCCCATTCACACAGGGGCGACTCGTCAGGCGTCTCAGCCGCCTGACGAGTCGCGTCCCATTCTGTACAATGGAACCGTTCTAAGCGGAGCGACTGAAGTCGCTCCGACTTAGAAAAAGGTTCCTGTACTACTTCAAGACGACTTCAAGGCGACTTCCATTGACTTCAATACAGAAGTCATTTTAGAAGTCTGCTTTGAAGTCGTGTGGAGATCGCCCGGCAGAGTCGCGGCACAAGTCGTGCCGCCCCTGTGTGAATGGGCTCTAATGGCTGTGTGTTAAGTTATTTTGAGGGGGCAGCAAATTTACACTGTTATACAAGCTGTACACTCACTACTTTACATTGTAGCAAAGTGTAATTTCTTCAGTGTTGTCACATGAAAAGATAGAATAAAATATTTACAAAAATGTGAGGAGTGTACTCACTTTTGTGAGATTCTGTGTACATATTGTGAGGGGATAAGCTCAGCAGCGGGTGTGTGTGACCCCCTGGATGGGTTCACCACACAAAACAGGCACAGCAGACAGGGTTTATAGTTGCGAAAACGAAAGGTGCGGTTTATTCAAACTATTTACAAGGGAAAAACAACAAAACAAACAGAAACAGGAAAAGAAATCCTGGTCAACTTGACCGCTTACTACACACGTTGGTGTCCCTGACTAACAACTGGGTACAGCCTTGTGCTGTCCCAGTCCCTAGCTCCCTGCTTTTTGAAGTTCTTACAGTAACCACACAGGCTTTGGCTCACCGCACAGAGATCACACTCCCCAGACTATTCACACAGATCTGGTTCCAGGTTTGAGCATCTCCCTTAGCATGCTGGGAGTTCTTGTAGAGGCCCTAACGAGCCCACTTGCTTCAGCTGGGCTCATTAACTCTTCCCCTGCAAGACTCCCAGCACTCCCCCTAGTGGTATAAATCGGCATAAAGCCTGAATCTAGGACATATATATCTCCCATCCTGGATGCAACCCGGCAACTTTACCTGCCTGCTGTCACATACCCCCCCCCTCTTGTTTTAACCTTGGGGTTGGAACACAAGCAATCAGGCATGCATGTACTCGAGACAAAGCATCCACATTCCCCATTTGAACGCCAGGGCGATGCTTTACTGTAAAGTTGAATTCCTGTAGGGCCAGGAACCACCTATTTACTCTTCTATTTGTCTCTTTGTTCTGAGCCATCAACTTTAAAGGAGCGTGATCAGTAATCATGTCAAAGTGCCTACCTAGCAGATAGTACCGAAGGGAATCTAGAGCCCACTCCACCGCTAAACACTCCTTCTCAATTGTGGCATAATTTACCTCATTGGACTTCAATTTCCTGCTGAGGTAAATGATTGGGTGCTCTTCCTCATTCCAGACCTGGGACAAAACTGCTCCTAACCCAACGTCTAATGCATCACTTTGTACGACAAAGTCCCTAGAGAAGTCTGGTGAGTACAACACTGGCTGGCTACATATGGCTTTTTTTAAGAATTGGAATGCTGCCTCAGCCTCTGGGGTCCATTTAACCACGACAGACTCTTTCCCTTTTGTCAGGTTGGTTAGGGGCACAGCCTGAGAAGCAAAGTGGGGAATCAATCGCCGATAATAACCAGCGATTCCTAGAAAGGCTCGTACCTGCTTCTTGCTGTTGGGACGTGGCCAATTCTGTATGGCCTTGACTTTATTGACCTGGGGTTTTATTACTCCTCTCCCAATGGTGTACCCAAGATATTTGGCCTCCTCCTGTCCAATGGTACACTTCTTGGGGTTGGCCGTAAACCCAGCTTCCCGGATAGAGTCTAGGACTGCTTGCACTTTTGGCAGATGTGAGGCCCAATCTGTGCTATAGATAATGACATCATCCAGGTAAGCCGTGGCATACTTCTGATGGGGCCTCAGTATCTGGTCCATTTTCCGCTGGAATGTTGCCGGTGCGTTCTGTAATCCAAACGGCATTCTTTTATATTGGAACGCCCCGTCTGGGTTTACAAACGCGGTTTTCTCCTTGGCTGATTTGGCCAGGGGAATTTGCCAATACCCTTTTGTGAGATTAAGAGTTGTCATGTATCGGGCTGTTCCCAGCCGGTCGATCAACTCATCTATACGTGGCATGGGGTAGGTGTCAAATTTTGTAACTTTGTTCAGTTGTCGAAAATCGTTACAAAATCGCCAGCTCCCATCCAGTTTAGGCACTAACACTATGGGACTGGACCAATCACTTTGGGACTCCTCTATCACCCCCAACTTAAGCATTTTCTGTACTTCCTCACGTATTGCCTCCCGTCGGGCCTCTGGGATCCGATAAGGTTTTAGCTTTACCCTTTCACCGGGCGGGGTAATAATATCATGCTCTACCCCAGACGTTTGTCCCGGCAGCTCAGAGAAAACCTCCTTGTTGCGAAGCACAAACTCCTTAACCTCCTGTTGTTGGGGGTTTGACAAGGTGACTGCTATTCCAACCTCAGGAATCACGCAATCAGACTGAGCTGGTGACAAAGTTTCTGCGACTAGGGATTCCCTATCCCTCCAGGCTTTCAACAGATTAATGTGATAGATCTGTTCGGGCTTTCGCCTTCCTGGTTGTCTGACCTTGTAATTCACTTTGCTCACTTTTTCCATTATCTCGTAGGGGCCTTGCCATTTGGCGAGGAATTTGCTTTCAACCGTAGGGACAAGTACCAATACCCTATCCCCCCGGGAAAATGTATGGGTCTTGGCCCCATGGTTGTACACTCTCTGTTGTGCCAACTGCGCTTGGGCCAAGTTTCCTTGGCGACATCCAACAGCCCTCTTGGGTGTTTCCCATAGAGTAACTCAAAGGGTGAGAAACCCGTAGAGGATTGGGGTACCTCCCTAATGGCAAACATTAAATAGGGAATTAGACAGTCCCAATCCTTTCTATCTCTATCCACCACCTTCTTTAACATTTGTTTTAGGGTTTTGTTGAATCTTTCAACCAACCCATCTGTTTGGGGGTGATACACAGATGTACGCAATTGTGTTACTTTGAACAACTTGCACAGCTCTTTCATAACCCGGACATAAAGGGTGTACCTTGGTCCGTAAGCAGTTCCTTACAAATACCCACACGGCTAAAAACAAGAGATAGCTCTTTGGCTATGGTTTTGACCGAGGTATTTTGGAGAGGAATCGCTTCCGGATAACGGGTGGCATAGTCTAATATAACCAAAATGTACTGATGCCCCCTAGCGGACTTCATTATCGGACCTACCAAATCCATTGCGATCCTCTCAAAGGGGACCTCAATGATGGGAAGAGGTACCAGTGGGTTACGGAAATGTGGCATCGGTGCCGACATCTGACACACAGGGCAGGAGGAACAATAATTTTCTGTTTCCTTCATGACCCCAGGCCAATAGAATCTTTGCAATACTCTCTCTCAGGTTTTCTCTGTCCCTAGATGACCTCCAAGAATGTGCCCATGGGCCAACCCATGCTGCTCAATGGTTTCTTCTGCTCTTTTAGCCACCCGATACAGTAGGTCCTTTTCCACGATGAAGTACGGGTAAGTGCAGGTCTCATCTGGGTTCACTAACTCGCCATCTATTTTCACTACGTTTTCCCGTGCCTTTATTAGGGTGGGGTCTTTTAACTGTTCTGTGGCAAAATTTTCCTTGTGAACCTCGAGATCAGAAAACTCCACAGACGGCACGTTTTCGTCTGAGGATGTTGGCTCCTCCCCAGTTTCTCGAGTCTCCCCTGCCAATACCGACAAGGGAAATTCTGGAGAGTCCTCACCACTCTCAGAGGAATTCTGGCTATCACATTCCTGGTATATAGGGGCACCAGCGGGGGGCTCAGGACGATCCCAGAGTTCCCAAAACTTTGGAAAATCCCTTCCCACAATGGCATCATGTGGTAACTGAGACACTAACCCCACCTGATGAGAGAGGTTACCTTTGGAGGTCTCAAAACACACTGTAGTCACAGGATACTCTCGGGTGTCCCCATGCACACAAATAACAGCTACCTTGTTATTCCCTAAGACCTCTGTAGTGCTTAATTCAGCTTTTATCAGTGTCACCAGGCTACCTGAATCCAGCAACACAACAACATTTTTACCATTAATACACATTTTGCATAAATGTTTCTCAGTTCCCCGAATGGCAGTGCATGCGACTGTCGCAAACAGCGACTGACGTCTGTCCGTTAGAAAGTCACATTGCATGGGTTCATCCACAACCGGGCAATTTGCTGCAATATGTCCCTCTTGCCGGCAGCGGTAGCAAACAATCCTTTTTGCTGCCTCTTGAGCCCCTGACTTCCCAGGCTGTTCTCGCCAGACATTAGGTAGAACTCTCACCCTCTCATTCTCTCTACCCTCACCCCTTGGAATCATCTTACTCGCCACTGGGAATGGTCTGGTCTTAGGGTGGAAAGTCTGTGAGTCTCTGGAAGAGGCAGTCAGGTTCTCTGTAGCCAAGTACTTCTCCACACGATCCACAAGACTATTGGCCGTTTCTGGGTCTCCATGGCTTACCCACTTTTGGATGGCAGTAGGAAGAGCTCTCAGGAAACGATCCATCACAACACGTTCCACAATCTTTGGTGCAGACAAAGTCTCTGGCTGTAGCCACTTCCTGCTCAGGTGAATGAGATCATACATTTGAGACCTGGGGGGTTTCCCAAGCCGGAAAGTCCAGTTATGCACACGCTGAGCCCGGACGGCCAGGGTGACACCCAGCCGTGCCAATATTTCATTTTTTAACATCACATAGTCTTTTGCTTGGTCAGGCTCTAGGTCATAGTAAGCTTTCTGAGATTCACCAGTTAACAGAGGGGCCACCAGTCCAGCCCACTGCTCCTTAGGCCACTTTTCCCTTTCAGCAGTCCTTTCAAATGTGGTCAAAAACACCTCTGGATCATCCTCTCCAGTCATTTTTGTCAATAAACGACTCACCCCAAAGGACACAGTATTAGTGGAACTACTTGCCTCACTGGTCTGCGGACGTTGCTGTATTAATGTCTCCATTTGTTGCTGTAGTCTCTGTTCTTGCTTCTGCAACAGGTCTATGAAGCGGGCCTCAGATTGCTGCTGGGCTTGTTGCTGAGCTGCCAGACTCTGTTGATGAGCTTGCTGCTGGGCTGCCAGGCTCTGTTGCAAATTTGCATTTGTCTGTTGTTGAGCTGCAAGGCTCTTTTGCAAACCTGCATTTGTCTGCTGCTGATTGGCATTTGCTAGAGCCAGCTGTTTCAGTATCTCCTCCATGCTGGCCTTTGAAAAAAAACTGCCCGCATTCTCCACCAACTGTGAGGGGGTTAGCTCAGCAGCGGGTGTGTGTGACCCCCTGGATGGGTTCACCACACAAAACAGGCACAGCAGACAGGGTTTATAGTTGCAAAAATGAAAGGTGCGGTTTATTCAAACTATTTACAAGGGGAAAACAACAAAACAAACAGAAACATGAAAAGAAATCCTGGTCAACTTGACCGCTTACTACACACGTTGGTGTCCCTGACTAACAACTGGGTACAGCCTTGTGCTGTCCCAGTTCCTAGCTCCCTGCTTTTTGAAGTTCTTACAGTAACCACACAGGCTTTGGGTCACCGCACAGAGATCACACTCCTCAGACTATTCACACAGATCTGGTTCCAGGTTTGAGCATCTCCCTTAGCATGCTGAGAGTTCTTGTAGAGGCCCTAACGAGCCCACTTGCTTCAGCTGGGCTCATTAACTCTTCCCCTGCAAGACTCCCAGCATTCCCCTTAGTGGTATAAATCGGCATAAAGCCTGAATCTAGGACATATATATCTCCCATCCTGGATGCAACCCGGCGACTTTACCTGCCTGCTGTCACAATATATATATATATATATATATATATATATATATATATATATATGGGAAAAAAAATACGTGTGTATGATTCATATATAAGCAATAGAGTCCTATTAACTCTGATATATTGAATAAAAAAAGTCCCAGAATAAAATGTATTCCAATGAGGAAAAAAAGTGTACCAATTAGAAAATAAAAGGTTGTCTTCCAGTGTCCGGAGGAAGCCTTCCACCTTGAGCCTGGGTTCACACTAGTGCATGTGGAACACCCCAAGTGATTTTCACAGGAATCGCAAAGCGATAGCCCCCAACTGTCCCGGATTTCGAGGGACTGTCCCTGATTTGGAACAAAGTCCCCCTGTCCCTCTTTCCTCCTAATTTGTCCCTCATTTTGGTCTGATCTATATAGTTGTATATAAAATGCAGTTTTTATCTTTCAAAAAGTGTTTACCAGTGCTAATCCTTTCGCCTAATTTCTAAATTGCTGCATTTGTAAATTTCTAAAGCCAGTAAAAAGAATAGTAGTGGTAAAAAAGCACTTGTAGGTTTAACCAATCATTTTTTTTTTGTAGAATTCTCCTTTAAGGGGGGCTTGGCCTGGGTGTGTGTCCTATGCCTACATATTTTGCCAATAGGTGTCCCTTATTCTCATCTCAGAAAGTTGGGAGGTATGGGTGCTGTCTGCCACCTGTCCCCCCTCCCTTCCCCCCGGCATGTATCTAGGGCTCCACTGTTGGCTCAGGGCGGCCATAGCAGCTTCTGGTGGGTAGAGTTGGAGGTAGGTCAGTGAACATCCATTTGCTTATGATCCGTCTAGTAAATGAACCCGGAAGCGAAGGGTATTCTGTCACTTCTGGGTTAAGAGAGGTCATTAACCAGCTGCTATGCCCAGGGAAGAAGCTAATCAAGCATGACAAGTGCTTGATTAGCTTTATTGTATGCAGTGGTGACATTAAAGTGGTTGTAAACCCTTACAACACACTTTATGCTACAGGTAAGCCTATAACAAGGCTTACCTGTAGCTACCCAGGATATCTCCTAAACCTGCACGGTTTAGGAGATATTCCCTGTCCCCTGCATGTGCCGCTGTCATCGGCACATGCGCACTAAAGCTAACTAAAGCAATGGCACGTATTTGCCATTGCTTCAGTCAGTGTGCCGTTATCGCTGGCTTCCGCGCGCATGCACAAGAGTGTCAAAACGCCGGAGCCGCGATACCCAGAAGTAACTCCCGGGAGAGATGTCGCCGGCCGGAGGGGGGAACGAGGGCCGCTGCTGGGGCTTTGATCTAAGGTAAGTAATTCATAATGAGCTAGTATGCTATGCATACTAGCTCATTATGCCTTTTGTCTTGCAGGGTTTTTTTTTTTTATAGGGTTTACAACCACTTTAAGACTAATAGACCCCTGTCCCCTTAGGCCCCTTTCACACATGTGGACCGCATGTCCGCTTTTTCATCCATCCGTTTACGGATGAAAAAGGGACATACATGTATCGTTATGAGATAGCTGGTGTCAGCGGATGAACATCCGCTGACACCCGATCTCATCCGTGTTCGCTATGCTCCGATTCTGCAGACGGAGGAAAATCCTATTTTTCCATCCATCTGCAGAGCGGATCGGGTGAACACGGACAGACGGTCCGTGTTCATCCGATCCCTCTATAGGGGAGAGTGGAGATCTGACAGGGTGGTCCCTGCACAGTGTGCGGGGACCCCACTGTTATCTGCCATCTCAGCGGGGATCAACGGAGCGATCCCCGCTGAGCAAGCGGATATGAAAGGATGGGATCCGCATGTCTGAAAGGACCCTTAGGCCTTGTTCACAGGGGTCATTTTAATCCGTTCCCCATGCAGGACCGTGTTTACCAGCACAGGGATGCACAGGTGTTGCGTGCATCCCTGTGCCTGCAGTCCCATAGCTGTTTATTGGAATGCACCTTGCATGCGTTTGTAGCTGTGCACCCATACCTGCATGGATATCACATTGGGAGCAGAAGCTGTGTCTGTGTGTCAGCTCTTGGGGGTGCAGGGTGATTGGTCTTGTCTCCGCCCCCTCCTGTAGTTTTCTGCATGCAGCCTGTTGTGGGTGGAGCTGCTGGGCCCCTCCCACAGCTTTTCTCTCTGCACAAGCTATGTACAGCATAGTGATGCAGCACAGCACAGGTAATATCTGGGTTTGTAAAGGTATATGGTGCACACAAAGTGGATTTATATCCTTTGTGGCTATAGAGGAATACATTTACATAAAAAAAATTTTTTTAATGCCCAATGTTTACCTTTAACAAGTCAACTTTATGTTCATAATAAAGATACTTGTTACCTCTTTTTTTCTTTTTTTTTACATCAAGTGACTTTGGTAATTTGTTAATGTTACCTACAAATTGTAAAAAGATAAGGATGGAAGAAAATGTTGGTTGAACCTGACTGACATCCTCCATTAATAATTCTAAAACTTTAAACACACAGAAATAGGAACTCGCTGTCCTATTTTTACCTAATCCTCTTGCTTGTGGTGAAGCCAGCCAAAAGAAGGATCAAGATTAAAAGATAGGAAACTAGATAAATGTGCCGGGATAAGCCTTGAAATATTAGTTTTTGCATTTGAACTTTTATTTTCCACTGTGTGGGACGAAATTAAAACAGGATTTACAGCCTTCCCACATCCTCGCTTGGTGACAATGTGCGGGAGAAGAGAGATGTCACCTAATTAAAGAGGAAAACCAAATGATCCCTTCAAATCCATTCAGAATTATAACTGGCGCTGCAAGATGTGAGCTTCCTTTCATGTCCATGCGGACAATACTCTGTTCTGTTTATGGAGCTCATTCCTCACGGACACAGTTATTCATTTTAAGGGTGTCAGCTTTATGTCCTGACATCTACCTGGACTCTGCTGGACCATGTGGAGGCTAAACACTTGACCCATTCAACATTGTCTGTAATGTGAAACTGTCAAAGCTGCAAATATATGTACCGCACACACCTCACTCCTACCTGCATTAACTTTGGCTCCTCGCAGGAAGAGAGAGGCACACCACACTAACAGCCTGTATCCTCCTATGTGAGGAGGTTAAGCAGTGTTGTTGTTGGGTCTTCCACGGTCAGAACATGAAAACCTCCAGAGCCTGATTCTCATCTCTATGTTAATTAGAGACAAGTCTTTGACTTCCCAGTAAAGTGAATGTCCACACCAGCTGAAACTCCAACTCAGAGTTTATTTTCTCTTAGCAATAACACAGTCTCTGATAGGAAAAAGGTTGGAGCAAGAAACAGAACAGCACAAGGTGTGGATGAGGTCCAGGCACACGTTACGGATGTTCGCTCAGATTCTCAAGCAAGTTTAACTTGGCGCACAGTCTCTGCCACAGACTGTGAAGTTGGTCTCTGCCACAGACTGCGAAGTTGGTCTCTGCCACAGACCCGGTGAAGCTGATCCCCTTCTTTATCTATGGCCCCTTTTTAGGAGAAGACATCCCTCCGGAGAGTTACTGGGACCCTACCGTCACCATGACACTGCACTGGGTCTTCAGAGAGTTCCTTTCCCGGCCTCCTCATCCTAGATACGGGTCCCCTCGCAAGGCGGCACCCTGAGAGTCCTCGATCCCTGGCGGACCCCAGCCGAAGGCGCTGGGCCCCAGGCCTCCGCTGCGGCCCCTGGGCTTACATAGCCAGAGCGGACAGGAACAGCATGGTAGTACCTTACCCTGGGCTAAAGGTGCCCAGGATGGAACAGGAACACCCGCCCCTGGGCCTAAGGTGCCCAGGGCAGATAGGAACACACTCCCTGGGAGTAGGACTCCCGACGACCGAACGAACCCCTAACAGGCAGCGTCTGCCCCTTTTATATCCTCTCCCAGCATGCCCAGCAGGTAGAACACACCCACCGTATGGCTGCTGAGAGGGAACACACAAGGCACAGCACTATATCAGCGGTTCAACCCTAGCCCACTATGGCAGCGCCACCTGTAGGCCACAGGGAACTGTACACCGATACTCTCCCTGTGGACAAAAATGGTTGCAAAACCCTGACAAATTAGGGTGTTTGAGTAAACTACCACTCAAACACTTCCCTTAAATTTAGCACCCCGCTACATATAATTTGTGTCCTTCCGATCTGTTCATTACCCTGAGAGTAGGGCATTTTTTAAACAATCAGCTTAAAATAATAGTCCTAATAATGGAAGGAAGGAAGAAAGGAAGGGGGGAAGTAAAGGAAGGAAGAGGAAAGTAAAAAAGGAAGGAAGAGGGAGTTGCTAAAAATTTAACAAAACCTATGCCGATAGAAACAGAGAAGCTGTCAGATTCTGATCCATTGACTTTAATACTTTCTGAGTCAATGAAAAAATACATAGGGAGGAAGGAAGGAAGAAAGGAAGGAAGGAAGGATGAAGGAAGGAGGAAGAAAGGAGAGGGAAAAAGAGTGGATGTAGGTAAGAGAGAAAGGATCCTTTGAGTTCAGGATTTTCTGAGTCACTGAAGAGATAAGGATTGAGGGGAAAAAAGGATAGGAGACAGAAGGGAAGCAAGGGAAAAAGAAAAGAAAAGAAAAAGGAAATGAAAAGGGAAAAGAAAGAGGAAAAGAAAAAGGGAAAAGAACTCAAGAAAGAAAGAAAAAAAGAAGGAAGGAAAAAGGAGGAAAAGGAAAGTGAAACAGGAAGGAAGAGGGAGTTTCTACAGAGGTCAGAAAACCTATGCTGAGAGAAACAGAGAGGCTGACTGATTCTGATCCATTGACTTTATTGAGTCACTGTAAAAATGCGTAAGGGAAAAAAGATGAAGGAAGAAGATGGGAAGCAAGGAAAAAAGAAAGGAAAATAAAAATGCAAAGGGAAAAAAAAGGGAAAAGGAAAGAAAAAGAAAAAAGGGAGAAGAACGCAAGAAAGTAAAAAAAAAAAAAGAAGGAAGGAGAGGGAAAAAGAGTGGATGTAGGTAAGAGAGAAAGGATCCTTTATGTTTAAGAATTTCTGAGTTCCTCTCCATAAGGATGGAGGGGAAAAAAAAGGAAAGGATGGAGAAGGGAAGCAAGGAAAAAAGGGAAAGGAAAAAAAAAAAAGAAAAGGGAGAAGAACGCAAAAAAAGGAAAGAAAAAAGAAAGGAAGGAAGGAATAGGAAGGAGGAAGAGGAAAGTGAAAAAGGAAAGAAGAGGAAGTTGCTACAGAGTTAAAAAAAAAAAAAAATCCTGAGAGAAACAGAGAGGCTGTCAGATTCTGATCTATTGACTTTAAGGCCTCATGCCCACGGACGTTTTTACAGCCACGTTTTTGAGCGTTTTTTACAGCTTAAAAACACCTGTCCATGTTCGTCTATAGCTTCATGCCCACCTCGACGTTTTTGAGCTGCACATAGCATAGACGTTTTTAAGCTGTAAAAAAAACCCAGGACCCAGGTTCCTCAGCGTCGGAGTTAGGCAGAAAAAAACGCGAAGCGTCAAAAAACGTGCAAATAGTTGGGCTCAGACTGTCGATTTGTATATAAATGTGCCTCTGTTCTGGCTGTGGTGCTGCCTGATAGCATTTTCCCTTGTTGCCTGTAGGTGGCGTTACCACCTCAGGCTCCTGTTGGAACGCAGGCAAACCATGGTGCATTGAGTGACCCTTTTCGGCAGCGGTTCAGTGGGAGTGGTCGACCCACTGTGCCTGCTGGGAGGGGATGCTTAAGGGGCAGATGCCATTGTTCGGAGTCTTCGCCTCGTGGCCCTCCTGGCGCGAGGTATGTGTGTGTGATTCTGGTCTCAGGGCCATGTTGGCCCGAGGCTGCATCGCTATTGAGTAGGCCCGGCTATTCTGGCTGGGGCCTACATCCCAAGAGGGGATCTCAAGCTGTCCGTCCAAAAGGGAGGAAGCTGTCTTGATGAAGGAAACCGGGGGAGGACCTGCCCTGGAGGAGACCGGCAAAGTGCTGATGTCTCGGGTGAGGCCTGGTGACCTTGTCGAGGAGGGATCCCATATACCAAAAGCCCTGCAGTTCTGCAGTTCGCCGGATCGGCTTAAAGGCTCTTTTACTGCACGGCTGGAAGTTTGGGACTTTAAATCCTGTGGCAGAGGATTCCAGAAAAGCCCGGAGCAGAAAGACAGAATGCCATAGGCAGAGGGCTGGCATGACTGAGTGAACATGGTATGAGATGTAAGGGGATTAATGATTGGATAAAGGAAATATGGAGGGGAGGGGAAAAGGCCAGATAAAAGGGAGTCCCCGCCCCCCTAAGACAACACAGCATGGGGGAAAGTTCCTGATAGCAGCAGCATATCATCTGTGGATAAACTTCTGGCCCAACTGCGGGCAGAGGCTGCTACACGGGGCGAGGATTGGCTCCAGGAGACCCTGGGGCCGATGCTGTCGGGTCCGTCTGGATCAGCAGGTACCGTGGGGAGAGAGGCTGGGCGAGCTCGCAGGTCCCCCCGGAGGTCTCCGGTGGGTTCGGGGGCCCCAGCGTGGGTTATCGGGGGCTGCAGTGTCCGGGCATCCCCCCCTTGGCCGGACATCATGGGCTGGTGCGGGTGGATTTAGGAGTGAGGGAGCCAGAGAGAGATGACAGCGGTGCTGGGGAACAGCGTGGTGGCAAGTCGGCTAAACGATCGGTGTGCGGGTCTGGTGCGCGGAGGATGGATCGATCGGGTGCAGGACCCTCGGCTTCCAGGGACAAGTCGCCTGGTGAGCTTTCTTCTGGTGGTGAGGAGCAGTCTGGTGTGCTGTCGGAGGGGGAAGTGTGCAGCTCGGAGGAGGATCGGAGACCCGGACGGTCGGTGGCAGCGGTGAAGTCGAGTCGATCGGCTGGTGGGATTTCTTCCAGGCAGCCCGGTAAGTCATTTTCACTTACTCATTCTGGGGGCCATACTGGGGGTAGTGGCCAGGTGGTTAGGCCTGCTGTGGGTGAGGGTTTAGCGGTGCAGGTGCTGGATCCAGGTAGTGAGCAGGCTGGGGGGGTTACGATCCCTGATGGGGGAGGTGCACGGCTGGATGGGCTGCAGGGGTTTCTTGTGGGTATCAAGTCCTTGGTCAGCCAATTTGAGAGGGGGGATGGTGGGCAGTTCAGCCCGGCAGTGGCGTGGGTTCCGCCAGCAGGGCCGGTGGGGCTCATGGCTGCGATGGTAGCGCCGGTTCCACCTGCGTCGACTACTGCGGTGGGGGAATCGGCAGGGGTGGCTACCGTGGCTTTGAGGGCCACACAGACGGGTAGCACGGTGGAACAGGCGGCACGGCAGGATATCATTAGGTTGGCTGATGCTGCAAAATGTGAGGTGTATGTGTGTTATGAGGCACCGCTGGGAGCACGCCTGAAAACTGAAGTGAGGGAGAAGATATGGAAGGGTGAGTATGTGGAGATGTTCTCACTGTTACCATTGGAAAAATTTCACCCGGACAGGGTTAAGCCAGATGATTCTAAAAAGGAGGATGAGGAGAAGAGGAGATACAGGCTTATCCCACGGACGTTCACTAATTGGCTGCAGGCGTTCGCCATCGTGGCCAGTGTTATAGGGCAGAAGAATCTGGAGCACTGTTCAGCACTATTTGGCTATCAGGACTCTATTGGGGAGGCCTACAGGGAGTACGGGGGCACGGGGTGGCTCCGATATGACGAACAGTTCAGACAGAGGAGAGCAGTGCGGCCAGACCTGCGGTGGGATAATAAGGACATCAGCTTATGGATGCGGTTGATGACCTTGCCGAGGGCTCCTAGTCAGTTTTTTCAGGGGGGGGGGGCGGTGGAACCTCTTCCCCAGGACAATCGGCCGTTAAGAAAAAGGGGGTGTGTTGGCAATTTAATGAGAACACATGCAAGTTTGGGGGTCCTGCAGGTACAAGCATGAGTGCTCCGGTTGCGGAGGCTCCCATACTCAGGCTAGATGCTTTAAGCAAGGTAAGGGTCGTGCCGGAGACGCTGGGCACAAAAGGGAGGACTCCGGTGACTCTGTTTCTCGGTAGGTATCCAGACAGGGGGGGCGGCCGGATTGTTGGATCAGGGATTTTCAGAGGGGTTTCACATTCCATGTTCCTTGCAGCTTATCCCCCCCGATCGCGCGCAATTTGCGGTCGGCCATGCAGCAGCCTGCTGTGGTTGCAGAGAAACTGCGCAGGGAGGTTACTTTAGGCCGCATGGGCGGTCCTTTCCCTTCCCCCCATTGGAGAATTTGGTGGTCTCCCCGCTCTGGGTTGTCTTCAAGAAGGAGCCCAACAAGTTTTGCCTCATTCACCACCTGTCTTTTCCGAAGGGTGGGTCAGTCAATGACGCGATTGATCCGGAAGCATGTACAGTCAGTTACACTTCCTTTGATGCTGCAGTGGGCTGGGTTCGCCGGTACGGGCAGGAGGCGTTGATGGCAAAAGCTGACATAGAGGCGGCGTTTAGATTGTTGCCGGTTCACCCTGATAGCTTTCACCTCCTGGGATGTCTTTGGGACAATGCGTTCTATGTGGATAAGTATTTTTCTATGGGATGCTCCATATCGTGCGCATTTTTCGAACAGTTCAGCTCATTTGTGGAATGGGTTGTCAGGGATGTGTCGGGGTGAGTTCAATTATTCACTACTTGGACGATTTTCTGTGTGATGGTCCGGCCTCATCCAGGATCTGCGCGGTGCTCCTGGCCACATTGGAGCACATTGCAGAGCGGTTTGGGATCCCTTTGGCACCTGAGAAAACTGAGGGACCTTGCACGGTTATCAAGTTTTTGGGCATTGTCCTGGATTCGGAGGCCATGGAGTGCCGCCTACCATTGGACAAGTTGGAGGCTCTCAAGGGGGAGCTGAGAGTTATGGTGGGGCTGAGGAAGGTGCAGCTTAGGGTGTTGCAGTCGCTGCTGGGAAAACTCAATTTCGCGTGCCGCATCCTGCCAATGGGCAGGGTGTTCTGCCGACGGCTGTCGGCTAGCACGGCTGGGGTACGGTCTCCCACACATTTTGTGAGTTTTGGCAGTGAGCACAAGGCAGACTTGCAAGTTTGGCATTCATTTCTGGAGTCCTTCAATGGGAGGGCGTTATGGATGTCTGGCCCAATTAGCAATTTTGATTTAGAACTGTACACGGATGCAGCTGGGGGGTCAGGTTTTGGGGCTTTCTTTCAGGGAAAGTGGAGTGCAGGCCCCTGGCCTCAGGCATGGATTGATGCTGGTTTCACCAAGAACTTGGTTCTGTTGGAACTGTTCCCGGTGGTACTGGCGGTGGAACTGTGGGGTGCTTGTTTCAGAGATTTAAAGGTGCGGTTTCACTGGGACAACCTGGGGGTGGTGCAGGTCATTAACAAGGTGTCGGCATCCTCCCCCCCCCGTAGTGCGGCTGCTGCGCCATCTGGTGTTGAGATGCTTACAGCTCAATCTGTTTGTGTACGCGGTACACCTTCCGGGGGTGAACAATGTCATAGCTGATGCGCTGTCTCGCTTTCAGTGGGACAGGTTACGGGAGTTGGCACTGGAGGCGGAGCAACATGGGGTCCCTTGTCCAGGCTGGCTGTGGAGGATTCCGTTGGAATAGTGTCAGGTTGGATCAAAAAATCGGTGAGTACGGGCACATGGGTGGCTTATGAGAAGGTGTGGCTAGAGTGGCGAGTGATGGTTCGGGAAGCGGGAGTTGATCCGGTAGGTCCCGATGTAAGGTTATTGGTGCTGTATTTCCTGGCCAGGAACATGGAGGCTCGCGCGTCCAGGTCCTGTTTGGGTAAGAAGCTGGCAGGGTTGGCCTTTCTGTTTAAATGGCAGGGCTGCCCTGACTTTACAAAAGATTTTTGGGTGCGGCAGGCATTCAAGGGATATGGTCGGGGGGGCCCAAACACGGACGGCAGGTGGCCGGTATCATTTGATCGGCTGGCCGGGATCATGGGGCAGTTACAGGGCCTATGCTCGTCCGGGTACGAGGTTTTGCTGTTCACGGTGGCTTTCTCCTCGGCATTCTTTGGAGCATTACGGATAGGTGAGTTGGTCAGCCCGTCCAAGGCAGTGCACGGGGGGTTGCTGGCTAGCGATGTGGGTTTGGCAGAGGAAGGTGTGTCTCCTGCGCTTAGGATGTCTAAGACGGACCAGATGGGCAGAGGTAAGTTGGTACAGGTTTTTTCCAGTTCCAGGTTCTCTGTTGTGCCCGGTGAGGGCTGCTAAGGGGTACTTTGGGGTTCGCCCGTCCGGTGTGGGTTCCTTTTTGACGCACGAGGACGGGACCCCACTTTCAAGATATCAATTTGTTGCGGTGTTCCGAAAGTGCCTTCGGGCGTTGGGACTCCGTGATAAGGAGTTTTCCTCTCACTCCTTCAGGATAGGGGCAGCTACAGAGGCGGCCAGATGTGGGATGGACGAGGAAGCTGTTAAGAGGATAGGCCGGTGGGAATCCAGGAGGTTTCCGGCTGTACTTTCACCCCCAGCTAATAGTGGGGCTTGAGTAATTTTGGGTGCATGCCTGGGGTGTTATATTCAGGCTGCTGAGTTGTACAGGTTGGGTTGTGGGAATTTTCTCATGGGAGTTATTGTTCTCCTTCTACTTTCAGGCAAGACGCAAGCTTTGGTCTGGATACTGGGCCATTCGTTTGTGTTCTGGGGGGTTAAGAGGGCTGGCGTTTGATATGCGGGTCGGCAGCTGGGGTTCCCAAGACCTGAGGCGTGTGTCCAATGGCTGGGAGTTCCGGGAATGTTGTGGAGCAGGATGGTTCCGGAGGTGCACCGTTTTGCTCGTTTGGACAGGCCACCTGACGTTTTAGTATTGCACGTAGGTGGCAATGATCTGGGCAGTAGGTCCATGTTAGAGGTGACGAGGGACATGAAATTTGATTTCCTGCGGCTCGGAATGTCCTTCACGGACACGATCATTGTCTGGTCTGATATAGTGGCCCGGACAGCTTGGAGAGGGGCGAGGTCCGTGGATGGCATCGATCAGGCTTGCAGGAAAATCAATCGTGATATGGGTAAGTTTGTGGTCCGGAACGGGGGGTTGGTGGTCCGACACTTGGAATAGGAGGTGGATACGTGGCGGTATCTACGGAGGGATGGTGTCCATCTGAATGAAGTGGGGACTAATTTGTGGGCTTTGGGTTTGCAGGATGGGATCCAACGAGCCCTTAGGGTTTGGAGGGGCACCAAAGGGTAAAGGTGTTTTCCCTTGGGTGCTGTGGCGGGTGTTTTGGTCTTTGCAGGAGAATGAAGTACCTCAAAAAGCAAGTGGTCAGGACCTATCGGTGGTATGGGTTCTGAGGGTGTATTCCAGCTAACAGGGGTTTAGCTGGAAAAGTTTGATAATGGGGGCACTGCAGTCAGTGGTCGTCTCTGAGCAGCTGGTCGGCTTGAGGCCTATGACCATTTAAGGTACCGCAGTGTCACATGGGTTGTTATTGATATGATTAGGATTGATATGATTAATATCATTATGATTAATATCATTATGGTAATTTTGAGGTTCCTGCAAAGACAAAACACCAGGAGGCAATATTCTGAGAACATGGGTTCTGATTATGTTCTGATTATGTTTGTATGGGTTGATCTTTTGATAACTGATGTAACAGTTATAATAAAGGAGGCTGCTACGGCCATGTTTTACTCCAAACTAAAAGGTGTGGTCTCATTGATTAAGTATAAGTAAGGTATGGGGTATAACGTGGTTGGCAGACCAGGAATACATCTGTTATACAATAGTCATGGACTATCCATTTATATATCTAAAAAAAAAAGATCCAACTCCATCTTAAGCAGTCTGTGGCAGAGGCTGTCTTGTTACTGGTTCGTGTGTCACCCCGGCTGCTAGGTCATGTGAGAGAGGACTATCCGGGTGAGCAATACCCACTCTATCGGTGAGAGTGGTGAATGATTGATGAGTACTTTGAACTCATTTTGTGCATTCTGTACCGCGTGCCTGAACCTTCCCCTATTCTTCTCCTACCTTCTACTTTCTTTCAAGTTATACTGCAGAAGAAAAGAATAAAGCCTGACTGTTGAAGGTTTTACCTTCGTGTGGACATTTACTATGGACTTTCCTACCCTGACAACGAAGCTAAAGAGGTAACGTGCAAACCCAAAACAAACCAGCAGCTCGTACGGGGGTAGTGCTACATAGGTATAAGAGAAAAAAGTTCCTTTGAGTTTATGAATTTCTGAATCACTGAAGAGATGGAGGGGGAAAAAAGTAAAGGAGACAGAAGCGAAGTAAGGGGGAAAAAAAAGGAAAAGAAAAAAAAAAAGGAAAAATTAAGAGGGAAAACAAAAAAGGAAAACAAAAGAAAAACAACAAGGAAAACAAAAAGTAAAAGTAAATAGAAAAAAGGAAAACGGAAAAGAACACAAGAAAGAGGAAACAAATAGGAAGGAAGAGGAAGAAGGAAGAAGAGGAAAGCGAAAAAGGAGGGAAGAGGAAGTTGCTACAGAGTAAAAAAAAAACAATGATGAGAGAAACAGAGAGGCTGCCAGATTCTGACGTATTGACTTTAATACTTTCTGAGTCACTGAACAAATACGTAAGGGAAAAAAAGATGAAGAAGGGAGAAGGGAAGCAAGAAAAATTAAAAGGGAAAAGAAAAGGGAAAAGGAAAGGGGAAAAGAAAAGAGAGAAGAACGCAAGAAAGGAAAAAAAGACGTAAGGAAGGGGAAAAAGAGTGGATGTAGTTAGGAGAGAAACAATCCTTTGAGTTTAGGAATTTCTAAATCACTGAAGAGATAAAGATGGAGGGAAAAAAATTTAAGGAGAGAGAAGGGAAGCAAGGGAAAAGAAAGGAAAAGAAAAAGGAAAGGAAAAGGTAAAAAAAAAAGAAAAGGGAGAATAACGCAAAAAAAGAAAAAAAAAAAGGAAGGAAGGAAGGAAGGAAGGAAGGAAAAGGGAGGAAAGTGAAAAAGGAAGAAAGAGGTAGTTGCTACAGATTTAAAGCGGAGGTCCGCCAAATTTTTTTTTTTACAGTCAGCAGCTACAAATACTGCAGCTGCTGACTTTTAAAATAAGGACACTAATGAGCACAGCACAGGGATGGTGGGAGCCCCTCATAATGGGCACAGCAAGGGTACAGCCCCAGGAGGAAGTCAGCACAGCACAGGGATGGTGGGAGTGGGGGCCCCTCATAATGAGCACAGCACAGGGATGGTGGCAGCCCCTCATAATGAGCACAGCAGGGGTACAGCCCCAGGAGGAAGTCAGCACAGCACAGGGATGGTGGGAGCCCCTCATAATGAGCACAGCACAGGGATGGTGGGAGCCCCTCATAATGAGCACAGCAGGGGTACAGCCCCAGGAGGAAGTCAGCACAGCACAGGGATGGTGGGAGCCCCTCATAATGAGCACAGCACAGGGATGGTGGGAGCCCCTCATAATGAGCACAGCAGGGGTACAGCCCCAGGAGGAAGTCAGCACAGCACAGGGATGGTGGGAACCCCTCATAATGAGCATAATGAGTCGACGACTGCCATATTGAGAAAGGTACTATTTGCTTTTTAAATTCATGATAACGAATAATTGTAATTGTTACGAACCCAACCCCTTTCGCCGGGGCCCGGAGAGTAACACTTGACAGGCTGTGAGGTGGGTGGCGGCGGCGACGGGCATTGAACCGCTAATTGCCGCCATTACTAGTAAAAAAAAAATATGTCCCCGGATTTCATTTAAAAAATCTGGTCACCTTACTTCAATTGCAAGGGGGTGACACTATTGTCATATAAAAGAATGTTGAGACCTTTAAACAACTCATATAATTTGTGTTTGAGAAATTAGACATATGCGCCGTCAATAAATTTGTTTAGTTTCCTTCCGTTCCGTTTTGTATTAGACGAAAATTCGTATTTCGTAATTCGTGTCTGAAATTCAATTTGGATTTGTTTCGTACGAAATACGAATTTTCGTTAGATCCGTTAACTTTTCGTAATAATTACAAACATTCGTTATGATGAATTTAAAAAGCAAAAAATACCTTTCTAAATATGGCAGTCGTCGACTCATTATGTTCATTATGAGGGGCTCCCACCATCCCTGTGCTGTGCTCATTATGAGGGGCTCCCACCATGCCTGTGCTGTGCTGACTTCCTCCTGGGGCTGTACCCCTGGTGTGCTCATTATAAGGGGCTCCCACCATCCCTGTGCTGTGCGCATTATGAGGGGCTCCCACCATCCCTGCGCTGTGCTGACTTCCTCTTGGGGCTGTACCCCTGCTGTGCTCATTATGAGCGGCTCCCATCATCCCTGTGCTGTGCTGACTTCCTGGGTTTTTAACAAATAATCATAATTATTATGACAATAATAAAACAATATTAACGAACATTCTTATTTTGTCCAATTCTGAATCTCCCATCGACTGCCAGTACCAGTCTGAGCCGTCTCTCCCACTCCCGAAAGGAAATTCGTCAACAAAATTTCCTATTTCGTATACAAAATTCGTAAGAATGAAAAATCTGTATTTCGGATGCTTCCGAACGTACGAATTTTCGGAAATTCGTACGAATTTTCGATTCGTACGAAACGAATCGCACATGTCTATTTGAGATTACTATACATTGTTCCTAAGGTTTCCCTTTATTGCCGCGTACACACGATCTGGAAATTCCAACAAGAAAAGTCCGATGTGAGCTTTTGGTCGGAAATTCCGACCGTGTGTATGCTCCATCGGACTTTTTCTGTCGGAACTTCCGCCAACAAAAGATTGAGAGCAGGTTCTCTATTTTTCCGACGGAAAAAGTTCTTGTCGGAAATTCCGATCGTCTGTATGCAATTCCGACGCGCAAAAAACCAAGCATGCTCAGAATCAAGCAGAAGAGCCGAACTGCCTATTGAACTTCATTGATCTCTGCTTGTTGTACGTGTTGTACGTCACCGCGTTCTTGACGTTCGGAATTTCAGACAAGATTTGTGTGACCGTGTGTATGCAACACAAGTTTGAGCCAACATTCCGTCGGAAAAAAATCCACGGTTTTCTTGGTGGAATTTCCGATCGTGTGTACGCGGCATATGAGTTATTATTGTATATATAAAATACAGAGTCTTTCGTAACTTCAATCAACCCCCCACAGAGATGTGGATAAAATGGTCCCTGCTCCACTTTTGGCTATTTTTTGTAAGTCTGGGAGTTAGGACAGTTTAAAGAAAGACATGGAGAGATTTAAAAATGATTTCTGTGTATTTAAGGTATTACCTGCAAATCCACCTTTCCCATCATCTGGGTCATCAAGCTGAAAGCCTCCTTTTGACTGCAGATTATAATGATCTTCACAAATCTGTTTCCATGTAAGTTCTACATTTTATGACTTAACTCTTTCTTTGCTGTATAATTTCATTGCTGATAAGGCTTTAGAAAGATGAAAATCTACCATGTTCAACCTCATTAAAAAAAATGTAAAAAGTGAATAGTGTTTGTATGATGTTAATCAACTTAAATTGTTTGTACAGTGCCTTGAAAAAGTATTCACACCCCTTGAAATTTTCCACAATTTGTCATGTTACAACCAAAAACGTAATTTATTATTATTATACAGGATTTATATAGCGCCAACTGTTTGTGCAGCGCTTTACAACAGGAGGGCAGACAGTACAATTCAATACAGGAGGAGTCAGAGGGCCCTGCTCGTTAGAGCTTACAATCTAGGAGGGAGGGTCACGTGACGCAAAAGGTAATAACTCTGGGGGATGAATAATTAAGAGAAATGAAGCCGCGCCAAACATTGATATAAAAGTCCTCAGGTCAGGAGAAACAAAACAATAGCTGTATTCCAGGCGGGATGAAAAACGCCAAGCAACAGTCTATAATCAAATCCTAGTGTTGGTTAAACACCACAGTGACTCCACAAACAATCCACAGATATGTGAAAAGCTCACCACCGAATGTAATGGCCGGTTACCAGAGCCCAAGCTCAATCCAGCAATCGGCTATAGCCCAGCCGTGGCCTTTTAGTCTCCAGGGAAGGGTTGCACTGATATGGACTCACACAGGATAGGAAGTTTTCAGAACACAGACTCCTCTCACGCTCATACGAACCTTAAATTCGAGCATATGCGAAAAGAAGGAGGGACCATAGCGTAAATCTGCATAACATGTCATTTATTAAAAAAGTAAACACACTTACAATAGTTCAGAGCAGAATCAGCATATAGAAAAGCCAGTCGGCATAAAGGAACCCTTCGTTCTCACATCAGCGTGGGGACGTTACTGCGCGTCTTGCCATATACGTTTCGTCATCAACAAACGTTCTCAATGGGAATAGGGCGCCCAATAACTCACCACATTAAATACAGCCAGACCTCATTGTGAGATGCAAGGAAACAGCCATCCGCGCCATGTTGTTTGTGGGCAAAAACACCAATAATTGAAAAACCCCATAGTGAGTACATGAACTCAGCTGTTGAACCCTTATATGGAATTAAAATTAAAAGAATTACAACTCCATCGTAAAGCAGCATCGACGAAAATAAACAAAAAATGTTTTTAAACATTTAGACAACTGTGAAATTGTGAATTAAATTACAAAACCCGGTAAATTCGCATTAAAGGCTGCGAACAATCCGGGACTAGAGACACCTAGTGGATTTGCCAAAAAGTGCATGAAGAATTAAAATAAATATGTTGTATACTAAATACAGAACCCATATGGGATCACTGATATCAGTCAGCAACCACATAGGGGAACTAAGTGTAGTGATTAGATCCTAATATAATTAGGGTAATAGATAGTGAAACGTGCCAAAAATGACACAAAAATATGAGAAAATATAAAAATAAGTTCTTATAATGATACAAAAAAAACACAGCTCTGTGATAAATAATGTATTTAACCACTATAAAGGGCTACTTAAAAAATACTAAGTAGAGAACAGAGAGAAAAAAAAAGGAAAAAAAAGACTATAGAAACCTTAATCCAGCAATATTTTAGAAAAAACTGCCCGTTACTGCATATCACAACGGGTTTGCATGTTGGCCAAATCAAGCATTGTTTATAAACGCATTGACATCCGTCTCTATATTTAACCGGTAGGGGGCATAGGTTTTTAAACGGTAAATCCAAGCCATCTCCAATTCTGGGGGATGATCTGATAGAAAAAGGAAAAGTACAGTTGTTAGGTGGGGGCAGGGAGTTCCATAGGATTGGGGAGGCTCTGGAAAAGTCCCGGAGGCGAGCATGGGAGAAGGTGACGAGGGAACTAGAGAGCAGGAGGTCTTGGGAGGAACAAAGGGAACAAGTAGGTTAGTTATGTAGCTGGGGGCCGAGTTGTGGATGGCTTTGTAAGTTGTTGTTAGACTTTTGGATTTAATTCATTGGGTGAGTGGAAGCCAGTGGAGGGATTGACAGAGAGGGGTAGCAGACACTGAGTGGTTGGTTAGGGGGATAAGCTTGGCAGCAGCATTCCTGATGGACTGAAGGGGGGATAGCCTATGTAAAGGTAATCCCGCTAGGAGGGAGTTGCAGTAGTCGAAAAGAGAGATGACCAGGGAGTGAACTAGGAGCGTTGTGGTGTCATTGATTAGGAAGGGGCGTATTTTGGAGATGTTGTGGAGGTTGAGACGTCTAGATTTGAAAAGTGTTTGGACGTTGGGCCGAAAGGATAGTTCAGAGTCCAGGGTTACACCTAAAACCTTGGCATACGGGGATGGGCTGACAGTAGTGCTATTAATCTTGACAGAGAGATCAGGGGCAGAGGCACGTGGGGAAGGAGAAATCATGAGCTCAGTTTTGGATAGATTGAGCTTGAGGAAGTGGTGTGACATGCTGGCTGATATGTCTGTTAGTAAATTAGTGATACGTTAGGAAACTGAAGGAGTGAGCTGAGGGGTAGAGAGATAGATTTGGGTGTCATTAGCATAGAGATGGTATTGGAAGCCATGGGAGGCTATTACCTGACCCAGGGAGGAGGTGTAGATGGAGATTAAGAGAGGTCCAAGAGCAGAACCTTGGGGGACCCCGACAGAGAAAGGGAGAGAAGAGGAGGAAGTAGAGTTGTAAGTGACACTAAAAGTGCAGATGGATAAATAGGATAAGAACCAGCAAAGAGTACAATCACGGAGACCAAAGGCGTGGAGTTTTTTGAGGAGGAGGGGGCGGTCCACTGTGTCAAAGGCAGCAGAGAGGTCTAAGAGTAGGAGTACAGGATAGTATCCATTGGATTTAGCGGTTAGCAGATTGTTTGTGAGTTTTAGGAGAACAGTTTCGGTGGAGTGTTAAGGGCGGAATCCAGACTGAAGGGGATAAAGATGCTTATTCTTGGTGAGGTGTTCGCTCAGTTGGTTGTAGACCAGACGTTCAAGGACAATGGATTGGATGTGACCTGGCACAGCCAAATGGCGGACCTCCGTACCTTTATTAGGTCATAGAAAGAGAGAGATAGTTGGGACTTTGAGAGAGGCCCTTTATGTCAAATAATAAGAACAGAATGGATACATAAGTATATATACAGATACATGATTTATTGTTACAGTCTAGAAATCATACCAAATTCTTGAGAAAAACGTTGTATCAAATAAATAGGTAGTCACATGACTTACATTAAGATATGCTGCTCATAGCATGCAATACAATTGATGGGTAGACATGATAAACATACACGATGAATTGAATCAATAAATGAAACCAGGTGTGTCTTGGCATCTAGTAGCTGGACGTGTTTCATGGTCTTTTAGCCATTCATCAGGATTGTAATAATACAGTATACTAGAAAACTAGATAAATATTGGTTGTTAGTTATGACCTCTAAGGAAGGGAAGACGTTTTTTCCCAACAAAATGGGGACAGGTAGATGACTTACAGCTCTGCCCCAGGGCTGGGCCTGGTGTCTGCACAGGAAATTGTGGGGACCTCGGGTAGGATGTCGACCCCGGCGTTGAGGCAGGGAAACCCTCCAGGGACCATAGAGAGCAGCCAAAGGAAGGCCAGATGGCCACAGCATGAGCCAATGTGGTATGTGTGCACATAGCGTGCATAGTGTCCTATAAAAAAATGTATGAGAAGTATAAATGAATAAGTAAAAATATGTGAGTGTGAGAAGTAGATATAAGTGTTCCCTCAAGGGGCCTACATGTAGGGGTGAATATAAAATACCCATAAAACAATTAAATAACATACCAAAAAGTTAATGCAAACTACCCGATGCATACAAGTGTAGCGCTTGGTTGCTACAAGTAACTAACATCCACCATATCACCCTGCTGCCAGACCTTCATCTATCACTTCAGAGACCATGAACAGTCATTTGCGTTGTTTTGTTTTTGTTTATTGGGGGATATAACTTGGTTGGGGTAAGGGGGGTATGGGATGCCCATAGAACATGTTGCTTTGCCATCATATTTAGTGAACATTGGTAACTTGGTATAGCCTTGAAGAACTGATGTACTTCTAACATTTACAGTCTCTTCCCCTGCATAACACCATGCAGATCGTTGCTCCTCCTCCTCTGCAATAACTCCTGCAGACTGTTGCTCCCAGGACTTCTCTCCTCCTGCACAAATCTTCCCCTATCAAACTATTAGATCCTGTCCCATCATCTCCATTATGACAAAAGGGGATCACTCTGAATAACCCCGGCTTGCTGGCTGTAATTGGATGCTGTTACTAGGCCAGAGGTCTGCAGTACCTTTCCCGGACGGCCTAGTAATTTAGTAGCATGTGCTGGTTGGTGGACTACTGCTCCCAGCTAGTCCGGCCTGCAAATCCTGCACCTGCAGGCCGCAGCGACTTGACACTCTCCCCACAGTCTCTCCACTGGTCTCGCTCCCAGCTCCCCTGGCATGCCTCATCCAGAATTCCACTGTGGTCCACTCACCGACCTCTTCCTGCCCCGAGTCCATGGTGGAAAACTTTAACTGGACATACGTTTCGACAGCTTCTCCTGCCCCCTCTGAGCCAGGACTCTTCATCGATGACTTCACTCATGACAGTGTAAGGACGAAGCTCCCTCTCAGCTCTCCCGGGCTCCTCCGCGATCTGCGCACCCCCCCCCCCAGATGGGGATTGCCTCCTGCTGCTGCCTAGTACTCCATTCTCCACTTCTCCGGGCTGACAACTTCTCCCCAATAGGCTGGAACCTGAGCTTATATGGGAGGCCTGCCCCCTGCCAATACCAAGTGGGGATTGGTCAGGGCTCCTCACATGAGCTCCCTGCCACTCCAGTACTGTGCCCCACCCCTCTTCCAGATCCTTCTCCCTGGAAGCAGGGGAGGCGCCCCAGAAATAGAACACAGGTGGTCACACCCACTGCTACACTAACCACTCCCTGCCCCCAGATCAAAACAAGCAGGCCTAGCCTGAAGCATAGGCCTGCCTAAATTTACCTGCACTGACAGTTTCCCTAGCAAAAATCCTATTCTAGGACCTACCTACGGTAGAGGGTGCTACACGAGCACATGAAAAAAAACAAAAAAAAACCTCCAGCGGTTTACTACCGCTTTAACCACTTAAAGCGGACCGGAGGGATTTGCCCCCTTAATGACCAGGCCATTTTTTGCGATACAGCACTGCGTCGCTTTAACCAACAATGGCGCGGTCGTGCGATGCTGTACCCAAACAAAATTGACATCCTTTTTCCCACAAATAGAGCTTTATTTCGGTGGTATTTGATCTCTGCGGTTATTTTTTGCGCTATAAACAAAAAAAGAGCAACAATTTTGAAAAGAAAACTATATTTTTTACTTTTTGCTATAATACATATCCCCCCAAAAAAGATTTAAAACAAAACTTCTTCATCATTTTAGGCCACTATGTATTCTTCTACATATTTTTGGTAATAAAAATCGCAATAAGCGTATATTGATTGGTTTGCGCAATACAAAATAGGAGATAGATTTATGGCATTTTTATTAAAAAAATATGTATTAGTAATGGCGGCGATCTGCGATTTTTAGCAAGACTGCTACATTGCGGCGGACAGATCGGACACTTTTGACAGTTTTTTGGGACCATTGACATTTATACAGCAATCAGTGCTTTAAAATGCACTGATTACTGTGTAAATTTCACTGGTAGGGAAGGGGTTAACACTAGGGGGCGATCAAGGGGTTAACTGTGTTCCCTCATGTATGTTTCTAACTGTGGGGGGATGGAACTGACTGGAGGAGGAGACAGATTATTGTTACTAATTACTATCAGAACAGAGATTTGTGTGTTTACATACACAGATCCCTGTTCTGACTCTCGTGCCCATGGTCGCGGGTGGCCAGCTGACATCGAGGCCACGCGCATCGGGGCCCCCTGCGCCTGCTATGGCTCTTAAAGGAGCCGACATACAGGTAGGTGATTCGCAGGAACGAGCCGACCTACCGCTGTATAATAACGGCGGCTGGTCGGCAAGCAGCTAAAGAATGTCCCACGATGACACAGGCAGGCTACATCAGTAAAAAAACGTCCTGTTCTGTGATGCAGTAAGGCAATGCATGATGGGATATGAAGTTTCCTGGGAGGGGGGGGGTGGGGGTCACTTGATGCCACAGGAAGTCAGGGCACAGAAAGCATTTTTTTTTTCATTTTGAACAGGGAGGTGCAGACTCAAAGCTGCCATGGACTAGGTAAGTGAGAGATAAGCACATTGGGGTGGCTTGAGCAGAAAACATAAGAAAAGGCTTCTATTTATTATAAAAAGTGAAATTCTGTCTGAAAAGGTAAACTTAGCCTTTAACCACTTCCTTCCCAGCCTATAGCAGATTGACGGCCGGGCGGTGGTTCTGGTATCCTGACTGAGTGTCATATGACATCCAGCAGAACAACATGCAGGGGCACGCAGTGCAGCGATCGGAGGTGCTGTGTGTCAGTCTGACGCACTGCATCTCCGATCGTGTTATGGAGCCTCTGACGGAGGCTCCTTACCACGTGATCAGCTGTGACCAATTACAGCTGATCATCACGTGAACCAGGAAGTGCCGGTAAGGCTGGGTTCACACTTGTCCGACAAACGCTCCGACATTGGGAGCTCATGTCGCATGACGCGTGAAAATCAATGTTTCCCTATGGGAGCCGACTTAACTGGTCCGACACAAGTCAGTCCAACTTTGAAAATGCTCCCTGTACTACTTTGGTCTGACTTTGATCCTACTTCAGCCCATTGAATATCATTGAAGTCGGATCAAAGTAGGATCCTTGTCCTAACCATCTGACTTTTGACATCCGACATGGTGATTATAGCAGCAGTAAAAGGAATTTATCTCACGCTGGGATTGTTTTGATTGGTCAAAGGACAAGTCAATCTATTACAAAGTTGTATCAAAGTAGTATCCTGTTCATTCAAGTCGGATGGATGTAGGACCAATGTAGGACTGATGTTGCAGAGCAAAGTAGGATGAAAGTTGTATAACTGTCGTGTCGTATCAGTGTGAACCTAGCCTAAACGGCATTCCTCGGTTTGGGCTGTCAGGGGCTCTCCCTGTCAGAGGGGGGGTCTGTGTTCATAATCAGCACATTGATTATCAGCACAGACCCATCAGATGTGCCACCACAGCTGCCAAAAAGGTGCCCATCAGCTGCCAATTAGTGCCCCATATCAGTGCCAATCAGTGCTCATCACAGTGCCAATCAGTACCCTACACTAACACCTGTCAGTACCCCATCATTAGTGCTGCCTGTCAGTGCCAATCAGTACCACATATCAGTACCGCCTGTCAGTGCCCATCACAGTCGCTTGTCAGTGCCCATCAGTGCCACCTGTCAGTGCCCATCAGTGCCGCCTATTGGTGCCCATCAGTGCTGCATATCAGTGCCCATCAATTCTACATATTAGTGCCAACTCATCAGTGCCCATAAGTGCCGCCTCATCAGTGCCCGTCAGTGAAGGATAAAACAAAATTTTATAACTTAAACTAATAAAAACTTTTTTTTTTATTTCATTTTTTTTTAGTTTGTTTAGCAAAAAATAAAAACCCCAGAGGTGATCAAATACCACCAAAAGAAATCTCTATTCGTGCAAAGAAAATTATACAAATTTAGTTTGGGTACAGTGTTGCATGACCGAGAAATTGTCATTCAAAGTGCGACAGCGCTGAAAGCTAAAAATTGTCCTGGGCAGGAAGGGGGAGAAATCTTTTTTAAAACATATCTGTAACGGCACCCCAAATATAAAGGGGTTAACGCCGTTTAAGATGTTCCCTCTCCTGGACACACATTCGCTGTCGATCCTCCCCAGCCAGCCGACCACTTCCCCTAGGAATTAATCCTTCTGGAAGAACGAGACGTACTCTGTATCTTCCAGGATCGAGTCTCTTTATTGAAGAAAACATTGTAACTTTTATACACATCTACTACTGCATTAGTTTAACATGAACAATGGCCCAGCTCCACCCACACATAACAAGGCCCAATACACATTATTTTGACGTCTGTTAGGCTTCAAAAGACTTTACACAATAGAACATAACGACCTTCAATACACATCTTATAATGAAAGGGTTGGTAGATGGTCCGTCTGCCGAGTACAATGCACACAGGCATAGAGTTAACTATCCCTTTCACACCAAAAGGGTCTCCAGACCCTCCTAGACTCATTTACAACACAAGCAGGCAGGTGATTAACCTGTCTGCTGCTAGTTCCACAACCTATAATTATAGGCTTAATTCCCACAAGCCACAATAGACAATAGAATGCAAATCACCTTAACTCCTCACAGCAATGATTACACAACCCCCCCCCCTCACAGTACACATCCAATCTAGATACAATGTATGTGCAGAATTGAATATGGCTATCATAGACCATATTGCCCCTAATAGAGACACAGGGTGGTTGACACATAAGAGGCATTGGGGGAGCTGAAGCAAGGGTATCTCATACTTTCTAAGCAATTCTGAGTTCCCCGGGCCTTCCCGTTACATCTCTCCCCTTTCGGCAGGAGACTAACAAAGGAGGGGACCCCAGACGGGTTGACTCCGAAGTTAGTCCATAGGTCCCTTCTTCTAATGCCGGTATCCACACTGTTCCCCAAATAAATTTCTCCAAACAGAGCATTACTTACCCAGCCAACCTCTGCCTCTCTCAGAGAACATACCCGCCGCTGGGGAGAGGCCTGGACTGGCCCTTCTCCCTGGAGTCCTTTCCGCCGCTGGAGAGAAGACAGGGTGACTGGGCTCAGTCCGTCATGCTGTTGGGGATCTGGGCCGACTTCCCAGCATCCCTGGGGTACACAAGTGGAGACTGAAGTCCCATCCACTTGTGGTAGGTGAAAATCCCCCAGTGCTTGCAAAGCAAGGCTGAAATCCTCCTGTAACTTTTATACACATCTACTACTGCATTAGTTTAACATGAACAATGGCCCAGCTCCACCCACACATAACAAGGCCCAATACACATTATTTTGACGTCTGTTAGGCTTCAAAAGACTTTACACAATAGAACATAACGACCTTCAATACACATCTTATAATGAAAGGAATGGTAGACGGTCCGTCTGCCGAGTACAATGCACACAGGCATAGAGTTAACTATCCCTTTCACACCAAAAGTGTCTCCAGACCCTCCTAGACTCATTTACAACACAAGCAGGCAGGTGATTAACCTGTCTGCTGCTAGTTCCACAACCTATAATTATAGGCTTAATTCCCACAAGCCACAATAGACAATAGAATGCAAATCACCTTAACTCCTCACATTAATGATTACACAACCCCCCCCCCCCTCACAGTACACATCCAATCTAGATACAATGTATGTGCAGCATTGAATATGGCTATCATAGACCATATTGGGGTTTTCATTCACCCTGTGCCCCTAATAGAGACACAGGGTGGTTGACACATAAGAGGCATTGGGGGAGCTGAAGCAAGGGTATCTCATACTTTTTAAGCGATTCTGAGTTCCCCGGGCCTTCCCGTTACAATATCTTATGTAATTTTAAAAATTATTTTAACTGTTAATAAGATACCGTTATGGGCCCCTTTCACACTGGGGCGTTGGCGGCATTAGCGGTAAAGCGTTGCTTTTTTTAGCGGCGCTTTACCGTCGTTTTTGCGGGGCTATTCGGCCGCTAGCGGGGCGCTTTTAACCTCCGCTAGTGGCCGAAAAAGGGTTAAAACCACCCGCAAAGCCGCGCTGCCCATTTATTTCAATGGGCAGGAGGGGTAGAGGAGCAGTATACACACCGTAGTTCTCCAAAGATGCGGCTAGCAGGACTTTTTTTAGTGTCCTGCCAGCGCACCGCTCCAGTGTGAAAGCCCTCGGGCTTTCACATTGGAGAGACAGGAGCGGCTCTTTCAGGGTGCTTTGCAGACACTATTTTTAGCGTTGTGGCGTCTGCAAAGCGCCCCAGTGTGAAAGGGGTCTAAGGGTATGGATTTAAAGAGCAGCTTCGGGAGAGCATACAGCTGTAATTAATGTCTGTATCATAGGTGTGCGCAGCCTGTTGCATTAGGGTGTGCACCTGAAAGCTCAAAAACACGGAACCGATCTCTCACTGTGTTCATTCAGAAAGGGAAGGGGCCGGTAAATAAAATTACCCCTTCCCCCACTCATCCTGAAATATCATCTATGTGTGCCCACTGCAGTAGCCAATGAGAGAGGAGGGAAGCCAGCCATGTTGTTGGAGGGGGCACCGGGGCAGCAGGGGGAATCTGCACTGCAATGAGTGATTAGGGTGTGCCTGGGCACACCTGGCACACCCTGTGCGCACACCTATGGTCTGTATATCACCTGCTACCTAGAAGCAGGAGTGATAAAGAAGACAATTTTCATCAGTGTCCATCAATGGATGCATTATTTACTTCTCTGTCCTCATATTGTGATCAGTAAGTCAGCACAATGTTCTTTATAAAAAAGCAATTCAATATCGAAGGAAAGCCACTGTGTCTTGAAATAAATATTTGCCGGCAGCTTTAGGTAGTGTTGTATAATCCTATTTTTATCACATGCAATAAAATCCTTGTTGCTCCAGTGTCCTTAATAATACCGCCTTGATAGACTCGCAAAAAAATAAAAAATAAATAGTTTTTAAGGATAAATATAAACAGACTGGAAATATAAAGTGGTTCATGTAGAAATATGCATAAAATGTCAGTTTTCATGCATTGGATTCCAGCTCAGCGGTTAGAAGAATATATGTATAATGTATTGTCACACTGTTGTTTCGCCACTGTCATAGCACCTGTATAAGTATAATCAAAGCCTGTTTGGTTTAACAAGAGCACTGTGGGCTCTTCTGTAATGCAGATGTAGCACCCTGATGTTTAGGCAGGGTGGCTATTAAATTTATCTGCCAAGTGATAGTTGCCTTGGCCAATTGATAGGAGGTCAATTGATTTCACCCTAATTCTGCAATTGCTGCACTTCTCTCTTCTGTCACTAGATGGCCAGGTATCTGGTGGCATTAGATAAGACAAGGACAATGAAAAGGCAGATTAGGAATGAATGGGGTTTCTCAGCCAATGGGCAGGGATTTTCTTGGGTCCCTTGGCCTGCTGGGAGAGCCTATTTATTTGGGTGGAGTCAGGTGATCAGGGTTCTGTGCCACCTGGACGGCTGTCAGGGTGGACGTGTGCTGTATTGCCCTGGGCTGCTAGGCCATAAACCTAAGGCCTATCCTAGGGACATCTGTCTGAGGGCCTATCCAGAAGCAAGAGAGCAGCGTAGGGTTGGGACTGCGGCTTGCAGTCCAACCTGAAGTAACGGTTCCGCTGGCCTGGGGAACCATTTGCGGTCAGAGGTAGAAGGAAAGCTGTCGCCACTAGGGGACCATCCACCTTACTACCGGAGACCACTGTGAGTAAGCTCAGGCCAGTACCAGAGCAGACTTCTCGCCAGCCGGGGACGGTGAAGAAGTGGAAAAACGTCAGCAAGTGCCAAGGCAGGGACCTAGCGTGACAGCAGAGGTGACGCTTGTGGCATGCCAAGCCAGGGACCTAATGTGTCAGCAAGGGTGAAGCTTGAAGAGTATCTGTGAGTGCCAAGCCGGGCACCCAGCGGTGAAGCGGGGCTGGTGCTTGAGGAACATACTGAGTGCTAAAATTGAAAGAGCTGAGGGGAATCCAGTGGCAGTGGATCAGTAAGTCTAGTGAAAGACTGGGAGCTCAGTGGAAGTAAAGTTCTATAATAGGAGATTGTAGAAGGAGTGAAAGAGTTCATTGCAACCTTTGTTAGAAACTGTTACAAGACTGTTGCCATAGGAGACATGCAGATGTGGTGTCTGGCTAGATACCTTTCCCTGCATGGCTGTCTGCCGATAGAAGTCTCGGAGTCTGCCAATTAACATGGCATCTCCTTAAGGGTGTCCTGGCCCCAACCCTCTCTCACACAGTTCTGTTTAAGAGACAATATATCTCTTTGCATTCAAGAAGTGTCGCCCATCAATCTACCTTGCATTACACCCACCATGCCTTGTAACCCATTCTACCCATTCTACCATTCTACACAGAAGGGTGTCAGCTGTCCCTAACCTGGAGGTCACCATTAGGCCTCAGGGGCCCCGGATGTTGCTACACAGATAAGGACACGGCTATCGAATGCGGTGATGTAGACCACAAAAGCTCCTCCAGTAGTGGCGGCAACAGGCACCAGCCTACCAGGTCTAACAGATAATCTGGTCCAGTGTCTTATAGTTTTTTTGCCTTCCAGATCTGTCTCTATCCTCATTAAAAAGCCTGACCTTCACCTAGTAATTAGGAGGCAGCACAGGCGCTCTCACCACTGAAGACGGCAGTTCATGCGCAATAGTGATCAAGGCCAATCGTTTTGGCTCTGATGGCATTTTAAATATTGAGCTGTCCGTGGTTTTCTATGTAACCCACCTTCTTAGAGTATCATTGGTTTGATATGATGTCATTTTCTCTTGCACTGTTCATTGGTAGTCCTATGCCGATGGATGCACGGAAGTCTATTTTCTCTAGCTGTAGTCTCCCTACTACAAATTTAGTGGACAGATAGAATAAGCTAACTTCAGCCTAACTTCATTTTCTGAATTTGTTATGTTTCCCCTAAACCTCGGGCATATCTTACTTCTGCCTGCTCCTGGTGTTGTTCTCTAGTACAGTCTTTTTCAACCAGGGTGCCTTAAAGTGATATTAAAGGTTCGTTTTGCACAGAGTGTCCCCGATCCATCTGTTCTGGGGTCCCACGACGGCTCTTGCGGCTCCTCCCCACATTAGATAACATCCTCTGGGAAGCTCTCTCCCGAGGGGGTTACCTTGCAGGCGCGCTTCTGTGTCATACACTCGGCATCCATAGATGCCAAGTGTATGACTCGGCCCCGCCCACCGGCGCCTGCGTCATTGGATTTGATTGACAGCAGCGGGAGCCAATGGCTGCACTGCTATGAATCTATCCAGTGAAGAGCCGATGTGTGTGTATGTTTTTTCCTATTCATATGACAATATGTGAATGAGGCATACCATCTGAGGAGAGTCCAAGGGCCATCAGGGAAGGTGTAGACCACTGGATCTATATCCCTAAGGGGAAGGCAAGTTCAGACCGCTAACAGGGTCTCCCTTGGGAGGCGAGTCATAGTTTGGTGGAGGACACTTAATTTTTTTTTCTTTTTATCAGAGAAGCACACTGTAATGGAACCGTCCAACACAACGCTTGAGTGCTTCCGTCAGTATACCGCTTCCTTCAGTCTGAATATAGATATTATAGCCGCATATTGCAACCAAGAACTAGGCAGGACTAGTTTGGCTGCAAAACTGGAAAAATATTTAAAAAAATAAATTCTGCCCGATGGTGACATAATCGGGTGACCAGCCAAGAGGCAGCAGTCGGCGGGACCCCTCCAATTGAGGCGGAGCTTTTTTTTTTTTTATGCAGGTCGTCGGGCGCTATGATTGAATATGGATGGACATTGCGGGACTCTTTTTTTTTTTTTAATAAAGGAATTGTCAAAAACTGTCTCCTGTCGTTTTTACTTTTTTGACACTTTTTTGGTGAATGGGTAAGGGTACAATGTATCCCTACCCCAAAAAAATGGAGTGGGGTTCCCCCCAAAATCCATACCAGACCCTTATCCGAGCAAGCAGCCATGGCAGGCCAGGCAAGGGAAGGGACGAGCGAGCACCCCCCCTCCTGAACCATACCAGGCCGCTTGCCCTCAACATGGTCCCCCCAAAGCACCTTGTCCCCATGTTGATGGGCACAAGGGTATCATCCCTACAACCCATTATACAGCGACCCCAAAGCACCCTCCCCATGTTGAGGGCAAGCGGCCTGGTATGGTTCAGGAGGGGGGTGCTCGCTCGTCCCTTTCCTTTCCTGACCTGCCATGGCTGCTTGCTCGGATAAGGGTCTGGCACGGATTTTGGGGGGACCCCCACGCAATTTTTTTTACATTTCGGCAGTTTTTTTTAATGGTTTTTCATCTATATTACCCGGAGCCGACAATACATTACAGCCGCAAGCAATTTTAAGTGACATGTTTTGCAAAAATGCGCTACTTTACAAAAAAACGCAGAGGTGATCAAATACCACCAAAAGAAGGCTCTATTTGTGGGAAAAAAGGGACGCAAATTTAATTTGGGTACAGCATTGCATGACTGCGCAATTGTCAGTTAAAGCGACGCAGTGCCAAATTGTTAAAAGTGCTCTGGTCAGGAAGGGTGTAAAATCTTCTGGGGCTGAAGCGGTTAAATTATTGCATGCATTTATATACTACTATAAACTAGTAGCTACTCTTTTCTCAGAGTGGTGATTCTACTCTAATGCCGCGTACACACGACCGTTTTTAATGTCATTGAAAAAACTTAATTTTTCTCGACGTGATTCTTCTCAAGCCTGCCTTGCCTACACACGATCGTGAAAAAAAATGCTCGAACAAAGTGCGGTGATGTACGAAACGTACAACGGCATTATAAAGGGGAAGTTCTATTCGGATGGCGCCATCCTTTGGGCTGCTTTTGCTGATCCTCGTGTTAGTAAAGTTTGGTGAGAGACGATTCACGCTTTTCAGCCTCGTGCTCTTCAGTCCGTTACAGCGTGACGAGTGTGATATCTCCATTACGAACGCTAGTTTTACCAGAACGAGCGCTCCCGTCTCATACTTGATTCTGAGCATGCGCGTTTTTTCACGTCGTTAAAGCCTACACACGGCGGTTTTTCATGACGAGAAAAATAGAGCATGTTCCAAATTTTTAATGGCCGTTTTTCACGTCGCGAAAAATGCTCTGGAGCCCACACACGATCGTTTTTAATGACCAAATTAAAAAATTGCATTTTTCTCGCCATGAAAAACGGTCGCGTGTACGCGGCATTAGACTAGACTCATGCTTGTGTTATACAATAAATAGACCAGCGGGGCGTTTCGTTGTTCACTTAACAGATTAATGTTCAAGTTGGTTTGAGACTCCCTTGCGGGGGTGGGGTTAGTGTTCTGGCTTCCGCACTCCTCAGCTAACCTTGCACTAATTCATAACTTCTCATGGTTGTAAAGTTAATTATGGCAAATTTTTTCATTGTACAAAAGGTCAATTATTCGTGTCATCTCTTAGGTTAATAAAAATGGTTGGACGGGACATCCTTTTTATCTCCCCATTTATCAGAGCAGACTTTCTATTTTTCTGACCTTTACAAGTACTCCAATTGCTCAGTGTAACAATTTATTAAATATTAAATAATTGAGATTACTAATGGACTGTAATGAGATATTGTAATAGGCCGATTTGCTGGTACAATGTCATTTTTACAATATGCGTTTGATCATTATTCATGTTAAAAATATCTGTCCTTGCCCATAAATCACAGGGCGCTTGTCGCATAAAGGTTTTTTTTCTTTCAGCTTGTTTCATTAATATTACAGAAGGACAAATTAGAATATAATTTCCCTCTTCTTTTCACTAGTTGCCAGTAATGTGTTGGACAAGACGCCAATCATTTGTCATGTATCCTCTTTTAACAGCATTGCTTATTTTGCTTTTAACCTTAATGCCGCGTACACACGGCCGTTTTTAATGACATTGGCACTATAAAGGGGAAGTTCCATTCGGATGGTGCCACCCTTTGGGCTGCTTTTGCTGATCCTTGTGTTAGTAAAGTTTGCTGAGAGACGATTTGCGCTTTTCAGCCTCGTGCTTTTCAGTCCGTTACAGCGCGACAAATGTGCTATCTCCATTACGAACGCTAGTTTTACCAGAACGAGCGCTCCCATCTCATACTTGATTCTGAGCATGCGCATTTTTTTTCACGTCGTTAAAGCCTACACACGGCCGTTTTTCATGACGAGAAAAACGACGAGGTGAAAAACGACGAGAAAAATTAGAGCATGTACCAATTTTTTCATGGCCATTTTTCACGTCGTGAAAAATGCTCTGAAGCCCACACACGGTCATTTTTAATGACTATTTTAAAAAATGGCATTTTTCTCGTCATTAAAAACGGTCGTGTGTACGCAGCATAAGGCTTGGTTCACACTGCTGTACGGAGCGGCACACAGCAGCCAGAATTTTTGGCTGAATTCGTAATTGAAAAGAACCATAAAATGCACAGGACTTCTGTGCAATTCGCACCGGAGCAGCTCTGGAGATGTGTGAACCGGCTCCATAGTGAGTCGGTCACAATCTCCTGACATGCAAATTGGATGCGGGGAATTCGCACTGGTGTGAACCCAGCCTTATTTAGTAAAAATGGCCTTATATTAAAAAAAGTATATAATAGTAAAAAGTGCAGCGCAGGTAAAAGTCCCAAAATAAAATCCAATCAATGGAGATAGGGTGTAGAGATGCAGTCTATGATAAAGGTGAACAGATTTTTCAACGAAATATTCCACAAGTGCTCCAAACCACATTCAGTGACGATCCCTCCACCTCTGTAATTCTAATTACCTCACAGCATGGACCCCTGAATTAACAGGTGGTCATGCAAGCAGAAAGATACAAGCAGGTGTATAACGTGGATCGTAGGTTCCTCAGCACTTCTCTTCAGTCCTCCGTGAATCCCCAGTATAAGAGATAAGGAAAAGATCTAAGTGCTCTCTGTTTGTTCAGTAAAATTTATTGCATTCAAGATAAAAAGCTAGTCACATTCCATGAGATGAAAACCGGCATATAAATTAGGCTGCTTCAAGATTCAAACAGCGGGTGACGTGTGCACAGCTCCTTCCCCCGTACGCGTTACGTTCAATAACTTCCTCAGCGTAAAAAAATACATTTTGCAAACATTTGCATTTACAGTATCTCACAAAACTGAGTACACCCCTCACATTTTTGTAAATATTTTATTATACCTTTTGCCGGCAATGACACCGTCCTAATCGGTGCAACGCCGCATCTGCGGTGCTGCACCGATTTAAAAAAGTAGTTTCTGTACTACTTTTTGCGATTTCGGGCCGTGATTTACATTGACATCTGTGCAGAAACCTGCACAGATGTCTCTGTAACCGCGGCCGAAATCGGGACTGACAAGCGGGAGTGAAATCGTGCGAGTTCAGCTGAACTCGCACGGCTTCACTCCCGCAGGCCAGTGTGAACCTGGGCTTCATGTGACAACACTGAAGAAATGACACTTTGCTACAATGTAAAGTAGTGAGTGTACAGCTTGTATAACAGTGTAAATTTGCTGTCCCCTCAAAATATCTCAACACACAGCCATTAAAGTCTAAACCGCTGGCAACAAAAGTGAGTACACCCCTAAGTGAAAATGCCCAAATTGGGCCCAATAAGCAATTTTTCCTCCCCGATGTCATGTGACTCGTTAGTGTTACAAGGTCTCAGGTGTGAATGGGGAGCAGGTGTGTGAGATTTGGTGTTATCGCTTTCACTCTCTCATACTGGTCACTGAAAGTTCAACATGGCACCTCATGGCAAAGAACTCTCTGAGGATCTGAAAAAAAGAAGATTGCCAAGACCCTGAAACTGAGCTGGAGAGAAGAACCCAATATTCACGGAAATAGTTACTGTTGATAGTCACCACATCCCCGTACAGAACATAAAAAAAAGGCAAAACCCCCTTGAATGGGACTTTGTAAGTGACTAGAAACAGGAGTAAACATATGTATAAATATATATATATATTATTATAGTATCATACAAAATTCATGGATTTAAAAAAACATATGAGATATACAAATCCAGACAATTCTTTGTTTTGATGAAACAGACTCTAGGTCAGACCCAACGGCCGTTTTGGTTTAATACCCTTCTTCGGGGGATTTACAGACGTTTGAGGTCAAAAGTGTCTATTAAAGAAACACATTCTGTTAGTATAACTAAGCTGCAGCACGGTGGACAAGACCATACAGCCATTTAACAGGACAGGTTCGACTCAGAACAGGCCTCGCCATGGTCGACCAAAGAAGTTGAGTGCACGTGCTCAGCGTCATATCCAGAAATAGACGTATGAGTGCTGCCAGCATTGCTGCAGAGGTTGAAGGGGTGGGGGGTCAGCCTGTCAGTGCTCAGACCATACGCCGCACGCTGCATCAAATTGGTCTGCAATGCTGTCGTCCCAGAAGGAAGCCTCTTCTAAAGATGATGCATAAGAAAGCCTGTAAACAGTTTGCTGAAGACAAGTAGACTAAGGACATGGTTTACCGGAAATGTCCTGTGGTCTGATAAGACCAAGATAAACTTATTTGGTTCAGATGGTGTCGAGCGTGTGTGACGGCAACCAGGTGAGGAGTACAAAGACAAGTGTGTCTTGCCTACAGTCAAGCATGGTGGTGGGAGTGTTATGGTCTGGGGCTGCATGAGTGTTGCCGGCACTGGGGAGCTACAGTTCATTGAGGGAACCATGAATGCCAACATGTACTGTGACATACTGAAGCAGAGCATGATTCCCTCCCTTCAGAGACTGGGCCACAGGGCAGTATTCCAACATAACGACCCCAAACACACCTCCAAGATGACCACTGCCTTGCTAAAGAAGCTGAGGGCAAAGATGATGGACTGGCCAAGCATGTCCCAGACTTAAACCCTATTGAGCATCTGTGGAGCATCCTGAAACGGAAGATGGAGGAGCGCAAGGTCTCTAACATCAACCAGATCTGTGATATCGTCATGGAGGAGTGGAAGAGGACTCCAGTGGCAAACTGTGAAGCTCTGGTGAACTCCATGCCCAAGAGGGTTAAGGCAGTGCTGGAAAATAATGGTGGCCACACAAAATATTGACACTTTGGGCCCAATTTGGACATTTTCACAGGGGTGTATTCACTTTTGTTGCCAGCAGTTTAGACATTAATGGCTATGTGTTGAGTTATTTTGATGAGAGCAAATTTACACTGTTATACAAGCTGTACACTCACTACTTTACATTGTAGCAAAGTGTAATTTCTTTAGTGTTGTCACATGAAAGGATATAACAAAATATTTACAAAAATGTGAGGGGTGTACTCACTTTTGTGAGATACTGTATTTATTTATTTTATGTACATGACAGCCATCTTAGACTCATTTATTCTGGCGGCATATTTTTGTTGTACAAAGATTTCTATTGATTTTCAAGTATTGCAACAGAGATATACAAAAAAACACAACAGGAACAAAAGGAGAAAAATATTCAAGGTGGATACTAGGGATGAGCTTCGTGTTCGAGTCGAACATACGTTCGACTCGAACATCGGCTGTTCGATCGTTCGACGAAGATCGAACAATTTGGGCCGTTCGCGCCAAATTCGAGTGACGCGAACGGCCCACAATGCACTACGCCATCGCAGTGTCATCCAGGCGCTGTGATTGGCCAAGCATGCACTGTGACCCCGCATGCTTGGCCAATCACAGCGCCGGCAGCGAGGAGAGCAATGATTGGCCACAGGCAGGATGCCTGTGGCCAATTATTGCTGAGGGTGTTTAGTACACGCCCCACACTATAAAAGGCCGCCAGCACGGCGGCCTAGTGTAGTGTGTTCCGGAGCAGGGAAAGACAAGCATAGGCAGGGACAGTGACATTTATTTCTTTCTTGCTTAACCTGGATTCCTTTAGTTTAGGGAAAGAGAAGGATAGGTAGGGAGAGTGTCAGTTTCTTTCACTGTGCCAGTCCTTGTTTCTAGGGACAAAGAAGGAAAGTGAGGGGAATTCTCCTTGTGCTATAGTGTGCTTTAAAAAAACATTTTTTCTAGGGACAGAAAACTGTAGGTAGGGAGAGTGTCAGTTTCTTTCACTGTGCCAGTCCTTGTTTCTAGGGACAAAGAAGGAAAGTGAGGGGAATTCTCCTTGTGCTATAGTGTGCTTTAAAAAAACATTTTTTCTAGGGACAGAAAACTGTAGGTAGGGAGAGTGTCAGTTTCTTTCACTGTGCCAGTCCTTGTTTCTAGGGACAAAGAAGGAAAGTGAGGGGAATTCTCCTTGTGCTATAGTGTGCTTTAAAAAAACATTTTTTCTAGGGACAGAAAACTGTAGGTAGGGAGAGTGTCAGTTTCTTTCACTGTGCCAGTCCTTGTTTCTAGGGACAAAGAAGGAAAGTGAGGGGAATTCTCCTTGTGCTATAGTGTGCTTTAAAAAAACATTTTTTCTAGGGACAGAAAACTGTAGGTAGGGAGAGTGTCAGTTTCTTTCACTGTGCCAGTCCTTGTTTCTAGGGACAAAGAAGGAAAGTGAGGGGAATTCTCCTTGTGCTATAGTGTGCTTTAAAAAAAAAAAATTCTAGGGACAGAAAACTGTAGGTAGGGAGAGTGTCAGTTTCTTTCACTGTGCCAGTCCTTGTTTCTAGGGACAAAGAAGGAAAGTGAGGGGAATTCTCCTTGTGCTATAGTGTGCTTTAAAAAAACATTTTTTCTAGGGACAGAAAACTGTAGGTAGGGAGAGTGTCAGTTTCTTTCACTGTGCCAGTCCTTGTTTCTAGGGACAAAGAAGGAAAGTGAGGGGAATTCTCCTTGTGCTATAGTGTGCTTTAAAAAAACATTTTTTCTAGGGACAGAAAACTGTAGGTAGGGAGAGTGTCAGTTTCTTTCACTGTGCCAGTCCTTGTTTCTAGGGACAAAGAAGGAAAGTGAGGGGAATTCTCCTTGTGCTATAGTGTGCTTTAAAAAAACATTTTTTCTAGGGACAGAAAACTGTAGGTAGGGAGAGTGTCAGTTTCTTTCACTGTGCCAGTCCTTGTTTCTAGGGACAAAGAAGGAAAGTGAGGGGAATTCTCCTTGTGCTATAGTGTGCTTTAAAAAAACATTTTTTCTAGGGACAGAAAACTGTAGGTAGGGAGAGTGTCAGTTTCTTTCACTGTGCCAGTCCTTGTTTCTAGGGACAAAGAAGGAAAGTGAGGGGAATTCTCCTTGTGCTATAGTGTGCTTTAAAAAAACATTTTTTCTAGGGACAGAAAACTGTAGGTAGGGAGAGTGTCAGTTTCTTTCACTGTGCCAGTCCTTGTTTCTAGGGACAAAGAAGGAAAGTGAGGGGAATTCTCCTTGTGCTATAGTGTGCTTTAAAAAAACATTTTTTCTAGGGACAGAAAACTGTAGGTAGGGAGAGTGTCAGTTTCTTTCACTGTGCCAGTCCTTGTTTCTAGGGACAAAGAAGGAAAGTGAGGGGAATTCTCCTTGTGCTATAGTGTGCTTTAAAAAAACATTTTTTCTAGGGACAGAAAACTGTAGGTAGGGAGAGTGTCAGTTTCTTTCACTGTGCCAGTCCTTGTTTCTAGGGACAAAGAAGGAAAGTGAGGGGAATTCTCCTTGTGCTATAGTGTGCTTTAAAAAAACATTTTTTCTAGGGACAGAAAACTGTAGGTAGGGAGAGTGTCAGTTTCTTTCACTGTGCCAGTCCTTGTTTCTAGGGACAAAGAAGGAAAGTGAGGGGAATTCTCCTTGTGCTATAGTGTGCTTTAAAAAAACATTTTTTCTAGGGACAGAAAACTGTAGGTAGGGAGAGTGTCAGTTTCTTTCACTGTGCCAGTCCTTGTTTCTAGGGACAAAGAAGGAAAGTGAGGGGAATTCTCCTTGTGCTATAGTGTGCTTTAAAAAAACATTTTCTCTAGGGACAGAAAACTGTAGGTAGGGAGAGTGTCAGTTTCTTTCACTGTGCCAGTCCTTGTTTCTAGGGACAAAGAAGGAAAGTGAGGGGAATTCTCCTTGTGCTATAGTGTGCTTTAAAAAAACATTTTTTCTAGGGACAGAAAACTGTAGGTAGGGAGAGTGTCAGTTTCTTTCACTGTGCCAGTCCTTGTTTCTAGGGACAAAGAAGGAAAGTGAGGGGAATTCTCCTTGTGCTATAGTGTGCTTTAAAAAAACATTTTTTCTAGGGACAGAAAACTGTAGGTAGGGAGAGTGTCAGTTTCTTTCACTGTGCCAGTCCTTGTTTCTAGGGACAAAGAAGGAAAGTGAGGGGAATTCTCCTTGTGCTATAGTGTGCTTTAAAAAAACATTTTTTCTAGGGACAGAAAACTGTAGGTAGGGAGAGTGTCAGTTTCTTTCACTGTGCCAGTCCTTGTTTCTAGGGACAAAGAAGGAAAGTGAGGGGAATTCTCCTTGTGCTATAGTGTGCTTTAAAAAAACATTTTTTCTAGGGACAGAAAACTGTAGGTAGGGAGAGTGTCAGTTTCTTTCACTGTGCCAGTCCTTGTTTCTAGGGACAAAGAAGGAAAGTGAGGGGAATTCTCCTTGTGCTATAGTGTGCTTTAAAAAAACATTTTTTCTAGGGACAGAAAACTGTAGGTAGGGAGAGTGTCAGTTTCTTTCACTGTGCCAGTCCTTGTTTCTAGGGACAAAGAAGGAAAGTGAGGGGAATTCTCCTTGTGCTATAGTGTGCTTTAAAAAAACATTTTTTCTAGGGACAGAAAACTGTAGGTAGGGAGAGTGTCAGTTTCTTTCACTGTGCCAGTCCTTGTTTCTAGGGACAAAGAAGGAAAGTGAGGGGAATTCTCCTTGTGCTATAGTGTGCTTTAAAAAAACATTTTTTCTAGGGACAGAAAACTGTAGGTAGGGAGAGTGTCAGTTTCTTTCACTGTGCCAGTCCTTGTTTCTAGGGACAAAGAAGGAAAGTGAGGGGAATTCTCCTTGTGCTATAGTGTGCTTTAAAAAAACATTTTTTCTAGGGACAGAAAACTGTAGGTAGGGAGAGTGTCAGTTTCTTTCACTGTGCCAGTCCTTGTTTCTAGGGACAAAGAAGGAAAGTGAGGGGAATTCTCCTTGTGCTATAGTGTGCTTTAAAAAAACATTTTTTCTAGGGACAGAAAACTGTAGGTAGGGAGAGTGTCAGTTTCTTTCACTGTGCCAGTCCTTGTTTCTAGGGACAAAGAAGGAAAGTGAGGGGAATTCTCCTTGTGCTATAGTGTGCTTTAAAAAAACATTTTTTCTAGGGACAGAAAACTGTAGGTAGGGAGAGTGTCAGTTTCTTTCACTGTGCCAGTCCTTGTTTCTAGGGACAAAGAAGGAAAGTGAGGGGAATTCTCCTTGTGCTATAGTGTGCTTTAAAAAAACATTTTTTCTAGGGACAGAAAACTGTAGGTAGGGAGAGTGTCAGTTTCTTTCACTGTGCCAGTCCTTGTTTCTAGGGACAAAGAAGGAAAGTGAGGGGAATTCTCCTTGTGCTATAGTGTGCTTTAAAAAAACATTTTTTCTAGGGACAGAAAACTGTAGGTAGGGAGAGTGTCAGTTTCTTTCACTGTGCCAGTCCTTGTTTCTAGGGACAAAGAAGGAAAGTGAGGGGAATTCTCCTTGTGCTATAGTGTGCTTTAAAAAAACATTTTTTCTAGGGACAGAAAACTGTAGGTAGGGAGAGTGTCAGTTTCTTTCACTGTGCCAGTCCTTGTTTCTAGGGACAAAGAAGGAAAGTGAGGGGAATTCTCCTTGTGCTATAGTGTGCTTTAAAAAAACATTTTTTCTAGGGACAGAAAACTGTAGGTAGGGAGAGTGTCAGTTTCTTTCACTGTGCCAGTCCTTGTTTCTAGGGACAAAGAAGGAAAGTGAGGGGAATTCTCCTTGTGCTATAGTGTGCCAAAGCATTCCTCATCAACCATCTTTGAAATCCTTGTTTTTTGGACAGTCAGGGAAATTGTCGTTGTGCTATTCTGTGCAAAAGCAATAATCCTCAACCATATTTAGAAATCCTTAAGTAAAGGGACAGAGAAGGACACCTGAAGGTAGCCCTTATTGCTTTTTTCCCATCTCCCTGCAGGCCATCTATTAGAATGTCTGGAAGGCAAACAAGGAGAGGCAGACAGTCAGGAGGCAATAAAAGAGGGCAAGCAGGCTCTGTGTCTGGGGGCAACAGTGCTGGTCGTGGACGCGGTGCATTGTCATCAGCACATGGCCATGGGACACGCTTGTCCTTCTCTTCGGCAGCTGGACATGTTGAGCCACATCATGCCGAAGACTTGGTAGAGTGGATGACCAAGCCCTCCTCCTCCTCCTCATCCTCTCTCACCCAGGCTCAGGGTACTGGCAAAGCAGCTGCCAAAGCGTCCTCTTCCCTGGTATCAATGTCAGACTCATCATCAGTCACTCCTTCCCTAGACCCACCATGTCCTCCTCCTGAGGAGTCCCCCGAACTGTTTGAGCACAGTGTTGGGTACATGCTCCAGGAGGATGCCCAGCGTTTCGAAGGGTCTGATGATGAAACCCAGCTACAGGAAGGCAGTAGCGTGAGAGCAGACAGAGGGGATGCTCAAGAAGGACACCAATCTGGCAGTCATGTTCCAGCAGCTGCAGCATACTGCCAGATTGGCTCCAGTGATGAGGAGGGAGGGGATGATGAGGTCACTGACTCCACGTGGGTGCCTAATAGGAGAGAGGAGGAGGATGAGGAGGAGGCACATCTCCAACGAGGCAGGATGCCCTTTGGTGGCCAGCGTAAGGGCAGTACACCGACGGAATCACACCGCAGAGCTCCGCCTGTGCAGGGCGCTGCCTCTGCCGTCATTCAAAAAGTTCCTTGGTGTGGGCCTTTTTTGAGGCTAGTGCATCAGATCGCACAGCTGCTGTTTGCAACATATGTCTCAAGTGTATATCGCGTGGCCAAAACATCAGCCGCTTGGGTACCACATGCCTGACCAGACATATGTTGACCTGCCATGCAGCTCGTTGGCAAGCCTACCTCAAAGACCCACACCAAAGAACAAAGCGGACCTCTCCTTGCACCGCATCAGCTGGGATCTCCAACCCCACTATAACTTCAGTCCTCTCTGAAACATGCACTGAGAGGAATGAAGGTGTAGAATTAGGTGTGTCACAGCCAAGTACTTGCGGCCACTCTGCTAGCAGTACACCGACGTCCGATTCTAGCAGGCAAATTTCCCTGCCCCAGCTGCTGGACCGTCGAAAGAAGTTCACTCCCAGCCATCCACATGCCCAGCGGTTGAATGCTAGCTTGGCTAAATTGCTAGCGCTTCAACTGCTGTCTTTTCAGTTGGTAGACTCGGCCCCCTTCCGTGAGTTTGTGCAATGTGCGGTTCCTCAGTGGCAGGTTCCCAAACGCCACTTTTTCTCACGGAAGGCTATTCCGGCTCTCTACCGGCATGTGGAAGGCAATGTCTTGGCCTCGCTGGACAGGGCGGTCAGCGGTAAGGTGCATATTACCGCTGACTCATGGTCCAGCAGGCATGGACAGGGACGTTACCTTTCTTTCACGGCCCATTGGGTCACTCTTTTGGCAGCTGGGAAGGATGCAGGACAAGGTGCAGTAGTGTTGGAGGTTGTTCCACCGCCACGCCTCCAAAATGCTACTACTGGTTGTGACACACCTCTCTCCTCCACCCCCTCCTCTTCTTCTTCCTCCATGGCCTCTTCCTGTGGTTTGTCCTATGAACCAGCGGTGCTCCGTAGCCGTTCACGGGGCTACGCAAGTACGCAGGCAAAAAGATGCCATGCCGTGCTTGCGCTGGTGTGTTTGGGGGACAGAAGCCACACTGGGGCAGAGGTCCTGTCTGCTCTGCAGGGCCAGGCCGAGAGGTGGTTGACGCCACGCCAGCTTAAGCCAGGAATGGTGGTTTGCGACAATGGCACCAACCTCCTCTCCGCCCTCCGACAGGGACAACTGACCCATGTGCCCTGTGTGGCTCACGTCCTTAACCTGGTGGTGCAGCGGTTCTTGGGCAGGTACCCGGGCTTACAGGATGTCCTGAGGCAGGCCAGGAAAGTCTGTGTGCATTTCCGCAGATCTTATAATGCCAGTGCTCGCCTGGCTGAGCTGCAAAAGGAGTTGAACCTGCCCAAGAACCGCCTTATATGTGACATGCCCACCAGGTGGAACTCAACGTTGGCCATGCTGCAGCGGCTGCACACGCAGCAGAGGGCCATCAATGAGTACCTGTGCGACTACGACACCAGGACAGGGTCAGGGGAGCTTGGTTTTTTTTCTCCACGCCAGTGGGGCATGATCAGGGATGCATGCACTGTCCTGGCACCATTTGAGGAGGCCACGAGGATGGTGAGCAGTGACAGTGCATGCATCAGTGACACTGTACCTCTTGTCCACCTGTTGGAGCACACGCTGCGTGGAATAATGGACAGGGCACTTGAGGCAGAACAGAGGCAAGTAGAGGAGGACTTCCTTGCCTCTCAAGGCCCCCTTTACCCAGACAGTGTTCCTTCTGTCCCACCCATCGCACAGGAAGAGGAAGAGGAGGAGGAGGAGGAGGAGGATTGTGTCAGCATGGAGGTGGAGGCTGGCACTCAGCATCATCAGCAGCAGTCTTTTAGGGATGATTTACAGTCCCAAGAAACCAGTGGACTTGTACGTGGCTGGGAGGAGGTGGCTGCGGATCATGTCGTCCTTAGTGACCCAGAGGACTCCGGAGCGAATGCCTCAGCAAACCTACGCTGCATGGCCTCCCTGATCCTGCAAAGTCTGCGGAAGGATCCTCGTATTCTTCGGATCAAGGAGAGGGACCATTACTGGCTGGCCACTCTCCTTGATCCACGGTACAAGGGTAAGGTTGCGGACCTTATGTTACCTTCGCAGAGGGAGCAGAGGATGAGACAACTCCGGGAGGCCTTGCAGAAAGGTCTGTGCAACGCGTTCCCAGAGACTGGGAGGTTACAAACTCCTGGTCCTGGACAACGAGTTGCTGAGGCTTCGGCCAGTCAAAGAAGGAGCGGTGGGGAAGGTGGCCGTCTGACCGATGCGTTCAGACAATTCTTTAGTCCGCAGCCCCAAAGTATGATCGGTTCCAGCAACCATCGCCAGCGTCTGATAAACATGGTGCAGGAATATCTAGGGGCAAGGTCAGACTTGGACACCTTCCCCACCGAAAATCCTCTGGCTTACTGGGTCTTGAGGATGGATCACTGGCCAGAGCTTGCACAGTATGCAATTGAGCTACTGGCCTGTCCTGCATCCAGCGTTCTTTCGGAACGCACATTCAGTGCTGCTGGAGGATTTGTCACGGATCACAGGGTGCGCCTGTCCACCGACTCGGTTGATCAACTGACTTTCATCAAGATGAACCAGTCTTGGATCACCACCAGCTACCACACACCTGATGCTGATATAACAGACTAATTGATTTTAACATGTCACATCCCTTCAAGACTGATGCTGATGCTGAGTGCCTGTGCTGTTATGTTGACTGGCTATCCTCCTCCTCCGAGTCCTCAATGATACGATTGATGATGATAGCTTGGAAGATCATTTTTGTTTATGGGTGCCGCCACCAGTGGCTAAGGCCCAATTTTTCAGCCCCTGTTTTACAGGGGCGTGTAATTAAAAATTTTTTAGCAATAATTTGCCATAGGGCTCATTGCTGTGCTCCAAGTACAGTATCTGTGAGGGGTTGGAGTGTTGTGGCACCAGTGCCTAAGGCCCATTTTTTCAGCCCCTGTTTAACAGGGGCGTGTCATTACAATTTTTGAAGCAATACTTTGCAACAGGGCTCATTGCTGTGCTCCAAGTAACGTATCTGTGAGGGGTTGTAGTGTTGTGCCACCAGTGCCTAAGGCCCAATTTTTCAGCCCCTGTTCAACAGGGGCATGCAATTACAATTCTTGATCTAATAATTCACAGCAGGGCCCATTGCTGCACCCACCAAGAGTAACTCTGAGGGCTTACAGTGTTGTGGCAACGCCACCACCACCACCACGAAAGGCCCAATTTTTCAGCCCCTGTTCAAAAGGGGCATGTAATTACAATTCTTGATCTAATAATTCACAGCAGGGCCCATTCCTGCACCCACCAAGAGTAACTCTGAGGGCTTACAGTGTTGTGGCAACACCACCACCACCACCACCACCACGAAAGGCCCAATTTTTCAGCCCCTGTTCAACAGGGCCATGCAATTACAATTCTTGATCTAATAATTCACAGCAGGGCCCATTGCTGCACCCACCAAGAGTAACTGTCAGGGCTTACAGTGTTGTGGCACCAGCACCACCATCAAAGGCCCAATTTTTACTACCACTGTTCAACAATTATATGTAATTAAAATTCCTGATATAATAGTTGACAGCAGGGCGTTCCAGCACCAACCAAGAGTAACTGTGAGTGCTTACAGTGTTGTGCCAACACCAACAACTAAGGGGCCTGTTTCTGCAGAGTATATACGGCAGGTCCCTACTTTCAAACATCCAACTTACAAACGACTCCTACTTGCAAACGCAAGAAGACAACAGGAAGTGAGAGGAAATCTACCACTAGGAAGGAAAATTCTCTCCTGTAAGAATAAATATGGGAGAAAGGTGTCTCCTCTGTACTGATGCTTTATCAGCAATCCTTGTTTCAAGAAAAACACCACATTTCAAAAACAGTTGTCATTGGGACGGAAAGTGAGGTGAAATGTTCTGAACAGGGGCACAGACAGCAAAACAAATGTTACAGGGGTGATAACCCTTACCTATGTTTTCCAAAAAGTTTAAAAATAGATTTTTGGGCTGGAGCTACACTTCAACAATGTACCTGTTCAAAATTACAAACAGATTCTACATAAGAACAAACCTACAGTCCCTGTCTTGTATGCACCGCCTGTATACGGCTGTTCAGAGTATATAGGGCCTTTTTTATTTTATGTGCGGGGTTCCCCTTAATATCCATACAAGACCCAAAGGGGCTGGTAATGGGCTGGGGTAGGGGGGGGGGGTCATGGGGTAGCTATGCCATTTTTCTTAAAGATTTTCATCCATATTACCGGGACCAGACATTACATTAAAGCCGCAAGCAGTTTTAAATGGCTTTTTTTTCCTTTAGAAGTGTCATTTTGTGCAGGGACAGTTCTAAACACGGGAAACACGTGGCACTTCACAGGCATACTTTAGACACCCCCCAGGTACGATATTTAAAGGAATATTTGACTTTTTTTTTTTCACTTTATGCATCATTAAAATGACTGCTCCCGAAAAACGACCGTTTTTAAAACTTCTTTTTGCATTGATACATGTCCCCTGGTGCAGAACCCGGGTTCCCAAACCCTTTTTAGGACAATAACATGCATAATAGTTGTTATAATTAGCACTTTAGAATTCGAACGTTCGCATCCATTGTATTTAATAGGGTTCTAATGTTCGTACGAACTTTCGGTCCGTTCGCGGGTTCTGGTGCGAACCGAACCCGGGGGTGTTCGGCTCATCACTAGTGGATACAGACCTGTAGTAACATTGCAATTTGTTCAAGAGAATGATGCATACAGTTGTGTCGCCAGCTGTACAGGATTACAAACAGGCCCCAGGGCTGGAAAAGCTGAAGGTGGGCTAGTAGATATAGGCAGTTGGCGGAGATAATGGCCTTGACTAGGTGGAAAAAGAGGTAAAGCTGTTAGAGGCCAAGGGAGAACTCTGGGTGAAAGAAGAGGCAAAGAATAGAAAGCCTCCACCTAAAGGCCTCAGAGGGCATTAAAAAAAGGGGACGGGGTAGGAAAAAAGGGTTTGCCTGGGAAAGAAGGAGGGGGACAGAGAGAGGTTCCCATGCAGTGCAGACCATGTAGGCAGGTTGTTTACGGTGTTAATGCTAGTTAAATTAGTGTGGCTGCCCAAGTGGGGAGAGGAAGAGTTAACTCTGTTGTGTTCTGCTGCTAACATTTCGCAGGCTTTTGGGGTCCCGCCTCTTTTCATGTGATATATAAAAGGCAGAGGTCCGGATCTCAAGGGTCAGGTCAGCGTCAAGAGATCGAGACTGTGCTGAGGCTTGTAGTCCTTCCATGAAGCAACGGTTTTCAGAAGTTGCCCAAGCTTGAACTTCTTCCATCGAGACATGCCAGCTACGGACTTCACCCATAAGGACTTTACCTGCACAGTTACTCTGGGGCAGCCACTATTAGCATTAGATAGGGAAAGGATGTTCTGCCATGTTATGTTTATCATGCCTTATGTTTAGTAAAAGTTGTTAACCGCAATGAGCCTGGTCTGAAGTTATTTAAGGGGTGCACATGGGGTCATGTTGCACATACACAAGGGTCTGAGTCTCTAATAGCCTTTGAGATCACACGACAGACTCTGGTCACATTTCAGCAACAAAAAGTTAACTGCAACCAGTCATTGGCAGGGTGACAGGTTTTTGAGTAGCAAGGGAGTCTGGTGTTATGGCTCCCTCCCTAGCTGTCTGTCTCTGTCAGTCTCCGGGAGCAGACTAGTGTAACGGACAGTCGCAGCCTGGTCACATGGTATGGAACATGAAGGGTTAAGTGAGCACCCATGAGGTCCATGCTATGTGCTCAGTGGGACCCCATTCTGCTACTGAGAGTGAGGTGGCAGAGGTACGCTGACTGGTGGAGTGGGCATAGGCTACGCTCGTCCCTCCTAATGCAACACATGCACCTGTAGTGTGTGTAGTATACGGGACCACGTTCTTAGAAGGGATTCCACATAACACAGAACACAAGTGGCTCATCTTGGAGTGAGAGAACTGCCTTAATATTTGATTCTTCACATGGTGCCTCTGGAAGAAGGTTAAAATCTCCACCAACACTGTGTTATCCTTCCTAACACCGATCTTGCCAATTTAACTGGACCAAAACCTGACATGAAAAAGCTTGATGCCTTCCAAATGTGATGCCCGAGACAGATTTTTGGAAGTCTTTTTGTGGTCTCCATTGGAACATTACTATTTAGAGAAGTTGCGAGCATCAACCTTCAGTCGAAGAACAAATCCGAAAATGCAAACTGCTTTGGTCACATTTGCATAATGAACACCAGTCAGTTGCCATACCAACTCCACTGATGAGAAGAAGGTTCAACAAGCAGCACCGAAGAAAATGTGGGCCAAGAAAGACCTAAGGAACCAATGACTGACTATAGTTATGGTCAGAATTATCGCCAATGATTGAAGCATATTTAGCAACATATGGAATGTAGCAGCACTTACAGAAGTGTATTGGTTGAGAGGACAACCTGTTCCCTAATCACCAGCAAAGGATTAAAGAAGAAAAGGAACTGTAAATAATGGGGAGCAAAAGATCCCTTGTTGGGACCTTGTTGGGTCCCGGCAATGATGTGCATGCCCTTGGGCAAGGTGTAAACCTGATGTTGCAACACATGATCCTTCTGGTCGACTGGTGTAGCCCAGAAGAACCCACCCCCAGGGTAGGCCTCCTGTGTGACCCACACTTGGCTCCCAACAAGTTAATAGGGAACACATGGAGGAGAGGTCATCTGTCCATCACAAGACGTACAACCTACCTACCCTTACATGCAGCACAGAGACAGGCCTTCCAATCAATCAAATTGAGAGTAAGGAGCGGTCCAAGTTAAGATGATTGTAGGTTATCCATTGGTCAGTATGGAGGTGAACTTTTCATGGATCATGGCTCCCATGAGCCACTGTCTGACCTCAGCAAAATTGAGAAACAGTTGATGCCAGGCCTTTGCAAGAGTCTGCCGGCTGCCAGAAACACAAACCCCACCAGCTTCCTATGGGCCTTAGTCAGAGACAGGATTTGCTTGTGCAGCAGGGCCTCCCAGGGGTTGCACACTAGGGAGACTTTTAAAACGTATCTGATCATGGAGTAGACCCAAGTCCAAAAGCGTAGAGCCTTCAGGCATGACCACCAAATATGGAAAAGGGTCTGGCAGCATCTTTTTATACAATGTCCTTTAAACTGGCCTTACACTCTACTATCTGACTCTATAATCTCTGTACAATATCCTTTAGATGTACCAAAGCTATGTAATAAGAACCTAAAGAATCTATTTGATTTGTACCTTGCTGGATTTTTTAAAACATAGCTGTTGGTAGATCCAGCAGACAATGTACAGATTGTGTCACATTATTCTGAATGAATGGGGCCCAGGAAACTTTACTCTAAGTGCTGTGACCCACAGTACTTGTAATACTACATCTATGCCCCATGGAAAATAAAAATTCCCCTCTCTGTCCCTGGGGTCAGGGCCCAGTACTGGACGATCACCTCTACCCGCCCCCCCCCCCCCCATCAGTAACTGTACACGGATTATGTATTCAGATTCTATGGGATGTAGTAAGCTTTAGAGATGAAAGCATAGATTTAAAGTGGAAATAAAGGGACAAATATTCACCTAAACTCCAACAGTCCAATAGGAGAAAGATACAGTAATAGATATGGTAATGGTGCAAGTATAATGTGTGCCTAAAAAAATAAAAATAAAAATAAATCTAAAAGAAGTAAACAAGAGTCAATTGAAGTCCATAATGGTGCATCAGGGGTTAACTCTTACTCTGTTCCATCTTCTACACTTGTAGCAAGTCCCCAAGAGTCTGAAGGAATCTCTATAGTATAAAAAGGGACGTCAGAGGGTACATCTAAGTTTAGTATAAAATGTAGTTTATTAGTAAAATTATAGTACTACCTTTAAACTTCATAGTTTTAAACTTTTTATGCCATTGATGGAGTACATTGATCCCATATAGAGTGCCATATGTGTGGACACATTTATGGACACTGATGGCAACTAATCTGGGAGACATCACTGATACTAGGGATCTTTTGCTCCCCATTTAAGGTTAGTGATTTTGATTATTTACAGTTCCTTTTCTTCTTTAATCCTTTGCTGGTGATTAGGGAACAGGTTGTCCTCTCAACCAATACACTTCTGTAAGTGCTGCTACATTCCATATGTTGCTAAATATGCTTCAATCATTGGCGATAATTCTGACCATAACTATAGTCAGTCATTGGTTCCTTAGGTCTTTCTTGGCCCACATTTTCTTCGGTACTGCTTGTTGAACCTTCTTCTCATCAGTGGAGTTGGTATGGCAACTGACTGGTGTTCATTATGCAAATGTGACCAAAGCAGTTTGCATTTTCGGATTTGTTCTTCGACTGAAGGTTGATGCTCGCAACTTCTCTAAATAGTAATGTTCCAATGGAGACCACAAAAAGACTTCCAAAAATCTGTCTCGGGCATCACATTTGGAAGGCATCAAGCTTTTTCATGTCAGGTTTTGGTCCAGTTAAATTGGCAAGATCGGTGTTAGGAAGGATAACACAGTGTTGGTGGAGATTTTAACCTTCTTCCAGAGGCACCATTTAAGTGGGATGACTGCTACTGTTGCCTGGGCAATCCAGTTGTGGACTTGGGTGCTGGGTGGCACCTTCTTCTCCTGCACCAATGACCCCAGGTATTTAAATTCTTGACCTGTACAATTTGGATTCCATTGAGGAGAACATTGGATGATACTGGCATCCATGTTTACGGGTAATAATGGGTAATAGGCAAATGGACTCAGTGGACTAATTTGAGTATGTCTTTAAGTCTGATTAAAGTGAAGGTCCAAACAAAACCGGAAACCTCCGCTTTTCGGAACACTCCCCCCTCCGGTGTCACATTTGGCACCTTTCAGGGGGGAGGGGGTGCGGATACCTGTATAATACAGGTATTTGCACCCACTTTCGGGCATAGACCCCCGCGGGGGTTATGCCACTTCCTGTCCCCCCCATGGTCTTCTGGTAGACACACGGGTCACAGAAGACAGCAGGGACCATTTTGATTGCGCATGCGCAGTAGGGAACCGGGAAGTGAAGCCGCGGCAGCATCCAAGGACTGAGGGACGGGTCAGCCTCAGGTGCCGACATTGCGGGCACCCTGGACAGGTAAGTGTCCATATTTTAAAAGTCAGCAGCTGCAGTATTTGTAGCTGCTGACTTTAAAAAAAAAAAAATTGGCGGACCTCTGCTTTGAGGTGTATGGGCACAGCTGTCTGAGATTCATCAATGGCAGGTATATACAGTGGGTACGGAAAGTATTCAGACCCCCTTACATTTTTCACTCTTTGTTATATTGCAGCCATTTGCTAAAATCATTTGTAGCGGGTATGTACTTTCCCGGGTGTAAATTTGAATTTGGCAGAGACATTAGTGAAGTGTAGTTCCCTGCGGCCCAGTGGGTGGCGCAGTTGCCCTGGGCTGGGGTTGAATCATTGCTGTGTGCTGTGTTTACTTTTTGTCTTCTCTCGGCAGCGGTATGGTGGGGCGGGGAGCCCGCCGTGCTTGCTGGGAGAGGGTATAAAGGGGCCGGCCATCTTTGTCACGTGGTCGAAGTCCCAGGCACCTTCAGCTTGCGGACGGTGGTTCATGTCGGTCCTCTGGGTGGCCTAGGCCTAGAGGACAGCCGGAGGTCGTGTTCCATCCCAGGCACCTTTAGCCTGGGGTGAGGTATTTGGATGGAGGTCCGGAGCTCAGTGCCCAACACTGAGTTCCGTGAGGGAAGGAGATCCTAGGGAACCCCGGGAGTGGGTACCCGAATCCGGAAGGCGCAATGGACCGGGGGGAGCTCCTCACTTGAAGACCCGGTGCAGCATATTGCCGGTGACAGGTGAGCCTCTCGTCGGAGACCACCTGGAAGGAAATTCCCCTCGTGCAGAGACCGTAACCCACTTTCAGGAAGGAAAGTGGAGAACCAAATTGTGTCTGGGCCTATTCGCATCCACACCTCCTTTCCTGTTCTATATCCAAGGGAGTTCAACTGTTTGTGTTCATTCAAGTGGAATAAAGGAGTGTTGAACTTTAATGGTGTGGGGCTCATTTCCTAACAGACATTGTTCAAGGTGACTCTTGGAGGGAGGACCCAGGTGCACAGCACTGACCCGAAGGTAATACAAGAACGTTGCTTATACCGCACTAACACATGTGGTGGAAGCCAGGCGTGGTGTCCCTGATCCCTCCCCTCTAAGATACCCCTAGACAAGAGACGAGACGAGAGAAATAGAGGAGTGAGGGGGGGTGCTACACGTGGGGGCTCGTCCGGGATAGTGTTTGTGCACCACAGTATTGAACGTGTCTGTTGGAAGAGTTAAGCGAATAGGCAGGCCTTCATTGGCCGAAGTGCATCCCTGCTCGAAGTCGTGGACATGACCCAATGAAGGGAAAGGCCCGCGCAGAAGAGTGGAAAAAAGGGGGAAGTTCAGCCGTGTGAAGTACTACACGTGGGGGCTTCTATTGCACTGCCCCACCAGGCACACCCCCATCGCTTAGTTCATGGGCGTGACTCAGAAACAGAAAAGAAGAAAAGCCCGCGAACTGGAGCAAAGGGGAGGAGTCCAATACGTGTGAAGGACTACACGTGGGACATTGGCGCAAAAACTCTGCAGTGTGTGATGGATCAGCAACAGGTAGCCATGTTTGGACATACATCGTGGATTCCAGTTCACCCTTCTACCACGACATTGACTGCTGCTGCTCCGGTAACAGATACGGGGATCCGGCTAAAGCCAAGGGGTCGATTCGCCCTGTACTCGTGCATGGACGTTGAGGCCCTGGGTGTGATTTGTTCCGGCTGCTCGGGACTGGTGTGCCAGCTGAAGCCATTCGGGCGATGTGAGGCCTGTGGGGAGTTCCTGTTCGAAGTGGATCCGGCGGTTGAGAGGCCGAGAACCATTTACCCCGGCCGTGCTGCGGGCAACACCACTCAGAGAGGAGGAATCACTGCTGTGAGAGCCATCCCTACGCACACTGCAACGACCGCGGAGGAGGTCGTAAAACCCCAACGGGAGAAATCCGAGGATGCTGACTCGGTCACCACTGTCTCGCAGCGTCCGCCACCGAAGAGAAAGACCGGCATGGTAGCCCCGACCAGCGGTTGTGGTGGACCGCCTCGCCCGCTTACGCCCGGCCTGGATGCATCCGTCGACAAGAGTTCCGGACGTCCCGCTTCAAGCAAAGGCCGAGGTAAGCCAGGCGGAGAGATTTGGTGTGTGGGTGGAGGTGTCGGGAAGTCATGGCCTAGCGAATCCGCGGGAGGTGGTGGCTCCGTTTCTACAACCGGCTACATACCCACGGAGGAGTGTGACACCTCTGACCTGGAGTCGCTCTCGGACATGGGAGACGACGTTGCCATAGACGATTTGTTTGCCGAGAAGGGCTGGGACAAAGTACCTCTCGCTTCATCTCGGAGGATCAGAGATCCACCCATGTCAACAGGGGAAAGTACACCCCGGGTGGAGGCACCAGCGCCTGAAGAAAGGTCCCGTCCCGAGCCTGCTTCTACATCCCCGGTGCCATCTGTACCGAAGGCTGGGGAAAAGAGACTATTGCTGCGGGCATCTATGCCCAGATCAGATGTGGTCAAGGTCCCTCACCACCCGGACCGACAGAAAAGAGGAAAGTTCCACGAGTGCAGTTACCGCGGTGCTGTCACCAGGTGGCAGTGTTGCACAACGTTAAAACACTTTTCATGCACTCACTCTTGGAGAAAAGGGATTTCTTCTCGGAGAAGTTTCTTTTTCATTACACGAATACAGGTGTCAGGGTTATGTGTGTTAATCCTTTCTTTTCCCTCTGCAGGAGAACATTCCATCAAGTTTACTGAGGATGGGGTGGGTCTTAGTCAGGATGGGTGGGAAAAGTCAAATGTGAATACGTGGTTCAAAGTTATGAATCAGTGCTGTTGTTTTCTCTCTTGTCTTCATTCCCTTTTCTTTACAGGGCTCAAACACAATGTTTTAGTTAGGTAGTTTTTTTTCAAAAGTTTATTTTTGTACATTTGTTAGTCGGTTTCTGGATTGGATTATGTCAGCCGTTGAGGGCCTGATTTACTCCAGACACTGGGGACCAGTGTCAAACCACCAGGGGGAGAGTGTAGCGGGTATGTACTTTCCCGGGTGTAAATTTGAATTTGGCAGAGACATTAGTGATGTGTAGTTCCCTGCGGCCCAGTGGGTGGTGCTGTTGCCCTGGGCTGAGGTTGAATCATTGCTGTGTGCTGTGTTTCCTTTTTGTCTTCTCTCGGCAGCGGTATGGTGGGGCGGGGAGCCCGCCATGCTTGCTGGGAGAGGGTATAAAGGAGCCCGCCATCTTTGTCACGTGGTCGAAGTCCCAGGCACCTTCAGCTTGCGGACGGTGGTTTGTGTCGGTCCTCTAGGTTGCCTAGGCCTAAAGGACAGCCGGAGGTCGTGTTCCATCTCAGGCACCTTTAGCCTGGGGTGAGGTACTCGGATGGAGGTCCAGAGCTCAGTGCCCAACACTGAGTTCCGCGAGGGAAAGAGATCCTAGGGAACCCCGGGAGTGGGTACCCGAATCCGGAAGGCACAATGGACCGGGGGGAACTCCTCACTTGAAGACCCGGTGCAGCATATTGCCGGTGACAGGTGAGCCTCTCGTCGGAGACCGCCTGGAAGGAAATTCCCCTCGTGCGGAGACCGTAACCCACTTTCAGGAAGGAAAGTGGAGAACCAAATTATGTCTGGGCCTATTCGCATCCACACCTCCTTTCCTGTTCTATATCCAAGGTAGTTCAACGGTTTGTGTTCATTCAAGTGGAATAAAGGAGTGTTGAACTTTAATGGTGTGGGGCTCATTTCCTAACAGACATTGTTCAAGGTGACTCTTGGAGGGAGGACCCAGGTGCACAGCACTGACCCAAAGGTAATACAAGAACGTTGCTTATACCGCACTGACACATGTGGTGGAAGCCAGGCGTGGTGTCCCCGCTCCCTCCCCTCTAAGATACCCCTAGACAAGACGAGAGAAAGAGAGGAGTGAGGGGGGGTGCTACACATTTAAGTTCATTTTTTTTTACAGAAAAACACAGAATTGTTGACGTCTTTGCAGATTTATTAAAAAAGAAAAACTGAAATATCACATGGTCCTAAGTATTCAGATCCTTTGCTGTGACACTCATATATTTAACTCAGATGCTCTCCATTTCTTCTGATCATCCTTGAGATGGTTCTACACTAGGGATGAGCTTCGTGTTCGAGTCGAACATACGTTCGACTCGAACATCGGCTGTTCGATCGTTCGACGAAGATCGAACGATTTGGGCCGTTCGCGCCAAATTCGAGTGACGCGAACGGCCCACAATGCACTACGCCATCGCAGTGTCATCCAGGCGCTGTGATTGGCCAAGCATGCACTGTGACCCCGCATGCTTGGCCAATCACAGCGCCGGCAGCGAGGAGAGCAATGATTGGCCACAGGCAGGATGCCTGTGGCCAATTATTGCTGATGGGGTTTAGTACACGCCCCACACTATAAAAGGCCGCTAGCGCGGCGGCCTTGTGTAGTGTGTTCCGGAGCAGGGAAAGAGAAGCATAGGCAGGGACAGTGTCATTATTTTTCCTTTACTATTCCTGGATTCCTTGTGTTTAGGGACAAATAAGGATAGGTAGGGAGAGTGTCAGTGACAGTGTGCTATTCTGTGCTAATCCTTGTTTGTAGGGACAGAGAGGTACAGTGAGGGAAAGTGTCAGTGTGCTATTCTGTTCTAAAACTATTTTGCTGAACCATATTTTCAATCCTTGAGTTTAGGGACAGAGAGGTACAGTGAGGGAAAGTGTCAGTGTGCTATTCTGTTCTAAAACTATTTTGCTGAACCATATTTTCAATCCTTGATTTGAGGAACAGAGAGGTACAGTGAGTGAAACTGACAGTGTGCTATTCTGTTCTAAACCAATTTTGCTGTCCCATATTTTCAATCCTTGAGTTTAGGGACAGAGAAGGACACTCGTAGAAATTATCAGTGTGCTATTCTGTGCTAAATCTTGTTTGTAGGGAGGGACAGAGTAGGACAGTGAGGGAAAGTGTCAGTGTGCTATTCTGTTCTAAAACTATTTTGCTGAACCATATTTTCAATCCTTGAGTTGAGGGACAGAGAGGTACAGTGAGTGAAACTGACAGTGTGCTATTCTGTTCTAAACCAATTTTGCTGTTCCATATTTTCAATCCTTGAGTTGAGGGACAGAGAGGTACAGTGAGTGAAACTGACAGTGTGCTATTCTGTTCTAAACCAATTTTGCTGTTCCATATTTTCAATCCTTGAGTTGAGGGACAGAGAAGGACACTCGTAGAAATTATCAGTGTGCTATTCTGTGCTAAATCTTGTTTGTAGGGAGGGACAGAGTAGGACAGTGAGGGAAAGTGTCAGTGTGCTATTCTGTTCTAAAACTATTTTGCTGAACCATATTTTCAATCCTTGAGTTGAGGGACAGAGAGGTACAGTGAGTGAAACTGACAGTGTGCTATTCTGTTCTAAACCAATTTTGCTGTTCCATATTTTCAATCCTTGAGTTGAGGGACAGAGAGGTACAGTGAGTGAAACTGACAGTGTGCTATTCTGTTCTAAACCAATTTTGCTGTTCCATATTTTCAATCCTTGAGTTGAGGGACAGAGAGGTACAGTGAGTGAAACTGACAGTGTGCTATTCTGTTCTAAACCAATTTTGCTGTTCCATATTTTCAATCCTTGAGTTGAGGGACAGAGAGGTACAATGAGGGAAAGTGTCAGTGTGCTATTCTGTTGTAAAACTATTTTGCTGAACCATATTTTCAATCCTTGAGTTGAGGGACAGAGAGGTACAGTGAGTGAAACTGACAGTGTGCTATTCTGTTCTAAACCAATTTTGCTGAACCATATTTTCAATCCTTGAGTTTAGGGACAGAGAGGTACAGTGAGGGAAAGTGTCAGTGTGCTATTCTGTTCTAAAACTATTTTGCTGAACCATATTTTCAATCCTTGAGTTGAGGGACAGAGAGGTACAGTGAGTGAAACTGACAGTGTGCTATTCTGTTCTAAACCAGTTTTGCTGTTCCATATTTTCAATCCTTGAGTTTAGGGACAGAGAAGGACACTCGTAGAAATTATCAGTGTGCTATTCTGTGCTAAATCTTGTTTGTAGGGAGGGACAGAGTAGGACAGTGAGGGAAAGTGTCAGTGTGCTATTCTGTTCTAAAACTTTTTTGCTGAACCATATTTTCAATCCTTGTGTTTAGGGACAGAGAAGGATAGGCAGGGGACAGTGTCAGTGTCATTGTTGCTAAGCCTCCTGCACAATATACACCTGAAGGTAGCCCTTATTGCTGTTTTTCCCATCTCCCTGCAGGCCATCCATTAAAATGTCTGGAAGGCAACCAAGGAGAGGCAGACAGTCAGGAGGCAAAAAAAGAGGGCAAGCAGGCTCTGTGTCTGGGGGCAACAGTGCTGGTCGTGTACGCGGTGCATTGTCATCAGCACATGGCCATGGGACACGCTTGTCCTTGTTTTCGGCAGCTGGACATGTTGAGCCACATCATGCCGAAGACTTGGTAGAGTGGATGACCAAGCCCACCTCATCCTCCTCATCCTCTCTCACCCAGGCTCAGGGTACTGGCAAAGCAGCTGCCAAAGCGTCCTCTTCTCTGGTATCATTATCTTCATTAGTCAATTCTTCCCTAGACCCACCATGCCCTCCTCCTGAGGAGTCCCCCGAACTGTTTGAGCACAGTGTTGGGTACATGCTCCAGGAGGATGCCCAGCGTTTGGAAGGATCTGATGATGATACCCAGCTAGAGGAAGGCAGCAGCGTGAGAGCAGAGAGAGGGGATGCTCAAGAAGGACACCAATCTGGCAGTCATGCTCCAGCAGCTGCAGCATACTGCCAGATTGGCTCCAGTGATGAGGAGGGAGGGGATGATGAGGTCACTGACTCCACGTGGGTGCCTAATAGGAGAGAGGAGGAGGAGGAGGAGGATGAGGAGGAGGCACATCTCCAACGAGGCAGGATGCCCTTGAGTGGCCAGCGTATGGGCAGCACACCGACGAAATCACACCGCAGAGCTCCGCCTGTGCAGGGCGCTGCCTCTGCCCGTCATTTAAAAAGTTCTTTGGTGTGGGCCTTTTTTGAGGCGAGTGCATCAGATCGCACAGCTGCTGTTTGCAACATATGTCTCAAGCGTATATCGCGTGGCCAAAACATCAGCCACTTGGGCACCACATGCTTGATCAGACATATGTTGACCTGCCATGCAGCTCGTTGGCAAGCCTACCTTAAAGACCCACACCAAAGAACAAAGCTGACCTCTTCTTGCACCGCATCAGCTGGGATCTCCAACCCCAGTATACCTTCAGTCCTCTCTGAAACCTGCTCTGAGAGGAATGAAGGTGTAGAATTAGGTGTGTCACAGCCAAGTACTTGCGGGCACTCTGCTAGCAGTACACCGACGTCCGATTCTAGCAGGCAAATTTCCCTGCCCCAGCTGCTGGACCGTCGAAAGAAGTTCACTCCCAGCCATCCACATGCCCAGCGGTTGAATGCTAGCTTGGCTAAATTGCTAGCGCTTCAACTGCTGCCTTTTCAGTTGGTAGACTCGGCCCCCTTCCGTAAGTTTGTGCAATGTGCGGTTCCTCAGTGGCAGGTTCCCAAACGCCACTTTTTCGCACGGAAGGCTATTCCGGCTCTCTACAGGCATGTGGAAGGCAATGTCTTGGCCTCGCTGGACAGGGCGGTCAGCGGTAAGGTGCATATTACCGCTGACTCATGGTCCAGCAGGCATGGACAGGGACGTTACCTTTCTTTCACGGCCCATTGGGTCACTCTTTTGGCAGCTGGGAAGGATGCAGGACAAGGTGCAGTAGTGTTGGAGGTTGTTCCACCGCCACGCCTCCAAAATGCTACTACTGGTTGTGACACACCTCTCTCCTCCACCCCCTCCTCTTCTTCTTCCTCCATGGCCTCTTCCTGTGGTTTGTCCTCGGAACCAGCGGTGCTCCGTAGGCGTTCAAGGGGCTACGCAAGTACGCAGGCAAAAAGATGCCATGCCGTGCTTGCGCTGGTGTGTTTGGGGGACAGGAGCCACACTGGGGCAGAGGTCCTGTCTGTTCTGCAGGGGCAGGCCGAGAGGTGGTTGACGCCACGCCAGCTTAAGCCAGGAATGGTGGTTTGCGACAATGGCACCAACCTCCTCTCCGCCCTCCGACAGGGACAACTGACCCATGTGCCCTGTATGGCTCACGTCCTTAACCTGGTGGTGCAGCGGTTCTTGGGCAGGTACCCGGGCTTACAGGATGTCCTGAGGCAGGCCAGGAAAGTCTGTGTGCATTTCCGCAGATCTTATAATGCCAGTGCTCGCCTGGCTGAGCTTCAAAAGGAGTTGAACCTGCCCAAGAGCCGCCTTATATGTGACATGCCCACCAGGTGGAACTCAACGTTGGCCATGCTGCAGCGGCTGCACACGCAGCAGAGGGCCATCAATGAGTACCTGTGCGACTACGGCACCAGGACAGGGTCAGGGGAGCTCGGGTTTTTTTCACCACGCCAGTGGGGCATGATCAGGGATGCATGCACTGTCCTGGCACCATTTGAGGAGGCCACGAGGATGGTGAGCAGTGACAGTGCATGCATCAGTGACACTGTACCTCTTGTCCACCTGTTGGAGCACACGCTGCGTGGAATAATGGACAGGGCACTTGAGGCAGAACAGAGGCAGGAAGAGGAGGACTTCCTTGACTCTCAAGGCCCCCTTTACCCAGACAGTGTTCCTTCTGTCCCACCCATCGCACAGGAAAAAGAGGAGGAGGAGGAGGAGGAGGATTGTGTCAGCATGGAGGTGGAGGCTGGCACTCAGCATCATCAGCAGCAGTCTTTTAGGGATAATTTACAGTCCCAAGAAACCAGTGGACTTGTACGTGGCTGGGAGGAGGTGGCTGCGGATCATGTCGTCCTTAGTGACCCAGAGGACTCCGGACTGAATGCCTCAGCTAACCTATGCTGCATGGCCTCCCTGATCCTGCAAAGTCTGAGGAAGGATCCTCGTATTCTTCGGATCAAGGAGAGGGACCATTACTGGCTGGCCACTCTCCTTGATCCACGGTACAAGGGTAAGGTTGCGGACCTTATCGTACCGTCGCAGAGGGAGCAGAGGATGAGACAACTCCGGGAGGCCTTGCAGAAAGGTCTGTGCAACGCGTTCCCAGAGACTGGTAGGTTACAAACTCCTGGTCCTGGACAACGAGTTGCTGAGGCTTCGGGCAGTCAAAGAAGGAGCGGTGGGGAAGGTGGCCGTCTGACCGATGCGTTCAGACAATTCTTTAGTCCGCAGCCCCAAAGTATGATCGGTTCCAGCAACCATCGCCAGCGTCTGATATACATGGTCCAGGAATACCTAGGGGCAAGGTCAGACTTGGACACCTTCCCCACCGAAAATCCTCTGGCTTACTGGGTCTTGAGGATGGATCACTGGCCAGAGCTTGCACAGTATGCAATTGAGCTACTGGCCTGTCCTGCATCCAGCGTTCTTTCAGAACGCACATTCAGTGCTGCTGGACGATTTGTCACGGATCACAGGGTGCGCCTGTCCACCGACTCGGTTGATCGACTGACTTTCATCAAGGTGAACCAGTCTTGGATTACCACCAGCTACCACACACCAGATGCTGATATAACAGACTAATTGATTTTAAAATGTCACATCCCTTCAAGACTGATGCTGATGCTGAGTGCCTGTGCTGTTATGTTGACTGGCTATCCTCCTCCTCCTCCTCAATGATACGATTAACGATGATAGCTTGGAAGATCATTTTGGTTTATGGGTGACGCCACCAGTGGCTAAGGCCCAATTTTTCAGCCCCTGTTTAACAGGGGCGTGTAATTAAAAATTTTGATGCAATACTTTGCAACAGGCCTCATTGCTGTGCTCCAAGTACAGTATCTGTGAGGGGTTGCAGTGTTGTGCCACCAGTGCCTAAGGCCCAATTTTTCAGCCCCTGTTCAACAGGGGCATGCAATTATAATTATTGATCTAATAATTCACAGCAGGGCCCATTGCTGCGCCCACCAAGAGTAACTGTCAGGCCTTACAGTGTTGTGGCACCAGCACCACCATCACCACCACCACCACCACCAAAGGCCCAATTTTTCAGCCCCTGTTCAACAGGGGCATGCAATTATAATTATTGATCTAATAATTCACAGCAGGGACCATTGCTGCGCCCACCAAGAGTAACTGTCAGGCCTTACAGTGTTGTGGCACCAGCACCACCATCACCACCACCACCACCACCAAAGGCCCAATTTTTCAGCCCCTGTTCAACAGGGGCATGCAATTATAATTATTGATCTAATAATTCACAGCAGGGACCACTTCTGCGCCCACCAAGAGTAACTGTCAGGCCTTACAGTGTTGTGGCACCAGCACCACCATCAAAGGCCCAATTTTTACTACCACTGATCAACAATTATATGTTATTACAATTCCTGATATTATACTTGACAGCAGGGCGTTCCAGCACCCACCAAGAATAACTGTGAGTGCTTTCAGTGTTGTGCCAACACCAACACCTAAGGGGCCAATTTCTGCAGAGTATATACGGAAGGTCCCTACTTTCAAACATCCAACTTACAAACTACTACTACTTGCAAACGGAAGAAGACAACAGGAAGTGAGAGGAAATCTACCCCTTGGAAGGAAAATTCTCTCCTTTAAGAATTAATATGGGAGAAAGGTGTCTCCTCTCTACTGATGCTTTATCACCAATCCTTGTTTCAATAAAAACACCACATTTCAAAAACAGTTGTCATTGGGACGCAAAGTGAGGTGAAATGTTCTGAACAGGGGCACAGACAGCAAAAAAAATGTGACAGGGGTGATAACCGTTCCCTATGTTTTACAAAAAACTAAAAAAAAGGAATTTGCCATGGAGCTCCACTTAAACAATGCAGCTGTTCAAAATTATAAACAGATTCTACATAAGAACAAACCTACAGTCCCTGTCTTGTATGCACCGCCTGTATACGGCTGTTCAGAGTATATAGGTCCTTTTTTATTTTGTGTGCGGGGTTCCCCTTAATATCCATACAAGACCCAAAGGGGCTGGTGATGGGCTGGGGTAGGGGGGGGGGGGGTTGATGGGGTAGCTATGCCATTTTTCCTAAAGATTTTCATCCATATTACCGGGACCAGACATTGCATTAAAGCCGCAAGCAGTTTTAAATGACTTTTTTCCCTTTACAAATGTTATTTTGTGCAGGGACAGTTCTAAACACGGGAAACACGTGGCACTTCACAGGCATACTTTAGACACCCCCCAGGTACAATATTTAAAGGAATATTTGACTTTTTTTTTTCACTTTATGCATCATTAACCACTTCAGCCCTGGAAGAATTTACCCCCTTCCTGACCAGAGCACTTTTTGCGATGCAGCACTGCGTCGCTTTAACTGACAATTGCGCGGTCGTGCGACGTTGAACCTAACCAAAATTGACGTCCTTTTTCCCCCACAAATAGAGCTTTCTTTTGGTGGTATTTGATCACCTCTGCGGTTTTTATTTTTTGTGCTATAAACAAAAGAAGAGTGACATATTTGAAAAAAATGCAATATTTTTTACTTTTTGATTTAATAAATATCACAATTTTTTTTTTTTAAAACAATTTTTTTTCTAAGTTTAGACCGATACGTATTCTACATATTTTTGGTAATTTTTTTTTGCAATAAGCGTATATTGATTGGTTTGCGCAAAAGTTATAGCGTCTACATAATAGGGGATAGATTTATGGCATTTTTATTTTTTTTATTTTTTTTACTAGTAATAGCGGCGATCTGCGATTTTTATTGTGACCGTGACATTGCGGCAGACACATCGGACACTATTGGCGCGTTTTTGGGACCATTCACATTTATACAGCGATTAGTGCTATAAAACTGCACTAATTACTGTGTAAATGTGACTGGCAGGGAAAGGGTTAACACTAGGGGGCGATCAAGGGGTTAATATGTTCCCTATTGAGTGATTGTAACTGTAGGGGGAGGGGACTCACAAGGGGAGGAGACCGATCTGTGTTCCTCTGTACTGGGAACACACATCGGTCTCCTCACCTCTGACAGGAGGTGGATCTGTGTGTTTACACACACAGATCCACACTTCTGCCGTGATCGTGGGCAATCGCGGGTGCCCAGCGGACATCGCGACCGCCGGGCACACTCACCGGGTCACGAGCGTTGCCGCGGGTGCACGCGCGCGCCGCCGGCGGCGCGCGCGCGCCCCATAGACGGCCGGGAAAAAAGGACGTCATATGACGTCCGCCCGGAGGGAGGGAGGGTTGCTGCCGGCGTCATATGTCTATGACCCGGTAGGAAGTGGTTAAAATGACTGCTCCCGGAAAACGTCCGTTTTTAAAACTTCTTTTTGCATTGATACATGTCCCCTGGTGCAGAAGCCGGGTTCCCAAACTCTGTTTCGGACAATAACATGGATAATAGTCGTTATAATTAGCACTTTAGAATCCGAACGTTCGCATCCATTGTATTTAATAGGGTTCTAATGTTCGTGCGAACTTTCGGTCCGTTCGCGGGTTCTGGTGCGAACCGAACCCGGGGGTGTTCGGCTCATCACTATTCTACACCTTCATTTGAGTCCAGATGTGTTTGATTGTACTGATTGGACTTGATTAGGAAAGCCACACACCTGTCTATATAAGACCTTACAGCTCACAGTGCATGTCAGAGCAAATGAGAATCATGAGGTCAAAAGGAACTTCCTGAAGAGCTCAGAGACAGAATTGTGGCAAGGCACAGATCTGGCCAAGGTTACAAAAAAATTCTGCTGCACTTAAGGTTCCTAAGAGCACAGTGGCCTCCATAATCCTTAAATGGAAGACGTTTGGGGCGACCAGAACCCTTCCTAGAGCTGGCCGTCCGGCCAAACTGAGCTATCGGGGGAGAAGAGCCTTGGTGAGAGAGGTGAAGAAGAACCCAAAGATCACTGTGGCTGAGCTCCAGAGATGCAGTCGGGAGATGGGAGAAAGTTGTAGAAAGTAAACCATCACCAGTCGGGGCTTTATGGCAGAGTGGCCCAACGGAAGCCTCTCCTCAGTGCAAGACACATGAAAGCCCACATCGAGTTTGCTAAAAAACACCTGAAGGACTCCAAGATGGTGAGAAATAAGATTCTCTGGTCTGATGAGACCAAGATAGAACTTTTTGGCCTTAATTCTAAGCGGTATGTGTGGAGAAAGCCAGGCACTGCTCATCACCTGTCCAATACAGTCCCAACAGTGAAGCATGGTGGTGGCAGCATCATGAGCATCTCTGGAGAGACCTAAAAAGGGCTGCCCACCAACGTTTACCATCCAACCTGACAGAACTGGAGAGGATCTGCAAGGAGGAATGGCAGAGGATCCCCAAATCCAGGTGTGAAAAACTTGCTGCATCTTTCCCAAAAAGACTCATGGCTGTATTAGATCAAAAGGGTGATTCTACTAAATACTGAGCAAAGGGTCTGAATACTTAGGACCATGTGATATTTCAGTTTTTCTTTTTTAATAAATCTGCAAAAATGTCAACAATTCTGTGTTTTTCTGTCAATATGGGCTGCTGTGTGTACATTAATGAGGAAAAAAAATATGAAATTAAATGATTTTAGCAAATGGCTGCAATATAACAAAGAGTGAAAAATTTAAGGGGGTCTGAATAATTTCCGTAACCACTGTAGGTATGATAAGATGTAATACATGTGTGGTCTATGAGTTTTTTGAATATTCTTTCATGATACTGACTTGAAAACACTTATCCTTGAAGCTATCTTAGACTAAAGCATGTTCATGTAGATCTAAACTGTCACCTCCAACAAAAGATAGGTATGGTGTCTAGATAAGTGCTTGTTCTATTCTTTGTTACATATTAAAGATGAGCTGGCTTAGTAGATGGCTAATGGATATTCTGAGTTTTCTACTAAAACAAACATCCATCTAAGGCGGAGGTAAGCCATCCTTCCTTATCCTTTATATTTCTTCCCCACTGTGTTTAGATGATTCAAGTCCTGCATATGCAAATCATGGTTTTAAAATAAGGGTCTAATTTTGCATTCAGCTTTACATATGTAAATGCGTATCAATCTACAATATGAAATAATACACAATATAAAAAAGACCATACATGTGTTTTGTACTATATGTGTGTTTTGTACTAATATGATATTATATATTATAGATACCCACCATCTGCATCCTCCCAAAAAAATAGACACTTGGTTCATGGAAGGCATTGTGGATTTTTATTTTTTGGTACGGTTCAGGAGGGAGAGGGGAACGCTCTCTCGTCCCCCCCTCTTCCCCTGCGGCCGGCCAGGTTGCGTGCTCGGATAAGGGGTCTGGTATGGATTTTTAGGGGGACTCCACGCCATTTTTTTTTAAATTTGTGGTGGAGTTCCCCTTAAAATCCATGCCAGATCTGAAGGGCCTGGTATGGATATTTGGGGGAACCCCACGTCATTTATTTTTTTATTTGCGGCGGGGTTCCCCTTAATATCCATTCCAGACCTGAAGGGCCTGTTAATTGAATTCTGGGGAACCCCCATGCTTTTTTTTTTTTTTTTATCAATGACTTTTGTATGTATTGCCGGGAGCCGACAAATTATTAATAGCTGCGAGTGAGTTTTAAATGACTTTTTTTCTTTCAAAAATGACATTTTTTGCAGGGACAGTTCTAAGCACGGGAAACATGCGCCACTTCACATGCATATCATACACACCCCCCAGGTACGAATTTTAAAGGAATATTTCACTTTTATTTTTTCATTTTAAGCATTATTAAAATCACTTATCCCGAAAAAACGGCAGTTTTTAAAACTTTTTTTTGCATTGATACATGTCCCCTGGGGCAGGACCCGGGTCCCCAAACACTTTTTAGGACAATAACTTACATATTAGCCTTTATAATTAGCACTTTAGATTTCGAACGTTCGAGTCCATTGTATTAAATAGGGTTCTAAAGTTCACACGAACATTTTGTCTGTTCGCAGGTTCTGGTGCGAACCGAACAGGGGGGTGTTCGGCTTATCCCTGCACAGGAACCAGAGGAGAGGAATGGAGAAACGCAGGAGCTCATACTGCTGTACCGCTGTTACCGCTGACATTTATATACGATCTTGTAAGTGCAAACTTAACCATTTAAATAAATAAGTTGGTTTTACATATTACACTATGGAGGCTTCTATCTTTTATGTCTGAGTTAAAGGTTGGATGAGGAGCCACCGCCACGGAGACCTAAAGGTTGTGGGGAAACCTTATTCCCTGTGCTAGGTGAGACTGTTTCTACACAGTCATGGCCATTTGGTAAGCAGGACATATATCCCTTTCACTTGGGTGTCACACCTGAATCCACTACGCCACCTTTGGAAAGAAGTTTATTTTTCACCACCCTTCTTGTGAATACCCTGATTTATCTTGGATAATTTCACTCACGTACCCTAATAAGGAGTTGTTTGTCTATGGACTCTTATTTTCATGGACTTTATTATCACTTTATGGTTTTCTTTTCCTTTCTTTTTTTCACTAATTTTTCTTATATTTGTTTTTTTCAACAATTTCCCACACATGATGATTTTGGATTAGAATTTTTGGGCAGAATATTCAATTATTTCTCACATTTATTCACTCATTAGCGCTGCATACTTTTGACCTTGGTGATTAAATGCCACCAAAAGAAAGTTCTATTTGTGTGAAAAAAATGCTAAAAATGTCTTATTGGTACAGTGTTGCATGACCGGGCAATTGACATTAAAGTGCGACAGCGCTAAAAGCTGAAAATTGTCCTGGGCAGGAAGGGGGTGAAAGTGCCCAGGATTGAAGTGGTTAAGGTACACAGCATTATTTGTTTTCCCATGGGACTTTAACCACCTGAGACCTAGGCCATGTTCAAATGACGGCCTCAAGGTGGCTCTATAAATCCGGGAGGCCGTCAATAGACGGCCTCGGCTATTCCGGCCACTGGGGGGCGCGCGAGCGGCGCATCACTGAGATGCCGATGAGCGTGCCTGGCGGCCGCGATGGCCGCCAGGTACCCGCGATCGGCCGGTACACAGACAAGGATGTGGATCTCTGTGTGTAAACACAGAGATCCACGTCCTGTCAGGGAGAGGAGACCGATGCTGTGTCCCTTGTACATAGGGACACAGATTGGTCACCTCCCCCAGTCAGTCCCCTCCCCCACACAGTAGTAATCACTCCCAGGTTACACATTTAACCCCTTCCTTGCCCCCTAGTATTAACCCCTTCCCTGCCAGTGTCATTTTTACAGTAACCAGTGCATTTTTATAGCACTGGTCGCTGTAAAAATGACAATGGTCCCAAAATGGTGTCAAAAGTGTCCGATGTGTCCGCCATAATGTCGCAGTCACAATAAAAATCGCTAATCGCCGCCATTACTAGTAAAAAAAAAAAATATTATTAAAAATGCTATAAAACTATGCCCTATTTTGTAAACGCTATAACTTTTGCGCAACCCAATCAATAAACGCTTATTGCGATTTTTTTTTTTTTACCAAAAATATGTAGAAGAATACGTATCGGACTAAATTGAGGAAAAAAATATAATTTTTTTTTTAAAAAAATTGGGATATTTATTATAGCAAAAAGTAAAAAATATTGTGTTTTTTTCAAAATTGTCGCTCTATTTTTGTTTATAGCGCAAAAAATAAAAACCGCAGAGATGATCAAATACCACCAATAGAGAGCTCTATTTGTGGGGAAAAAAAGGACGTCAATTTTGTTTGGGAACCACGTCGCACGACCGCGCAATTGTCATTCCAAGCGTGACAGCGCTGAAAGCTGAAAATTGGCCTGGGCAGGAAGGGGGTTTAAGTGCCCAGTAAGCAAGTAGTTAAATAGGGCACATTACCAACAAGCAAGTGAATTAAACATAAAATCACAATTTATTGATCTCTATTCTCTACATAAAAAAACCCATCAATGATTAGAGATCAAATCACAAACAAATTGCATCAATTGTATTAAGACATAAATTTCTCTACTTTGAATGTTTGATGGTCTTTTTCCGTGGGGGCTGTTCTATGATTGCAAGGCTATGTTATGCACCAGTTTGTTTTAAATAATTTAAATGACACACAATGATAAAGGTTTATATGTGTAGCGCTACCCCCAAAGGGGCCGCTGCCCGCTGGTAATGACAGTTTTTTCTCTAAAAGTACAGAGCTGCCCACCACTGCAAGCACCAGCCCATTCACACAATGGCTCCAATAACACAGTCTAGGGAATCAAATGTAATGGGCAGAGATCAGCATAAACATTAACATATCTCTTATGGCACCAACATCCCTGAGTTAATAAACAGTCAATATACGGGCTATGGGATTTTAACGGTGTTAGATACAAGAACATACTCAACAAAATGTTGTATATGTAGCGGGGTCCTCAAATTGATGGGATACACCTGGGCAATAGTGTAACCCAGGTGTATAATTGTGTTAGGATTTAGACCCCTTTCTGTTTCGTGGAGGATTGGAGGATGTAGTATTCTCCTTTGCCAGTGGGTGGCGAGGTACCCGCGGGCTTCAGGTAGAATCATCCCCTGCAGTGCTCCCTGTTTGGTCTCTTCCCGGAGATGGTGTGGCCGTGGCGGGGAACCCGCCGGACCGTTGAAGGGAGGAGATAAAAGGGGGAGACGCCCTTGCCACGAGGTCTTGTTCGGGCGGAGAAGGAGGTCCTCGGAGGAGGAGGGCTGCGGCCCGCACCCAGGCACCTTAGGCCTGGGTGCATGGAGATCCAGGAGTCCGGTCCAGGTGCGCATGGCCTGGTCCGGAGTCACGTTGGCGTCCATCCCAGGCACCTTTAGCCTGGGGTGAGGTACTATCGAGGAGGCCTGGGGCCCAGTACCTTCGACTGGGTCCCGCTAGGGTGGACTGTCCGAGGGTCCCTGAGCGGAGGGACCCGAACCTGAGGTGAGGAGGCCGGGGAGGTTACCCACTGAAGACCCGGAGCAGCACCAACCCGGTGACGGTGGGCCCCTGGGAACTCTCTTGGGAGGGCACATCCCCCTGATAGGGGCCACAGCGTATCGAAGAGGGCTCCATTGCTGTGCGTAGGGGTTGCTGGAAGAGACCCCATCTTTAGTATTGAATCTTAGGAAGTGCCTTGATCTGCTCGTCCCACTGTTGAAAAGGTTATAGGTCCTAACCTGTACTGCAAGAGAACTGTTGCCAAATAAACAAGTGTTGGACCTTTCTCCGGTGTGTGAACTCCAGTTACTGGAACCAAAGGGGAGGCGGGTGAGCTTGTGGTTACAGACTCGGTGCATCCGCGGAACACATTGGCCCGAGGAAACATTAGGAAAGGGCCTTCACCTCCCTATTGAAATGGGGAGGACATGGGCCGTGGCGCATCTCACTCTCACAACTCAGAAACCCCTAGACAAGAGTTGGCGTGTGACGTATGAAGAAGAAGTTGGAGAGAGGGGGAGGCCGCTACACGTGGGGGCTCGTGAGTCCGGGATACAGTGTGTTCTAAAGATGGACTTGAGAGTGTCTACATTTGAACTTTGCTGCCCAGAGGAGTTCCGAGCAGATCGGCCAAATTACTGGCCAAAGTGCGTCCCTGCTCGGAGTTGTGGAAATGACCCTAACACGGGAAAGGCCCATGCGGAGGAGCGGAAAAAGGGAGAGGTCCAGCCGTGTGACGTACTACACGTGGGGACTGTTAACGCACTGCGCCACGAGGCACCCCATGGCGACATCGTTCGTGGGCGGAGTCAAGAGGAAGCCCGCGAAAATGTACAGCTCATGGGAGGAGTCTGGCCAAGTGTGGAGATACACGTGGAGACTCCGGCGCGGGGTCAGTGCATGATGGAGCAGCAGACAGTCGGGATGACTTCAAGTGCCCCGTGGATTATGGTTCCTCACCCCACGAGAATGACTTCCTTTGCTGCCTCCATCACGGACACGGGGATAAGACTTAGGCCCCGAGGGCGGTTGGCTCTGTACACCTGCAGAGACACGGAGGCCCTCGGTGTGATCTGTCCCGGCTGCTCGGGACTGGTGGTCACCCTGAAGCCATTCGGGCGATGTGAGGAGTGCAGAGAATTCCTTTTTGAGGTCGAGTCGTCTACAGCAAGGCCCCGGGCCCTTCGCCTCAATCACCTCACGGGTACTGCTACTCCGGAAGGGGAGATCAAGGCCTTTGTCGAGTTTCCTGTGCGCGCTGACCAGGGCGATGGACTGCCCAACAGAGAAAAATCCGAGGATGCTGCTTCGGTCGCCACAAGTTCCCTGCTTCCACCACCGAAGAGGAAAGTTGGCCTAGTACAGGCATCCTATGGACGTGGTCGAGCTTCACCCCGCTGCTTGCCTGGCCTGGATGGCGCCGGTCGAGATGGAAGTCCCGGACATCCCAGTCTACAAGGGTCAGGTGAGCCAGGGGCTGGGACTGTGGTGGTGGTTGGAGGTGTCGGGGGCCCATTGGAGGTGGAACCCCCCAGGGAAGATGATTCTGTATCCACCGGTAGATATCTGCCTGCGGAGATGTATGACACCTCCGACCTAGAGTCGCTGTCTGACTGCGGAGACGATGGCGAGATAGACGAACTGTTCAGCCGCAAGGGCTGGGATAGAGTGCCACTTCTTGCTTCCCGTGCGGTACGGGACTCGCCTATGTACACAGGAGATAGCACGCCTCGGGTGGAAGACCCGCAGCTTACGAGGGAACCTACCCCTCCACCTGTGTCCTCATCTACTGTCACCCCACCTACTTTGGTTGTGGGGATACCCCGCGCTTCTCTGAGAGCGCCGAAAGTCAATTCCAGAGAGCTGGTAAAGGCACCGCGGCATCCGGAAGCTATTGTGCTGCCTGGAACCGGAGAGAAAGCCACTATGCCACCTTTGGCCCGCTTGCAGAGACTGTTTTGCCACAAAATAGCTCGGGAATATGGGTGGGAGTACCCGTATCTGCCCCGGGACCTGCTATATGAGGTAGAAGTCTGGAGAGCAAGATGGTATGACGAGTTTGTGTGGGACAAGTTGAAGGTGCCCCATGCTCGCAGGTATCTGGAATGTGTGCCGTCAGTGTCCAAGAGGTTTGAGGACTGCAAAGCTGAATGGAAATTGGGACGCCATATCCATGCTGACAAGATAGTCATTTGCAGAAGGGATGGAGAAGATGTCGAGTATTCGATAGAGGCATTTGACAAACACCTGAAACCCCTGTACCTGCCGGATCCAAAGTTTTACTTGTAGGAGAAAAGAACTCCTGTTGTTTCCTTTGTGTATTTGAACTCTCTGGAGAAGTTATCCCCAGACACCAAGGACTGTGCCCTGTTTTTGTTTTTATTTGGGCTTTTCTTTTTCTCGTTGGAGACTTGGGGACTGTTGTGTTTTTTTTTGTTCCCCCTTCTCTTCATGTGCTAAAGGCAAGGACATTTGGGAAATAGTGTCAGAGTAGAGGAAAAGAAAAGCTGGAAGAACGAAGATTCGTTGAGGTCATGACCGCAGCGTTGTCACCAGGTGGCAGTGTTGCGCAACAAATGTTTGAAGATGTTTCACACACACATCACTTTACTTATTGGAGTGAGTGGGTCTCTCGGCTGACGGGCCCACTCATCCCAAATGACACGAAATTATGTTAGGATGTTTTTTTTTTCTCTTCTTTCCCCTGCAGGAGAGTCGTCAATCAAGCTTATTGAAAGTGGGTGGCTCTTAGACAGTGTGGGAGAGGGGTTGTGACCATGCAAATGTGTAAAGTGTTTTATGACTTTAGTTGTTTTATATGTTCCCCATTCCCTGAGCAGGTCTTGGCACTTGGGAAAATTTAGAGGAATTGCTTCAGGGGTTTCACTCCATGCCACCACTTTAGGAGGCATGGGTGTGCACCTGACGCTGGGGACCAGCGTCAAATTACAGGGGGGAGTGTGTAGCGGGGTCCTCAAATTGATGGGATACACCTGGGCAATAGTGTAACCCAGGTGTATAATTGTGTTAGGATTTAGACCCCTTTCTGTTTCGTGGAGGATTGGAGGATGTAGTATTCTCCTTTGCCAGTGGGTGGCGAGGTACCCGCGGGCTTCAGGTAGAATCATCCCCTGCAGTGCTCCCTGTTTGGTCTCTTCCCGGAGATGGTGTGGCTGGGGCGGGGAACCCGCCGGACCGTTGAAGGGAGGAGATAAAAGGGGGAGACGCCCTTGCCACGAGGTCTTGTTCGGGCGGAGAAGGAGGTCCTCGGAGGAGGAGGGCTGCGGCCCGCACCCAGGCACCTTAGGCCTGGGTGCATGGAGATCCAGGAGTCCGGTCCAGGTGCCCATGGCCTGGTCCGGAGTCACGTTGGCGTCCATCCCAGGCACCTTTAGCCTGGGGTGAGGTACTATCGAGGAGGCCTGGGGCCCAGTACCTTCGACTGGGTCCCGCTAGGGTGGACTGTCCGAGGGTCCCTGAGCGGAGGGACCCGAACCTGAGGTGAGGAGGCCGGGGAGGTTACCCACTGAAGACCCGGAGCAGCACCAACCCGGTGACGGTGGGCCCCTGGGAACTCTCTTGGGAGGGCACATCCCCCTGATAGGGGCCACAGCGTATCGAAGAGGGCTCCATTGCTGTGCGTAGGGGTTGCTGGAAGAGACCCCATCTTTAGTATTGAATCTTAGGAAGTGCCTTGATCTGCTCGTCCCACTGTTGAAAAGGTTATAGGTCCTAACCTGTACTGCAAGAGAACTGTTGCCAAATAAACAAGTGTTGGACCTTTCTCCGGTGTGTGAACTCCAGTTACTGGAACCAAAGGGGAGGCGGGTGAGCTTGTGGTTACAGACTCGGTGCATCCGCGGAACACATTGGCCCGAGGAAACATTAGGAAAGGGCCTTCACCTCCCTATTGAAATGGGGAGGACATGGGCCGTGGCGCATCTCACTCTCACAACTCAGAAACCCCTAGACAAGAGTTGGCGTGTGACGTATGAAGAAGAAGTTGGAGAGAGGGGGAGGCCGCTACATATATAAAAATAAAAAAGTATTTATTAGTAACACTGATGAATTAAAAAAAAACTGATAAATACATATCAAAAACTAGTCATAGGCGTACACCTAATACCCAACAGGTGACAGAAATAGATTGTATTCAGGTTGAAGTGGCGTCCATTTATCGACAGTTTCGCCTATAAGGCTTCTTCAGGATTAGACGCAGAAAGCACTCAATTAGATGTACACAGAATTTTCCAACTTTAGGTGAGGAAATAAAAGAGAAAAAAAAAACAAACAAAACAAATCAATCACTTACATTACACATAAATTCATAGCACTTCTTGGTGAGGCACATATGTGTGCCAACTACTGAAACGTAACTGGACAAGTGAAAACTCCCTACCTCCATGATTCACGGAAGTACGTGCAGCGGAGAAGAAAATCTCTCTCTCTCCCTCTCTCCAGGTGCTCGTGCATACACTCCACTCAGCTCCGTCAAACATAGGGTGACCAGACATCCCCGGTTTCAGGGGACAGTCCCCGGGTTAAGCACACTGTCCCCGGACCAAGTCTGTCCCCGGTTTTGTCCCCGGATTGGATTTGAACAGGGGGCAATTTTAAAGACAGTCAGTGCAGAATAAAAATAAAAAAAAATCTGAATTACACGCCCCCGCTCCGCCACGCCCACTAGCTTAGGGGGGTGTATTTTTTTCTATTATCTGTGCCCCTTTCTGATGATCATGTGCTGGTCGGAGCGGAGGGAATATTTCTTCAGTTTTGGGTGCATGCCCATTCAGCTCCGCTCGCATGTTCTTCTGCCTTGGCTCAAGTCCCTGCCAGCCGCCTGCCTGCTTATCTAATTGCCTTCCCTGGCGGAGTGATCTTCCTCCGCTCCCCACCCAGTAGTAGCCGGAGCCTGGAGAGTAAAGCCCTGTACACACAATAGGTTTTACAGATGAAAACAGTCCGATGGACTTTTTTCATCAGACAAACCGATCGTGTATGGGCTCCATCCGTCTTTTTTCCATCGGTGTTTAAAAATAAAACATGTTTTAAATTTATCCGATGGTTAAAAAACCGATAGCAAATTACTATCGTCTGTGGGGAACTCCATCGGATAAAAAACCCACGCATGCTCAGAATCAAGTCGACGCATGCTCAGAAGCATTGAACTTCATTTTTCTCGGCTCATCGGAGTGTTTTACGTCACCGCATTTGGAACGGTTGGGTTTTCGACTGATGGTGTGTAGGCAAGACTGATGGAAGTCAGCTTCATCGGTTTTCCGATGGAAAAATCCATCGGTTAAAAAACCATAGGAAATCCGATCGTGTGTACAGGGCTTAAGACTTGACAGGCTGTGAGGCGGCGGCAACGGGCAGAGTTGCTGATTGCCGCCATTACTAGTAAAAAAAATATGACCCGGATTTCATTTTATAAAATCTGGTCACCTTAGTCAAACAGTAACCATGTCTCCCGTGAGGGGGGATGAAAAGTATACACAGTAAACTTCTAAGAGTGCCTGGAATATATATTTTTATGAATAAGTGAATAAGAGTATACATTAAGGGAGCTGCGCATGTCCAAACACAGGCATGGGTAGATAGGACTGCACTCACCTCCCTCCTATCATTCAATTGTATCTCCAACATGGGAGCCCATAGGGACCAAAAGGACACTATATGGATGTCCTCATCAGAGAAGATTTTGTTCCAGGTTGATCTAAAAGAAACCACAGAGGGATCCCTTGAGTATCGTACATATGGCTAAACTGTGGCCAAAATAGTAACTGAGACACAAGAAAAATAACCGCACTTCTCAAGAGAATCAAAAGCGCACCAGATCAGGTGGGAAGGCTGGATGTTCTATTGGGAGATGGTCAGGAGAAAAGAAGCCACCGGTAGCTCCTCAAAAGGGGTTGGGGACCCCTCATGAACATGCAAAGAGAATCAAAAGGGTGCCAGATCAGCATAAGGTAAAAACAACAAGTTTATTCCAATGAACACTTACATGTAAAATCCCAGGCTTCTGTGTACATGGTTGATGTGCAAGGCAGGCTGGCAGCACAGGAATGGATGGACTGAAGAATGGTGAGTCGCTGAGTCCAAAGCCAGGAAGCGCTGAGGGAGATGGAAACTGGCAGCGTCTCTGGCTTACACACATACCGTTGTCAAGGAACCACAAGCAAGTAGTCTGATGAAGGAGGCTCTCTGTGCTCAGGTTGCTCAGCTGTCGGTTAATTGCCAAAACTCATAGTTCCACAGTGGCTCACCTGTTGTTGATCATCTCCTGCTCATCAGTCAAGCCCACAGCCAGCCCCTTCTGGCTATTTAAACTGCCTGGTTCATTTCACCAATTGCCTTTGCCTTGGTCAAACATATCTACAGACTCTCTGCTGTGTTCCTGTTGAAGACTGGCCTAGCTGACGTCCCTTCTGATTCCTGATCCTGTCTGCTGCCTCTGACTACGTTGATCTCTGGCTCCCCGATTTCCTGGCTTGTTCTGACTACCCGATTTGGCTACCGAACCCTGGCTAAGTTTTGACTATGTTTACCAGTTGTACCATTTTATTAAAAGGTGTGATTTTTACTGCATTTTCTGTCTCCATCAGTTTCATGGTTTCTGACACTGGGCCTCTAAAAAGCGTTACGGCCAACCCCCTCTGCTTGGTCGTGGTTCAATGACAGCCACGCGCGCGTGTGTGTAAGCCAGAGACGCCGTCAGTTTCCATCTTCCTTAAGTCAACCCCCCCCCACCCTTTCCTGTAATAGTGCATTGTCCTCAATTCAGATACTTACCGAGTGGTTAAACCATTGTCCTGCTTTGACTTGCTGTGCTTCTGTCACAACCTGTGTCCTGCCCAGTGTTGCCAACATACCAGATTGAAATTTACTGACACTAAACCCAAAATTTACTGGCACAGACACGTTTTTACTGACAGTTCCAAAAGTTACAAAATCTGTTTTAACTGCAATATGCAATTAGCAATGTGATTTAAAGTGGATATTAAGGGAAAAAAACATATTTCTAATATTTCTAACCCTATCAGGGTTTACTTCCTCTTTAAGTGGGCTAGCATTTTCTGCAAGCAAGTGGAGCTGGGAAAAGTGGCCACAGGGAAGCAGAAGAAGGAATGTCATGCTGTTCACTCACATTTCACTACTTTGTCAAGAGACTGAAGCCTCGTACACGCAGCCGGTTTTCTCGTCAAGAAACGACAAGAAAATTGCTGGCAGAGCTTTCTTGCCGAGAAAACCGTGCGTGTGTACGAGGCTTTCAGGTTTCTCGTCAAGAAAACTGTCCAGAATCTCGACAAGAGAAAAATAGAGAACCTTCTCTCTATTTTCCCGACGAGAAACCCGAGAGTGTGTACGCTTACCTGTCGCCGTGGAAACCCGCGCATGCTCAAAATGACTTTGACGCATGTGCGGTAGCTTCCTAGGCATAGGTAGGGTGCAGCAAGATGGCGGCGGCGGCGGCGGCATCGAATGTGACGAGCGCACGCTCATCGTAGTCGATGATGTCACCGCGTTTGTTCCATTCAAAAGAACCGCCGTTCTTTTGAATCGAGCGTGTGTACACTCGGCCGGGACAAGATTCTTGTCAAGAATCTTGTCAGGAAAAACAACGGCCGTGTGTACTAGGCTTGAGAGTTCCTGCTTATAATGGGCCTTAGCTGAACTAGTAACATCCTGCTAGTTCCCACAGGAGTGATCAGCAGGTGCTGTGCTGTAGAAACCAAGTTTATGCAGGAGGAAGGAAGAAGAGGACTTTTTGTAAATAGGGGGGAAGTTGTCCCTTCCTTCATAGTTCTGGACATTTTTCAAGTTGGGCATTGCACAATTCCCTACCCCAAGTTATCAACTCCTAATACAACATCAAAAACAAGCCAAGGGCTGTTTTCTGCATTGGAATATATGAAGGAAATGCTGTGTGACTGGCTGTGCAGCGGTGGGGACCGGGACACTAGCAACTCCTACAGGGGGGGGGGGGGGATAGAGGTAGTGCTACACAAGAAATATTGTTCCAATGCTATAATACACACTTCTTTATTTTTTACAATGTGGTTTTTGACAATAGTGGCCAGCTACAGAAGATGAAGGGTGAAAACTGATTGGCTCTCTGGTCATAAACTCACTTTTGTCTGCATTTCCTTTCTCGATTTTCCTAAAAATAGCCCCTAACTTTTGTAGTTGCGAACCTCTCAAAATAATTTCCACAAGTTCAATTTGTGAGCTCAGGTTGTCAAAATCCATTTAGTCACGGCATACATGGCAAATCTGAGCCATATTCACTTAGCCATGTGTACGTTTTCCAGTAGAATGTAAAAATGTTCAGTTTTCATGCCAAATGCCATACAATGATGCCAACTTCACTCTCGAAGCCATGACCCTCTCATCTCGCTTTAATGCTCCAGTTCTGCCATTTAACTCCCATACGCTGTTCAAGCTCATCAACACCTTTGGGAAGTGTAAATTAAGTGTTTCAAATGTTCAGATTTAAAAAGAACACAGTGGAAAATTATGCAACTTATTCTCAACCCAAATGCCATAACCTCTAAGCTAAATGCTATGTGTAAAGGGCAGTAGCCCTACAGCAACCAATGGGAAACCTATCCACGAAATGCTTCTTATGGCTTACTGTATCCTGCACATCATCATTAGGGATGAGAGAATCTGCCCTAGGATTGGTTCGAGCCATATTTGGTAAACCCAATGGACCCCGGCCCTAGACCCAAAGCCTATTGAAGTCTATGGGAGACGATGTAAAACAGAAAAATTGTTGTAGCAATTTGTTTTTTTCTGGGTATATAAAGTTTGCTGCTACAAAGTAAATTCATAAAATAAGGGAGAAGGGAGAAAAGGAAAAAAAAGAGAAAAAACATATCCAGGGCCAGGTTTGTTTGTGCACTGGTGTGCTATAGCATTTAGGCACTTAAGAATTGAACTTTAAAAGTGGCAACTGCAGATTTTTTTTCTTTTTTTTTTTCTGCTGGACTGTACTTTTTGGCTTACCTTTTTGCTTACTCTCCCCCCACCCCCCTCTTGCCTCCTTACTCTCCAGAGCTGGTGTAGAGAGAGGGAAAAGCATTGTACCATGTATGAATTTGGATTAAATCTGGATTAAAGTCACTCCCATTATTATGTCTAAAAAGCATGAAGGATCCTTAGTTACACGCTCCGCAAAGAGTCAGGCAACAGCGTCTGCAATAGCAGCAGCAGCAAAACTTGAGCACTTTGCCCGAACTTCACTGTCCCCAGCAAAGTGGATCCAACAGCAGCCAGCACAAGTAGGATCCCCAATGGATAGGAAAAGCCAGGGCAAGGGTCAGGTACAGGCAAATTTAGTAAACCAAGCGGCAACACCTAGCGTAAAAACTGGGAGTGCCAAAGGGGCAGGGAGAGGAAAAATCAATACGGTAATTTCTACAACAGCTCCCGCTAAGCCAGCCGAGGCGAGTATGGAGAGTGGACATTCAGGAAGGGAGGCAGAGCCTATATTAAGGGACCTTTTGAATGCCATAAATGCATGCAAGGACTCAATAACTGCCTTTGACATCCAACTGAAAGGAATAAAGGAGGAAATACACTCAATGGGGGATAAATTAAGTAGGACAGTGGAAAGAACTACTATCCTAGAGGAGAGACTAAGTACAATGGAGGATGTCTTATTTCCACTCAAACAGGAAGTTATGGGGTTGAAGAAACAAATGGACATGCAGGGGGATAAGATCGATGAATTGGAAAACAGGAATAGAAGAAGTAACATCAGAGTGATAGGCATGCCAGAACAGAGCAAGGGAAGTGACCCTATAGCATTCTTGGAGGGATGGTTCCAAGAGACCTTTGGGGCTACTTCTTTTACACAATTTTTTGGGATTGAGCGCGCCCATCAGGTCCACTTTAAACCTCGTCAGGCAAGCGGATACCCTAGACCAATACTCGTAAAAATGTTCAATTTTAGCGATAAAGCGACCCTGCTTTGGAAGGCCAGAGAAAAGGGGGATATCAAATATAAGGGGGTTAAAATCTCACTTTATCAGGATTTCTCGCCAGACCTACAGAGGCGCAGAGCGGCTTTTATTCCAATTAAGCGTACCCTCCAGCAATATAAAATTGTCTATGCCTTGCTTTACCCTGCCCATCTGCGAGTGACAGCGATGGGAGGCACACATTTTTTTGATTCCCCGACAAGCGTGGAGAAGTGGTTGGAGGACAATAAAAAAGACCTATAGCGCTTATGGCAGCATGAGACAAATGACAAGTGAAAAATGGAGGAAAGGATTTTTGCATTTATGAACCCCTAAATAAATATATATTTTTTTCTTCTTCTTCACATCTAAAAAACACTGTGATAAACAGAAAAGCACCTTAATTGAAATAATTGGTTTAAAATATATGGGGAAGATTTGGGGAAGATTTGATTTGACAAACATAACACAAGGTGGAGAGAAAATAGAGAGAAACTTAAAAATACTTTAAATAGCACTTCAAAAACACGAGGGAAAGAGACACGGTGTGATCACTAAGGAGGGGGGGGGGTGGGAGGGGGAGGTGGACATCTATAAGGGTATAGATGTACGCTGAGTGGGTGAGGAGAGGGGATGTGTGTAGAGTGGAGGTCACTGGTACAGCCCCTAGGGTAGGCCCAGCTGGGCAAAGGGGGAGAGGGTGGGGGAGGAAGGAGAGAGGGAGGGAAGTAAAGAGGGGTAGGGGGGGAGAGGTGGGATAGGGGAGGGGGAAGGAATAGGGGGAAGCAGGATAAGGGAGGGGAGGGGAGACACATTGCAATCAAAAATCAGGAGATACGATTTTGAAAATGATTCACAACTACAAACACAAGCATGGACATATAAGTTTTTCAAATACACTAGATGGTATAAAAACACTATTTGTAAGCTTTTGGGTAACACTGCCAATATTAGGTTAATTTTATATAGGTATATATATTCTGGGTTTGATGGTAATTTATTTAGAGGAGCATTTTTTTTATTTGCACAAGTACTACCTCGTTTTTCTCAATGGCCAACGTAAATAAAATGGGCATATTACTTATGACATGGAATGTTAGAGGGTTGGGGGATAAGGTCAAGAGAGATGCAATGTTTAAATACTTCGGTAGATTGCAACCGCAGATAATTTGTCTCCAGGAAACACACATGCGACCTGAATCTGTCCACCTGTTGCGTTCACGAAAATACCCATTCCATTCCATGTACTCCTCTTACTCCAGGGGAGTCAGTATTCTGGTGTCTGTTAATGTCCCCTTTGAATGCATTCAGCAACAGGTGGATAGAGAGGGCAGATACATCTTTTTGCTGTGTAAGCTTAACAGGTTACTATGTATTGTTGCTGCGATTTATATTCCTCCGCCATTTTCGGAGGCACCTCTTAGAAAGTTGGCGCAACTTATGGCATTATTCCCAGAGGTCCCGGTGCTAGCGTTGGGGGATTATAATAATACCCTAGATCCAGGACTGGATAGAATGCAACTGGTTTCTAGAGGGGCAAGGTCCACAGTCGGTAGGACAGCCTTTGCCTCCTTGCTCTCTGAATTGGGACTACACGATGTCTGGCGGGAGAGACATGATGGGGAGAGATGCTATTCGTGCCATTCTGCTTCACATGGTGGACTCTCCCGGATCGACGTGGGTCTAGGAAACAAGGTTTTAATGCAGAGGGTAAGGGACTCCGCCTATGAGCCAAGATTATTGTCAGATCACTCTCCATTTTGGGTACAGCTAGATATTACTGCTACATCGGGCCGCCCATTGTGGAAAGTGAACCCTTTTTGGCTGACCCTGTTCCCGTCCCCAGATGAGATCGTGGGGGCATTGCAGGAATTCTTATATTTTAACAGGGAATCGGCTAGTGCAGCGGTTGTATGGGACTCACTTAAAGCTTTCTTGAGGGGACGTTTCATTAGAGAAATTACAGGTATTAAAAAAGGCTCTAGGAAATGGGAGAACAAAGTACGAGATGAAATGAAAGCTAGAGAACAGGCACTGGTAGCAGACCCCTCCCAAGCTAATCATGACTCCTGGAATGAGGCGCAATCTTTATACAACTCTGTTTTGTTAACAGCAGCAGAGAAGAGGAGATATTTCCATCAGCAGAGTTATTTTGAGGAAGGGGAAAAAACGGGTCATCTTCTTGCCTTGGTGGCTAGGGAACAGCGGGACTCTTCTGGCATTCAGGCTATAAGAGTGGGGTCTGGGGAAACACATACTCTTGGCTCTGAAATCTTAGATGACTTCCATCAGTTTTATAGGGATTTATATTCCTCTAAAACTAATTATACGGAGTCAGAACTGGCCCAGTTTTTGCAAACTTGCCCGTTCCCCCAACTGTCAGAGGTAGATAGGGAGATGTTAAACCTCCCTATTACATTGACAGAATTGAAAGATTCCCTAGATGAAGCCCCGCACCATAAGTCCCCAGGCTCGGATGGATTACCGGCGGAGGTGTACTCCCAGTATGGAGAGATTCTTCTTCCACCCTTACTGGAGGCCATATCAGAGGCAGCGGAGACAGGTAGCCTGCCAGAAAGTATGCAAGAAGCTATAATAATAGTACTCCCCAAGCCAGGCAAAGACAAGCTCCAGCTAGACTCTTATCGCCCGATCTCTTTATTGAATACGGATGTCAAGCTTTTGGCTAGAGTTCTGGCTACGAGACTATCCAAGGTGATTGATAAGCTGATCCATAGAGATCAATCTGGATTTATACCAACACGTTCAACGGCAGATAATATACGACGGCTGTACTTAAATTTACAGGTGCCGGTGGATAACCCGGGGGGTAGGGCCATTCTGTCGCTGGATGCTGCTAAAGCTTTCGATAGTGTGGAGTGGCCCTACCTCCTGGAAATCCTGACAAGATTTGGATTGGGGAAGAAATTCATAACATGGGTGAAGGTGCTTTACTCCAAACCGAGAGCCAGACTCCGTATCAATAACAATCTTTCTTCCTCATTTGAGGTACATAGTGGTACCAGGCAGGGGTGTCCGTTATCCCCACTGCTGTTTGCTTTGGCGATCGAACCCCTGGCTGTCTTGATTCGTACTGCGTCGGAGGTGGTCGGATTTCGTAGGGGTCAAAGGGAGGAAAAAATCTCCTTATATGCGGATGATGCACTTATTTATCTGGGGGATACAGCCGCATCGTTGCAAACAGTGATGGGTATCATAGGAGATTTCAGAGGTTTTTCAGGTTTCACTATAAACTGGTCTAAATCAACAATAATGCCCATAGATCCGTTGACAGAACCACTACCAGCTGGTGCGGAGCAGATCGCCATAACCAAGAACTTTAAATATTTGTTGGTAGTGGTATCCCCGGATCCAGCGGAATATCTTCAGCTGAATCTGGGCCCACTACTGGAAAGACAGAGAGGGAAATGCAATAGCTGGTGCAAGCTCCCTCTGTCAGTGGTGGGATGGGCAAATTTAATAAAAATGGTATGGGCCCCACAGTTATTATATGTTTTTCACAACTCCCCTATGTGGATCCCAAATAAATGGTTCAAACGAATAGATACCCTGATGCGGGATTTGATATGGAAAAAAAAGATAGCCAGGATAAGCTTAACCACCCTGCAATATAGTAAGGACAGGGGGGGATTGGCAGTACTCCACCCCAAAATGTATTTTTTGGCCTCACAGTTCCAGCAGTTGGCGGGATGGGGCAGGGAAGAAAAAGAGGATCCTACAAGTATCCTGGTGACTACGGTGGCTCCTACACTAAAGGCAGCATCTCATTTGGAGGTGGACTTGCCTAGTATACCACACTCTGCACCTACGGGTATTCTCCTTAAAAAGGTCTGGGGGGAGATCCGGAAGGCTTTGAGGTTAAGGGACCCACTGCCCTTTACCCCGATATGGCAAAACCCTAGATACCCAGAGTTACAGAACCTAGAGGGCTTTATCTAAGTAAAAGGGAAAAATTTAAATGCTTTTGTTTATATATCAATGTGTAAGACTAAATGCACAAATCACATGTATTGATTGAGCAAATGAAAAATAAAATGATTTAAAAAAAAAAAATCATAAAATCATTAAAGTGCCACTAATGCCCTGTACACACGAGCGGAATTCCCGTTGGAAAAAAGTTGGGTGGTTTTTCCGACAGAATTCCACTCAAGCTTGGCTTGCATACACACGGTCACACAAAAAACTTTTGAGCGTTAGGGACACGGTGACGTACAACACTACGACGAGGCGAGAAAAATACGTTTAATGCTTTCGAGCATGCGTCAAATTGTTTCCGAGCATGCATGTTTTTTTGCGCGTCGGAAAAGCATACAGACGATCGGATTTCCCAATAGGAATTTTTTACGTCTGGAAAATTGAGAACCTGCTCTCAATCTTTTGCTGGCGGGAATTCCGACAGAAAAAGTCCGATGGACATACACTCGGTCGGAATTCCCGACCAAAAGCTCCCATCGGACTTTTTCTGTCGGGAATTCTGACCGTGTGTATGGGGCTTAAAGGTTCGCGTTTTTTCTTTTTAAATAACAAACATGTCATACTTTCCTCCACTGTGCATTTCGTTTTGCAGAGAGTGGCCCCGATACTCCTGTTCTGGGGTCCTACGGTGGTTCTTGGCTCCTCCCCGCATTAGATAACCCCTTCTGGGAAGCTCTCTCCTGAGGGGGTTACCTTGCGGGCGCGCTCCTGTGTCATACACTCGGCCTCTCCCCCCGGCGCTTCGTCATTGGATTTTATTGACAGCAACGGGAGCCAATGGAAATTCGGGGCTCAGGTAAGTAAAACGGGGGGGGGGCTGGGGGAAAAAACACGTAGGTTTACAACCCCTTTAAGTTTATTATACATATCCAATGTTTACAAAGCGAAATTCACAAATCTTATTTCAATTCAACATTCACATGTTAACTGAACGCATTTCAACCATCTTCATCAGAAGCAGGTGTCCATATAGGAAACCCCAGTAGTGTAAAATCAAAAAAGTCTCCATACAGTTTGCTGGAATGGAAATTCTCAATTACAGAAGGGGACAGCCGAGGGATACAAAGATAGTAGTCCAAAAGGTGTAATAAATCTCCAATACAGTCCTCCACTTTTTTACATCAAAAGCAAAGAGCTTTAAAGTCAAAGAGCAAAATATTCATGCAAGAACCCAAATCATTTCTAGTCTGGAGTTCAATCCTGCTATCCATAAAGAAGATACAACAGCACGCCCAGATCCTTGACCACAATTGCAACATACACTATATTGTCAAAAGTATTGGGACACCTGCCTTTACACGCACATGAACTTTGATGGCATCCCAGTCTTAGTCCGTAGGGTTCAATAGACATGTGCACTGCCGAAAAATTATTTGTTTTCGTTTTCGTTTTTTTGCTTTTTTTCGGAAATTCGGGAAATGCGAAAAATTCGTTTTTTCCGTTTTTTGTATTTTTCCTTTTTTTCCTTTTTTCGGAAATTCAGGAAATTCGGAATTCCGAATTTTCGAATTTCCAGAAAACCGAATAAAACGAAAACGAAAAAAACTAATTTTCGAATTTCCGAAAAAAGCAAAAAATACGAAAAAAAAAAAAAAATTCGGAAATTCTAGGAATTCGGAAATTCAACTTTTGAAATTTCCCATTTTCGAATTTTAGATTTTCGAATTTTGCAATTTCGAATCTCGAAAATATGAAAATTCGAGAATCCGAACTTCCGAACATTCGTAAATTCGTAAATTGAAAAATTTGTAAATTCGAAATTTCGAAAATCCGATAATTTGTAAATTTCTCTAAATTCGTGATAAACTAATTAGAAACTAAACAAATTGCACATGTCTAGGGTTCAATATTGAGTTGGCCCACCGTTTGCAGCTATAACAGCTTCAACTCTTCTGGGAAGGCTGTCCACAAGGTTTAGGAGTGTGTCTATGGGAATATTTGATCATTCTTCTAGAAGCGCATTTGTGAGGCCAGGCACTGATATTGGATGAGAAGGCCTGGCTTGCACTCTCCGCTCTAATTCATCCCAAAGGTGTTCTATGGGGTTGAGGTCAGGACTCTTTGCAGGCCAGTTAAGTTCCTCCACCCCAAACTCGCTCATCCATGTCTTTATGGACCTTGCTTTGTGCCCTGGTGCGCAGACATGTTGGAACAGGAAGGGGTCATCCCCAAACTGTTCCCACAAAGTTGGGAGCATGAAATTGTCCAAAATGTCTTGGTATGCTGACGCCTTAAAAGTTCTCTGTGCTGGAACTAAGGGGCCAAACCCCCAGCCCCTAAAAAACAGCCCCACATCATAATCCCCACCCTCCACCAAATGATTTGGACCAGTACACAAAGCAAGGTCCATAAAAACATGGATCACAATACTTTTGACAATAGAGTGTATCTGTCAGTATACTGACCAGCTTTTCATTGAGCACGATCCATTTCAGCTTGCGCTTTATAACAGTTAGATCTACCGCTGGTTTCTTCCAGGTGGTCGCTATGGCGATTTATGCCGCAAGAAACATAAAATAGATTAAGGTCGGAGCGTGTTTGGGAGTATCAGCGACAGGCTCATTAAAGCGGAGTTCCAGGCTTTTTTGGTTAATTAAAAGTCAGCAGCTACAAAAAGTGTAGCTCCTGACTTTTAATAAACAGACACTCACCTGTCCCACTGTCCAGCGATGCAGCCACCCGAAGCCTCGCTCCTCTCCCCCTCCCCTCCTCTGCGCCTCCATTGCATCTGTGGGCACCCGGTCGTGACAGCTTGCGGCTTCACGGCCGGGCGCGCACTGCGCATGCGCGAGTCACGCTGCACTCTCCCAGAGGAAGCCCCACTTAAAACTAAGCACCAACTCCCCCCCCCCCAAAAAAAATTACATGCCAAATGAAATCCACTTTAAGAAGAGCCACTCATTTATTTATTTTTTACTGTATTCACCATTGTCACAGAATAGTTCAGTGTATAAACAGTTATCCAAAATTAGTGCACTTTGGTACAGGTCCACCACGTGTGGAACATCGTGCCATTCTGACCACACCCCCGAAAGCACAAAGAGGAAGCCTCTGATACATTTTTGAGGGGCGGTCTGGCACCAGGTACCATCTAGAGCAGGGGTAGGCAACCTCGCCACTCCAGCTGTGGTGAAACTACAAATCCCATCATGCCTCTGCCTCTAGGAGTCATGCTTGTGATTGTCAGGGTCTTGCAATGTCTCATGGGACTTGTAGTGTCAAAACAGCTGGAGCGTCAAGGTTGCCTACCCCTGATCTAGAGAGTACCTTGTATCCCGCCTCCACCAGGGCTGTATTCATGATGCTCTTATACGTTCGAGGAGACCAAGTCCACCAGTCAATCAAATCAATCTCCTCCCCCAAGTCCCGTTCACAAGCCATCATATAAGGCAATTTCACGATCGGATAAACAAACAACTTGTAGCACATCGAGATGCCCCCCTCTGAGTCTCTCCACGGAAACATCTGGATTCATTGGCCGTATGCATAGTGAGATCAGTTGTAGCTCTGCAAAAAATGCAGAATTTGTTGCAAGAAAAAATGTTCAGATGGAGGAATCTGCAACTGCTGCCCAAAGTAGGAAACAGGACGAACTACCTTGTGGTCAGGAAAGTGACCTAATCTGGGTGGAATTTTAAAGGGGAACCATTTTGTTTTGCAATAAATAATGTGTACTTACCGTTTAGGAAAACACATAAGGTTGCACCCAGACCCTTATCAGGCAATGCATCCTGAATGAATCCAAATTGTTTTCTGATTGGATGATGTGAAGATTGTGACACCCAATCAGAGAACACTTTGCACTCTTTAAGAAAATGAAAAGTTTTCAGTGAATGGTGCCCAATGCCAGTGAGCATTATGTTGCAGGGCAGCCCCTTTACACTTCCATATCACAGTACTGCACGCATTACCACGCATGTTACCGCAATGTGTGGTATGGCACATAACACGGATTGCTGTGTTGCAGTGCCATTCAAAATTCAATGCACTTACATTGCAGCATGTCATATGACTGTGCATTGCTATGCATTACATTGCAAAGAAGTAGATGGTTCCTAAACCATGGCGGTACGTCCATAAGGGCCCACAGGTGCCACCCCCTCTCTCTTGCCACCCCTCTATCACCAATCGCCGCTGCCAACCCCTATTCAGGCGCTAGGGCCCCTTTTCGGCCGCCGGGTGCCTGAATTACAGCTGCAGGGTATTTTTTTGAAGCACCTGATTAGAGCCATAGGCTCTAATAGGCATCAAAAAAGGTGAACAGCGAGCGCCATGCTGGGCGCTCGCAGTTCACTCAGCTGTGTGTTAGGAAAGCGAATGAATTTTCGCTTTCCTAAAACTGAACCGCCTATCCGCCAATCAGGTGCTCGGTCTGTTACCTGTCACCTGATTGGCTGAAACGGCAGGCGCTGTGATTGGATGCCTATCAGGCATCCAATCATAGCAGAGGACGGGAGAAGACATCGAGGAGCATGGAGGACACCGGGCCCTGTGACCCACTGCCCCACCGAGGCGGGGGGGGGGAAGAAACGGGCAGTATTTGATGGGCACATTGGCACCAATTGATGGCACAGGGCAGCTTTTGAAAGAATACATTGGCGGCAATTGATGGCACAGTGGCAGCATTTGATGGGTACATTGTCAGCAATTGATGGCACAGTGGTAGCGTTTGATGGGCACATTGGTGGCAATTCGGCACAGTGGCATCATTTGATGGACACATTGGTGGCAATTGATGACACAGTGGCAGCGTTTGATGGGTACATTGGCGGCAATTGATGGCACAGTGGCAGCTTTTGATGGATACATTGGCGGCAATTGATGGCACAGTGGCAGCATTTGATGGATACATTGGCGGCAATTGATGGCACAGTGGTAGCGTTTGATGGGCAGATTGGTAGCAATTGATGGCACAGTGGCATCATTTAATGGACACATTGGCGGCAATTGATGACACAGTGGCAGCGTTTGATGGGTACATTGGCGGTAATTGATGGCACAGTGGCAGCGTTTGATGAGTAAATTGGTGGCAATTGATGGCACAGTGGCAGCATTTGATGGACACATTGGCGGCAATTGATGGCACAGCGGCAGCATTTGATGGACACATTGGCGGCAATTGATGGCACAGTGGCAGCATTTGATGGACACATTGGCGGCAATTGATGGCACAGTGGCAGTGTTTGATGGGTACATTGGCAGCAATTGATGGCACAGTGGCAGCATTTGATGGACACATTGGCGGCAATTGATGGCACAGTGGCAGCATTTGATGGGCACATTGGCGGCAATTGATGACACAGTGGCTGCAATTGATGGGTACAGTAGCTGCGTTTGATGGCACAGTAGCTGCGTTTGATGGGCACAGTGGCTGCAATTGATGGGTTTTTTTTTCAGAATTTTTCAGTTTGTTTGCACCCCCCAAAAATTTGGAGCACCAGCCGCCACTGGTCCTAAATGACTCAAAATAACCCCTAAAATAAAGGCCTGTCTTTGAACTGTATCTCCATGGGGTAGCTATAGTTTATCCTGCAATCACACTGTGTCTGCTTCATCTGTTTTTATTTCTGTAGCTCACTAGAAAAGACAGCTTTTCCAGTAGATCTCTATACGGTTCACGTTTTGCCCTCTAGATATACATTTTCAGCTAGATGCTAATGAAGGCCTCATCCTTCTGAATAGACCCAGTTCTGTCATTTCATGTTACCTGTTCTTACTTCTAATAACAACATCTCTGGCCAGTTCATGGGATGGTCAGCTCAGACCTGAGATGGGTATGAAGCAGGCACAGAGTATGCCATTTTGATGGTATAGGATTCGACAGGATGAACAGATTGTTCATTTAGATTGACATGAAATATTTTGGCATAGATTATCCAATAGGTAAAAATGTATAGCAAGTGACAAAAAAAATAAATAAAAATGAGTTCATATTATTGCCTAACATTGGCATTGTGTCTAGTGAATATGTTATGCTCCTGCCAGAAGCGTTTTATTTTTGATGTATACAAATTTATGGATCATTGCTCCATCTACTGCCTTTATTTTATGTCTACTGTGCATTAATTCTCAACTGTACACTGCTACCTTGTTCTCTGAAACAGAAGAGATATTCACATATCAGGACTTGGTAGAAAACTCAAAAAAATTATGAATTTATTCCTAAAGAAGAATTCCAGGTATGGATATTTTTACATACAGTAATTACATTGATCCAACTTGGTCCAATGTAACTATATATATATATATATATATATATATATATATATATATATATAACACAAAAACGGTCAATAAGAGTATACAGGGTAAACATAGTTTAGACGTTTATTAAAATTGTATCATCAAATTCATCATATATGTGTAGCTCCCTCAGTACTCCCCCCGGTATGCCACACAGCCGCAGACCCCAATTTGTTAATGGGATCTACTGGTTTCGTTACTTTGGGTCTGCAGCAAAATACCTCCTACGAGTGGATCCTTTAGCTCCGTTGTCTATGGCTCTAGGCACACCGACGACTCCTTGGAATAAGGCCAATGTCCACACTTGAGTAAAACCTAATCAGCAAGGCTTTATTCTTTTTCTGCACTTTGAGTTAAACTTGAAGAAGCAAGAGTAGAAGAGTTGAAAGATGTGGGGAAAGGTTCAGACACGCAACACTTAAGTCCAATATCTACACTCGTCGCCACTCCAGCCTGAGTGGGTATTGCTCACCCGGATAGTCCCTATGAGAGCAGTCCTAGCAGCCGGGATGGAGCACGGATGTCAGAGATGATGGATTCCCCTTTAGGTAGGCCTCCAGACCTCTCCCCGAGACAGCATTACCATCGCTATCTCTGCCGGGACTGTTCTTCTCCTGGAACTCCTTTCCTAAAGATGGGCCCCCTACAAACGGGCAGCGTGGGATCCTTCTCTGAAGCGTAGGCCCTAGTCAGCGGAGCTGGGCCTACAGTGCAGCAACAGGGCCTCGGGCTGAAGGTGCCCAAGGCCTAAGCACTCCAGCGCACCTCATGCCATGCGGGCCACGAGGCACACTCACTGGACCAGAGGTCCCCCCTGTAAGCCCTGGGGTCCCCCTGGAATCGCCTCACGCCAAAAGGCGTCTGCCCCTTTTGTACCCTCTCCCAGCACGCACAGCGGGTAGACCACGCCCACTGCACGGCTGCTGAGAGAGGACACCTAAGGTGCTGTGATACCCCCGTAATCCAGCCCTTGCCGGCGGTGACAGCGCCACCTGCAGGCAAAGGAGAATAACACTGCCGAGCAGTATCACACTCCGAGCAGAACAACAACTTGAACACAATTGGTCTGAGCCCAATTACTGGCTCAGACTGCCCTTAAATTTCACATAGCACCCCCAAACATTGGTGGGGGGGCGCTACATATGAAATGCCTTGAAAATGCATTATATGCATTACTCCTGAATAAGTGACAACAACATCAACAATTTAAATATATATGTATGTGGCCACTTGGTATGCAGTGTCTACCACTGCCAAGTGGTTTGGCACCTGTTACAGGTGCCAAACCACTTGGCAGTGGTAGACACTGCATACCAAGTGGCCACATACATATATATTTAAATTGTTGATGTTGTTGTCACTTATTCAGGAGTAATGCATATAATGCATTTTCAAGGATGCATATACAGATTGATTTTACTGTTGTGGGTTTAATAACACTTTAACTATAGAATTACACTGCTGGCACTCCAGCAGCAGGTATTTATTGCATGATGGACTTTCAAGAGTCATCTTCTATGAATAGGTAAAGTGACATAGTCTCTTTAACCACTTGCTGACCAGCCGCCGTCATTATACTGAGGCAGGTTGGCTTGTTCCTGCAAATCCTACTTTAAGAGCCATAGCAGGCGTGCGCGGGGGGGGGGCAGGGGACCCAATGCGGCATCCACGATGTCCGCTGGCCACCCGCGATCGTGGGAAAGAGAGTCAGAATGGGGATCTGTCAATGTAAACAGACAGATCCCCATTCTGATAGGGGAGGAGAGAGAGATCTGCTGTTCCTAGTGATTAGGTACAGCGATCTCTCTCCTCCTCCAGTCAGTACACTCCCCCCACAGTTATACACACCTCCCAGGGAACACATTTAACCCCTTGATTGCCGCCTAGTGTTAACCCCTTCCCTGCCAGTGACATTTACACAGTAATCAGTGCATTTATATAGCACTGATCACTGTATAAATGTCAAAAAACAAACAAAAAGTGTCCGATCTGTCGGCCACATTGTCGCAGTCCCACTAAAAACCGCAGATCACCGCCATTACTAGTAAAAAATAATCATAATAAAAATGCCAGAAATCTATCCCCTATTTTGTAGACGCTATAACTTTTGCGCAAACCAATCAATATACGCTTATTGTAGTTTTTTTTTCAAAATATATGTAGAAGAATACATATTGGCCTAAACTGATATATATATATATATTTTTAATTGTTGCCTTTTTTGTTTCTAGCACAAAAAATAAAAATCGCAGAGATGATCAAATACCACCAAAAGAAAGCTCTAAATGTGGAAAAACATTTTGTTTTCGGTACAAGGCCGCGCAATTGTCAGTTAAAGCGACGCAGTGCCGTATCGCAAAAAATGGCCTGGAAATGGGGGAAAATCTTCCCGTCTGTAAGTGGTTAACCAATTAAAGACTTACAGTATGACATACCTTTTTACGCCCTAAAGTCCTTTCCTCCTCAACTTTACTTTAGTAAATCAGTCGTAAGGCTGAATTTGCACCTGAAACGGACCAAAAGACGATTAGGACCCTTCTGCATTTCGGACCGCGGCCACCTCTGAGGTGTGAACTGGCTCTCCTGTCATGCGAATGGAAAACCACATCCAATTCGCATAAGTGTGAACCAAGCCTAAAGTGGTGTTAAACCCCAAAACAAAAATGTGGGTACGTTGCAGCTGATCAATTCTCTTAGTTGTGATGGCTGCATTAATGTTATCTTTTTTTGGCTTTTTTTTCCTTCCTTCCATTCCTTCTTTTCTCAAGGCAATCCGGCCAGTAATGCCCTGCACACACCACCGGTTTTCCCGTCGGAATAAACTCGGATGGTTTTTCCGATGGAATTCCGATCAAGCTGTCTTGCATACACACTGTCACACCAAATTCCGACCATCAAGAACGTGGTGACGTACAACACTACGACGAGCCGAGAAAAATTAAGTTCAATGCTTCCGAGCATGCGTCGACCTGATTCTGAACATGCATGGTTTTTAGTGCGTGGGAATTGCGTACAGACGAACGGATTTTCCGATAGGAATTTTTTCCTTCGGAAAAATAGAGAACATGTTCTCTATCTAAGTCCGTCGGAATTTCCGACAGAAAAAGTCCAACGGGGCATACACACGGTCGGAATATCCGATGAAAAGCTCCCATCTGACTTTTTTCATCGGTAAATCCGACCGTGTGTACAGGGCATAAGTCTTATTTTTCAACTTCCCTTAACATACGAAGCTGTCCAGAAAAAGTGGCGTGCAGAGGGTTGAGACAAACCATTTGCCACTGACGGGTGCTTATAATATTTAGGTTTTAATCATTTATCCTATATCCCAAAAAAAAATCAAAAAATAAACTGCTTCCATAACTGTTAGCTGGAGTTCGGCTTGATTTTTGTTAGTCATCCATCTAAATCTCCTAGTCCTTCTGAAGCCTCATACACACGATCGGATTTCCATCGGAAATTCCGACAACAATCGTCCGATGGAGCCTACAGACGGTCGGATTATCCAACAAAACCCTTCCATCACACAATTGTTGACGGAATATCCGATCATGTGTACGGGCCTTAAGACAAGAAGTGTGTTATTGGCCAGAACGCCAGGTGAAAATAAAGTTAATAAAAAAGAAAATGAATGCAGCCATCACATTTAAGAGTTGGTGAACTGTAATATATTAAATTTTTGTTTTTAGGTTTAATACCATTTTTTTTTTTTTTATTCTATTTATTGTTTTTTGCATATGTATATCATACAACATTTGGACGTGTCAACCGGACACCATCCATACATGGCCAACATGGCCCAATACCCTGTCTAACAAAGACCATCTATCTAACACCTCGCCCCCCCTGAACCCCCCCCCCCCCTCCACCCTCCCATGAGTCACAGCTCGACAGAATAGAAGGATCCTTCAGTTTTTCCTGCCACTATTCATAGGAAAAGTTAGCCCGTGGATACAGATATTTAATGACCTTAGGGGAAAGTTCCCTCAATTATGTATGCTGTAGTGCATGGAACTCCTAGAAAACATACTAGTCCACTGTCATCAATAGTAGTCAGTATGCATCACTCATCACCCCACCGTAGTACTAGATTTAAACCACGAGTGCCACACTTTGTCAAATTTTTCCATACAGCCTCTGGTCTCATATGTAGCCAGGCCCTTCTAGAAGGAAGCTTTAATACCATTTTAACCGCTTAAGGACCGCCGCCTGTACATATACGTCAGCAGAGCGGCACGGACAGGCATAACCACGTACCTGTATGTCCCCTTTAAGATGCCGCCGTGTGGCCACGCACGCTCGCGACCCTGCCGCCTTTTCCGTGAGCCCGACCGTGGGTCCCGCGGAATCGATCGCCGCGGGGAAACCCGCGATGGTCTCACGGAGAGATAGAGCGGGGAGATGCTTATGTAAACAAGCATCTCCCCGCTCTGCCTAGTGACAATGACACTGATCTCCACCCCGTGTAGTCGGTGATCAGTGTCATGTCACACACAGCCCATCCCCCCTACAGTAAGAAGCACTCCCTAGGAAACACTTAACCCCTTCACTGCCAGTGTCATTTTCACAGTAATCAGTGCATTTTTATAGCACTGATCTCTGTAAAAATGTCAATGGTCTCAAAAATGTGTCAAAAGTGTCCGCCATAATGTCGCAGTAATGATAAAAATCGCTCATCGCCGCCATTACTAGTAAAAAAAAAAAAATATTATTAAAAATGCCATAAAACAGTCCCCTATTTTGTAGAAGCTATAACTTTTGCGCAAACCAATCAATAAAGGCTTATTGCGATTTTTTTTACCAAAAATATGTAGAAGAATACATATCGGCCTAAAATGTGGAAAAAAAAAGTTTTTTATATATATTTTGGGGGGATATATATTATAGCAAAAAGTTAAAAATATTGATTTTTTTTCAAAATTGACGCTCTATTTTTGTTTGTAGCGCAAAAAATAAAAACCACAGAGGTGATCAAATACCACCAAAAGAAAGCTCTATTTGTGGAAGAAAAGGGACGCACATTTAGTTTGGGTGCAACATTGCATGACCGCGCAATTACCAATTAAAGCAGCGCAGTGCGAAATTGTAAAAAGACCTCTGATCCTTAGGCTGACAAATGGTCCGGGGCTAAAGTGTTTAAAGTGGTTGTAAACCCACTTTTTCAACTTGCACCTACAGGTAAGCCTAGATTAAGGCTTACCTGTATGTACAGGAAATATCTCCTAAACCTACACGGTTTAGGAGATATTTAGTTAAATGACAGGCGCCGCTGTCTACGGCGCATGCGCGCCGTAGACAACGGCGCATTCATGGGGTTAATCCCATTCACAAATTTGGCTACTTCCCAGCAATCGCTGGGCGTAGCCGAATGTGACGGCTCCTGCGCGCATGCGCAGAGTGACGTCTCCGCCGCTCCGGCCAATCACAGCGCCGGAGCGGCGCTGTGATTGGCTGGAGCGGCGATACCCGGAAGTAACCTTTCGGCTATCGCCGCAGAGATGTCTGAGGCTTGACAGAGGGACGCGGACTGCCTCGGGGGCCCCGATCTAAGGTAAGTGGTACATAATGAGCTATTATGCTAGTCATATTAGCTCATTATGCCTTTCTCTTACAGGTCGTTTAAAAAAAAAAAAATTTTATAAGGGTTTACAACCACTTTAATGTTTCACTCCATGGACAGAGAAACTAAATGCAACCAGTCTGTGTTTTTGTAGACAAGAGTTGCTGAAGAGCTGAAAGCAGAAAAAAAAAGTTTAGTTTTGTTTTTAAATAAAAAAATATATATTTTGTAATATTTTTTATTTATTTATTTAACTCTTCTTTTCCTGACCTCATAACGCATATATGCAACGGCAGGAAAGGTGGGCTTTAAAGCTAAGCCACCACACATATGTGTCCACAGAAGTCTAAAGCCTCGTACACACGACCGAGAATCTCATCAGGAAAAAACACGTTGTTTTTCTTGACGAGATTCTTGGACAAGAAACTTGTCCCGGCCGAGTGTACACACGCTCCATTCAAAGAACCCGCGGTTCTTTGAATGGAGCGAACGCGGTGACGTCATCGACTACGACGAGCGTGCGCTCGTCACATTCGATGCCGCCGCCGCCATCTTGCTACACCCTACCTATGCCTAGGAAGCTACCGCGCATGCGTCAAAGTCATTTCGAGCAAGCGCGGGGTTCTACGGCGAAAGGTAAGTGTACACACACACACTTTTCTCATCGAGAAACAGGCTGACAAGAATCTCGACGAGAAAATAGAGAGCAGGTTCTCTATTTTTCTCGTCGAGATTCTTGTCGGTTTTCTTGACGAGAAACCTGATAGCCGCGTACACACGACCGATTTACTCGGCAAGAAAGCTCTGCCAGCAAGTTTCTTGCTGGTTCTTGCCGAGAAACTCGGTCGTGTGTACGAGGCTTGAGACGGTGTGCTGAGAGTTTGGCAGCCCTCGGTCGTGGCTTCTGATCAGGAGCCAGCGGAAGGGGTTCCCGATCATGAGGTTGATGTGGAGCCGATTAGAATTGTCATGTGACCGGGAACTACTCTGCCTCATTTAATGGGCTGCTGGCAACAGTTGGGAAGGGGTTAATAACCCTAATTAATCCCTTCTTCTCCCATAGCTTTTTTTTTACATTGTTTAATTTTAATTTGATTGTTTGTAACCAGTAACAATGCATACATAAATTAAGACCCCATTCACACAGGGGCGACTAGTCAGGCGACTCAGCCGCCTGACAAGTCGCGTCCCGTTCTGTACAATGGAACCGTTCTAATAGTCGCTCCGACTTAGAAAAAGGTTCCTGTACTACTTCAAGACGACTTCATGGCGACTTCCATTGACTTCAATACAGAAGTCATTTTGCAAGTCACCTTTGAAGTCGTGTGAAGATCGCCCGACACAGTCGCGGGACAAGTCGTGCCGCCCCTGTGTGAATGGGCTCTAAAAAGTATTATTTTGCCCTGCTTTGCACTACAAACATTATTTTGGTGTCAAAATAAATGGGATAAATAGCATAATACAATTTGTACAGTATTTTATATCTATAGTAACACTTGTTTCTCAAAGTGATCGCAGGTCAAAATAGAAAATAAAATGGAAAAGATAGAAAACATTTTTTTTTTACTTTTTTGCCTCCAAAATACAGAGAAAATTAAATCTCTGCAGACCATACAACTAAAAGAAAGCCATAATTGTCTCAAAACACACAATATATGACTCTATTCTGTACCATAAATAATACCAAAGTTATTGCTGAATTAATACACCTGTAGATAAAAAAGGAAAATGGCTCTAGAACTGAGCTAGCTAAAGTGTGGATATGGCTGCCCCATGCATACAGTGCCTTGAAAAATTATTCATACCCCTTTTCCACATTTTCTCACATTACAACCAAAAAAGTAAATGTATTTTATTGGGATTTTATGTGATAGACAAACACAAAGTGGCACATAATTGTGAAGTGGAAGGAAAATTATAAATGGTTTTCAACATTTCTTACAAATAAATAAATATATGAAAAGTTTGGCGTACATTTGTATTCGGCCTCCCTGAGTCAATACTTTGTAGAACCTCCTTTCTCTACAATTACATGCAAGTCTTTTTGGGGATGTCTCTACCAGCTTTGCATATCTAGAGAGCGACATTTTTGCCCATTCTTCTTTGCAAAATAGCTCAAGATCTGTCAGATTGGATGGAGAGCGTCTGTGAACAGCGATTTTCAAGTCTTGCCGCAGATTCTCAATTGGATTTAGGTCTGGACTGTGACTGGGCCATTCTAACACATCAATATGCTTTGATCTAAACCATTCCATTGTAGCTCTGGCTGTATGTTTAGGGTCATTGTCCTGCTGGAAGGTGAACCTCCGCCCCAGTCTCAAGTCTTTTGCAGACTCTAAAGCCGTGTACACACGATCGGTTTTACCGTTGAAAACAGTCTGATGGACTTTTTTCATCGGACAAACTGATCGTGTATAGGCCCCATCGGTCTTTTTTCCATCGGTGAGAAAAAATAGAACATGTTTTTAATTGATTCGATGGGCAAAAAAACGATAGCAAATTCCGATCGTCTGTGTGGAACTCCATCGGACAAAAAACCCACGCATGCTCAGAATCAAGTCGAAGCATGCTCAGAAGCATTGGACTTCATTTTTCTCGGCTTGTCTGAGTTTTTTTATGTCACAGCGTTTTGGACGGTCGGATTTTGGACTGATGGTGTGTAGGCAAGACTGATGGAAGTCAGCTTTATTGGATTTCCAATGGAAAAATCCATCGGATTAGAATCCATAGGAAATCCGATCGTGTGTACAGGGCTTAACAGGTTTTCTTCTAAGATTGCCCTGTATTTGGCTCCAACAATCTTCCCATCAACTCCGACCAGCTTCCCTGTCCCAGCTGAAGAAATGCATCCCCACAACATGATGCTGCCACCACCATGTTTCACGGTGGGGATGGTGTGTTCAGGGTGATGTGCAGTGTTAGTTTCCCCCACACATAGCGTTTTGCTTTTAGGCCAAAAAGTTTAATTTTGGTCTCATCTGACCAGAGCACCTTCTTCCACATGTTTGCTGTGTCCCCCACATGGCTTCTCGCAAACTGCAAACGTGACTTCTTATGGCTTTCTTTCAACAATAGCTTTCTTCTTGCCACTCTTCCATAAAGTTCAGATTTGTGGAGTACACGACTTATAGTTGTCCTATGGAAAGTTTCTCCCACCTGAGCTGTGGATCTCTGCAGCTCCTCCAGAGTTACCATGGGCCTCTTGGCTGCTTCTCTGATTAATGCTCTCCTTGCCCGGCCTGTCAGTTTAGGTGGGCGGCCATGTCTTGGTAGGTTTCCAGTTGTGCCATACTCTTTCCATTTTCGGATAATGGATTGAACAGTGCTCAGTGAGATGTTCAAAGATTGGGATCTTTTTTTTTTATAACTTTACCCTGCTTGTAACTTCTCCACAACTTTATCCCTGACCTGTCTGGGGTGTTCCTTGGCCTTCGTGATGCTGTTTATTCACTAAGGTTCTCTGAGGGCTTCACAGAACAGCTGTATTTATACTGAGATTAAATTACACACAGGTGGACTCTATTTACTAATTATGTGACTTCTAAATGCAATTGGTTTCACTATATGTTAGTTAGGGGTATCAGAGTAAAGAGGCTGAATACAAATGCACGTCACACTTTTTAGATATTTATTTGTAAAAAAATTGAAAACCATTTATTATTTTCCTTCCACTTCACAATTATGTGCCACTTTGTGTTGGTCTATCCCATAAAATCCCAATAAAATACATTTACGTTTTTGGTTGTAACATGATAAAATGTGGTAAATGTCAAGGGGTATGAATAATTTTTTAAGGCACTGTATATATATTTACAAACTATATGCAGAAATATTTTTTTTTAATGCACAGAGACTCATTGAAATGGTTATCTACAGTAAGCTGATCAAATTCACATAAATCTAAAAAAGAAAAAGAAGAAGAATATAGATTCCCTTTAAAGACATCAGCCTGGCTGCAGCTGGGTGAACACAGAGATAATACCGGATGTTTTGCCTGCCTCTAATTCGTTATTGATATAGTATCAGGCAAGCAAGGAACAATCTTTCGTTTCCGCAGCTTGACCAAAGCACTTATGGTCACCTTTTAATTCATTAGAGCAACATGCTCGCCCACCGGTGATGTCCTCGCAATGGTTCTATTGACTGTCACTGTCTTTTTTTCAGAAGGAAGAATATTATGGACCATTAATAACATATTATTAAATTTAAAATCTATTTTTTAAATAAATTTGCCCATTAAAAAAAATATATAGCAACTGCGGTTTAGACTTCATTCACACGAATGCATTTTTTCATGCTTTTTGCCGAGACACAGGACATTATTGTTAACATGGGCTCCTATGGAACACGTTCACATCAATGTATTTTTGTGCCTCTGTGTTTTTAGAAAGGGCCAGAGACTTTTTTACCACAGCATTTTGCATGTAATAGACTTCATAGGACCTGCACCCAAAACGCAACAACTTCATTTTTACCACGATTTTACCGTGATTTTGCAACTAAATTGGTGTTTTGCGATTTGTGTTTTTTTTTTTTGGGCTTCACATTCATTGTATATAGCTGGTTGCTAAGAAGCGGGCCGGGAAGCCCCGGGAGTTCCCCGCTGACAGCTGAATGTAAAAAAAAAATATGGAATTGCCAGGAATTGGTCCCCCCAAAATCAATACCAGACCCTTACCTGAGCATGCAGCCCGGCAGGTCAGGAAAGGGAGGGTAATTTTGGGTTCTCTTTTCTGAGCCTCGACTCCAAGAACAACCTCAGCTCCTCTAACACACCTGGTTGAATATAAATTACTGCAAGCACGTGTAGCGACCTCACCCCATCTCTTTCTTCTAGGGCAGGGATAAGCAATTAGCGGACCTCCAGCTGTTGCAGAACTACAACTTCCATGAGGCATAGCAAGACTCTGACAGCCACAAGCATGACACCCAGAGGCAGAGGCATGATGGGACTTGTAGTTTTGCAACAGCTGGAGGTCCGCTAATTGCATATCCCTGTTCTAAGGGTATAACACACGACAGGGTGAGATGCTCCACGGCCCATGTCCTCCCCAGCTATGGGTGAGGTGAAGGCCAGTACCAGATATTTCCTCGGGCCTGTGTGCTTCTGTAAAGGATTAAGTCCTGCTGTGCCAACACTTCCCTTTCCTCCCATTAAACAGAGTTCCACACACCGATCACAGTCCAACTCTTGTTTTATTGCATATCTCACAATAAACAGTGCTTCAGTAGCCAACTGGTTGCGACTTGATAACAGTTTGATACAAGGGGATGAGCAGGTCGAGGCACTGTCCTGATTGTCAGCTAAACCACTGCGATCTCATCAGCGGTTACTATAGCCTTAGCTAGAAAGGACTTAGAACTTGAGAGTCTCTACCAGCGACTCAAGAGAACGTAGATAGGAGTACCTTCGCTGCGTTTTGGCCCCTGTCAGGGGAAGATGTCCCTCCAAGAGAGTTACCAGAGGCCCATCCGTCACTGGGTTGATGCTGCTCCAGACTCTCCGAATGGGTAACCTCCCCGGCCTCCTCATCTCAGACATGGGCCCCATCCACTTCAGGGACCCTCTGACTTCTCCACCCTCGCGGGACCCAGTCGAAGTCACTGGGCCCCAGGCCTCCTGGTTTAGTACCTCACCCCAGGCTGAAGGTGCCTGGGATGGACTCCAACTCCATTTCAGTCAGGCCTAGGGCACCTGAGCCGGAATCCAGAACCGCCCACACCCAGGCCTAAGGTACCTGGGTGCGTGATGAAAAACCTCCAGAAGAGCAAGACCTCGTGACCAGGGCGTCTCCCCCTTTTATCCCCTCCAATGACGCCACGGCAGGTTCCCCGCCCTCGCCGTACCATCTCCGAGAAGGGACAAAAAGGACAGCTCTGTGGCAGCAAATCTACCTTGAGCCTGCTGGCACCCCGCCACCCACAGGCCAAGGAGATTATTACACTGCCCAATCCTCCACGAATACAAATGGTCCAATTACTCTATTAATTTACACACCTGGATCATACTACCACCCAGGTGTACCCCACCTAAATTTAGAGACCCTACTACACACATATAAAGACACCAGTATAAAATACCTTTTGTCTAGCTGTGGGTTGCTACCAGGAAAATAGACACACATAAAAATTGCACTTCATCTATTGATATATATATACTAAAAGATAGAAGATTGACAGTATGTGTATGGCCTGGTCTGGCCAATCCAATGAACAAAAAAAGACAAACCTAGTGCTCATAGGCACAGCATGACAGACCAGGTAAGTATTTAAAAAGTATTGTTTATTGAAAATATTTAGTAGTCTATACAGTAGAAGAATAAAATCAATTGCAGTACAAAAATACAGGCAGGAATATAAATGCCCCCTGGTATGAAGGGCTGTTGCACGTAGCTGTAGGAGATGACACCTGACATGTTTCAGACCCCTAGGTCCTTCTTCATAGGCTGAATGTCATCTAAAGCATACATACGTCTATAAAGTGAGCATATTTAAACATTAGTATAATAGTACAATTTTAACATTGATCAACCTATTGGATGGAATTGAGCATCCATGCAAGTACAAAGAATAGGCATGGAAAGCTGATACTCATTTACATGAGCCGATCACCAATGAACCATGAGGGGGACCTGGCAGGGGTGGAATTGGCCTGCACTGTGGTTGTTACACGGTTGGGCAGATGGTAAGCTCTGAGATAACAAGGCACCAAACAACAAAGGGCAGGAGCTGGATATGCTCAGTGTGACTGCGAGAACTCCCACTGATAGGAGTGACCACAGATCTCTCTCTCCGGTATAGCACCCAGTAGCACAGTCCTCTCACTCTCATGATCTGGACTGCACTGCTTGTCCGATGTAAATTTTGCCCAGGAAACCCTGCTCTTTCTTCCTCTTCTGTAGCAAGGTTTTGTGGGAGCTGTATTCCAGGCCGCTTTTCTCCCAATAGACAGTTTTTCCCAATGGACTACAAGTCCCATCACCAACCTCTGTATCTCCTGATTGGTCCCTCGGCAGCTGGCAAGGAATGAGGCAGGAAGGAAATGAGCAGAAAACGGAGGTTTACATAGATCCTGCAGCTGAGCATCTCCCCTGTCACAGCAGGGGGCGAAGAAAGGAGGAGAATGGGCACAAAAGTGCTCATCCCGCTCTTCCAGCTCTGTACTCTTGCGGGTGTGGGGGGGGGGCCTTTCCTTCAAACTCTTTTTTTTTTTTTGCAGCTGTGCACCGACTTCCCATTAGAGGGTGGCTACGTTCATTAGTTTGTTTTGTTACACTACTCACAGGATTCCTTTATGGGTATTCCAAGATTTCCACAGTCTCTAGGACCTCCACTACCGAAAGGATTTTCAGAGTTTCCTAAAATAACACTGGGTGTGTCCTCTGACTTGAAGGGTAATAAAGCACCAGCCTTTGGAGTGGCTGGTGTCGTGTAATATCACCAGCCACCCTAGAGCTACAGCACCATAAGACTGGATTGACCGGACTACTCTCTCTGCTTCCACCCGCTTCGACCCCTGTCTGGACCTGACTACTCTTTCACCTGCCGCGTGCCTCGACTCCTGCCTGGAGCTGGTTGGTCTCTTGCCCATCAAGACTTCTGTCTGACCTGACCACTCTCTTGTCTGTACCCCTGTGAACAGTTTCTGCACTGTAGCCATTCTGTTCCATCCATCCTTCTTGGTGGGGCCACAATGTGGTGCCAGTTTGCAGCAAAGAAAACCAAGACCATTAGGCATCCTCGCACATCTGTAGCTTCGGTGAAGCCCAACTGCCACTTAGACTCTATACCTTGGCTGAGTCTGTGTCACCTGCCAGGGGGCACCTTAACAATTTATGACTACTAAAAACCCTCCTTTTCATATTTTTTCCTAATAATATATTGTAGGCTACTTATAATTGAAATTTCTTTTTTTCCTCCCTGTAGGCAGGGAGAGTGTCAATTGTTTAGTTAGGTCTGCTCTTGGCTCCACTGGTAAGGGCTCAGTTACTTCCCTCTGTATCCCAGGAGACCCTGGGACTGTCACATACCAAGTGTGACCAGAACTGTGCAGCTAGCAACAGAGGAACACCAAACACGTATAAGTGAAATATAAAGATTTATTAAAGATAGTGAAATAATATATATATATATATATATATATATATATATATATATATATATATATATATATATATATATATATAACCACCTCCAATACCACACAGTGCACAACAACCAATACCAAACAGAACCCACAATTAATAACAGTAACAGACAAATATGTACAAGTAATGGGGGAACCAGAATCATAAACAGGGCCAGGCCGAGGTCATACACAGGGGGATCAGCAGATGGGGTAAGGATGGATCAGGACAGGGAGACAGGATCAAGCAGGGGGCAACCAGGCTGCAGAGCAGGGATCAGGGATAAGGACGGACACAACAGGTTCAGGATCAGGTTACAGGGATCAGGATACATGGATCAAGGTTCAAGCAGACAGGCTACAGGTCAGGGCACGAGGACGGACACAACAGGTTCAGGATCAGGTTACAGGTTCAGGTTACAGGGATCAGGATACATGGATCAAGGTTCAAGCAGACAGGCTACAGGTCAGGGCACGAGGACGATACCAGGGCAGTGTGTGTATACACCTGCCGGGTATTTATAGGAATGCCTGATTAGCTTCAGGTCACACCTGATCGGAGGGAGGGCAGTCTGCTCCACACTGCCAGGATCCATCCGCTGGTGGAAACCAGTACTGCGTCCAAAAGATAATACAACACCAGCAGGGAAAGATTCTCCTGACAGTTACAAACTGCCAGGAGACACCTGCTGGTGGACCACAGTACTGCAAGATAAATAATAAATGCCACCAGCGGATGGAACCTTTCCTGACAGTACCCCCCCTCAAAGGAGCGGCCTCCGGACGCTCCAACTAGCTGTTGCCGGAGAAAGTTCAATGCCACAAGCTGGGTAGTAGGCAAAGTCACATCCGGGCAGGCAAACACCTCGGGCTGGGCAGCAGGCTCCGGGTCAACGAGCTGGGCAGCAGGCTCCGGGTCATCGAGCTGGGCGGCAGACAGGAACACTAAGGGCTGGGCAGCAGGCTCCGGGTCATCGAGCTGGGCAGCAGGCTCCGGGTCATCGAGCTGGGCAGCAGGCAGGGACACTTCGGGCTGGGCAGCAGGCTCCGGGTCATCGAGCTGGGCAGCAGACGGGATCATCTCAGGCTGGGCAGCAGACGGGATCATCTCAGGCTGGGCAGCAGATGGGATCATCTCAGGCTGGGCAGCAGACGACATACCCTCGAGCCGGGAAAAGGGCTCCACAACCTCAAGCCGGGAAACGGGCACCACAACCTCAAGCCGGGAAACGGGCACCACAACCTCAAGCCAGGGAAAGGGCACCGCAGCAGGCACCACAACCTCAGGCCGGGAAACGGGCACCACAACCACAGGCCGGGAAACGGGCACCACAACCACAGGCCGGGAAACGGGCACCACAACCACAGGCCGGGAAACGGGCACCGGATCTTCCGACTGGGACACTGTCATCAGGGCTTCAGTTTGGAAGGCTGGCACGGGAACTCCACGTTGGCAGGCTGGCACAGGGTCTTCAGGCTGGCAGGCTGGCACAGGGTCTTCAGGCTGGCAGGCTGGCACAGGGTCTTCAGGCTGGCAGGCTAGCTCGAGAACCGCAGGCTGGAAGGCTGGCTCGAGGACCGCAGGCTGGAAGGCTGGCTCAAGGACCGCAGGCTGGAAGGCTGGCTCAAGGACCGCAGGCTGGAAGGCTGGCTTGAAGGCTTGCTCTGGGACTGCAGGCTGGAAGGCTGGCTTGAGAACTGCAGACTGGAAGGCTGGTTCGAGAACTGCAGGCTGGAAGGCTGGCTCAAGGATTACAGGCTGGAAGGCTGGCTTGAGAACTGCAGACTGGAAGGCTGGTTCGAGAACTGCAGGCTGGAAGGCTGACTCAAGGATTACAGGCTGGAAGGCTGGCTCAAGGACTACAGGCTGGAAGGCTGGCTCAAGGACTGCAGGCTGGAAGGCTGGCTCAAGGACTGCAGGCTGGAAGGCTGGCTCAAGGACTGCAGGCTGGAAGGCTGGCTTGAAGGCTGGCTCTGGGACTGCAGGCTGGAAGGCTGGTTCTGGAACTGCAGGCTGGAAGGCGGGCTCAAGGACCGCAGGCTGGAAGGCTGGCTCAAGGACTGCAGGCTGGAAGGCTGGCTCTGAAACTGCAGGCTGGAACTGAAACTGCAGGCTGGAAGGCTGGCTCTGAAACTGCAGGCTGGAAGGCTGGTTCTGGAACTGCAGGCTGGAAGGCTGGTTCTGGAACTGCAGGCTGGAAGGCGGGCTCAAGGACCGCAGGCTGGAAGGCTGGCTCAAGGACTGCAGGCTGGAAGGCTGGCTCTGAAACTGCGAGCTGGAAGGCTGGTTCTGGAACTGCAGGCTGGAAGGCGGGCTCAAGGACCGCAGGCTGGAAGGCTGGCTCAAGGATTACAGGCTGGAGCAGGTTGGTGGGTGTGGAGGAAGGTGGGATTACTGGTTGGATTGTGTGGGTAGGGAAATACTTCCACTTCTTTTTAGATTTGGTCACTGCAGGTTTGCACATAACGGGGGGAGTATATGGAAAAGATGGAATCGAGCAAATGGAAGAATATGGCAGGGATACGGGGACAGTGGCTGGAGGAGGTTCTTGTGGGCTTGCAGGCAGCTGAGAAGAGGCAGGTGGGTTGAATGCAGGATAGGTGCAGGGAGCAGAGACTGGATATTGATACCTGGTGGGAAGTAGTGTGTACTGAACTGCGACTGGGGTTGCCATGGGTGATGGAGAAATAGACTCTTGGGCAGGCAGGTGTCTGGCAGCAGAGATGTTTTTTTGTGGGCTGGCTGGGGCCGATTGCAAAATATCAGACCATGCTGAGAGTAGTGGCTGCACAAACTGCAGTTTACATTCTGCCTGTCTGACAAGGGATTGTACACAATCAACACACTCTATTATTTTCTGTTGGGAACAAGCTGTGTAATGTTCAAAAAAGTATGGGGAGTCATCCTCCAGAAGCCAAACCAAAGATACGACCTGATTAACATTAAAGGGGGGAGAAAAATCATCATGGCCCTCTGGGATACAAGGCAAAGCCAGCTCTGTGCAGATTTTAATTAAAGGTTGAACATCCCCAAACATCATACAGCCCTGATCAACCCAGGAGTGAGCTAAACGAATAATCTCTAGCAGCTGATCACTGGTCCACTCTTTCAGTGTCTGACGGAGATATTCACCACTCTCTGACGCCAGCAGAGTATAATAAGGAATCATATCAGAGTTCATTTTAGCAGAGTAACAGAACCAAAATGGGTCCTCTGTGCAGCTACTTCTGATCATTAATGGCCCTGGTATACTGTCACATACCAAGTGTGACCAGAACTGTGCAGCTAACAACAGAGGAACACCAAACACGTATAAGTGAAATATAAAGGTTTATTAAAGATAAGTGAAATAATATATATATATAACCACCTCCAATACCACACAGTGCACAACAACCAATACCAAACAGAACCCACAATTAATAACAGTAACAGACAAATATGTACAAGTAATGGGGGAACCAGAATCATAAACAGGGCCAGGCCGAGGTCATACACAGGGGGATCAGCAGATGGGGTAAGGATGGATCAGGACAGGGAGACAGGATCAAGCAGGGGGCAACCAGGCTGCAGAGCAGGGATCAGGGATAAGGACGGACACAACAGGTTCAGGATCAGGTTACAGGTTCAGGTTACAGGGATCAGGATACATGGATCAAGGTTCAAGCAGACAGGCTACAGGTCAGGGCAAGAGGACGGACACAACAGGTTCAGGATCAGGTTACAGGTTCAGGTTACAGGGATCAGGATACATGGATCAAGGTTCAAGCAGACAGGCTACAGGTCAGGGCACGAGGACGATACCAGGGCAGTGTGTGTATACACCTGCCGGGTATTTATAGGAATGCCTGATTAGCTTCAGGTCACACCTGATCGGAGGGAGGGCAGTCTGCTCCACACTGCCAGGATCTATCCGCTGGTGGAAACCAGTACTGCGTCCAAAAGATAATACAACACCAGCAGGGAAAGATTCTCCTGACAGTTACAAACTGCCAGGAGACACCTGCTGGTGGACCACAGTACTGCAAGATAAATAATAAATGCCACCAGTGGATGGAACCTTTCCTGACAGGGACATAGTAGGTTGGAGAACTTGAATCCCTGCCTGCATGTTAATATCTCTCCAGCCAATCCCTGGACAATATGGTGAGTGACCAGCAGGGGGCTGAGGGGGGTATAAATAGGCTGAAACCCAGAGCAAGAGGTTTTTTGTTCCTGGGGGAGTGAGACCCAGCCTGAGGGCTGCGGCATCCCTAGGAAATCCACCTGCAGCTGCAATAATCTTTTATGGGGTCCCAGATACTGCTTGGCTGGGGATCCTCTGTTCTCTTCTCATGGAGCATTTACAGAAAGTTTCCTTAGGATCCAGGACACAGGCATTTGGAGTACAGAAGCTGACTGACCTTGCACGTGGCTTCACGGTGATAACGAAACAGTGAGTACCAACCTTCTGGACCAAGAGACTTTCTTTGGCCTTTCCTGGGAGGTTCAGCATTTACTACTCTAACACCCAGGAATTTATTCCTGTTGAGGAGTTCCTGCTTAGTACAGTCTCTCTACACTTCAAAGGGGGTGCCTTCATCCTGAAGTATTTGTTTAGTGTTAGTGTCCTCTATTGCAGGTTTTGAAGTTACTGGAGTTTCCCTATGCCCCCCTGTCAAAAACCATGAATCAGACCGAGACAGAAGTACAGTTAAATCACACGTATTTAATAATAAAAATAAAAAGGTAAACAGAGTAAGCGTAGTCAAAACATAGCCAGAGTTCAGTAACCGGATCAGGTAGTCGGCCAAGCCGATGTCCAAGAACCAGAGATAAAGGTAGTAGTACAGCAAGCAGGATCTGTAGACAGAGGGAACGTCAGTCAAGCAGGTCTTCAACAGGAACGCAGGAGAAAGTCTCTTGTGATGTTAACGCAGGCAAAGGCGGAGAGCAAATGAACTGGAAGTCTTTAAGTAGGCAGAAACTGACGAGCAGGATCATCTTCAGGTGGATCACTGTGGAGAGATGGGAGCTGGCAATTAGCTGACAGCTGAGCTGCCAGCACAGAGAAGGAAGGGCTGAGCCCAGCCCTGACAGTGCCCCCTCCTCAACGACCCCTCCCCCTCGGAGGACCACCAAGCTTGAGGGGAAAACGTCTATGGAAATCACGGAGGAGGACAGGGGCATGTACGTCCGAGGATGGGACCCAAGAGCGTTCTTCCGGACCGTACCCCTTCCAATGCACCAGGTACTATATGCGCCCACGAAACCTACGGGAGTCAACAATGGACTGTACTTCATACTCCTCATGGTTCTCAACCTGTATAGGGTTAGGACGTGGCACCGAGTTGGTAAAACGGTTGCAGACCAAAATTTTCAATAAGGAGGCATGAAACACATTAGAGATACGCATACTGGAAGGAAGGTCCAACACATAAGCCACTGGGTTTATCCTGCAAAGGATACGGAAAGGCCCAATAAACCGAGGTGCGAACTTCAGAGAAGGAACACGAAGTCGGAGGTTGCGAGATGACAGCCAGACCATGTCCCCGACCTGGTAGGAAGGCACAGGCAGGTGTCTGCGGTCAGCATGAAGTCTGTACCTATCGTTAGCATGTCGCAAAGCCTCCTGGACTTGTTTCCAAGTGGAACGAAGACCACAGAGATGTTCCTCTAACACAGAAATACTCTGAGGAACAAACGAGTCAGGCAACATGGAAGGTTGGAAACCATAGTTCGCCATAAACTGGGACAAACGGGAAGCAGAATACAGAGCGCTATTGTGAGCAAACTCCGCCCACGGTAAGAGGTCTGACCAGTTGTTGTGATAGTCAGAAATATAGAAACGCAGGAATTGCTCCAAGGACTGATTGGCTCGTTCTGCGGCCCCATTAGGCTGCGGGTGATACGCAGAGGAGAAAGCAAGCTGAATTCCCAACTGTGCACAAATGGCTCGCCAGAACCGGGACACAAACTGACTTCCCCTGTCAGAGACAATGATCTTGGGTGGGCCATGCAAGCGAAAGATCTCCCAAGCAAAAATGGAAGCCAGTTCCTTAGACGTAGGCAACTTCTTAAGTGGAATACAGTGAGACATTTCCGAGAACCGGTCTACCACCATAAGGATAACTGTGTTGCCCTGGAAGTT